>CM046398.1:53673324-54273324 GCA_025413875.1 Rhododendron molle
TCGCATATTTTCAAAACCACAAGTGGGTTATGTGGTCAGTTTTGAACCATGAGGGGGGTATCCGCACATGGCGATAACTACAGAGGGTCAAAGTGGACTTTGCCCTTTTTTATTTATTTTTTGGACTACCGAAAGTGTTTTCAAAACAAATGAAAATGCAATTTTTGTGTTTCTAGGATTCCCGTAAACTAGTGGAATTAATTATGTATTTTGTAAAGAAAAACGGTAACACAAACATGTTTCTGGTGCATGTTTCAAAAAAAATATCGTAAACAAAAACAAAAAACTAAAAATAAATTTTTTTTCAAACGGAGCCTTAACATTTCCACTAAAATTATGGTTTAAATTGATATCGTCCTAAAGGCCGGAACCTTTGTACAATGTTTCACACAGTAGTCAACAGTAAAAAGAATAATCAAGCAAATATCCAAAAAAATAAAAGCGCAACACATACGATTTTACTTGTTTCGACGAGATTGCTTATGTCCATGGCTCATACTAGTATTTTGTTTCTTCGTTATACTGCAAACAACGAAAAAGTTTCAAAGAGGCGGCTCTAAGATTAGTTAGTCCTACAAACTGTTTCAATTTTACTTATGTTATATATTCACATAAAAATTCGAGTCTTGAGAAGTAGTGATCAAATTTCACGACAACATGCAAGAGGTTGCAGTATATGCCAGGGAATCCAATGTTCTATATAGACCAAATTTCTGCAAATTAAAATGTTGTCTCCAAATTTGAAGAAACTGCATGTTAAGCACGTCTGGTGCTCTGATATGTATGTACGTCGTCCTATCCTTAGTATCCTATATATCTACCTTGGAAGGCATGAAAACGGAATACAAGAGAAGCTTTTCCAAGCATGGAAAAGGGCATCACTTGCATATCACTTTTCCAAGCATGGAACCCGAAATGAACTAGAGAAGCTTGAACAACCCAGAAATACAGATAAATGAAAAAGATGCCGACGCCAAAAAAAGGAGCGACAAGAACACCGTAAAATAACCCAACTGGCCTTTGGTCTCGCGACCTTTCCTCAACTCTTTTAAACGAGAGTTACGTTTGAGGGTCAGGGGACGGAGGCAAGTCACAGTGTTAGTGGCTTGATGCGCGTGACGGGATTGTCCTCCTCTTTACGGGTTAATTCATCCCGCCGCTTAGCACAGCACCTCTATTCCATTCCTACAAAAATAGGCTAGACATCCACAGATCGGTACCATGAAATTCCAAGTTTAGGAAGCGATGGTGTCACCAGCACAAAAGGTCACCAATCATGATTGTACCACAACATTGGCCATTTCTTTCTTTGGTATTACGGTGACATGGAGCGCATGAAAAATGGATCCAAAGTATTCCCAAGAGAGAGAAAACATGTTGAAATTTGTGACAAAGTGCGAATCTTCTCTGCACTTTCCGTTGATTCCTGTGGAGGGCAACCGAAAATGGTTCAAACCAGAGACCAATTTTCCCCACTCTCAAGTCATTCGTATTCATCACGAGAGTAAATTCTACACGGCGGGGCCGTGTAGAATAGATGTGCGTCAAACAAATGTAGAGATGACACATCATCATTAGGCTCATTTGAAGCTAAAACAGTTGTTCCTTCTTTCCGCTTTTGAATCATGTAGAGCAGAAATTTAATTATGAAAGCTTTAGAGAAATTTTCAAACGGATTGAAAATTGGAGTACTTAATTTTTTCACCATATTTTTCAATATATAAACAATCTCTAAGTGTTTGAATTTTCAATCCGTTAGAACCACTGCGAAAATCTTATTTTTTCTGATCATTTTATCCTAAAAGGTCATAATTAATTTTTGTCTTCAAGACTCTCATAATTAAGTATCTGCTCTTTAAGACCTTGTAAAGCAGAAACTTGGGAATGAGAGCCCTAGAGACAAAAATAGTTATGACCCTTTAGAATAAAATGATCAAAAAATAAAAAATTTCGCTTTGTTTCAAACGGATTGAAAATTGAAACAATTAAGTATATGCTCAATAGAGTCCTAAATAAAAAGAAGATACTAAATTATGAGAGTCATGAAGATAAAAATTAATTATGACCCTTTATAATAGAATGATTAGAAAAATAAGATATTCGCACCGGTTCTAATGGATTGAAAATCGAACGCTTAATTTTTTTAGATTGTTTTGATATTAAAAAAATATGGTGAAAAATTTAAGTGCTCCAATTTTCGATACATTTGAACCGGTGCGAAGATTTTATTTTTTTTGATCATTTTATTCTAAAGAATCATAATTAATTTTTATCTCTAGAGCTCTCATAATTAAATTTCTGCTCTACAAAATCCAAGAGTGAAAAGGATGAGTAAATGTTTTAAATTTCAAATGGGCTAATAATAATGTGTCATCTCTACATTTGTTTGCCGCACATCCATTCTACACGGAGGGGTCGTGTAGAATTTACTCTCATTCATCACATCACTCCCCACGGCTTTTGTGAATATTTCTTCAATTGAAATGCCCTACTATGGTGTTTGGGCTAAATTAGCTCAATTCTATGGCAAAATGATTGTGCGCAGACGTGCCAAAAAGGAATAGAAATTATCTTTTTCAGATTAATTCAAAACAACTAATTTAATCAGGCAATTGTGTTATCCGTTCGATTACCTCAATTAAGAAGATTTTCCTTAAGGTATCAATCAAACAGTGGAATGACGCTCTTCAATCAAAAAAGATAACTGAACATAAATAAACCTGAATTTAATCAAAGGTAAGTTTATATATAAATACTCTTAAGATTTCGACAAGAATACTACAGAATTATAGGCACACTGAATCTAATAAAAAATGAACCTATAATCGACTATTTTTTGGTATGAAAAAGACATAAAGAAATAAGATAACTTAAATTTAATCGAAAGCAGTCTTACATGCAAATAAGTCTTCAAACTTATGAGATACTAAACTAAATTAATCTAAGTCCTAAATTACGATAGATCTCTGAACAATCATTTTTGTATGAATTGTCAAATGATTAATTTTTGTCGGGGTTTTTCTCTTCACTTGCCTCTTCTATTTATAGACAATGGATCTGTCTTTGACCTTCATTCTTCACGTTTTTAATTGATGCCCACGTCTTCGTTTAAATTGTCCTTTGTTCCCTCCAAAAACGGTTAAGAAGGGCCTTCAAATGGTTGCTTGACTTGGTCTTCTCAGAATTCTTCTTTTTCCACATTTGTTGATGTTGATTGTGGTTGATTTCTGAGTAATGGGTTCCTATTTTCATGCAACGTGGATTAGTTTTTCAAAACAGGCTATCCAGATGATTCACTATAATCGTGATTGATTTCCTTCATGAAACGGGGAGATAATGACACCGTTTGATGGCTCTAAGGATTAATCAACGGTTGAGTTTAATTATCATCTTAATTACCCTTATTCGATGTCCAAATGTGGTTGTTTCCAATCCAAACGATACCGTATAGTACTAAAATAACGTCATCATTAAACCTCTTGATCCTCTACATCTTATGTTTAGTTGGGATGTGTTCTGATTGGATAATACACTATTTGGTGCCACGTGTAATTTTCTTGTTGGGTGACATATTTTAGAATGTAAATAAATGGTTCATCAGGTTGGATTTTGATGGTACATTTTGAAAGGAAGCTTAAATTAGAGAGATTTCCATTTTGGTTTAACGCACTCCGATTTCTTCCAAAAATGCTTAGTTCCAATTACTCCATATCAAACCATGATTGTGAAGGGTTTTATTTCATTTTGGAAGGAGATGCGCAGAAGATAGTTAAAAGATGCTCCAAGGAACGGTGTCACGCAGTGCCAATCTTGACGTAATCATTTGTAATAGGGTGACTCACCCGATAGCCAAGTATGCCCCTATCTTCTAGCTCTCCTCTCGCCTGGGTCCGAGACTTTCCGGCTTGGGCGATGAGGGAAGCTAGTTTGGAGGTTACTTTGTGATATTGAGTAATAAAAGTCCTTATCGATTGACAAAAAAAATTTATATCAAACTGTTGTTTTCCATGTGCCAAAGAGAAATATGCTTCCCCGTGCATTTGTTTTCCCTTTGTTTTGATTTGGGTCGTGGTGTTTTTCCTTTGTTTTGTTCAAGTTGTACACACATTTCTCAAGCTAATGCTAGATTAGTGTGGGCACACGCCCCTAAAAATCCCTCATTTTTAGTTTGCGAAAAGTTCGGTTTGCGCCCTTTTGTTTGAAAGCATGACGAAATGCTGTTTTGATAGAGTCGCCACCCGGATTTTGCGGAAAACACCCAAGAAACCGATTTTGAAAACGCTTTTGTTCACGTTTGTTTGATTTGAAAAAGGCTTGTAGACTGGACCGTCGTCACCTTCGATATCTGAGGTTCGGGAGCCAGGTTACGAGAGGGGAAGGGTTTTATGGCACCCCTCTCGCCCAATCCGGAGATCGGTCTCTACTCAGGCATTTTGTAAAACGTTTACATTTTTCTCTCTTTTAATCATTTTTGGCCAGTTAGAGCGGGGGAAACATTAATGGGGATTGATATAATGACAAGTTGCATTTATACGACAAAAGTATGGATGTTTGATCTAGATGAATGTAGTAGATTGAGAACAAGCTCCTGTGAGCGCTTTAGAAAAACTGGCACACACTGGTCTGGAATGGTGCACGCCGGAACAAACCTGTATGCACGGACCATGCCACTGCATACAGGGACAACCTGCGTGCGCCATATTAGCACCGGCGTGCGCCGGTAGTCCTAAACTCACAGTTCCTGAACTCAACCCTCTGGGCTCTGGAATGGACCAGTGCACACCCAGGACAAACCACGCAGTTTAATATCACAGGATCTACACAGTTACAGAATACAGCATTAAATCAAACAGAAATAAATGGACTGAAAACCCCATAAACAGAGTGGGGGATCAAACGGAGGCCAAGACTAAACCAAGAAGCAAGGGCCAGCCACTAGACCTTGGAATAGGTGGCGCACGCAGGTCAAGGAAGTCCGTGCGCCACTTGTTCTATTTGTCCAGTGTTTGGCTTTGCTTCATCTGGGTTCTGGAACACGACCAGAAGAATCCCAGGGGCCTTACTAAATAGCTTAAACAGATAACAAAACTACACAGTTCTAAGATATGGAAAACAGTGAACTGGTTATTAGCATGCTATCAGAGTGATCAGATCATAAGTAAAGCAGAAAAGAGTGGGCTGTGATCCCCACACCTGCCCTGCCATGCAACCACAAGTGGCGCACGGCATAGGATGACTGGCGTGCGCCACATCCCACTGAGCACGATCATTGAATCTTTGCCAGCTTTGGGTTAGGACTGGTATTGATTACTAGCCGTGACCCAGCCAGCGCCCCTCAGGAGTCTGAACAGTTAACAGAAGCAAAGGTGGTATACTTTCGGAATGAGATTTGACGGATGGTTGAGCTTGAGCTTGGGATAGGAGGATGGATGGAGGATGATAATGGCAATGTAGAGTATATGACTGATCTTCCTTGCTTTGTTTTTCAATGGATGAAAGAAAAGCAAGGGAGAACTAGAGAGAAAAGAGGGAGAAAATTTGGGAGCTTTTAATGAATGTAACCCTTTGCAAATAAATGCAAAGGGGGTACATATAGGCCAGTTGGCTGGCTGATCAGTTGAGGCTTAAGGCTTTGTTTGGATTGCAAGGAAGGGAGCAAGCCTTCCATGCATTAAATGCATGAGACAAGGTGATGGATCTTGTAGGAGAGAGAAGGGGACGGCCCTGGACGAAATAATCATCAAGAGAACTGTTGCACATGTCAGGGTGGCACAAAAGTTCCGAACAAGTGGTCCCAAAAAAGGTGATTTGACTGGGAACAAGTGGCGTGCGCCACTTAGGCACTGGCGTGCACCACTGGAGACTGGCTCCATGCTCGATGACTGACACGTGGCAATGCACCAGCGTGCGTCAGTTGATCACCAGCGTGCTGAAGCAGGGTTTTGCTGAGGCCATTTGGTTCTGGCTCGAAAGGTTTGAAATAGGTTCGACAATGGTTCTAAGGAGTTTGGAAAGCTCGGAGCTCAAACACATCAACCATCTCGAATGTTCTTGACCGTTAATCATCATCGGGGAATCAAAGACCGTATATAAACTAATCCAGACAGTCCAGAATAGGGTGTCTACAATTAGGAAATGAATTGTGTGATAGTCATACGACTTGCTTCCAACATAAATAACAACGGAAAACAGAGCATTCCTTTTGTTATTTATTGCGATTAGGCAGCAAACGAGCGGAATCGAGCCAAATTTTAGAATGTTCAGGTTCGTTTGTTACGTTTTTAAGTGAACTCAAGCCGAACCCGAGCGTAATGAAAAGTTTATTGTACTTTAAAAGTCTATTCATGTACAAGTTACAAAAAACTTTGCATGTGCACGTACAAGTCGTTTTTATCGGCAAAAATTAATTTTATTAATCTCGATAAGGGTACATCGAGCATTCGATAGAAAATTGGATGAAATTAGATGGGGCAATTTTAACCCATATTTTTTAATCCGCCCACTTTTAATCCAACCCAACCCGCCCATATTATATTATGAGGTGAGATGGGTTAAATCCATATTAACCCATATTTACATAAATTTAAATGGGTTGGAAATGGGTTCAATATGAGTTGGGATTAAAAATACCCATCTTGCACAAGAGTGAACTACTTTAACCTCTCGCCTCCTGTACACATCCTGTACTAGCAAACAAAAGCACAGTTTTTTTTGGTTAGATAGAAAATGGGTTCAATGAGATACATTCTCTCTATCTCTCTCTCCAAGGACCAAGACCGACCAACCCCTCGAGAGTAATTATAATTGAGGCTGTTTTTTGGCTTTAATAAGTAAATTGGCTTAATTTTTTTTGTTTTTATTCAAATTTTTTTTGCATTTGTTAGTTTTTTATCGATTCTTTTGTAAATTATTGTGTACTCATGACGAAAAGAATCTAAAAATAAAAAATTACGATCGAAATCCAAACTTTTTTTTGAATAAAGACAAACATAAGCCAATAAATTAATTTACTTTATCGATTCCGTGCGTCAAGACGAATTAATAAGAGTAAAAAGTTTGATGCAAAACAAATTAATGAGAACAAAATGAATAAGGACAAAATGAAAAAAGCCCATAAAGGCCAAAAATCCCGTAGCGAAATTTAGCATGAATTCATGGGTAAATCAACCAATTCACCTTATTAAGTTCTCTTGGGACTGCCTAGCTAGTACCTACGTAGACCCAGGTAGTATATATATTAGCTGTCTTTTTTACTTTTGTTTTTGTTTTTTCAAAAAAATTATAAGTTTCGATCATTTTTTTTTTTTTACTTTTTTAGCTTCTTTCGTCTATAAGAATTAGTAAGTCACAAAAGTTTGATACAAAACTAACAAATACAAAAAAAAATTAAATGAAGACAAAAAAAGAGTCACTAACAACTTTTTAATCCTTAATCTAGTCTCATTCCTACATTTTACTGAAAATGATAGTAATTCGTATTTGACTTGCCCATATTCAACCCATGACCCGTTTCAACTCACCTAAACCCGTCCATTTGCCACCTCTAATTTTAATAGTAAAATCAGAGACGATTTCGTGTTTTTTTTAAGGCATGACTTGGGTTTTTTTTTTTTCTTATTGATTCTAAAAGGTTCGTAAATGTGGTATTTTTGTTTAGCAAGTGTGAGTTTCGATATGGGGGAAATTTTTTTTTATATTAAAAAAAAAAAAAAGAAAGTAGAAGAAGAAGAAGAGGAAGACGGATCGGGTCGGGTGGGTTTGGGTTTGACTTGACCCATATTTGACCCGACCTGTTTTAACACATTTACCTTTTGACTCATATTCGACCCACCACCCGTTTCAACCCGCCCAAATTCACCCATTTACCACCTCTAGATGAAACTTCAAAAGGGCAAAACCCAAACACCAAAAGGGCGAACCCGTAAACACCTAAGGAGCCAAGCCCGAATACCACATAGGCCAAGCCCAAAACCAAAACACTATGTGCATGTAAAAGTTCACACATATTTAAGGTTATATGCGAAATTCTTATGAGATACATGTATACTTCGGTTCGCCAGTCTAATCAAGCCGAATACTGTTAAGTTCAGGTTTGATTCGTTTAAGTGTCAAATCACTCGCATTAACGAGATATATAGACTATGAAATATCCATGAAGTGATCCAGTGATCTAGAAGTCATCTAAGTGAGATTTTTTATTAGTCAAATTATAGATTCTCGAGTAGAAATTATAAATTCACGATCATAATCGGAATTCCCAAAAAGTGCTTAGGATCCGGATAGGAAAATCCTATAGTGTGGCTTCCTGTAGGGCACCTTGTAGAAGGCATCCAGACCGTCCATCTCGGCAATCATGTTTGTTATCTTTGACCAGTCTGTAGTGCGGCTTCCTATAGGGCACCTTGTAGAGGGCATCCAGACCTTTCATTTCGACAATCAATGGTTTAGATGTATTTATTATCTTTGACCGATAACCAATAACTATTACTGGTCAAAGATAACAAACATGATTATCGAGATGAAAGGACTGGATGCACCCTACAGGATCCCCGGATCCGATCCGGTCCCAGACCCGTTTCTCCTATCGACTGAATGTGATATTTGGTAACACTAATAGTTAGTCTATATAACTTGAGTACAGGACATTTCTCCCAATTAAATCGACTAACTAATAGAGTATTATTAGGAGATACGAATTGGATGTTGCCATTATGGCAAAAACAAAAAATTTAAGGAAAGAAAATTGCATGAAGTAAATCCGAATGAGTTGATTTTTTACAAGAACCTTTAAAATGATATTGACTTTGATCATTAGTGTAAACCCGAATTGGGTCCTACTCAATCTAGTGTATCCATAGTTGGCTTCTTAAACAGTTGCATGCACCAAAAATAATTGGGACATTGGCAAAGGCGCAACATGATCCCTTGATAATAATTGGAACATCATAATTATAACAGACGCAATAGTTGCTCTGAACTCTATTCAAGATACACTGAGATCTCATCGATCCCTTGAGTGCTCTAATTTTTGATTGCAGGTACGTACCTTTTGGGCAATATACCGAGAGCTAGGACCACCGAGAAGCCAATATGTGCGGTGATACATTGGCAAAGGCCGCTCTCAGTCAACCGCTTGGCTTTATTTCCTTTACAGTTGTTCTTCCTGTTCTGTCTTTTATTTTTCATGAAGACTATGTAGGGATTAAATACCCTAGACTTATTCGCAGGTTTTAATTTATGCTAGTACCTTTCTTACCAAAAAAGAACAAAACAAAACAAAACTTTGGCACGTAACGCCTTAGTAATTTTTTTTTTTATATCTCAGGATCGATATTATGATCTTTACGTGCACTTCAAGTAATTTCCAATGACCTTATCTTGCCGTCTAGTAGTAAGAAGCCCGATTAAGTGTCGTACATACTAGTTCCATAATACTTCTAGTTGATAACATCTAAGAATTTTCGAATTTAAAATTTTAGGAGACAACGAAACCCAAGATCACAAGTCTTCACCGTCCGTGCAACCAACCGGTATTTCATTTTTTGGCCGGCAAATCTCAGTGGAGTATTTCTTCAGTTGAGTTGTTATTTAACTTATTTGGACCCGGCTGTCCTCTCGTGAACTCTGCATCTTTGATTTGAAAACGTGAAAATGCGGAGATTGTGTGTCTGTCCTATTGCTAGAATCTTTTAGTTTTAGCAGTATAGTATATAACAAAAATGGACTGCTGTCTGCTTGCAGTGCCAATAATTTGTTGGTGTATATATGTGGTGCTGACCTTTCTCCGATCGGATCCTGAGTGTTTAGGTGGCTAGGGTTGGTTGCCTTGAGCGTGGGTAAGACCTGCACGGAAAGCACCCGCGTTAGCGCCCAAGCCCGGATCGTGGTGGTCCAGGCTAGGCACATCGATGGTCCAGTAAGTAAAAGGGAAAAGGAGCTTCGGAAATGAGTTTAGGATTTTAGGGGGGCAAAGTTCAATACCTTCTTCCCGAGGGAGATCCGTCGTTTTATAGGCAATAGGAACATGGAGGTCAAACCATGCGTACCCGTCACGCGCTTGGTGATAGGTCCGCCATTCTCAGCTCTAGATAGGCTTCCCAATCTTGAATAGACCATGACTCCCACGATACGCTCCTATAATGGGGGAAGAAGGAGCGGGGGTGGCCACTCCCGCCCGTCACTTCCTGACTTCCTCTTCAAGTCAGGGAGCAGGGGTGGCCCGGCGGTTGTCGGTTCTGCCAACCAAGTTAGTCTGGCCATACTTGAGCTTCCGTATTATTGCTTACTGGTTCGGCGGGCTGCCACCGAACTGACGGACACAAAACGTACCCAGATCCACGATTCTTCCGCAGGAGAACGAACCTTGTTTGGAACATATGGCTCGGCAAAGGTCCGTCGAGCGCTGCACGGCCGACCCATTCGATCTGCGAGTCCATGGGTCCAGCCCACAAGCGCGACGTGGCCAACGCCTTGGTCCCTTCACCGAGCCGTGCCCGCCACAATATATATGTTTTATTCCATTATAACATCGTTTTAAGGGGAGGAAAAAAAGAAGGTATGTGATCTCCGGTAGTCCGATAGGAAAATATCCGTTCTTTGTCATATGTGCAGTCACTTGCTTGCGCTAGTGGTCTTACGAATCAAATGCCTTATCAGAGAGGTTTTGGTCTGGTTGCGCGCGCCACCTTGGTGGGTGATCAAAACTTAAGGCAACACTCAACGCCTATGGTACTAACACTTAGCAGAGGTGGCCATGTTGATCGCTTCTTCCTCTACCCCTTTAATTCAGCTTGATTCCATGGGGGATGTTACTCATACCAGATCTTCCCTTTCCAAATTGAGTCCTTAAAAATTGAAAGATGATTAATGGAAATTTCATGTGTTTAGTTGGCGGACACCACCCTGTTCGGTTTGAGGGAGGTATTATAGTGTAATGAGTGAAAAGAGATAGATAGATAGGGAAAATTTGATGGGGACCGTGCACAGGGGTTTTAAGTACCCCAAACGAAATTAAGAAACTCTTGTTGCATTCATATTTTTTTATGAGCACGTTGGAATACCGTTTTCCTACTAACCATTTTGTTTGGTTTCTCATGCCAATTGGGCAGGGCCGGGCCACCAGGCGATCGCCAAGGGCCTCCCGCTTTGGGCTAAATAATTGGGCCCCAAACCATAAAGTTAAATATTAGGTATGTGAAATATTTTTCAATTAGTGTAAAGCAGCCGGGTGGTAAGCAACGTGTGTCTAGCTAGAATAGGAGTTCGCGAGTTTGATTCTTGTTTCTTCCGTTTTCAATGTAAAATTTTGGAGTCTGTTTGATTTAAAAAAGATTACGTGTGTCTAGAATAGGAGTTCGTGAGTTTGATTCTTGTTTAACTACATTGCCACCGAACTACAAGCTCCACTTTCGATCGAAACAAATAATTAATATACTAAAAAGTAAAAGGCCCCATTTTTAAGACCCCGCCTAGGGTCTTGAAATCGCAGTGCCGGGCCTGCAACTGGGCAACGTCTCAAGTCTCACCACGGATGTTTGGGCTGTGTTGCATGGCATTAAAACACTTGAAAATCAGGGATTACTTCCGTGATTCCCATCATTTATTTGGTCTCATCCGAGACTCACTACAATGATCCAATTAATACAATGTGATCAAAGTCACATAAAGACAAACATTTATGCAAAGATCAGTTCTATTTAGAAAGGAATTTAACGCCAAGGGGTGATCCTAGAGTTTAATCCCTAGAATCATTCCCTTGGGATACCAATAGACACAAGAATGAATTGTAAGTACTGTATTATTGTGGGTGGTGGTGGGCCGAAAAAGTGATGGCCGGTTAGATTGTGTAGGTTGGGTGGATAATACTGGCATGGAGTGGAGGTGAGCCAGGGCCGGCCCTGAGAATTTAGAGGCCTAAAGCGAATTGTAAAAATGAGGCCGTATATTTTTAACGGAAAAAATCAATGTAGGTGTCTAATATAAGGTTAAAAGATTAAATTGTAAGCTTCGTAATTTAACTAAAATAAAATTTTAAAACAATTTATACCTAGAAAAAAACAAATCAAACATATAATACTATCATGTCATTAACTTTAATTGTAATAATACTATCTTGAACAATAATAGAATTATCTATTTTAAACTTTTTTTTATCAAAGTGGCTTATTTTTTGAATTTGATATTAAAAATAAAATTAAACAAACAAAAGAAAAAAATTTATCGAAACATTGATGGTGTGTAAAAGATTTAAACCTCTTGGTCTTGAGTAATACCTACAACTACTAAAACATAACTAATTTATAATGCAAAAGGTGTAAGAGCTGTATATTATTTATTTCTAGATCCAAATGAAAAAATAAGAAAGAAAGAAAGAAAAAACTTTGTCAAAAAAAACCATCCGTAAGAATTGAACCAAGGATCTCCTATCCCAAATTCAAGTACCTCACTTGGACCACTTGCACTAGAATTGGTATTGTGTTAAACAAAGGAACAATAACATATATATAATACATCTGAATTTTTTTTTTGGAAAATGAGGCCCTCATTTTTCCGAAATTTCGGAAGCCTAAAGCGCCGGCACCTTGGACGTTAGCCCAGGGCCGGCCCTGAGGTGAGCTTAACCGGCCGGCCGGCATTGATAGCCTTTCTCCAGGAATTAAACTTGCTCAGTCCAGCCTGGTTTTTCAGAAGAATGACACATGAGTACTAAAAACTGAAGTCAGGCAAACAATAAATTCAAGCCGGACCAATCTTTTTCGATCTCATGGATCAATCCTTTTCTACCAAAGAAGATACCAGTTAGATTTAAATGCAGAAAGAGATGCTTGATCGATGTTTCTCTTCTTTCCTTCTTTCTTTCTTTCTTTTTCTCATTTAAACTTGTTTACTTTCTCTATCGATAAACTTATAGACTACAACATAGAGTACCAATTAACGTAAGAAGAATTTTAAAAGAAATTAAACTTATACACCTCTCTCTCTCTCTCTCTCTCTCTCTCTCTCTCTCTCTCTCTCTCTCTCTCTCTCTCTCTCTCTCTCTCTCTCTCTGCCCATCTAGGATCTTAGATTTAAAGGTTACAACTTCCAAATTGTATCCTGGGATTTTTTTTTTTTGTCAGTTGACATGATATATAGTAATGAAGAACAAGCAACACACACAGTAAAGGGTGTAATCCATTTATTTTGGAAAATGATAATGCCAAAACTGTTTTTGTTAGTGCCAAAACTCTGGTGCATAAAAGTCTTGTACATTGCAAATGGTACAAGCCTTTTTGTGCACTAGAGTTTTGGCACCAACAAAAACGGTTTTGGCATTTGGGTAGTGATAATGCCAAAACTGTTTTTGTTGGTGCCAAAACTTCAATGCATAAAAGTCTTATATATTGCACATGGTATAAGCCTTTTGTATGCACTTGAGTTTTGGTTCTAACAAAAGCAGTTTTCGCATTAATATATATATATATTTCCCTTTTTTTTTCAAATGAAAAAGGATGTACAAGATTACAATATCTAAGTAACTCGATAGATTTATCGAAGATACATATGATAATGTTTTTTTTATAATATTTTCACAATTTGTACTGCAAAAATTAATATTACTCCATATTGCCTTTTATATTTACAATTTATTTAATTTGCATCAGCCCCTGAGTTTTTTTTTTTTTCTTTTTCCTGCAGGATTGAAGACTCGTGATCAACATTCGAAGTATTGATGCACATTAAACCATTCATAATTGACGTCCAACGGTTTGAAGGGGAAACGAAACCCACATCAATTTTCAAAATAAAAGTAGGAAGTGAATTGTGATGATGAAATGAAACATTGGGAAGGAGAATTAAATTTTTGTTTCCTGAGGGAAAGGAGAATTAATTTGGAAGTGGATTTTATATTGTGAAAATTGGCAATCCTCTTTTGCCAAGTGTACATGATACGTTTCAAAAATCTCACTCAAAACCCACATCAAACAAAGTGC
Source organism: Rhododendron molle (assembly GCA_025413875.1). Taxonomy (NCBI): domain Eukaryota; kingdom Viridiplantae; phylum Streptophyta; class Magnoliopsida; order Ericales; family Ericaceae; genus Rhododendron; species Rhododendron molle. The sequence goes on from CM046398.1 coordinate 53,687,298, forward strand.
CTTGAGCTCGTATGTTCGAATCTAACAGATGCCAAACGTTCCAAACATTGGATCCACCGAAGGTTTTAACCGGTTGTTAACTTCAGGGCCAATACAGTGCGCGTGAACTAACTCGGACATTTGGTTATCAACACAATAAAGACATGTTATGGAAGTGGTTTTTACGGTGTCAAAATTATTTCTAATTCATTTGTAAGCACAGAAAAATCTATAAGTGGCAATCTGCTTTGACAATGTGATCATGAGAAAACAATAAATATTTTATCTTCAATACTTTGTCCGGTGATTGATTTCAGAAGCCTAAAATTAATCGAATTACCCATAAACTATTCCGGACATTCGGTTATAAAGAAATAAAGACATGATTGGCAACTGCACGATACGTACATAAGCTCACGGGAAGGGGATCATGAACAAAAATGGGGGCCATTGCCGTGCTTTGAAAACGTTAACGCTTGACCTTTCTGAAACCAGGGCCTCTCCCACTCTCTTTATAAGAGCGTGCTTTACACGACTCAGATCATAATCGAGTGAGCTTATAAAGATGAACAAGTGGGGCTTCTCTTTTTCCCGTCCACCCGAAAAATTACACAATACACATACGGCACCGCCAAGCGGTGCTCCAATGCCTCGTTTCACCACATATTTTAGTATGGAATTCAAAATAAGCATGTAGATCTTATTTAATGTGTGCTTAAAAAAAGATCTGGACCACCACGTAACGGTGCTCTTGGGTCATGGAATAATCTCTCCGTCCAACCAGTTGATTGCGCCTTTCCAGTAACCACTCTACACCCACCATTACACTTCCTATAAGTTAGGCCCTTTTGTAACCGTAGTATTTTTTCCCTACGAAATGTTAAACTAGGAGAGATTTGCGTTTGACCATTTGCACACACAAAAAAACCCAATCTTTGCTTCACCGGCCGCCACCGTAACACCACCACCCCAACCTCCTCCTCCGCCACCACGAACATGCCAATAGAAAGAAAATATCCAATTTCCCAATCCCCGGAGAGAGAATGGCCAAAACACTGATACAATTTCCCCACCAAAGCATGACATGATTCTAGCTGCTCAAGGGTGGCCATTTTGATCACACACACACACACAAAAAAACCACAATTTCCCTTACCTCTCCATTCTCCAAATTGTTCCAAACCCAATTGCAATCTATAGGTTTGGGTGTTATTTGTGATTGATTTGTGAGGGAGTCCGCTGTAGCCATGGCGGACTTGGTGAAACAAATCCTAGCCAAACCCATACAATTAGCCGACCAAGTCACCAAAGCATCAGACGACGTGAATTACAACAGAACGGAATGCCTCGAGATCAAATCCAAGACGGAGAAACTCGCCGGCCTCCTTCGTCAGGCGGCACGGGCAAGCAACGACCTCTACGAGCGCCCCACGCGCCGCATCATCGAGGACACCGAACAAGTCCTGGACAAGGCTTTAAGCCTCGTGTTCAAGTGCCGCGCCAACGGCCTCCGGCGAGTCTTCACCATCATCCCCCAGGCCGCGTTCCGCAAAACCTCCCAGCAGCTGGAAAACTCCATCGGCGACGTGTCGTGGCTCCTCCGCGTGTCCACCCCAGCTGACGATCGCGACGACGAGTACCTGGGCCTCCCTCCTATCGCTGCCAACGAGCCCATCTTATGCCTCATTTGGGAACAAATCGCGATCCTCTGCTCCGGCTCGATAGAGGAACGGACGGACGCAGCAGCGTCACTCGTCTCATTGGCTAGAGACAATGATAGATACGGGAGGTTGATCATTGAGGAAGGCGGGGTGGCGCCATTGCTGAAGCTGGCGAAAGAAGGGAGAATGGAAGGCCAAGAAAACGCGGCCCGAGCAATCGGGCTGCTGGGGCGTGATCCAGAGAGCGTTGAGCAGATCGTGAACGCGGGGGTTTGTGGGGTGTTTGCCAAGATCCTGAAAGAAGGTCACATGACGGTTCAGGTGGTGGTGGCCTGGGCGATATCGGAGTTGGCTGCGAATCATCCGAAATGTCAAGACCATTTCGTGCAAAACAACACGATTCGGCTGCTGGTTCGACATCTAGCTTTCGAGACGATTCAAGAGCATAGTAAGTACGCGATTCCTAGTAAACAAGCCATGTCGATCCACACTGTCGTGATGGCCAATTCGAACAGTACCAATAGTGGTCGTGGGAGTAAGCATGAAGACGATGAGAATAAGCATTTCGGTAGCCAAATTTCGCGACCGATGAGTAACGAGACCGCTAGTGGTCATGCACAAATGCACAACGTGGTTGCTAACTCGTTGGCCCTTAGAACACAGTCCAATCAAAACCATGCGAAAAATAACCACCAGCAGCACCACCACCAACATGTTACGTTGGCCGGGGGTAGCATAAAGGGAAGGGAAATGGAAAATCCGGAGACAAAGGCCCAAATGAAGGCAATGGCAGCCAGAGCCCTTTGGCACCTTTGTTCCGGGAATGTTTCAATATGCAAAAACATCACGGAATCGCGAGCGCTTTTGTGCTTTGCAGTTTTGTTAGAAAAGGGTGCTGAAGAGGTTCAGTTCAATTCTGCCATGGCATTGGTGGAAATCGCGGCTGTAGCTGAGGAAAACGCGGAGTTGAGGCGATCGGCTTTCAAGCCCAATTCGCCCGCTTGCAGAGCCGTGGTGGACCAGTTGCTTAGAACCATTGAGAAAGGAGATTCAGAGCTCCTTATCCCTTGTGTTAGAGCTATTGGGCATTTGGCTAGGACTTTTCGGGCTACAGAGACAAGAATGATACCACCATTGGTTAAACTGCTTGATGAAAATGAAAGAGAGGCCGAGGTCATAACCGAGGCAGTGATTGCACTAACCAAATTTGCAGAAACTGAGAACTATCTTCATATGAATCACTGCAAAGCAATCATAGATGAAGGGGGTGCTAAGCATTTGATACAACAAGTTTATTTTGGTGAACAAATGGTTCAGCCACTGGCATTGATTCTCTTGTGCTACATGGCACTACACGTACCAGATAATGAGGCGCTAGCCCAAGCAGAAGTGCTTGTAGTGATCGAATGGGCATCGAAGCAGGGGCATTTGACGCAAGATCCTTTAATCGATTCGCTGTTAACCGATGCCAAACAAAAACTGGAACTCTACCAATCAAGAGGGTCAAGAGGATTCCATTAGTTCAATAAATTTGTACATTATTTGCTCTGATGGAAACTTTGAATAACATTTTGGTTTCCTTTTTCATCTTATCATGGAGATGGGAGTGTATATACTTTTAGATCTGTTGTAACCTTTCGATCTTGAAATCTTGCTGTAATTGTTGAGAATATTCTCCAATTAGTAGTAGTTCGTACTTTTTGAGTTCTTTATCCAAAATCTTTCAATTGTTGACCTTTTTTCACTTCCCTCTGCTAGTATTGGCTGATCTTGTTTTGTTTACGAGGGAGGGTAATGTTCACCCTCTTAAGTGGATGGTGAACAAAACTCAACTCCAACTCCATCTCCATCTCCATCTCCATCTCCAGGGAAGCAAGGTACATCGAGCTTGTCTAGATGATTATCACGTCGAACGCCTGGTTAAGGCTATGTTTGGATTATGAAGGGAAACCAAGAAGGTAAGAGGACAAGGTGGTGAAGAGGCTCAAAAAAATCCCACTTTCAAAAACAGAAGAATAGGCTAAAAATTTCGTTATATTGTTTTTGTCATTTTCCCTGACCATGGTAGATGCCTCCACAACGCGATAATCCAACTTGTAGCCAAGCGATCTTGCAATTGAGAATCTAATCATGTAGCCAATAGATTCTTGATAGGATGGATACACACGGATCTCGATTTCTCCATGGTCATGTGTGATAAACGAGCCGAGCTGGTGATTGTTCAAACATGTCTTTAAAATTGTATGAGCTTTAAAATATATCTGAACTTAGTCTATATAAGACGAGCTGATTCAAACAAGCTATAATCGAGCCAAACATGAACAAATACCAAGTAGCATGGATTCTATACATTATAAGTCCAAAGAGCCAAATGGTACTTTGTTCAAGATTAATTTGAAAGTTTAACGAACTTTAAAAAAATGTTCACATTAAGTGACAAACTAATCTTGAACGATCTTTTTTGACAACCAAGCACGAGCTCGGCCTCAGCCTCGAGTAACTTAATTACTTTAGCAGCCATATCCATGGTGTACTTTCTACGGTAATGAATCTAATGATGGTCTGTACAAACGGAGTACATAAGTTGAGCACACTGAGCCTATTCCACCAATGAACATAATGGGCCTATTCCATATTACATTGTCGAAACAAATATTCTACAACCACACCCAAAATCACATACCCAAATATATACCCTCTCACAAAATACAAGGGTCCCACACACACTATGCGTGCAGTGTGCGTGGGACCCTTGTGTTTTTTGAGAGGGTGTGTAATTTTAAGTGTAGTTGTAGCATCTCTCTTGTTGAAAAACCCATTCTGTGCGTAAGTCAGCAAATAATGAACAGATACGACGAAACTAACAAGATGAGAAGTGCCCTTTTCCACTTACCAGAAAAAAACTTGGGCACGGTTATTTGCAGCCACTTATTTCCTAAGCGTAGCCTGTACATAATATGGTACACACCTGTATATAATATGGTAGACAGGCTGTGCTTAGAAAATAATAGGTTGCAAATAGCAGTGCCCAAAAACTTTCATACTAGTAATATTCAGCCTTGGTGGGCTTATCCATTGGGCCCTCTTGTTTCCACATTCCCTACTACCGACATCATGCTTCATGCGTTTGGTAGCTGGGCCCAATATGGGCAATGGTGGCCTCAAAGAAGGGCTTCAGTCCAGCCCTCTAACCCAAAAAAGCTAAGATGATTTTTGCCCACTTCCGCAGCATTCTGCAATGGAAATAACCACATTTAAGTTTAAAACAATTAAAAAAAAAGTTGATTTTTTTTTCTTAAAAATGGTTATTTTCCAAAATATTTGGAGAAAAGTAAAAAAGAAATTTACTTTTCCGTTTCCTCTTGTCGAGATGAATCAATAATTCACAAAAGTTCGGCGCAAAACTAGCAAATGTGAAAAAAAAAATTGAATAAAGACAAAACATGTATTTTTAAAAGTAAAAAAAAGTGTTAGTTGAACGGGACCTCATGTTACCATGAAAGTGAAGATTCTAAAACTAGAAACATATTTTGGAGTATTTGTTTTGTGCTCTTATCACTAGGGAGTGATTTTGTCACCCCATTTTTCTCTAACGACACTCTCCTTTGTGTCTCTATTAGGTGATTTGTTTTATGAGGGAAGAGAAGTGTTGTAAGAGAAAATGGGAGTGACACAATCAATTCATTATCAGGTGGCGTTTTCGGTAGTGAAAAATTTTTAGTTGAGAAGTTGTTAGGTATTTTCGGTAGTAAATAAGTTGAGAAATATCAAGCTGTTTCCGATAGTAAATAAATTGTTGAAGGGTTTATGAGTGGAGTTACTGTATTCAAAAAAATAATTTTTATTTGACAACAATTTTATTAATAAAAATGAGATGATAAAAAACTAAAAAAAATTATTAATAAAAATAATATGATAAAATGTATTAAATTCTTAATATTTTCTGTCACTAGAAATGGGGCTCATATGCTATGCTAGGATTCACCTCATATGCTATGTTAGGATTCACCCTTTTTCCTACTTGATCCTTGTGGGCAAGTTTTGTTTGGATTATCTCCAAGAAAGGACTAGACTCTGACAAGTGAAATTCTACCAAATTCTATCAGAAATATTTGACTGTCTACTGACCCTTTGACCACTTTGTGTAACCTTTTGGCATAAAATTAGAGTATTGTGATTGTGAAGGATGTGCCTGAAATGTGTCAGACCTAACGTGTCTGTAATATTTTTTGTGTACGTCTAACATGTGAAAGGATGTGGTCGAGATGTGCCCACACCGGTGTGATATGCCTATGGTATTTTTTGTGTATGTATCTCCATATACATTCTCTAAGGTTTTGTACATCAATACGCTTGAATATAAAATTATAAATGCTAATATCTGTTAGCTTCCCCTAGCGGGTAAATTTCACTGACCTCTCTTGAGGTTTCTGACAAAAGCAGCCACCTCCCTTGAGGTTTCTAAAATACCACTGCCCTCCCTTACTTTTTCTGACAATGTCTCAATACCCCCTTCCGTTTATTTTCCCACAAACGACGTTAAATACTTTGCTACAAAGACCAAAACATCCTCAATTTATTTCTTACCTTCCACCTTCAACAGAACTTCCAACCCCACCTTGAACACCAGATCTACTAGCTCTCTACTAGCCCACTGTGACACCTCTCTCTCTCTCTCTCTCTCTCTCTCTCAGAGAGATCAATCCATGCACGTACAAAAACACTTCATTTTAACTTTGGAATATCCTATTTTCCAGCTACATCGATCTCTTCAACTGGGTGATCGATTCGAGTTCGAGATTTGCCTTCGATGCCGGTCGGTTACTTATGGACGATGCTTGGGAAAACTTTTCGGGTGGGGTAATTGATCGGCCCAATTTTTCTACTCTTCAATCGATGCTCCCCTGATGGGCTTCTCAAAGGTTTGATTCTCAAATTATGATGAAAATTCGACGAATTTACAAAATTAAAGGATCCGCGGTATAGTGCACGGGTGGCCTCCGGGTCCCTAGGAATTCTTTTTATGCTGAAACTTCTTAGTTCTTTTTAGATTATTTCTTCACAAGCGGTTGGTTGCCAATTAAGATCGATCGCACACCGAAATCATGGGTTTTTAGTTTCTTATTTCATTTTTTTTCCCCTTTGCATTTCAGAGTCTAGCACATGTGTACATACATTTCTGCTTGTGTATTGATACAAAACAAAGTCAGATTGGTGTCGGATTTCATTTTTGTTGGCTTGTGTCGGAATAGATTTTGCTTTGTATCGTTTTTTTTTTTTTTATACCAAAAGTCTACGTCTACCGCACGGTTTTACCGCTCCCCACCGTACTCAATCTCACCTTTCATACGTGTTTGGACGGTCCGGATATAACAAATAATAATTCTCGGAAGAGTTAGGGGGCGTTTGGACAAATAAGCCACTTTGACTTATTTTTTATCCTTATTCAAATTTTTTTTCGCATTTTGTGACTTATTGTCAATTTTTGGGGGATTATTGCTTCGTTATGACGAGACGAATCGGAAAAGTAAAAAATTTCGATCGAAATCCAAATATTCGTCCTTCCCGCCAAATCTCGTCGAAATTCCAAAAAAATTGGATTTCGATCGAAATTTTTTAATTTTCCGATTCGTCTCGTTATAACGAAGCAATAATCCCAAAAAATTTGACAATAAGCCACAAAATGCGAAAAAAATTTGAATAAGGACAAAAAATAAGCTAAAGTGGCTTATTTGTCCAAACGCCCCCTTAAACTCTTCTTCATATGAATTTTTTTAAAACCTGGATCATAGATTGCCAAAACAAATGATGAGATAGGGGAGCGGTAGGCGTAGCACCGTTGTGGGGAGAGAGAGAGAAGCCAACGTCTCAGAATTTTTTTCTGATTTGGTTTTCACTTCTGAGTTCACCTGTTGAATTTGTTTGGAAAAATAGGATTTTAGTTGTTTAATGAGGTTGGGGAAAAAAAGGGTTTTAATTCATGGTAGCTTAGTTGGAATGGAAGATTGGGCTTGATATAAACAGGTTTCAATCTTTGCTTGTAACGTCTATATTGAAAAAATTAAAGTTCAAGCTTTGCAGACGGAGAAATGAGGAAAGAAAGCAGTGAGAAAATTGGGGAGAAAAGGGGTAAGGAAGGAAAACGGTGGAGGAGAGGAAGGAGGGGTAATTTTGGCATTTGAGTAATTAAATATTTGAAATTAGCTGATTTTGTTGAAGGTTTGGACGGCAAGTTGACGGAGGGGGGTATTTAGACATTGTTAGATAAAGTAGGGAGGGCAGTGACATTTCAGAAACCTCAGGGGAGATGTCTGTTTTTGTCAGAAACCTCAAGGGAGGTCAGTGAAATTTACCCTTCCCCTAGCCCTACTGTCATTGTTCTGTAAGTTCTGGAAAAGCTAATTATTACACCACAAATGGAGAAATGCATGTTAATTTCTAGTCACCTTCTTTTCGGGGGCGTTTCGGTTTTCCTTCTTTTTTAAGAAGTTTTTTTTTCTTTAATTTTTAAATTCAAATATAATAAAAATAAAAAATAATTTTTTAATTTGTTTGCACCGTATAAAAGATCTCAATGAGATCTATCAAATAAGATCTATATTGGCAGGAATATTATTTACGTAAATATATGATTTTTGAACTTGAAATTACCTTCTTTTTTTTTCTTTCTAAAAGTTACTTTTTATAGAAACCAAAATACCACTTTATTTATATATCCATGTGCTTTCTCGAACACAAACCGGGAGGGAAGGGGGTCAATAATTTTTATCGAATCCCTGTTCCTCGTTTGAGGGAGGGGAGGGGCAATAATTTTAAGTTCGAATCCCTATTGATGATTGGGGCGGGGATGAAAATGGGTACATGGGTCAAATGGGTCGTGCTGTGCTGACCCATTTAATTTCGTGTCGTGCGGACTCGTTTACTTAGTCAGTCATGTAATTTTTTAATCGTGTCATGTCGTGCCCGTGCAGATCCATCTCCAACCGAGTTTTTACTTAGTATTCGTTGTGCCGTGTCTCATGCCCTTTCGTGCCTGTCTGGAACCGTGTTAGGCCATGTCACGTCCGGCCCACTTCGATACCGTGTTTGTGCCCGACCTATCTAAAACTATGCTCATGCCCGATGCCACATTTAAACGTATATGTGCCAACTCAGCCTGTTTGACACCTCTAAAAGTGGGAAATAAATTCGGGAATTGGGAACGAAGATAGTCACATCCGCCTCGCCCCGTTCCATTACCATCCCTTGGTGAAGATCCATTATATTACCCCGGCTTTCTTTTCTCTTGTTACTCCTATTTTTCTTAACTAATTGCAAATTCGGTCACGAATTCGATTTGGATTGGGCCTTCAGGTCCCTCTCTTAACAAGCATCCGCCCTCCAAACTTTTGGTTAGCTCAGAGAGCCAAAATACACTCTGGAATTTTGATCCAAAAAAAAAAAGATCCCGTGGAATTAAGTTAGTGCGCGTTTACTAAAATTCTACGATGAAATACTTTTAAGATTTTACCTTTCAAAAAAGCGAATGTGAGTGGTTGTCGAAAATTATCAATTTTGCAAAATTTGAAAGCCGATGATTTTAAACATAACCTAAAGCTATAATTATTTTAAATAGAGTATAAACTACAATCTATTTTTTTTTCCCCCTACAACTGTAGCAAACAACTCTTCAAACTGACCATTCTTCTCCCACACCACCAGCCCAGTCCCACATGAATGATGATGAATCTCCCAAATCAATGGTGGAAAGCAGCTGACCAGACTCTTCCTAGCCACTTTTGTTGCTAAAAAGGCCAATGGACAGAGACTTACCCCATTCTCTCTAAATTTTTTGGTAATCTTTTTTTATTTTTTTTTTGAATTTTTTTTTAGATTCACAGAATATTTTTTTAAATTAATAATCACTCCTCTTGACAGAGGAGTGCTTGCTCCCTTAATGTGTTGTAATAAGAATACCCCAAGCGGAGGGTCAAGTCGGTTGAAAGCATAATAAAACCCGGAAGTCCGGGATCGATTCCACAGGGAGCGCGTCCATAGTTCAAATTGGAGATTAGCTTGTGCAAAGTTTCCGGCGTTAGGACCGCCAACCAACCTTTGGCGTTGAGACGGCCAACTGAAAGATTTGGTTATCTAGCTACTTAACCTAACTACGGCTTTTAACTGGAGGGTTAAACTAAAGGTTAGGTTTAAGGATAGTTAACACCCGAGACACACGGACGAGCTAGATTCCTCTTTTCTTGACAAAGGTTTTAAACAAGACTTGGACTCGTTTGGTACATTTGGACAAATACAAAGAGGGACATTGCTCTAAGCGTCAAACGTGGCAAATAGTTTAACTCTTGCCTACATTTGATCAAAGAGATTAACACCTCTACGTTTCGATACATAAAATCAGTCCAAGCCTCGCTTAAGCTAGAAAATGAGATTTTAAAAGAGAATACTACGCTACACCCTCGGTCACGGGATGTTAACCATCCCACAACCCAACCCCACTACACTACTCACTCATAATCAAAGAAGACATGAAATGAGCTAGAGGAAAGGTAAGGAAAATACTAAACATTGATTAAATGCAAAATAAATACAAGATCCTTGATGAGGAAGAAATTCCTTACAACTTTAATGAAGGCGAAATGCTTCGAAACCCAATGGATCGCCCATAGAATCAAGCTTTACAACATAAATGAGGAGAGAGGGTGGAGCTCCTTTAATGGAGGTAGAGAGAGAGTGTAAAAGAAGAAGTGCCCTAAAAGTCGGGCAAGGGGTGGTATATATACCCCCAACACAAAAGATTTACAAAAATGCCACCGAAATGTCCGCGCAGGAGGGAGGGATCGATCCCTGGTCAGAGGGGGATCGATCCCTGCAACTTCTGAAGGTTCCCTGTGGGGGATCGATCCCTGGGAAATGGGGGATCGATCCCTGAGGCTTTTGGGCTACCCACTGCCTTGTGCTAGCTTCCCTTGATCCTTGGTTACTCCGGGCCTTCCTCAAATGCCTTGGACACTTCGACTAGGACTTGAAATGATCACACGAGGATCCATATGCACAACTCCTATATCCGGAATCTTCCGGGGATCCTCAGAACACTCGGAAATCAACCATATTTACACCAAAAACCTGTTTCTCAACAAAAACCAACTATGCGCGCAATATCAACCAAAAACAAGTATTGAACGCTTGATGGCATCGTAAAACGAGGTAGATAAGCCCTAAGATTTACACTTTCGAGGGCTTATCACACCCCCCAACTAGAACATTGCTCGTCCCGAGTAGACAACAAAGGAATTTCCATTAAACTACACAATCTTCCCTCAAAGATAAGATACAAAACATATGCTCAACATTTTCTGAAACGGCAAAAGACTAAAAATTTTCTCCCCCAAAAGGGTCACAACTCATTCAACTAGCATGCCATGCGCCATGATCCACAAACTTTAATTTAGCGCATTTGAGAAAGTTAAACAATCCAAGCGTTGGTTCCAAACCTCACCGAGGTAACGCTCAGCAAAAGAAACACTCAAGCAACACAACATGTATCCCAATCACCAAGCAGGCAAGGCATATGCATTAACCGAAACAAAAAGCTATGCATTTCATTCAAGGAATTTGCTTGCACTAAAGTAAGAGCTAACATGCACAAGAAACAATACGGAAAGAACACAAGACAAAGCTAAGTACCAAAAGCTTTCAGGAATGCATAAACTTGGAAAACATAGGCGTACTCGAAATCTACTAAGGACTTTAATTAGCTTTTAATGAGTTACGGGTTACAAAGAAAAGGTTAGACAAAAGGTTACCGGTCTTTACTAGCTTGGTACTAACTACCCCATGACCGGTAACGCCAACCTACACTACCCTACTCATCATGCTACCAACCAACGAAAACGACTACTAAAACAAATCAACAAAGACTCGAACGAACAAGATGCAACGACACTACCACCGACTCCAACAGATGAAATCAAATAACATACTACTACTACTACTACGATGATGATAACCACCCACCAAAACTACACATCACCCGGAGCACCACTCGTCCCAGCTCCAACAGAAAACTCGGTACCCTCGCCACGAAACATGCCCGGATGCAACTCCTCATCTTCCTCATCTCCATCCTCTTCACTATCATCCGACTCAACCTCCGGAGGAGCCACATACTCCCTCGCTGCAGGGCATTGTTCGACTAACCAATCCACCTTGTGAGCCTGCCTCGCAATCACTTTCCGGTCCACTTTCCTCTCTCTTTTCATCTCCCGATTCTCCTTCACCAAATGGACAACCATGCAAAACATCTTTTTGATCCACGAGTCTTGCTTCTCTTTGGGACCGGGCATTTCAATCATTTTAGCAAACTTACCCTTCCTTTTAGAGCTCAGGGGATCATGGGATTGGGATTTGCTCTTGGTTACATATGAAGCATCAAGAGGTCCGGGTTTTGGTGGTTCAAGCTGAGCAAACCTCGGACCCCTTACTTTCTGGCTCTTGCAAATCTTGCTTATCATGTTTGGGAAAGGCATCCGGGCGGAATTTTGGGACTCGGCTTGGAAACCATAAACTTGGTGAAAGATCCATAAGGCGGCATCAAAGACATAATCCTCACTCGCAAAAACATACAATAACTCCGCCCCCCGTTGCCTCGGATGGTGCTCGGAACCCCTCGGGTACAAATTCACATGGATAGCCTTATTCAAAAGGCGATACTCTTCCTTAAACAGACCCGGTTTTAGATGTCCATCAAAAAGTTTAATATCGATATAAAGAGCATTGTTAACAATGGCCGGGTCAATGCACGCTCCATCGGGAAGCGGATAATTCACAGTTTGGGGCGGGGGTCGAGCGTAACCCAAGTACTTGGCAATAACATCCGGGGTCAACACTACACGTACATTATCAATAGTTGATTCAATGCACAATTCCTTCAACAACCCATCCCCGGTCAACACCATATTCTGATAAAATTCTATCACACATGCCTTATTATAACCTTTTAACACTTTGAACCAAAAATTCAAACCTCGCCGGGCGATGTGTGGGATGCCATGAAGCTCGGTGCCCAAACTTTTGATGTCAACTTGACGCTCGCTTTTGAACCCCCTCCCGGCCATGCCGCTCTTCCAATTTTTTCGAGTGACCGGTTGGGCTTCCTCGGGCTCCTCCATTTCCATGTCAATCTCCTCTTCCTCTTCTTCGATTTCCCTAGCCCGGTTCGAACCACCACCCCGAGCCCTTTTCGCGGTAACCTTCTTCTTTTCTCCGGCCATCCCGAGCACAACCAATGAGAGCAATCCAAGCCCCCACAAAAACATGAGAACCCATGCGAGGGTGGCTGCCAAATTCGGATTTGGGGTGGAGGGGTTAAGGTTTGGTGAGGTTCTTGCCATTTGGAAGGTTTTGAGGGTGTTTTTGGTGGGTTTGTATGAAGGGTTGAAGGAAAAACGTGGGTGAGAGGGTGGGCAATGGAATTTTCGGCCTAGAGGAGAGAGAGAGAATGGGTTACCTTGATTTGGGAAGAGAACCTTGCAATTGATGGGTGGATCTTGAAGCCTTGAAGATTTGTTGAAGATTGGTGGAAGAATTTCTAAATTTGGTGGAGATTTGAGGGAGATATGGGAGAAAGAGTGGGAAGGTTTGGTTATGGAGATGGGGTTTGGAGAATGGAAATGGCGTGGAGAGAGAGAGAGTGGGAGATGAAAGGTTATAAAGAGGGCACGGCCAGAATAATTTTTTTTCAGAAATTTGACTCAGGGATCGATCCCTGAAATGTGGGGGTTCGATCCCCCCAACTACTGAACCAAATCTGACAATGGGGGATCGATCCCCTGGCTGTGGGGGTTCGAACCCTGCTGCTTCTGGGTTGTGCAGCCAGCTCTCCCTTTCCCTCGAGGCCCAATGCTGACCAAATCACCTCGACCATATTCCAATCGACTCAAATCGTCCCCAATTCACCTGTACGACACTACAACCACTCCAAACAACCCTCCAAACATCCGGTTTCTCAGGCTAATCAACAAAATGAGACTCGGACTTGGATACAAAATGGTGCAAAGATAAAAATATGCGGCAAAATCATAGAACGAATGCCTTGTATCATCTTTCAAGTACGCCTACGACTCCATTGCAATGCAAAAACGAAATCAACGGTACTCAAGTATGTACAAGAGAGATTACTTACCTAAACTACGGGTATGGAGCTCAAAAACATGGGATACAACAAAATTTGAACCTCCACTCGAGGTGCTTAACCAATTCAAATGCATTAGGAAAAATTCGGTCCACACACTACATGAACATGCTAACCGGAGGAGTTGGTTATTTTTCAAAAATTTGGTTCATCAAACCGGTGCTTTTGCCACTTGAAAACAAAACGAGCATATGCAACATAGCTTAACACGAAAATAGACTGCAATAACGGGAAGATCGCACAAAAATTTAAAAATTTCTACGCAAAAACGAAAACTTAAACTATGTACATACTCCCCCCAACTTGAAACGAGCAACGTCCTCGATGCAAAAAAAAACAGAAAATAAGGAGAGGGAGAACAAAAATGTACCGACGGGGTGGAATGTCAACCACCCGATACCTCGACCAAGTTGGAGGGTTTTGCGTCATCGCCGCCGTTCGTCATCGGAATCGCTTCCAAGGCGCACTCTTTCGGTCCCGCCTTCGGAACCAAAGCTAGTCGCACAAGGCCATCGCCGAAGCTTTCTTGGACTTACAACCGCGACACATAGTCGCACCCTTGCTTAGAGCTCCTGAATGCCTCACTCACTCCGGCTTTTAGACCCAAACTACCAAGGCTGGTGCGGTAGCGTGTTTACCCTGCAAAAGACTTAAGAACCGACTACCTAATAGGAGACAAATGACATTAGTACCGCCGGCTCGTGGTAGCCCGGCAACAGAAATTATAAACAACAAGAATTAAAACCACCGAATCGTCACGTGATTGAACGGGTACTACTTTTCGCCCCATGGTTCGCTTACGGTGTCGCAAAGCAAAAGAGACAACACCGTAGGCGAAACACGGGTGGCTATACCGGACCACAAAAGATTTGCCCTTACGAACCGGAGCTGGGACACGACTTATTTGAATAGCGGCGTGCGAAGCTATAAACCCAAGTCAATGATGGGTACCTCCGAAGAGGCCGGGCCTTCCAAACAATTAAGTCCAGAAGTACGCAAAAGCTCCCCGTGAGAACATTTTTAGAACTTTTCAAACCAATGGAAGATCAACATAAATCGGAGCTACCAACTCCTCCGATATCTCATCCTTTGCAAAATTTTCCAAAAACGGCTTAAGCCGTTGGCCATTGACTTTGAAAACATTGCCATTTGAAGGGTTCACCACCTCAATTGCCCCATGGGGGAAAACGGTTTGCACAAAATACGGACCCTCCCAACGAGACCTTAATTTTCCGGAAAACACATGGAGTTTGGAATTGTACAACAACACTTTTTGCCCAACTTCAAAATTCTTTCTTTGAATATTTTTATCATGAAACTCTTTGACTTTAGATTTATAGATGTTAGTGTTATCATATGCATCCCTTCGTATTTCCTCAAGCTCGTTAAGTTGGAGTTTACGGTGAGCACCGGCATCGGGCAAACGATAGTTCAAAGATTTAATAGCCCAATATGCCTTATGTTCCAACTCAACCGGAAGGTGGCACGCCTTACCGTAGACAAGCCGATAGGGTGAAGCACCCAACACGGTCTTATACGCGGTCCGGTATGCCCACAAGGCATCGGTCAAACGTTGTGACCAATCCTTCCGATTTGGATTAACGGTTTTTTCTAAAATATGCTTTACCTCCCGATTGGCGAGCTCGGCTTGACCGTTGGTTTGGGGATGATAGGCGGTGGAGACTTTGTGAGTGATCCCGTACTTCCTCATGAGGGCTTCAAAAGAGCGGTTGCAAAAGTGGGTCCCTTGATCGCTTATGATGGCTCGGGGCATCCCAAACCGTGACAAAATGTGCTCTTTAATGAAATTCACCACCACTTTAGAATCATTGGTGCGAGTAGCCACGGCTTCAACCCATTTGGACACGTAGTCCACCGCCAAGAGAATATAGAGAAAGCCATCGGAATTTGGAAAGGGGCCCATGAAATCAATTCCCCAACAATCGAATACCTCCACTACTAGGATATTGGTGAGGGGCATCATGTTCCTCCGAGTCACCGCACCTAGTTGTTGACATCTCTCGCAAGCCCGGCAAAAAGCATAAGCATCCTTGTGAAGGTTTGGCCAATAGAACCCACATTGAAGAATTTTGGCGGTGGTCTTCTTATGAGAGAAATGGCCGCCACAAGCCTCGGTATGACAAAATGAGAGAATCCCTTGGTGATCTTCGTCGGGCACACACCGTCTAATGATTTGATCCGAGCAATATTTGAATAGGTAGGGATCATCAAAGAAAAATCTTTTCACCTCGCTCAGCCGGTCTTGAGGGGTCCAATGGGTCGGAATTCGCCCGGTGACAAGATAATTAACAATGTCGGCATACCATGGGCAACTTGATACGGCCAAGAGTTGTTCATCCGGAAATGTATCCACAATGGGGAGCTTTGAAGAAGAATCCCCGAACTCAAGACGGGACAAATGATCCGCCACGACATTCTCCACCCCCTTCTTATCTTTGATAGTGATGTTGAACTCTTGAAGCAATAGAATCCATCGGATGAGCCGTGCTTTCGCATCTTGCTTCGTGAAGAGGTATTTTAAAGCCGCATGATCGGTATAGACAACAATAGGGGAGCCCACCAAATACGACCGGAATTTGTCCAAGGCAAAGACAACGGCAAGCAACTCCTTTTCCGTGGTGGAATAATTCATTTGAGTTTCATTGAGAGTCTTGCTTGCATAGTAGATAACATAGGGATTCTTGTCCTTCCTTTGCCCGAGAACCGCCCCAACCGCATAGTCACTAGCATCGCACATGAGCTCAAAGGGCAACGTCCAATCCGGTGTTTGCACAATGGGAGGAGAAATGAGGCGTGACTTTAACTTCTTGAAAGCTTCTTCACAAGCCGGTGTCCACTCAAACGGTGCGTCCTTGGAGAGAAGGTGGCATAAGGGCCGAGAGATGGCACTGAAATCTTTGATAAACCGCCGGTAAAAACCGGCATGCCCGAGAAAGGAGCGGATGTCTTTAACACACTTCGGGGTCGGGAGGGTGGCGATAAGATCGATCTTGGCTTTGTCCACTTCAATCCCTTTCGACGAAACAATATGGCCGAGAACGATACCCTGAGTCACCATGAAATGGCATTTCTCCCAATTAAGCACCAAATTCTTCTCCTCACACCTCGCCAAAACCTTTGCTAAATTGGTCAAGCAAGCCTCAAATGAGTCACCAAACACCGAGAAATCATCCATGAATACTTCGACGATCTGTTCAATCATATCGCTAAAGATGCCCATCATACACCGTGAGAAGGTTCCGGGCGCATTGCATAAGCCGAATGGCATGCGACGATAAGCGAACGTCCCAAACGGACAAGTGAACGTCGTTTTCTCTTGATCGGGCAAAGCGACTTCAATTTGGTTATACCCCGAGTAACCATCCAAGAAACAATAGTAGGCGTGCCCCGCGACCCGTTCCAATATTTGATCAATAAAGGGAAGAGGAAAATGATCCTTTCGAGTGCTAGCATTAAGCTTCCGATAATCAATACACACCCTCCATCCGGTTGTGACTCTAGTCGGGACCAATTCATTGTCGGCGTTGGCTACCACGGTGACACCAGATTTCTTGGGCACCACTTGGATAGGACTAACCCACTTGCTATCGGCGATCGGATAAATAATCCCCACGTCCAAAAGTTTCAAAATTTCAGCTTTCACCACGTCTTTCATGATAGGATTCAAACGGCGTTGTGGTTGGCGAGAGGGTTTGACATCGTCCTCGAGAGCAATGTGATGGGAGCAAATGGAAGCATCGATCCCTTTGATATCCGCGATAGTCCAACCAATGGCTTTGGTATGCCGCTTCAAAAGTTCAAGGAGTTGGGATTCTTGCAAGCCATTGAGAGAGGAAGAGATCACCACCGGGTAGGTTTCATTTTCACCCAAGAAAGCATACTTCAATGTGTCCGGGAGGACTTTCAACTCGAGCTTTGGTGGTTGAACACTTGAGGGAAGGGTCTTGCACTCTAAAGGAGGCAACTCTTCAAACTTTGGAGACCATAAATCCGTCCCGCAAACATCGGCCATATCAAGCAACGAACACAAATATTCCACTTCCGGTGATTCGAGAAATGATGCTTCTCCGGCGGTAAGACACACTTCCAACGGATCCTTGCATAACACATTATCCACATGCTCTTGAACCAAAGAATCAATGAGATTTACTTCATGGACACATTCATCATCCCCCATTTGGCTTCCAATATTGAATACATTGACTTCCATCTTCATGTTGCCAAAGGTGAGATTGAGCAAGCCGCTGCGGCAATGGATAACGGCATCGGCGGTAGCCAAGAATGGACGCCCCAGAATGACCGGGGTTGACGTTGCCGCTTGTGAGGAGGGTACCGGGCAAGTATCAAGCACGACGAAATCCACGGGATAAACAAAGTTGTCTACTTGCACCAATACATCTTCCACCATCCCTCGTGGAACTCGGATACTCCGATCGGCCAATTGCAAAGTTACCGATGTGGGTCTCATCTCTCCCAACCCCAATTGCTCATAAACCGCGTACGGAAGCAAATTCACGCTAGCTCCCAAGTCAAGAAGAGCTTTTTCAATCTTTGTACTCCCGATAGCAATAGAAATGGTTGGACACCCCGGATCTTTGTACTTTGGAGCCACATTGGTTTGGATGATCGAACTTACTTGCTCCGTCAAGAATACCCTCTTTTGAACATTTAACTTACGCTTTTGAGTGCATAGATCTTTCAAGAACTTGGCATAAGAAGGAATTTGCTTGACCGCATCTACCAACGGAATGTTGATCCTCACTTGCTTGAAAAGCTCATAGATTTCGGAGTTTGAATGAGCATGGGCCGGAGCTTTCAATCTTTGGGGGAATGGGGCCGGAATTGGAGAGATGGGGGCCTTTGGTTCTTCATCCGGAGTCTTTGCCGATTGCTCACCAACGGGACTAGGCACCGAAGTTGGTGAGTCAATAATAACATCCGGGGCTTGGACAACAATTGGTGTAACCGGGGGCTTGGTAGGCTTTGGAGCAACGGCCGTGTCCACTTCCTTCCCACTCCGCAACGTAATGATAGATTTGGCTTGCTCGGGACTATGCACCGAAGAGCTTGCCACAAAATGAGTGCCTTGCGGACTTGCTTGGGGTTGAGTTGGAAGCCTCCCCTTTTCTTGTTGAAGTAACCCCACAGTATTCGTCAACTTGGCATTTGTTTCTGGAGTTTCCCGAGAGTTTGAGTATTTTGCTCATTGAGGGAAGTTTGGCTTTGCATGTAAGATGACAGAATATCCTCCAAAGAGCGCTTTTGTTGTTGGAACTGATTCGGCACATGAGGAGGTCCCGTTGGTGCAAACCCCGGCGGTTGTTGATTTTGAGAGAATCTTGCGCTCCTTGAGATTGAGAAGGCCGGAAAGCTTGTTGTTGTTGTTGTGGTGGAAATTGTGAAGGTCCGGGAGGTTGTGGTTCGCTTCACCGGAAATTAGGGTGCATCTTCCACCCGGGATTGAAAGTTTGAGAATACGGGTCAAAGCGTTGATTTACGGCATTGACCTCCGATGGACCGGGGCCTTGAAGAATATCCTTGACGGCGGGAAGCATTTGACAATCGCCGGTGGTATGGCCTGCAATATCACACAACACACAGAATTCCTCCGCCTTGGCCACAGAGGCCACCCCAGCCACCTTGTTAAGCTATAAAGTTTCGATTTGGCGGGATAGCTGGACGACCTTGTGGGCAAGTTCATTTTGTTCATTCAATTGGATTTTACCGGAACTGCTCGGAACCGAATTAACCACATTCTTATCAGATGGGTCCGAGCAATCCCAGTTTTGTGTCTTTTCAGCCAGTTCCTCAAAAAAGTCCCACGCGGCATCGGGAGTCTTAGCCATGACTCCACCCGTACACATGCTATCCATTAAGTGTCGAGTGCTTGGAAAACATCCTTTTAAAACACACTCAACCTTTTGATATGTTGTATAGCCATGATGTGGGATGGAGTTTAGCAAATCTTTAAACCTTTCCCAATATTGGTAGAAAGACTCCCCCTCTTTTTGTTTAAAGGTTTGAATTTGAAAAAGGAGATCCTTTGTGAGTTGAGGGGGAAAGAATTTCATGTAAAACGCTTTTGACAAATCCGCCCAATTGGCCAAGGATTGAGGTCTCATGTTATTCAACCAAACCTTGGCTTTGTCCTTAACCGAAAATGGAAAAAGTTTTAGCTTGGCGGACTCAAGTTGAGCCGGCGTGGACACTATCGTAGAAACCAATTCCTCGAATGCCCGCATATGATTGTACGGGCATTCTTTGTCTTTGCCATAAAATTGTGGCAAAATGTTAAGGTGATGCGTTTTTACGGTGAAGTTGTTTGCATCGGTTGCGGCCGGGAGAACTATGGTGGGCCGCGGAGTAGTGCGGGCCGGATTCATGTAGTCACTCATAGTTCTCTCAGGCACAGCCGCCGGAACATCATCACCTCCACCGCCAACGTCCGCCATTGTTTCTCGAGGAGGGGTAATTACGGAAAAAGGAGTTCTTTGGGGTGGTGGTGTACTCGCTCGAACCCGACGGGGAGTTTTGGGTCGAGGAGGAGAAAAAGATCGATGGAGCCTTTTTGAATTTGGGCTCCGAAAGGCTCCTCGATGACCACCACGCATACACCAAATACCCTTGCTCGAGAAATAATGGATAGCAAATTACCAACTAACAGACAAGAGGGGCTATGCCGCCACCTCCTAACAACAACTATGAGGGGCTATGCCGCCGCCTCGACAAGTAAAAACAATAAGTAAAAGGGTAGTTTATACTTACGCTAGCTTCGTTACACCTCAAGTTAGAGAAGAAACTCAGGTTAGAGGTATCCGCTAGAGTAAGTATAAACTACGCAAAGCAAGATTAAGCGAGATACTTACAGTGGTGTGGCGAACCTCCAATAAGCTATAAAAGAAAGCGCTCCCCGGCAACGGCGCCAAAAATGCTTGCGACCTTACTGTGTTGTAATGAGAATACCCCAAGCGGAGAGTCAAGTCGGTTGAAAGCATAATAAAACCCGGAAGTCCGGGGTCGATTCCACAGGGAGCGCGTCCATAGTTCAAATTGGAGATTAGCTTGTGCAAAGTTTCCGGCGTTAGGACCGCCAACCAACCTTTGGCGTTGAGACGGCCAACTGAAAGATTTGGTTATCTAGCTACTTAACCTAACTACGGCTTTTAACTGGAGGGTTAAACTAAAGGTTAGGTTTAAGGATAGTTAACACCCGAGACACACGGACGAGCTAGATTCCTCTTTTCTTGACAAAGGTTTTAAACAAGACTTGGACTCGTTTGGTACATTTGGACAAATACAAAGAGGGACATTGCTCTAAGCGTCAAACGTGGCAAATAGTTTAACTCTTGCCTACATTTGATCAAAGAGATTAACACCTCTACGTTTCGATACATAAAATCAGTCCAAGCCTCGCTTAAGCTAGAAAATGAGATTTTAAAAGAGAATACCAAGCTACATCCTCGGTCACGGGATGTTAACCATCCCACAACCCAACCCCACTACACTACTCACTCATAATCAAAGAAGACATGAAATGAGCTAGAGGAAAGGTAAGGAAAATACTAAACATTGATTAAATGCAAAATAAATACAAGATCCTTGATGAGGAAGAAATTCCTTACAACTTTAATGAAGGCGAAATGCTTCGAAACCCAATGGATCGCCTATAGAATCAAGCTTTACAACATAAATGAGGAGAGAGGGTGGAGCTCCTTTAATGGAGGTAGAGAGAGAGAGTGTAAAAGAAGAAGTGCCCTAAAAGTCGGGCAAGGGGTGGTATATATACCCCCAACACAAAAGATTTACAAAAATGCCACCGAAATGTCCGCGCAGGAGGGAGGGATCGATCCCTGGTCAGAGGGGGATCGATCCCTGCAACTTCTGAAGGTTCCCTGATGGTGGGGGATCGATCCCTGGGAAATGGGGGATCGATCCCTGAGGCTTTTGGGCTACCCACTGCCTTGTGCTAGCTTCCCTTGATCCTTGGTTACTCCGGGCCTTCCTCAAATGCCTTGGACACTTCGACTAGGACTTGAAATGATCACACGAGGATCCATATGCACATCTTCTATATCCGGACTCTTCCGGGGATCCTTAGGAAACTCGGAAATCACCCATATTTACACCAAAAACCTGTTTCTCAACAAAAACCAACTATGCGCGCAATATCAACCAAAAAACAAGTATTGAACGCTTGACGGCATCGTAAAACGAGGTAGATAAGCCCTAAGATTTACACTTTCGAGGGCTTATCAAGGAGTTTCAAAGTAAAAAGGCCAAGGAGGACGTTGCATCATAAGGTGGAGTGATTGTGAGAACCCAATTTGAAAAATCAAGTCCCACATCAAGAGTTGCAGAAAACATGATATGGTATATAAGGACTTTCGCCTAGCTACTGTATAACTTGAACTATTTAAAATTAACCTTTTGAGCCATGTGGTCAGCCAAATAGTTAACAGGTTAGATGGGGCAGGTTGTAACATTAAAAAATTAAACAATTGGTTTTTTTTTTCTTTTTTCAAAGTTTAAAAATACAAAAAGTTGGTATTTTGTCTTAACTTTTTTTTTAATTCTAATTTTCTTGATTTATCTTATTGAGATGAATGATTAATCTCAAAACCTACGATGAAAACAATAAAAATCCAGAAATAAAATTATCAAAAAAAGGAGGAGGCTGCTCGCGGTCCGGTTCGGTTCGGATTTCTAGGAATCCGAGGACCGAACCGCTAGCCAAGGATTTTACAAAATGAAATCTGTATTCGGACCAAAAGTCCTACGATTTGGTTCCAATTCGATCGGTGACTCGCGGATCGGTTACTGTTTTGTCCACGGATTTTAGCAAAAATAAAACTCAAGCATATATCTCACACTAAAAAGGAAGAATGTTACATTCAGAATTAAATTTAACACCACCAGAAAGTATTTTTTACGTAAACTACCAAAAGTTTACTTCAAAAATCAAATTCAAAAGAATCCAAACACTAGTAAGATTGTATCATTATAGTACATAATATAAAAGAACTGGAAAAAAAAAATGAACTAGTGTAACTCAACTAGGGTTATCCGTTATTTATACGAAAAACTACAATTTACTCTCTATATTTTATGTACATCTACACTATACCCATTATTAAGATAAAAAACTAAAATTGATAGAAAAAAGTGTTGACATTACTAACAATTTATTATATAAATATACATATACATATTTATATAAAATAAATATCTCATGATCCGGTTTGGTTAATTCACGGTTTTGTAATGAAAATTCGTGGACCAAACTGTAAGTCACGGTTTTCTAAATGACTGCCAAGGACGTGTTTTGATAATTAATACCCGCCAAAAACATTTTCAGTATTAACAAACGTTCTTAGCATGTCCTTGGAGGATATTAATTATCAAAACACATCCTAGGCGACGATTTTTCCATTTTTCAATCTATGTCCGGACCATTAGTTCACGTACAAAATCTAAAAAATACGGATCAATTCAGTCCGGATCGGTTTACTGTTCACCGAATTTTTTGAGGAGCCCGGATAGAAACGCAAGATAAACGGGCCATATTTGGGAAATAGGAGTAATTCCGTGCCCCTGGCCATGTAGACCCCATCATCAAACATACATGTACCCACAGAATACACCGTTGTGATCGAAAAAAGAGATGTTAGGGCAGGAGCACTGAATAACTCCTCCACCATTCGGATATATATGCCCATTCCCCACAACGGCCCAAAAGCCGAAGGGGTGTGACTGAGAAAGTGAGAGAGAGGAGAGAGAGTAGGGTTTGCTCTCTTCTTTTCTTCATCTAGGTCTGCGTGCTGTTCTTTCTTTAGGGTTTTTTAGATCCGAAAAAATGGCAGAGGGTAAGATGAAGGGAACGGTGAAGTGGTTCAACGAGCAGAAGGGATTCGGTTTCATCACCCCCGACGACGGCGGCGACGATCTCTTCGTCCACCAGTCCTCGATCCAGTCCGAGGGCTTCCGCAGCCTCGGCGAGGGCGAATCCGTCGAGTTCGTCGTCGAACAGGACCACGGCGGCCGCACCAAGGCCGTCGACGTCACCGGCCCCGACGGCGCTCCCGTCCAGGGCAGCTCCCGCGGCGGCGGGGGAGGCGGCGGACGTGGCGGAGGCGGCGGGTACGGGTTCAGTAGCGGCGGTGGAGGTGGACGGTCTGGTGGTGGCCGCGGCGGCGGAGGATATGGCGGCGGAGGCTACGGAAGCGGCGGCGGCGGATATGGTGGCGGTGGTGGTGGGTACGGCGGCGGTGGCGGTGGGTACGGCGGCGGCGGTGGTGGAGGTAATGGTTGTTTCAAGTGTGGGGAAGAAGGGCATATGGCTAGGGACTGCTACCAGAGCGGCGGCGCCGGAGGCGGTGGTGGTGGAAGGTATGGCGGTGGTGGTGGAGGCCGTGGAGGCGGTGGTGGTGGAGGCCGTGGAGGCGGCGGCGGTTGTTTCAGCTGCGGGGAGGAAGGGCATTTCTCTCGTGAATGCCCCAACGCTTCTCGTTGAAAAATGGGTGAGAAAGAAAAGGGGGTAAATGTGGATCTTTCCGATTTGCTTACCTTTTCTGTCTAGTTTTTTTTACTGTCTCTTTTAGTTTTTAATGAAATGGGTGAACCATATGATGTTTTTGTTTTCGTGGGGATCATGGGTGTTAAGTGGTCACCTCTCTGTTGCTGGTTTTAATTTGAACTGTTTCTTTGGTAGGGTTTTATCGGATCTGGTGGTGATTATCTGGTTTTCTTGTCTTTAGATCTAGGTTTTGGCTATGGTATGGAGGGTTTCTGTCTCTACAGTCTCTTCATACGTATAGATATACACATGTATTTCTATACATGTCGTTTTGCTATGAAAGAATTATGGTTTACTTTTAATTAATGATCCTTCGTTATTCATCCTTTGTGATTGTGAATGTTTACCGGTAGCCAAGAAGTTTGTGGATATTAATCGCAAATCACAGAAGCATACTATTGTTTCGTTTCCTCTGATTCGGATTTGATAGGAAGCAGATATTTCGAGATTAAACAAAGAAAGTGACATTGAAATCTGGGGGATGTCCTTTTCTGCTTTCAATTTTCTTCCTTTTCTGCTTTCAATTTTCTTCCTTCTGCATAGTGTAGTGGGGTACAGGGTCTGGATTGGCTGTTGAGAAATGCAGGTCTATTACATTTTACTTTCTTTGGGAAAGTTTCTGATACACGATTGTAACAGGAACCTACTTCAACCCATAGCCCACTCCATTAGTATTACTCGGGATATTTAGGCTTCGTTCCACAATTCAAAATAAGAACTTATGTTTTAAGAAGATAATTTTAAGCTTAAAAATTATATATTTACGTAAATAATTTTTCTATTACTATAGATTTTGTTTGATAGATCTCATTGAGATCTTTAATACGGTGTAAAAAATAAAAAAAATTATTTTTTATTTACATTATTTTTGAGTTTGAAAATGTGAAATAAACTGTTTATTTTTTAAGAAAATTTCTGGAATGGAGCCTTATGAACCTGTTTGCAGTTCATGAACATCAGTATAGCATTCATCTGGACATTTGTCTGTCTGTCTGCCCCCTTGCTTTTCACTGTTTGTATAATTGGCTAGTTGACATATTGTGGAACCTTGATTTGAAATTTTACCATTTCCCAAAACGCCTGCCAAAATCTAACTATTGTGAATCAAAAATGTTAGAATCGCACCCATCCTACACCCACAAAAATGTTGTGGGCCAATGATTGATTGCGATTTGCTTTATTGGTTGATGGGTGGGACCTGGAAAACAATACTTTGTTTATAGGAACTTGGACCAAGCAACTTTGGGTGATACTTTTAATGTTGAATTTACCACACCCCAGTTTCGAAAAAGTAGCGTGTTATTTAATTATCGGGTTTTAAAGTGTAAGCTGAAATGGATCCCGGTCACGTGTTGGAATGCCCCTAGAAACTAAAATATAAATAATGATGATATTCAATGTTGAAAATACAGAAACCAGCTTCAAAAGGGTTTGTGATTAGTAGTATTTATTAGGCAGGCATTAACAGCATTAAAAGCACCTTTTAATTCAAAGCGGTGGCCTTGTTACTTTTGCTATTTCCCAAATCTGTTCCGTGTTGATGAACATTTTGTTCGTAAATACTTTCAATACCAATGGGGATCCAACCAATACCATATTTTAGTGCCACAAAAAGGATGAATTTAAAAAAAGAAAAAAGAAAACTGGTTTTTCCATTTCAACGCCAGCAGAATGCCTTTGTTCCCGATAGTCTCTCCATTAACAATACACTCCAATGACACCGATGTTGAAGATAGAAAATAAGCAGAGATTCGCGAAGTCCGATCAAGTACCACTTCAAAGGCCTTAGATTAGATATGTTTTTAGGTGAAACAGAGTACTACTTCAAAGGCCTTAGATATTTTTTTCGGTGAAATCGAAGAAAACGAACGCACTGAATTAAACCACCTCTAGTAGGTATCACTGGCTAGATGAGCCACTACCAAGTCTCTGATCTCTTCTGGAATCTGGAGGAATAATAAAATGGCACCATTTTATCCTCTTGTTCAACTCCCATGCTACCTAGTTTGTTTTGCAACCTTATTGCCTTTCTCTCTGACTTTGGTTCATCCTGCTGCCAATGGCTTCCATTTGAGAGCCGCATTCGCTAACTAGCATGCCGTAAGGCCCATGGTGAGAGGTTCCATCGTTGGTCATTTGCATAGCTATTTAGAGTCTCTCTCCACTTGAACCTCTTCTCATGAATTCGATACATAGCATTTTTTTTTTCCCAATTTCTTTATTGTAGAAATTCGTAAACTATTTTATCTTGAAGGGGTTTGAACTAATGAAAAGCTCATTGTCTGCCCTAGCACTGAGCTAGGAGGCATCTTCTGAAAACCATAAAGCTATAGGGACCGACAAGTCCCCTACCGAAATCGTACCGACGACTGCGCCAGGCTATCTCCAGCTTTCGGACAGCCGATTTGAGCCCTCAAAAAATTCTAAAAAAAAAAAGATGGCTCTTGAGGGAATCAACGGTATCCGATGTGTGTAGGGTGCTTGATCCAAACACCCCGAAAAAAATCGAGGTGTTTGGATCAAGCACCCTACACACATCGGAGCCGTTGATTCCCGCGTAAGCCCCCTCTTTTTTTAGTAGAATTTTTGGACGGCTCGGATCGGCTGTCTAGTGGCCGGAGATGGCCCGGCGCGGCCATCAGTGTGATTTCGATAGGGACTCGCTGGTCCCCATAGCAGGACTCTTATGAATAAAGGATTAATTCTGGGCCGCTCCTAATTTTTGACTTCTTGGCCCGCCAGGTCCTTTTCGGCAAAAGTGCAATTCCCTCCAAATCCCTTGAGTATGGTTTGACTTATTTACCCTCAGTTAAATATGTTTTGTACAACCTATTCCTCTCCTGTCTCTATTTCTCCTCTTCAACCCCCCGCCACAACCTCCTCCACCACCGTCATTCCCTCTTGCTCCTCCCGCCACCAACAATGGCGACACCACCATCACCAATGACGCCACCATCCTCACCACCGTCCATCCCTCCTCCACCGCCGCCGGTTTCAACCACCGCCCAGGAGCCCGTCAATTTGGTTTCGATTTCAATCGACCGTCGACAAATTCCGAGCCATGGCTTCTTCCTTGGTTGCGAGGGCGGTTCGTCAAGCTGCAACCGTCGGTCGTCGGCTCAAGACACTAGCCTAGTCTAGCGTCGTGGCCTCACTGGTGCCCGACCCACGGCGACGCGTCACTTAGATCTGGATGGCGGCGGCAGTGGCGGTGGTGGTTGCGTGATGGTGGTGGTGGGGTGGTGGTGGTGGCGTGGTGGCAGTAGTGGTGGTGGCGTGGTGGCAGTAGTAGTAGTGGTGGTGGCGGTGGTGATGGTGGAGTGGCGGTGTAGGTGGTTTTATTGGAGGTTGTATGGCCAACTATTAATTAACACTGTTAATTGTGGTATAAATTTATATAAAAATTAACACCATTAATTTAGAGAGAAATTAACACTGTCAATTTAGATAAAAATTAACACTGTTAATTATGGCGGCGGCGTGGTAGTGGTCATTGTGGTGGCAGTGTGGTGGTGATGGTGGCGGTGGCGCCGTTGTGGTGATGGTGGTGTAGGATGTTGTATAGGTCAACTGTTAATTTAGATAAAAATTAACACTGTTAATTGTGGTGGTGGTGGCGGTGTGGTGGTGGTGGTATGGTGGCGGCGGTGGCATGGTGGTGGTGGCGTGATGGTGTGAGTGGTGGTGGTGGTAGTGGTTGGATCGTCTCCGCCATGCCGTCGCCGCCGCCATCACCACCACAATTAACAGTGTTAATCCGGGTATTAACACTGTTAATTGGGATGTGAATTTAGACGAAAATTAACACTGTTAATCGTGATGGACACCATTGGTCGGTGTATTATTAATTGTGGTGGTGGAGTGGTGGCAGCGGCGGCGATGGCAGCATGGTGGTGGTGGGGGTGGCGGCGCCGTTGTGGTGGTGGTGGTAGCGGTGGCGGGGTGGTGGCGGTGGCGGCGTTGTGGTGGTGATGGTGGCATGGTGGTGATGGCGGCGGCGACGTGGCGGCGGCGGCGACGGTGGCATGGTGGTGGTGGTGGTGACGTAATGGTGGTAGTGGTGGCGGTGTTGTGGTGGTGGCGGTGGTGTTGTGGTGGTGGTGGTGGTGGCGGTGTTGTGGTGGTGGTGGTGGCAACGGCGGGGGGGGGAGGGTGGGGGTGGTGGTGGTGGCGGTGGCGGCGTTGTGGTGGTGATGGTGGCGTGGTGGTGATGGTGGCATGGTGGTGGTGGCGGCGACGTGGTGGTGGTGGCGGCGGCGACGACGGCGTGGTGGTGGTGGTGACGTAGGCATGGTGGTGTTAGTGGTGACGTAATGGTGGTGGTGGTGGCGGTGTTGTGGTGGTGATGGTGGCGGTGTTGTGGTGGTGGCGGTGGCGGCGACGTCGTGGTGGTGGTGGTGTGGTGGTGGCTGGATCGTCTCTCTCAAATCGCCTCTTTTTTGCAAGGGGTATTTTTGTCAACAAAGTAATGAAGATGACCTACTGGACTATGGGCTATTTGGGCAGGACCTAGTGGGCTATTCTTCACCCAGACAGGACCGGCCAGGAAGTTGCTCTATGATAAATAGAGTTTGGAATGGATCGCATTGGACACATAAGAAAACTATCTATATGGGCCACTTGTTTTTTTCTTGGACTAACGATTGATCTACATTAGCCCAATCCCAAATAACCCAAAAGGATGAGGACAGAAAAAATAGGATGAGGAAAAACATCTAAAGAGGTCGTTTTCTGAAGAAGACACCAGCCACAACGGAGGGTAGGCCTCCCATGTACAAGAACCTCACCTCTCACAACGCGTTTTGCCAATTCCATGTGCATTTCCCCTTAAGAAATTCAACTTGCATATCGGAAATCTGCTCTGCAACTCTCATAAATCTGGCTACCACTACTACGATGTTCGATTGCACTGGACACTCATGAAGAGGTCTGGATAAGCTTTGAGAACCTACTTCCAACACATCTTCAAAACCCAATTCACATGCAAACATGAGTCCCTCCCCAGCTCCCATGACTTCAAATATCAAATGATTAGTAACTCCAAAAACATGTGCATTTCTAGCATTAATAAACTTCCTATTCCTATTTCGGATTACAACGTAACTCCTACACCCATTGTTTGCTGGTTTTGCACCACCATGATAATTGACTTCAATGAAACATGCAGACAAGTGGTTTCTTCTGTCCTAAAATGTGTTTGCAGTCTATTCTTTTGGATGCGGTGAACTAATTCACTAGCGAGTTATAGTGCACCTAAATGGGACTTTTCGAGATTTTATCAGAGCCGTTTATTTTACAGATATCACCTAAAACTTCATCGTTGATCCAATATTAGAAGCCATGTGATCTAACAACATTTCTTTTCTAATAATTGGTCAGTATGATTCGAAAAATGTACTGCAAGACAAATTTATCTCAATCATGTAGCTTCCAGTATCCGATTAATCTTATTTTCTGCACAACTAAAGTACTTAGCGAGCTCTATAAAATGCACTATTTCTAATCATATTATTGAGTCTACGTAGGGCTCAACCGAGGTGCAGCACCACCACCATTTAGTGCATGCATTTGGTGCACTATAAGACCCCAAGTCTGGGCGGGTGGACGTTTGTTCATCAGCCATTTTAAGAAATTATGGTCACTGGTAATTGGGAAATCATCTAAATAACGGTTACGTACTTGGATATATGAATTCAGGCCCACCGCCCCACCCAAAAGAAAGAGGAGAGCATGTCGCCCACCATTGACAACATCTTTGTTGTTTAGCAAATAAAGGAGAGAGGAGGGGAACCTTGTAAGAAAGTATACTGTTCCTTTTTTCAAAAACTGATGAAAAGATACAAAAGCCTTTTGTTTTCATTTGAGGCATTCGCATGCGTTAACAAAAGCAGAGGGCTTTGGTCTCTCATAGAATACATCCATTCATTCACAGTTTCTAATAAGCCCCTGATGAGGTCACACCCTGCATACTTTCAGACTCCTCTTCTTTTTTTGTTTCACACTTTTCTTATTTATATATGGGGCTTGTCTCTGTTGGCCATTCTTATCATGGATTCGCCTATTGTAATCATGGGAATGGTCTGGTGAAATGCAGAAAAAAGCACAAGATGCTCATACAGGCATACCCTTTATTTTGTGTCTTCTCATTTTCATGACCCAGTAGCCAGTATCCTAGATTTTGAAGCAGGGAATGGGTGTCAGGGAAATGGGAGCAGGAAGAGCTGTACAGCACAGTATAAAACGATGTGTATGCATCTGTATATGGAGAAATTTTTGGGTACCGGGTGGGTACCACGTGACCGTGCCCACGTGGTGTCTGAGCTGCCCATCCGGACCGTCTATGATATGGGGAAAACGAAGGCAAAATCCCTTGTTTTCCTCTGATGAATGTGCTAACTTGATTTGCAGTATACATTAAGCAACGGTTGTGTATCCACACAAGCTAATCAATATATATTACTCCCCGGTCGCAGGGGCTTCTAACCAGAGTCTTTCTTTGAAGCAGAATACTGATTCATTATGGATGTGTTCTTCGCAAACCCGATACGGTTGTCTGTGGACCACCTGAGTTGGATCAGTTTTCCAAGATCTATGTCCAAGAGTTATGACTTCGAAATGAGTTGGAACTTTGGTGTGTATTTGTAAAATATTGTGTTTGCCTCTTGTCCCATATTGCCTAATTACAAACACCTTGTTCGGTTCCTAATTTAGTTTAGTTTTTCAATTATTATCCTATTTTTTTTCCAATCATTATCCTATTTCTCCAATTATTACTTTCTCATCTCTCTGTCTATCTCTCTCCAATCATTACACTTCTCTTCAATTATTACCCTATTTCTCTCTCGATCAACTACCAAAACTAAACTAAACTAAACTCTCAATCACATAAAGCCAAAATTCTTTTCCATATTAAATAACTTTGCACTCTAGTGGGCTTGTGAATGAGGACACAAGGAGAGATATCGTGAGCTCAGGAAAATGGGTGGCAATTTGGAAAACTGATTTGTTAACCAATAAACCAGGTGTGCGTTACAAGTTATTCGCGCATGTACTATGGTTAAGCCCACATTTTGCTAATGCTAAAATTTCTGAAAACGGTTCTTTTGGTTACAGAATTTTTCAGTCCATCAAATCTTTTTCAAATGGAAAGTTTTTGCTGATTAAGAAAATGTGTATGATTTCGGATTGATTAAGAACGTGGGATAAAAAACGTGTGCATAAATTAGCGGGATCTGTTTTGTTTTCCAAAACCAACGCCATAGCCCGCTCCTCTTGCACCTATAAATTCAGCGTTTCAAAATTGGTTTCAACACAGAAAAAACAACTCTCTCTTCCACCCCTAAAAATGTTTTCTGAGTTCAAGCAATAGGTCGATTGTGTGTTTTGTTTTCGGTTTTCTTCTGTGCAGAGAAGGCCGAGCAGAGGAGGTGTATTCTAGGCTGTTTTATCTAGGCAGAGCCGCGAAACGTTTTAAAGAGATCGACCTAGTCCGCGACGCAACCCAGCAGCAGTTCTTCGATTGGTAATCTGTTTTCGATTACAGATTCTTGAGGTAATCCGTTCTTTATTTAGGGCTGTTATTTCAACAAGAAACTACGTGTTCAATATACAAAGGATCGAAAATTGGAGAAAAATTGCACTTAAATATATTTTAAAGACATTTCCAAGGTTCTTGTCTGGTAGAATACGCGGACTAATGTGGATTTGGAATGTAGTAGTGGTGAAGATGATGACACGCTCATCCGAGTGTTTGGTATGACACAATCCATATCACTTTGTTCATTTCAACAAGGTATGAACCACTCTATTCGGGGTGTCACAATCACATAGGAGTATATGCTAGCGCCAACTTCTTCTCTGATTGATGAAGCATTCCGTCCTCGCAATTCTCCTACAGTCTTCTTTCGCGTGGTAGAAATTAAAACACAAACCTTTGAGTCCTTTCCATGTTTGTTTTTGTGATTGTTAATCCTCTTCAATGACCCATATTCACCACAACAATACAGGAAAATCAGAAATTCTATGATAATGTCACATGCTCAATTGATCCAATACCGCTGCCATTAGACATATCAAAATTGTGCTACTCAGTTCTTAAGCAAGACTTTCCATTCCTTTATCAGCAGCATTAACCATCATAGTGAAACACAAATTTCCATAAAACGCGTACTAGCTACATATTGGGAACAAACAGAGCTCTACCTAAAAACATTTCTTTCTTTTTTTTGCTAACTGTTTCGAGAAGTTTGAGACTATTTAGGAGCGGGGAAGTGATCTCCGCATGTCGATGGGTGGCTTCATGACACTACTCACTTTCTTCACTTACGCGATATAATCAAAGGATGCAATGCGAGAGAATGAACGGTTGAGATCGAAGGAGATGATCAAAGCTTCTGACACGGTTCAGCAACCAAAGGAGGGGCCGACGGCTCACAAGTGGTGGTAGAAGTTGGCCGGTGACGGAGCAAGAGCGGTGGAGTTGAGGTGTGGCGGTAATGAGAACTGGGGAGGAGGGCACTGGTAGCACTTGGTGAACAAACCAAATGTGTCAATTTGGCGGATGAAGTTTGTCATGCTAGCCCATCCGCCGAATCCAAACCCAACAACAAACACCCACACCACCACAAACACATTGATCGTGTACGCGCCGGCCCACCGTCCCAAGAACCTCGGCGGTTGCTCCACCGCACTCTGCATCACACAAAAAAAAAAAATATATATTTAATCAGACGGTCAGAACTCAGTCAATCATGTATTAGGTGGCCTGAGTGATCACTTGGGTCCCACACCACCAACCAGTTTTCGATATTAGTGGTGATACATTCATGATGTACTACAATGATACAGGGAATTACATACGAATTGATATTGCACCAGAAAGATTCTCCTGCTGTTGAACTGTATCATAAATAGACTATACTAGATATGAGTAATTTTTGAACAGTATCAATGTAGGAGAAAGAGCCTCTGGGTGATCTGATGATAGATCTTGACCACACACTACAATAAATAGGAACGTACTAATTTAGACAGGTATCCATTATTGCTCAAAGCACTGATTTAGTTGTCTGATAAATAAATGGCTCTGATATGGTGTTTGTGTGTAGTAATATATCAGAGTATGATACCTCGCGGGCAGCGGCTGATTTGAAGGTGATCATGTGGGCGAGAGCGGGGATTATGTAGACTGTGAAGCTAACAAGGAGCGATCCGACGGTGGAGTTGATGGGACCAAAGAAGGGGAAGATGATGGCCAAGAACCATATGGGGATAACAACAGGCAATCTCGCTGCCGCACGCTTACACAAGCTCTTGCATTCGTGCATCCCTATGGCCTTCTCCCACACGAAATACAAAGGGGTGCATGCAAATCCAAATGTAATAAACTGCACAAAACACAATAAATTCAAAGTGTGATGTACCCAATGAAAATGTTCAAATCTTTTATGGAATAATTATTGAACTGCGGGTCCCATATGGTAAAGTATTTCCCCGAGATGAAAGAAAAGATAAATCCCGTATTTCGGATCAGAAATATATAGTAAATCACATTTCTTATTCTTTTCACGGATCCACCACTAAGAAAGATGGTCCTTCTTCAACTTTTTTTTGGGAATCCGGCCACAAATCTAAATAATAAGTATAGTACGACAGTAAATATTTTCATATACGAATATCAATATGTATGTATAGGTGAGCATGCCTGATGGATGAGCATGAGAATGACAGCCATATCTCTGAAGGGAGATGTTGGGAGGAGAGCAAAAGCATTGGAGTGGTTGAGAAGCAAGTCCCCAAATGCCCAGTAAACAGCTGATGCGGAGGGAAGGGTCAAAGTCATCACATAGAGGGTAGCGAACAAGTATATGGCCTTGAACTTTTGTGGCTTCCACATCGCATGCATGATCTCTCTGCACAACAGAATTCGAATATCATCAGTGGCTATCTTATAGTAAAAACCTTGAATTAAACAAGCAATTTTGCACAAATGATTAGTGTGGTTAACACCGTGTTGTGATTTGTCTCAAATTGAAATCAATTTATGATCATAACAACGTGTGATTTGAAATGTCTAACCCTTTCTGAAATGCGTGTCTCAATCATGTGAGGGTTCTATAGAGCTCATGTGAGAGTTAGAAAGACATAGCCAACTCGTTGTATTCTCCATTTTTTTTTCATGCAAAAACCTACATATGAAGGCTCTTGAGTGTACATATGAGTTAAGAGATACAATGGACTTTCTAATGTTTGTTACATGGTGAAATTCTATTTACTAATTTGCATTCCTTAACATAAACTTTAAACCGAGAAAAACAAACCCTTCGTGTTTTTGTTTGATTACTTCAATTTTTATCCTCGATCAATTATTCCAAGCTTCCAAGTCCAACAATTGTAAGTGACAATTGAACTAAAACAATGGTCATTGCCGAAGAATCTTTAGTTAGATTGCCATGGGCTAGACTACAAGGAGTTGGCTCCGTGACTACCTGCACAAGACCTGTAAAGCCAAGGGTGGACCATTCAATGATCAAGGTGGACCCTTTTAATTCCCCTCTCATGGCAAAAGCTAAAGTGATTAGACAAAGAGGTCTGGTTTTTTCTCTACTTGTACAAAGAAAGAACAAAAGGGTTCCCTAGAAAAGATGACTTTTTGCCTCCCACGCCTGAGAAGCGCTGTTTTGGAATAAACCTCCCACAATACATCATTTAGAAGGAAGTGGGTATCTAGAGAAAAATACCCTTTAAGATAAAGGTTAGGCCTTTAATCTTATGGCCAGGAATAGTGCCACAGCTTTTGGGGAAGATTTTTCACTAGATCTAGGCTGGCGAGGCTACCAAGGTTATGACCAGACAAGCCAAGGTTAAGTCATTTTCGAAATGACATTAATGGGCATCTTTTTACTGCTTTACCCAAGACAATTAAGGGCATTGTACATTGAAAAACGTGGGCAATTACGTGAACAAACGCAGGAGTAAAAGGCACGCATGTAATCCAAAGTTGTCTTACACAGTAACGGCATGTCCCCCGAAGGTGTAGAGAATGTTTGTGGCCCCTGTGAAGTAGAGTACCATCTTGGCTGGTCCTGAATGTTTCACCCCCTCCACCTACCAAAATAAATACATACACAACAACCCAAAATTAATAACTACAACACAATTCATAATGTTACAAAGAACGTCAAATCATATCATGTGGGTACCCAGCCGAGTGCTAGTTATTTCAAAGTTGTTTGACAAAGGTTTTTTGAGGGAGGGTTATGCGGTAATGAGTGAAGAGAGATGGACAAAAATATGAGATAACAAACGAATATAAATATATTGAAAATAGTGCGCATAAAGAGGGAGAAATGTTATGAGAACCAAAGAGAACAAACCCTCACACTCAAAATTATGCACAAGAATGATGTTACTATGATCACATTCAAGAACTAATTTTAATATCACTTGAGTATATTATTAGGTCATATAGCATGGACTAGACAAATCATGTATGTCATCATCTAGCAAGGGTGATCAATAGGTTCCTAAACATGGTATCCTAACTTGGCAACCATAACGTTACCGCGCGCATACAAAATGATATGGCCATATCTAAAGTCAAGAGCGTATCATTTTTTAGAACATGTTAAAAGAAATCTATGAACTCTGGCAATCCCAGCTGAATTCATCCTACAAAGGTATCGGTTTTTCAATCTGTAGCAATTACACAACTAAGAAAAGCTACCCAACCGCTAGGCCAATAGCAACGGTCCAAGCCTATGGTTTAAAAATGAGCAATATATTACTACTCCCTATGCCTTTAGTTGCCAAGAATGTCATGGCGACAGTTGGACTTCGATGTTTTTATATGTGACAAAAGATTCTGTACAAGAAGTTGAAAAAGACCAACCTGCCCATGGAGTAGTGAAGCAATGGTTAGGTACCAAGCTGTGTAAGTGGTCATTAATAACCCCAGAAAGGACCAGATTCGGTAGTTGCGAAATGAAGGGACGAAGACAGTGGTTGCACAACAAGCTCCGAAGATGTAAGTCCAGGTTCTCTTGTCCAGATTGTCATTTATGTAATATATATTGCTGCATTAATAAAGTTTCTCATCATTATTAAATGGGTGCAGTAGATTGAGTGAAGTTAAAGAAAGGGCCAAAGATGTACTAGTAAATTCGTAGATACCTTGCGCAGGCAATGAGTTGAATAACAGAGCCAAACAGAAGAAAAGTGCAATTAAATGCCAAACCCACGTTCCTCCAATGCTTTCCAAGCAACCCATCAAGAACCTCAAACCACTGTGATCATAAATTAACACAAGCCAACAAGGAAACCCATGTGAGGACTAGTAAAATTCATGTGTTTTATCTAATAGATGCAATGCATTAGTGTCAGTGAGTGGAAGGTGTTTGATAGAAGACCTGAATGACATGGTTTCTGAAATCAACTTTCTCCCTTTCTTTTCTGGTTCTGTACTCCACATAGAGAGTGCTGATAAGATAAGCTGTCCAGCTACCCATCAACCCGTAGAAGATCTGGAATAGGACACCAGAGAGCATCCCAAGCTGAGAAAATGAGTATGGCAGTGTCAGCAGCACCTGAGCCACCTGCAAAAAATGCACACAAAAAAAACCCCAAGATTTTACAAAAGTTCGAATCTTTTTCACTTTTCTTACTGTTCTGCCCGGTTTTGTTACGTAACAAGAACAAATGGGAAATGGGTTGGCATTAAAATTGAAAATTTCAAGTGAAAAAAGAGACCTGATTTGAAGCACAGCTAAACCAAGCATCATAAACAGAGCCACCATGCCAGAAGAGGTTATAAACCGTCGTCTTCATGTCCTTACGCTTCCCTCCTTCAGTCTCCATTACCTCGTAATTCCCTGCAACCACCGTCTCCACAACTTTCTCAGACTCCATCTCTCTCTCTCTCTCTCTCTAAATTTTTTGGGTTATTCCTGGTTCCTACAATGTGACCTTTTAACGAAGTGGGGGTGTGTTCTACTAGAACATGGACTTGAGAATGAAATATGGATTTAAGAGCTGAGTGTTGGGTTTATGGTGGTTGGTGTCTCTATTCTATTCTATTTTCTATGTATATATAGAGACAGACACGCAAGACATTTGTAAAGGGAAGAGGAGGGAGAGATCTTGGAGAATGGGAAAGGCTGTTTTCGAAAGGCACATTACTACATTAGAGAGAGAAAAGAGGAGAGAGAGGGGGTTTGGAAAGCGGGTTAAAATCCGGCTTTTGGAGCTCCAATTCAACCATCGGAGCTTTGACGGAAACCACTGGGCCTTTGTGCCTAAACATTTTTGGGGGATTTTTTGAGTTCTTTTTTTAGTAGTAATTGACTCTTTTGTTTTTAGCTAATTATTTAATGAAAGATAATTACTGGTGTTAACTTTTTAACGAAAGTAATTATGGGAGCGTGAATGGCTTGTCCGCACGAGTGGGTTTCCCAACTACCGAGGTCTAATTAATACTTCTCCATTTCCCTAATATACCCTTGATTATCGTGGGTAATTACTTTTCAGTTTTCACTCGAATTTATCTTACATTTTCTCATTATGAGAGGTTAGAAGCAAAAGAAAATACTATTATCACTTCGCCTGAAAAATAAGTGGTGGTTCTCTTGCTATTAAAATTGAGTAATGTTGTAGAATCATGAGGCTCTATTTGGAACTCAGGGAAAATAAGAAGAAATAATTGAGAAGAAAATAGGAGAAAAATTGAAGAGAAATTAAGAAGAAAGTTCAGTTATAATTTAAAAAAGGGAAAAATCTACTGGGCTAAAAATTTGAACAAGTTCCAAACAGAGCATAAAATTGTTTAAATCACACTCCCTTGACCAATTATTGATAAATATGATATTATATAATTTCTGTTAAACATTCTCAAGAGTAGTGATGTACATATATCTGCTAAATTAGGGGGAGATATGGAGTAGTCCTATTTTGTTGAATTTCACCACATGAATTCATGATCTTAAAAAATTAGGAAGATGTTTTAATGTTGTTGTTCAACGTTAGGAGGTGGCATGGAAGATTCGTAGGGCATACTTTCAAGTTGAGTTCGAACTATAGCCGGGGTCCGATCTCTTCTGTCCCGAAAACTTATGTCAGTTTTCTGTGGCACTGTGCCCCAGGGTTTTTCAGCCATTGGATTGTGTGATTGTTTTTTATATGTTTTAAATTCAACGACCGAAAAACCCTTCGACATAAAGGTAGAGAATTTCGACACAAAGAATCCTGCCTCATTATAGCCTGACATTATGTTTTCCTACGACATAATGTTGGAAATTCAACGACTCATTGTGAGTGACTTTTTTTTGAATTAAACTCTACTGTAAAAGTAAAGTCTTGTTTATTAAATTAAATACTCATAAAGTTTAATAAACAAGAGTCGTTGAATTAAGGTTGTAGGGAGCCCTTGAGGCCTGTGACCACCTCTCATGTTAGCTTGGGAACCCTATGTTTTTATCCTTTAGAGTTGCTTTAGACTAATGGTCCTATAAAGGTCAAATTGCAGCTAGACCAGATTAAATTTAAGTGTAGCCCTAGCTGTGCGACACTAGAGTTTTCCAAGGGTCACCTAAGCAGGTTTCAGCTACCATATGAAAGTATTTTTTTTTTTTTTCCCCCGGCATGTAAAATACATATGATACACTAGGATAGTAAGTTCATAAACAAAGGATATTGATTTTTGTGTCTTTTTCTTAACAATTGGATGTTTGAGCCAGTTTGCACGCACTTCAGCTAATTCTTGAATCATGAAGTTAGTGGCCAAACAAATCCTCCATTATTTATGAACAAGGATATGGTTAAGTTTACCTGTTGTTGTTGATGAGGTGAAAGGTATTTGGAGTTAATCGAAAGGCAATTGTAAGTCCAAGAAGAATTAATAGTATTATAATTTATTTTCCCGAAATTGATAGTGGGAAGGGCAAGCAAGCAAGCAAGGACTTAGGGGGCAGGGCAGAGATATTAAATTGAAATACTATAATAAATACTGTCCATAAGGCAAGGGAATAAGTGAAAGGAGTGAGGGGAATTATAACGAAGTAGACCGCATGATTGCAGCCAAACGGGCGTGGTCGCTTTACAAGAGGAAGAAAGCTGCTTTTCTCACATGGCCATTGCCTTGGAAAAAAAATTTGAAAGCGTCTCTTGGACTTGAGAATCTACCCTCATTCTCCTCCCCCCCAAAAGCCCAAAAATCAACCATAAAACTCCACTCATTCATAGTCGTATAATATGGACTTAGAGTATATAATAATAATGGGAACATATGGAAATTTGGGGGTGAGTTGTTAGACCATGTGCATTTGGAAATTATTCTGGAACAATATATAGTTCACCTTCCCCCTCACACCCTCTGTGTATATTTCTTTTTGATAACCGGATGTCCGAGTGCGCTCATCTAGACTAATTACGGGAACTATGAAGTTAACGACTAGGGTCAGCCTTCCGTGAAAGGTGAATGAAGAGAAATATAATAGTATCATAGTGGGGAAGATTTACGCTCCAAATTAGAACACGCCAGACAAGTTAGCACTATGGTAGATTGCATCCCTTCCCCCCATTTTTTTAAGTTGAATGTGAATAATTCACCAGAAGAGCTTATTGATCATCTGTCTTCTCATGATGATCATAAACCACGATCATTGGTTTGTTTCTGTTAGAATTTCACTAGTGGTTTGCACCAGCT
This sequence comes from Rhododendron molle, assembly GCA_025413875.1. Classification (NCBI taxonomy): domain Eukaryota; kingdom Viridiplantae; phylum Streptophyta; class Magnoliopsida; order Ericales; family Ericaceae; genus Rhododendron; species Rhododendron molle. The sequence goes on from CM046398.1 coordinate 53,727,416, forward strand.
AGTATTTTATAAAAAGAAGAAGAAGAAGAAGAGCATCTCTCTGATCATCCAGGCCAGGCCCTTGAAAAGCATGCTGTGTTTTGGTGCAGTGCAACATATTGATGGGGTTTGTTTGGTACCACATAACCACATCCACTCCTTTATAATTTTTATCACTGGTTAAGTCATGCTTTCAAGTCATTGGACCCAAAAACATTCCCACCTGTGACTTTGTCTCCTTTGACTGCATGTTTTGTACTCAATTCATGAGGTCCCAAGAACCGGGCATGCTATTTGTCTCAACTGGCTTACCTTACTTGTATCCCCCTCCTCCATCAATTCAATTTTTACCTGAATTTTGATTGCACAGACAACCATGCCATTAGACTGTAACCCCTTACACAACACATCTCGTACAGTCTGTTCTTTTTTTATTAAGCAAATAAGGCTACACAGTGCATAAGGCTCCTACTATTGCACGATCTGAGGAAGGGTTGGATGTACGCAACCTTACCTCACAAAGCACAAGCGGAGAGACTGTTTCCGTGACTCCAATCCATGACCATCAGGTCACATTGGGACAACCTTACCGGTCAAGTAAGACTTGTATCAAAATAATGATAATTTTGACTCAAATATAGCCACAATTAGAACAAAGATTTCCATTCAAACCGTTGTCAGATCATGCCCAAGTTAAGAACTGAAATAATCACACTAGTGAATTATTCCTTGAATTTACAGTCAACTCTTTCTTGCTTTCGTTTTACTTTTCTCCAACTTTTCTGCAAAGAAACAGCAGAAAGGGGTATCAATTTTAAGGACAACTAAATGCTAAAAAGTATATTTTGTTGAATCCCCTTTATAATATCAGTAGGGAACCCACACCCACTTAGGGGGGAAAAATTCTTCTTTCTGTAACTGATACTTCCACATGGTTTCATAATGAACAAATTAAAATACATGATACTAGTATAATCTGGGTGGGTGTGATCTACGAAGTGAGCATGCGAGGCTTGAAGGAGGTGAAAGATTATGGCCAAGTCAACCAATGCAATTATACAGTACCCAAAGCGATGTTTGGATTGCAGTAATTAAGCATCCAATAACTGCATTGGCGCTAATCACATTAATCCACTCTCAATGATATACTTACTATATATGAAAACGACGATCCATTGGATGCTTTGACATGAACAGTTTTCCGGCAATCATGAAAGCTTCTTTGTTGGGTCAAATCCTTTGCTCATCCTTTTGAGGACATTTCTTTTTTTCCTTTCTCTTCATTTTTTTTTTGGCGTTGTCGTCTAAGTGTGTTCAGTGATTCGTTCCACTTTATTACTCCTATCAATTCAAATATAGTCATCTGTTGATCACACGTACCAGGTTTGTTCACACGTACCAGGTTTGTTAACTACTGGAGGATGAATGAGAACTATTGTATGCATGGCGAAAGTCATAAGAAATTTAGATTGATCGTCTAATTCGTTTGCAAGGAGAAAACACAGCGAGACTTGTTAAAATGAGATTGCCGCGGAAAAACGTTCTGATGGTTAAGTTAGTGCTGATAGACAAAATTCTATATATGTTGGCAAAGCATCAATTGATGGAGGTGTGGTATTGCATGTACCTTGTCATCAAGGGAATCTGCTTGTTGCGAGTGTGCTCTTAATTATTGGCACACCAAGGCATGGTAAGAACTCTGTGGTCATAGGTACGTTGAGATTGCAACAGGATACATTTTCCCTTTGGCGACATCGTTTGTTAGGTTCTATATGCATGTGTTTAAAGTGTGTTGAATGCATGTCATGTGACGTTCTCTCAAATTGTATCGATCACATACCGCAGATTGACTAGACGTGATGTCGTCTATGCAAAGCCGTTCGAGGTGGCCCTAGTAGGATCCATCTCGACCTCTCTCGACAATAATCACCACCGATCCACTCATGAAATTTCAAATCCGTTATCTGCTGCATGTGCTGAATTTAGCAGCACTTCAATTTATTTGCCTTTTTTGAAAGAACAATAGACATGTGATCAAAGGACCCGCATTGACCTATGATGCATTTACAAAAATGTGGGTCCATAAATTTCTTGCCCAGCCCCTACATCCAATTATGGTCAACTCCATATGAAAAGTGCTAACTGCCCATTTTAACACTTACATTATAATTGAGTTGGATCAATTAATCAACAAACACCATGATAGTGAACTCCCTCTCTGGCCTTAATGCTGGGAGCCGAATGAAGAGCTAAAACCACTCCATTCTATCAAAGCAATCCAATTGCACATTCAAAAACACCCAACACTGAGGCTTGATCATTATTGTCAAGATATGTTTGAAATTACTTTTACAAAGTAGAATTTTTTTTGGAAAAGTTACCCGACACCCGCTCGAGTATTCAACCAGGGTGTGATGAGTCATAAATTGTTAGTAGTATGATTAGAACACAATTACTGCCGGCCTAATGGTTTAGGAAAACAAACAACTTCATACCACTTTTCTTGATTTTGTCAGCTAATTGGTCATCAATCATCATCCTTTAAATTCTTGAATTTCTGATTTCCATAATCAACATTTGACCAGGAACTCTCCTTTCTAGCTTCTCAATTTGCACGTTTTTAGTGGCAGGATTGGAATCTGGTGGTCAACATTGGATCGGACATTCCAGCCTTCCGTTGGCAGATGACATTGGACAAGATGGGCCCTGTCTAAACCAGGTCCGGCCTGTCGGCAAGTTTCCTGGTCCAAGATTCTGTTAGAATATCCCAACAAATATTCATTTCAGTTGTGGCTCTGGCAATATTGGGCCAACCAAGCTAAGTTGGGTTAAGTTAACTGGTCCAATATTTTCGATAGTCTCTGTCAATATTGGGCCAACCAAGTTGGGTTTAAGTTAACAGGTCCCATATTTATTTGGGCTGTTGAGTTCACCTGGGTCACAGCTACTACCCAACTTCAGAACTTGGAAAAAGTGATTTTCTTTCTGCGTTCATCTTTTTTCTGTTTTTCGAAAAGAAGATCTTAATCACTTTGATAGGTCCTGATGAAGAAAGGCGATCTCTCTGATATAAATCTTGCTTCCAGTCTCGGTTGTCGATCAACAATCTGATGTGCACCACGAAATCATTTGTATCTGAATGTGGTCCAGGCCATGTGTGTATCACTTAAAATGCCATATTAAGATAATGTAGGCCGGAGGTGAAAAACTAAACTTGTAAATGTCATTCTGATTTCCAATTGAGTTAATTTAATGTTTTAACCTATGAGTCAGATATCCTAAAATGCAAACAAAATTTGAAGAGGCAAAAGCCACCCACTGTTTTTGGGTTGATGAAAATTGGCGTAAGTTGGGTAATTAATTTCAGCCAAACGTACTTGGGATAAATTACGAGTCAGTTCAAGTAATTGGCCCGTAATTTATCCCAATAATTTTAGCCCAATCTAAAAATGCACCATCAAGGAGAGGCCTACACTTTTCTACCTAAACTTGCAAATAAATAAAAATGGATCATACCTCTTAATGAGAATTAAGGGACAATTTTTGGACTGACCCATAATTTATCCACATACTTACCCTCTCACAACAAATCTACTTTCTTAGCCAAGCAAAACAGGGTTAGAAGGCCTCGGCAGTACCCGGCGATGCCAACGGCCGAAGATCCACTGACGATCAAGTTAGATAACTTAGAGAATAAGATGAAATGACTTAGGAGAACTAGCTGCCATGGCCCAGATGTATGTAAAAAGACTTCTAACTTATAGTTCAATTGGACATGTAGCTTATATCCGTACAGGTTTTTATAGAACCGTGACGAGTTCTAACAAACATATCTTATGTTTTTTCTCATAGTGACATGTCTTTGGATTAGCTAATTCAGTGTGCAGTCGATGCAATTACCATTTCATCAGCAAAACTAGCTTATCTACAACCTTTCCGACAAGTTGAACAATTTGTTATCCCACTGTTTACACCCATTTTTGGCCAAAAATTTAAGAAACAAATTTATGGGCCTAAAGGTGGACATTTGACCTTAAGAGGCCTCACAATCATGAGCCTAGGTAATTGGGCCAGTTTAGAGACCACTGGTTGGATAGAGCTGGGCAAATAAGGTGGGCCGAATTAATGTTTCAAGTCCTATTATCACAAGCCCAAGACCGGCCAAAGATTCAAGTTGGCCCACTAAGCCCAAGAGCTGTTTTTCGGGCCTAGTCCAGTCCTAAGAGGTAGCAAGGCCTTCAAGTAGGTCTAAATCAGTTAAAGACAGGCCTTCCTTCCAGGCCTGAGCTCAAAAGGCTTACAATGGGTAAATGCCCGTGAGTCACTACGTGTTCAGGTCCACTACTTTCAAAACGTGCCTTAGGGCCTTTGATTAGCAATGAAAGCCTTACAATTACTCACAATCAGTTCAAAGGCCTTGAAGTTGCTCATGACCAGTTCAAAGGCCTTGAAGTTGCTCACGATCAGTTCAAAGGCCTTGAAGTTGCTCACTAGCAGGTCAAAGGCCTTGAAAGCTACTTACAAGCAGCTTAAAGGCCTAGAATGTTCTTGATAGAAAGGTCTAGGTAAGTTGCTTACAAACAACTCGAGGTCTGGATGGCCACCATCCTTCAACTGAAGCAAGCCTTGGGACACGTGGCAGCCGTGCATGGAGACATCCCAAGCAGCTCAAAGGTCTAGAAGGTTCCCTCTAGCAAGCTGCTTAATGGTGATTGTAAGCAGCTCACTCACAAGCAGCTCAAGGCCTGGACCGGTGGGACCCCATTCTTTAGCTTGAGACAGATGGCGTGCATGCAACCCTGAGAAAGGTTCAGTAGATGACCCTTGCTGACCTAAGCAAGTTGCTCACAAGCAGCTCACCCAAGCCTACTTGATTTTTGTCTCTGGATCCTTCCTCCATAAGGAGTCACGCCCGAAGGCTTTAGGGGCCCACAAGAGATGCAAGGTCCAGTAGAATAATGGAAAAGCTAGGAAAAATCAGTGGTGGGCCCGGGAGAATCTCATTCAAACAGCAGATTGAGTGTCAAAGCAACTCAAAAGGGCTGAAATTTGCAGAAATCTGATATTCGTTTTGCCCTTTCTGGAAAGTTTGTGCAAGAAGAAGGCTTTCTCAGGCTCTTTCCGTTTTCTTGGAGTGAAAGACACGTTTTGCTCAGGGAATGGCTCTTCATTGGAGCATTTTGAAGCTGCTCAAACCCAATCTTCTGCTGAAAAGCCACATGGCAGCCATGCATTGGGGCATTTTGAAGCAGCTCAAGTGATGTGACTCCTATAAATACCAGTTTTGAGGGCCTTCCCAAGGGTCCACGACCATACAAGCCCAGAGCTTATGCAAATTATCTTTCATTTATCTTTCAACCATTTTTATCTTTCGGTCCACGACCTCAAAGCTCACAGCTTATCCATTTCTTTTACCCTTTCTTGTACTCACTTCATAAGTAGCTTAAGTTTTTATCACGTTCCTTGTATCCAAGCTTCATTAAACCGTTAATGGAGTTCGTTTGATCCACGTTTAGTCACGTTTCATCTTCATTAAACCGTTAATGAAGACCTTTTCATTCCCGTTTTAGTCCTTGTGTTACTTTCTTCTCATTTTCTACAACGGTAGGAAATTCTAAAGTCCTTTTCGTTAAGGCAGCCAACGAACCATCACGAGGCCTTACCCTTTAGGCCAAGCACAGTCGCTCGAAAGGAGTAAGATTTTGAGGCACGAAGGCCTTAAAAACAACTTGGACAACAGACCTGTCCTGACACGCCCGCGCATTCCAGGCCGATTTGGTTTTACACTTTTTGTGAAAAACACCCACATTTCGCCTTTTTCTCAATCTCCGCCCGAGAGCCAGCTACTTTAGTTTCATTTCTTTATTAGTAGTTTCTACGTAGATTAATGGTAACTTGGTAAGTATTTAGATTTTGTTTATTTTGACCTACTAATCAATCACACACACATACAAAAAAAAAAAAAAAAGGCTTGCTAGGGGAAAATAATGGGCCTCTACGAACCAATGTGTTTTGCTTACGAGGATTTTATCGATCATAGAAACCCTCCGGGCTTCATGGGTTCCTTCTCTGCCATTTTTTTCCTAACAAATAAAGGCATAAGCCACTAACAAAACAAAAGTACCAAAAAAAAAGAGAGAGAAAAAAACCCAGATTCCGTGTGGAACCTATCGATCTACTCATGGGGATGGGTGAAGAATCCATAGATATTTGTCTTGGTAAGCTTGTTCCCGCTGCTGGATCGTTAGATCTGCTGTAGACGCGTTCACCACCTCAGCTAGAAAAGCTCAAAAATCTGTCATCAAACTGATCGGATTCAAGAGCCAAAACTTAGATCTCTGATTACCCAGATATGAGCCTCCGCAGTCCAAAATTGATAGAGGGAGTGGGAGAATTGCTCATCCTAAAGAAAGCATGTCAACCATCTCGCAACCACAAAGGTGGGAGAGGAGAGGAGAGGGAGAGAGATCCGGAGAAGAATAGAATTGGGGTGCGGCAAAGGTGGGGAGGGGAAACCCCACTCCCTGGAGAACACTCTCTCTCTCTCAGCCTCTACACTCTCTCCTGCCATCCAGTAATTGAACCATCGTTCTTATGAAAGTGAACTTAAGCATATTCCAAGAGCCAGTCGTTGAGATCGGGAAGTAATGTTGAGAAATCAGCTAAAGTAAGAATCACACAATATGCGAAAAATAATCAAGAAAACTCAAACAAGCGCGAACAGCCAAATATTTTATGTGGTTCCTCATTCTGTATGTAGTTAAATATATCCACGTCACTAATTCTCACGGTGTACCGAATAAATAATGAAGTACAAGTTATGATCAAGAAATTACAAGTTAAATATTTTGCGTATAAAATCTATTTACGAACCTAGGATTATTCCTATTTCATCGACTATTGTAATACCCATGTCTAAGTTGGACTCATAGTCAGCAAAGAATGAACTAAATCGAGTCAGGCTTCATGAATTCCAAGGATTAATAGGTGATTTCTGAAATTTAGAGGTGACAAACTTTTATAATTGGTCGACAATCGATAAATATGGTAAACTGTACGCTCAAAAATAGTACTGGTCTTGTTCGTTTAGCATATTTACTTTGTTTTAACTTTGTTTTCCAGTCATTACCCTATATCTTTCTCCAATCATTATCCTATTTTTTCAATTATTAATTTCATTTATCTCTCTATCTCTCTCCACTCATTACCTCTCTCTCCAATCATTACCCTATTTCTCTCTTCACCCACTACCAAAACAAAAAAACCCAAATGTGTTAAACGAACAAGGCACTACTGCTCAGTGGCAAGTTTTTCAATAAAGTGATCGAACAAAAAACAGAAAAAGGAGGAAGCAAAATTCCTGAAAAAGTGGGAGTAAAATTTTTGTAGGTAAAAGGGAGGTGGGGCTGAGTTCCACTTTAACAGGAAGAGAATTGCTTTATAATAGTAACTAATCACTGGCCTCTGTTCTTCAATCGATTCACAGTGGGGTGGGGGGGACAGAATTCATCACTTTTTCTTCATAAAGCAAATCGAATGGGTTTATCCGGTCGTGTGGTGTGGTCCACTCAATTATCTACTGTAATACAACTAATTAATCTCCAGAAATAAATCTCAACTTTAGAAAACAGAGGAATCAACTTTAGAAAAAACACCCCTGGCCTCTCTGTTACTGTACACTCTCACATGTGGAAACTCTCATACGCCATCACATTATAGTACCTTCTTTTAGCTATTATTACTCCATTAATGTGCAAGAAAAAGAAAAGCCCAGTTGGGCCTTTTCAAACAAAGAGATGTGCTTTATTTTGGCAAAAATGTGCAATATCGTTCCACCCCTTGCAATGTCAGTGTGATGTCATTTCGGCATAACCACATTTCTTTCTTGTTTGGAACCGTCGTTCTCACAATTTGAAGGTGATAGGATAAGGTGCCGTTCTGGATGCGCGGTAAAAGGAACTTTAGGAAAATGAAGATTTTTCAAGCTCAAAAATCATGTATTTACTCAAATAATTTTCCTACCAATATGAATCTTGTTTGATAGATTTCATTGAGATTTTTTAAACGGTACAAAAAAAAATTAAAATCTTCCTTTTCTTAAAGTTTCTTTTACTGCGCATCCGAAACGGCACCTAAGTTTGACAATTAACAAATTTGATGCCGAATTCAACAAAACATAACATTGTCAAAATTTAGCATAATGATGGAGAGTACTTGTCAATCTTGATTGTAAAAACGCATGGAGAGTATGTGTACGTACGGTTGTACTATCTTTTTTAATATCTATGAAATTTTACTTTGCCAAAATGATCTCTAACTTTGACATGGCATTTTGGTACAAGGATGTATTTGCTCTATATTTGTTGTCTTTAGATAACCGTCAAAGTACCTTTTGTTTGATTTGCACTAAAAATACGAAAAATGCCATAAAGTTAAGGAAAAATTGATTGTCTTGAATAGGGGATATTTTTAGACTAAAACATACCAATATTCCATATAGATATTTAAGGCTTCCATACATAGATTATTTTTCACTCTTCTCTGGTGATTGCTATGGGTTGAACTGTCCAACTTAACAGGTGGGTATCCCACCCCCGGCTCGTCTGGGCCAAATGCTTGTGAGCTGGGTTTGGACGGCTCAATTGTTCATTGAAGCCTATGACATGTGAGTCAAGTTCGAGGAAGTCGCAAGGTCGAGCGAGGCAGGAGCACACCTGACTCAAAACATGACTCAGTAGTGTGCGAAGTGCTTCGTGGCATCTTGATGGCACATCTATAACACTTGTTCGACCACATAGACATTGAGCGCCGCGCATGATGTCACCTAACCAATAGGGTACGCTACATTTGACGTCACAAAGGTCGTGACTAATACGGATCTACTTTAAAAGCAAGTACAATCCTTCGCTAAAACTTAAATGGATAAATCCTAAGGGAGGTACCGTATCTATCTTAGATCTATACCTTTTGCCTTTCTCCTCTCAGAGTGACAATGCCTTGTTCCTTTCACTTTTCAAAAAGTATTTTTCAAAAAATGCCTACTAGATTCTCTCTAGATTCCCCCTACTTCTACCATTTCTCTCTCTATCTCTCTCCAGTTATTACCCCTACTATTTTTCAAAAAACTTTTCAAAAACCAAACCAAACACAGCAATCAGAGTGCCCTTCTATTAAATTCAGCCGAATGGTACCTTCTTGTTCCTTGTTTTGCAGATGAATCCCAAGGAGGACCATTGCTAGCTTGTTCCATCCAATCCAAGTAGAGATGAAAGAATCACCCACCCATGACCCACATGTATAAATATGTATGACCACTCATTTACGTTTGATCGATGTGATTTTATGCACAAACAATATAAACAATGCATACATATCTCGAGCTTTTTAATATTAATGACTCGACTAGTCAAAATAAAATACTTAAGAGTATCTCCATCACAATCATCGGCAATTTCCAGTCAAGGGCTCCATCACAGCCAGCGGTAACTCGTTGTCCTTTGTCACGTTGAGCTAATTTGATTGCTCACGGTGAATTCATTCCGTTGTTGATCAATTTGTTGTTTGTTCTTTGTCGAATTGTTGTTAAAAATGGGTCGGGACTTCCACGGAGGTGGAAGCACCTGGTAGAACCGTTGGAGGAAATGGGTGACAATGGGAAAGGGGAAAGAATGGAAAATGAAAGAGTGGAAATGGGTTTTGAATAGCAAAATTGCTTAGGCTATTGGGAGGTTCAAACTTGTAACGACTAGCTAAACTAGAATTTGGCCTTTTGAATAGTCTCTTTATCTATGATTTCCTCGAGGTTGTGGGGATGCTCATCTTCAACACTTGACTTCAAATTGAAGATGACAATTTTTTTTTTAGAAGACTTATATGGCATCTCCAATTTGACATCAAAGCCTCATCTCCAACATTTATGTCAAATTCTATTTATCTGACATCAAGTTATCACTTTCCAACTCTTGTGCCAACTCTCATGTCAAACTTTGAAAGAAAAAAAAAATTCAAACGGACACATTTTTAAAATATGGCACGCGTGTAGATGGCTGTCAAAATTGACATGTTTTCACCCTCCCTTCAAACCCACATCATTCCACATCGTTTTGGCTTAATAAAAGGCATTCGGATTGGATTGCAAATTGGTATTAATTATTACCTTTACAACCTCCAGTTAAGATTTGGCATCTCCCATTGGAGATGAGTTAATCTTGTAATTGATATTCACACTTATTTTTTTAATATCCAACTTTTGGTCTGGTCTTTTAGAAAAAAAAAAAAACACACTTTTAATACTAAAAAATAACAAAGAAAGTGTAAATATTAAAAAAAAAAGTGTGAATATCAATTTCCATTTTATAACATGTCAAGAAAATTTATACCTTGTTTGGAACACTTTTTGAAAAGTATTTTTCAAAAGATTCCTCGTAGCTTCTCTATATTTGTAATTATTTCTCTCTCTATTTTTCTCCGCTTATTATCCCTACTACTTTTTAAAAAAAATTCAAAAAGTATTCCAACCACAACATTAAATAAATCCCCTTATTTTTGGCTGAGAAAAAAAGAAGATAGGTGTAAGGGAAATGACATTAACACTCCAAAAGTTGATAGAGACATTCTAAAATTTAAAGAAAAATAACTTTGAAATTACACTAATTTTAAAATGTTTACATTAATTTTTAAAATGCCAATATGAATTTCAAATGGCTAAAATTTATTCCGTTGTGTTTTAACCCGGGGGTGGGGGATTGTAGTTTGAGTGGTCAAAGGTTACAGCTGCCGATGAGAGGTTTACAGTCATCATTCATTCGTCTCATCAAAAGAAGAGAACAAAAACAAAGGATACAGAGGGAGGGAGGGAATCCAAAGCCCATGTGAACGGGTATTATTATAATATGCACACCGGAGCTCGAATTCCTGGTCCACCACGCCGCGTGGCCCAATACACCTCTTACTTTCTGCTGACATGGCAGCGTATGTCAAACTCTTAGTGGCCCCATCGTCAACGTAATGACGTGGATCACATCGACACGGTTGGTGAGTGGGGATGTTAAAAGTAACACTTGAAAGCGACGTTAGTACGTCAGTATGTCAGTGTGAGGGCCTTCGCGGTTCTTCCTTTTCGGGGGCTCTGTTTTTGTTTTTGTTTTCCAATGCGCTCTGTAAATTGTAATGGGCTCTGGTTTCTATTTCCCGAATTTCATGAATAAAAACCGGTCCATCCTAATGGCAAAAGCTAACCACAAATGGTAATTAAGGTTTAAAAGATGCTCTTAAGAGTGTTTTCTTTTTAAAAGATGCTTTGTCACTGTGATCTTGATTTCTTGCATAGATGATTAATTGATTACCATCCGAGATCAACAATGTGACCAAGATACGTTCTTTTTTGCATAATTTGAGAGTTACAAGGATCATTTGTGGAATATTAAGTATTTAGTAGTATTGCTTTGACAACATAAAGACATAACTATAGTAAACTCCCAAGCCTTCGGGCTTGTTATGAAATGAAATTGACATTTAAAAAAAAAAAAAAAACTCCCAAGCCATTATTAGAACTTGAAATTTAGTTTGACTATCAATACGAGTCTCTTGGTTAAATCCTAAAAGCATATTTAACCTTGGTTTCAAATTTGAGGGTATCAAATTTTTTAAGGCTCACGTGACAATTTTACATCTTCAAGATGCTCATTCCAACCAACACGTCAAATTTAATATTTTAGGAAATTTGGAGTAAAGTAATGAACAAAAGAATTTGACATCACATGTTAAATTTGATTTGAGAAAAAGGATGTCAAATGATACAAGAGCATTTGGTTGGAGTTTGCTTGCTTCACTTGACGTGCCATATAAAATTTGACATCCTTAATTGAAGACGCTCTAAATGTTAATGTTGATTGAGGAGACAAAGCAATTGGAGATGCTCATGCTCTAAATATTACTCATGTTTACACAGAGGAAACAAAGCATTTGCTTTCAATATCGCTGTAAAATATCTTCGGTTCTATGATAGAGGAGTCAAACCAAATTTCACTCCCTAGTAGAATCGTAACCCCCAATTATTTTATTCACTTTCAATTCGGAACAACAGACCCAGTGATCAGTGGCTCAAGAAACCCACCGCCTTAATCCCGGGTGCATCGGTTCAGGCTCACCCGACCCGGAATGGGAAGCGGGGTCCCGCTTGGAAGCATCTCGGGTCCGATCCAACCCGCCCGAACACCAACATTACAGTACGTACTTAAAGACAAGATCCATTAATGGATCTGACCGAATGAGGCACCATTGTGTACAGATTCCCTCCATATTATTACTGTATTATTTTCTGATCGGCTCCCTCCATATTATACTATTACCACTAGTTGTACTCGTATATACGATCTTTCTCTACTGACTGGCTAAAACCCAGCTCTCTCCTCTAAGAAATTGTTTTTGTTTATATGGGGTGTTGAATTGAAATCCCATATTCTATCTAACCTCTTCTCAATCCCTCATTTCTCATTGTCGTCTACCTGGGTTCAGAAGCAGACCCTAAAGCCGGGGCTCAACAACCTCTGCATAGCCCTGCATTTTCCCCATTTCGCTTCCGAATCCACCATTTCCCTTCGAAACTCTCAACACTACGAACTACGTACAGAAAACCCCAAACAAATCCAACCAAAGCACCAACCCCCATTTAGCTTAAACAAATAGGAAAATCCTTTTCACCCCAAAAGGAAACCGGAACAAACCTTGATGGATCTCTTCTCTTTCACCCCCTTCCCTCTCATTCTCACCTTCTCTCTCACTCTGCTTCTTCTTTCGAAAGGTAAAATGGTAGTAAAAACAAATAATGTAGCATTTCTTCATCTGGGTTTCTCTCACATTCATGTATAATGAACTGGGTTTCCATATATACCCAAAGATTAAAGCTTTTAAGCTTATAAATTTTCATGCTCTGTTTGTTCACATCTCAGGTGTTTTGGGGGCTACATTCACCTTCTACAACAAATGTGACTACACAGTATGGCCTGGAATCCTAGCAAATGCAGGCAGCCCTAGTCTCGACAGCACTGGATTCGAGCTCCCCACTGACAGCTCACGCACGTTCCAAGCCCCAACCGGCTGGTCGGGCCGGTTCTGGGCCCGGACCGGGTGCAGCTTCGACGGATCCGAGTCCACGTCCTGCTCCACCGGCGACTGCGGCTCCGGCGAAGTGGAATGCAACGGCGCCGGAGCGGCGCCCCCAGCGACCCTAGCCGAGTTCACTCTAGGTACGGGCGGGCAGGATTTCTACGACGTAAGCCTCGTGGACGGGTACAACGTGCCCATGATAGTGGAAGCGAGTGGTGGGTCGGGTGTATGCGCGTCGACCGGGTGCGTGACCGACTTGAACTTGCAATGCCCGCCTGAGTTGAGGGTGAGTGACGGTGGGGCGTGTAAGAGCGCGTGCGAGGCGTTCGGGAGTCCTCAGTACTGTTGCAGCGGCGCGTATAACTCACCCGCGGCCTGTAAGCCGTCGATTTACTCGGAGATGTTTAAGTCGGCCTGTCCGAGGTCGTATAGTTATGCGTATGATGATCCTACGAGCACGTTCACGTGTGCCGGTGCTGATTATACCATCACGTTTTGCCCGTCCACGCCAAGGTAAGCAAACATTCCTCTGCATTTTTCCAATTATTTACCTTCTTTTTTTTTTTAACGTTAAGCGGTAAGAGATTTATGTTCTAATAAGAGAATAACGGGACATTACATCAATTAATAGTATCAATTTTGCGAGGTCAGCTATGTCACACTCAAATACATTACGCCACCAAGAAAGAGCCCCGTGGCAGGGCACAATTAGAGAAACCAAGCTTGGTGAAGTTGGTTGTCACATGTCCCTAGTGAAGGCCTGAGTTTGAGCCTTCCTCGCGGGCTCGTGGATTCAAGGCTGGGGACAGCCTCTAAGCCCCTTGTTAACTAACATACAAAAATCACGTTAACTCCTGTTTTTGTATAAAGTGTGACAAAAAAAAAAAAAACAAAACAAAACAGGGCACAAATAATCTGATGACAACAGCTACGCAAGAGAATTGACAAGATTTGACTCATTATCCTCCCAACAGAGTGTAGTAGTGGAAACCTGGCCTAATTGCTGTCGGGAGAAGGCCCCTAGAATCCCATGCTGCGACTTTTTTGATTGAGAGCAATAAAATGTCACTCTTGGTAAACTATGCTGCTGCTTTAGTTGGTTTGCAATTTTCCACTTGGGGATTAATAATTTTCACTTTCCTTTTGGACCATTGCATTTGGTTGTATGGTGCATATTTATATGGTATTCTTTTTTCTGTTGAGGAGCATACGTGCAAGAAACCAAGAATAAAGAGCTTCTTATTATTGTAATAATAATACCCCCCCTGTAAAGTAAAATGTCGGAATATTAGCTAGGATTGAAGATCATTCTGCCCATTAAAAAAATGGGTGTAAGAACATCCTGTTACTTTCACAGAAGCCAAATATACTAACGCTTGGAGTAAGTGGGATGTTTGCCTCGTTCTAAACTTCAAGATTCCGGAATTAGTCATGGTGTTTGCAAGCTAGCCCGATATCCGTTTATTAGAAAATAAAACGATTATTTATTGTAATTCCTGCCGAATTACCACTCCCAAACATTAGTTAGGACCGATCCCTACAGCTTTGGTACATTTGTGTTCTCTAACACTTGAATACAAGAATGTACTCCTACGAGGACCACTCTATGTAAGCCCGGGCATACAGAGAGGAGAGCCTTCCCCTACATCTACATGAGTGAGCAGGAATAATGATGAAGTCGGTGCTGCCCATGCCAGCATTTGACTATGTTTTGGGATTCACTTTAGTTTTTTATAAGGGAATTATCTGAAGTTTTGCCACCAATGCATAAAAATTGACTACGGCCCATTAAATTTCCACCTAAAAAACCTGCCTTTGGATGATTTATTAATATACGCTGCACAGATCATTTATGTTGTGCAGTCATTTTAACGTGTATTCATTTCTTTTACCTGCAGTCAAAAATCTGCTAGCTATTCACCACCCCCACCGACAACTGCGGATGGGTCTGGATCTGGATCTGGGTCAGGATCTATGGATTATTCGGGGTCAGGGACTTTTGGTTCCGGTTCAGAAACGATGGGATCGGGTTCAGGGACTATGGGTTCGGATTCAGGCTCAGGGACTATGGGTTCGGGTTCAGGGACTACGGGCACCGGTTCAGAAACGATGGGTTCAGGGTCTGGATCTGCATCTGAAGCTATGTTATCTGATGGGACGTATCTAGCTCGTTTGGCCATGGGTGATTCAACCAGGACTCTCTCTCCCTCTGCTTTGCATTCTGCTCTTATTGCCTATGCAACTTTCTCTTTTATCTTCTCTTTTCTCTACTTGTAGACTGTGGTCTCTCTATCTCGCTCTCTCTCATGGCAAATGGCTTTTCGGGGAATGGGGTTTTGGCTTTTTTAGTTGTATTAGACGTGATGGATTAATCCAGATTGTAAACCACCATCTTTCCCCCCAACTTTCAATTCTCCCACAAAATCAATGTTCATGTAAGTAAAACGTCTTATAATTTTTCATTAGTTTGGACATGAGCCTTGGCTTTTTCTTGTTTTCAAAGCTTTTCAGGTTCTATCGTGTGAGGGTTTTTTGAAGCAAAAAAAGTGATAATTTGGAAGATGTTTTCAGTAGACCATTGAGGGTCGACTAATTCCTAGGGACTCAATCCCATCATCTATTAACTGGGAGTCTGAAAAGCTGGGGCAAAACCCCATATATGGTCTAGCCTCATAAGGGTTGCCTAGGAGCTTTCGAACCTCAAATCTAAGTTCCAAGTCTTGAGCCGGTTAGTCACTTGAATAGCTGTTGGTTGGTGTAAAGAAAGTAAGACCAAAAGGGATTTGCCGTGACTGTGAGCCTGTGTGCGAAATGCGAAAGCGTATTTAGATTGTTGGTCAAGTATGAGAAGGGATTTCTCCTTGCGGGAATTGCAAGCATTGCTCAGCTTTCGTCTTTGCCTGACACTGTTTGTTCGATTATGAAAGAGGAAAAAGTTAGTGGAATGGAATCATTTTTCCCTTTGATTTGCTAAATCTAGCCGTAGATTCCTCATGATGGGGTGGTACTATGGTTGCTGCCCAACAAATATTCCTTTGTTGAAACTTTTTGCAATACTCTGTTTGAATATAAACTGGTGGAGCCGTCCACGAGAAAAGGAGATGATATTGAAATCAAAGAATAAATTTAAGCTTTTTTCCACTTGATGATCTTCTCGTCTCTTTTGGGCTTTTTGTTTTCTCTCTGTTGATAAATGTGTTCACATCCTTGATCGAGAAACCGTGGTGGGAAATTATCGAGGTTGTGAAGAGGTTCGTAATGTTTTGTGGGTCCAATCCGCTAATCATCTTTATTGTAAAGCCGAAAGCGAAAGGGAATCAATTTGATTGCTAGAAAACTAATCATACTAATATGCAAAATTGATCTTAATAATTCTATCAGGAGAATCTATTCTGGAACAGTTACAATTGAATAAGGTGATTCTGATCATCTACCCCACTTTGGAACAGGATTATACAGGACTGAAAGATGGAGTGTACAAGTTACGTTCAAGGACAAAAATATAAATGTGAAAGGTGCTAAAACTGAACCTAAAAAGAGAGAGATAGAGAGAGCCATTATTGGTTGTCATAAAAAGACTACGGGGGACTGGGGGAGCAGAAACATGAGCAACAAGCTATGGAGCATCATCCAAATGTCTTGATCCAATGATGCCGGATTGGGCAAATGGGAAGGAAGAAACGTAAAGGATAAAGCTCACCACCCAAGTTAGAAAGCCAGCGAGATACAAATTGACACCATCCGAGAATTTAACGAGGGATACAAGGCTGGAAACCGCTCACCACTCTAAGAAATCCACCTAAGAGATACAGAAACGGAAAACTCGTCACCTATCAGAATCCACCAAATGATAAGAGTACGTCGGAAATTAAAATAGCCTTTTGGCAAACTCAAAAGGCTATTTTAATGCAACACTCAAAACTACCCATTTCGTTCATAGTAACAAATTATATAGGTCACTTGAAACAACCCTCAAAGGATAGGAAAAAACACTTACATTTTCAAGATACGAATCAAAAAGACTAGACCATAGACTAATTGAAATATGTGTTTGACTCTTGAAACTTAAAAAACCTCATAAGCTTAAAAAGACTTATAAATATTTTGACTAGAAACCAAAGAGACACGTCACATGTTAACTTGAAGACATATGTTATCCATATAATTGCCACGTAACTGCCACGTCACCGAGGATACGCTTCGGCATCATCCAAATACAAACCCGGGGGCCTGTTGTGCTGTGCACCTCTGCACAACATCCTTGTCATGCATCATCTCTCCTCGCCTGTCTGTGTTTTGGATGATCTGAATTAAAATAAAATTTTTCTAGGAAACAGTTTTGAAATACAACTGAGTTGTGCATGAGGTGCTACAGTATGTGACAAATCAAAGGATTCCGCGGGCCAATGTATGGTTTTATCACCTCTACAGAATGAGAATGTTGAGTTTGCACTTGCGTAGAGCCTTATGTAACACATGCAAATCCCGTATTCACCCAAAAACCCAAGGAAGAAATAGGAACCATGGTCATCTAAGTGACCCTATAGCACCCCTGTTTCCCATTCTCTGAGGAGCTCATCATCTACATGAGTATTTGGTAGGTTATGAGGATTGTAATCTGTTAAGCACATTAGGATTCGGTAAAAAGGGCATGGATAGCCAGTAAAAAAGAAGAAGCTATCCATGCAGTGCTATCCGGATAACTATCCCGTTTACAGAAGGGCGTGAGAATTCTTCTCTCAGCACTGCTTAGTAGTCATCAAACAAGAAATGAAACTCTGGAAGGCTATGTTTGAGAAAATGAGTAGCCAATGGGTCCCCGATTGGTGTGACGTTTGCAAAAAAATTCAAGTCTGGCATTGCATCAAATGATTCTTGGCTACCAATCTCCGTGTGCACCCTAGCTATCCTTACAAAGAAATTAAGAAGCCCGTCGTTTTTGTAACTATTTTTGGTCGAGAAGGTTGTGTTTGATAGATGGACGGAAGGGAAAGGAACAAAAAAAAAAGGGAAAGAACTTAATCTCCTTCACGCTACACATGTTCGGTAGTTGAGAAAAGTGTGAGAAGTACGTAGTGAAATCAATCCTACTGATATCGTGTTGGCCTTATTATTTTGCCTTCTAATTCTGCATGTAATACGGAATCCCAATGCCTTTGTTTTGTAATACAGACTAGAGATGCCTATATGGGGAGTGACATATTTTTCCTGGGTTTTTTCCGCTAATAGCAAATGGTAGTGACTTCCGAACAAGGTTTTAAACACTCATACATGCCGCGGATTTGGAAGTACTCTAATACTGATTACTGACAGCTTACTGTTTGAAATTGTTCAATATTGATTGATACATGTCGTATTAGTAATGTACTTATATAAGCATATGTCGAAGCCACTGTTTACGAATGTGATCAACTCATCATTCGATTAATCGATGTATATTCTATAGATTCAAGCTGCTATAGATGATGCAGAGGAATTCACGAGAGATTAGTTAGCGTACTAGTCCAAACGAGATATATAACTCGTAGCAACGAGCAAACCTTGCGCACAAGGAAGAAAGAGAGAAACTATGCAATATTATTGATTAAAAGTTGAATAATTGAATAACTTACACCCCTATTTATACTAATAGGAGTCCTAACAATAAGATAACAACTTAAGAGTAGAGACCAAGCAAAACAATTACGTGGAAACCAAGACCATAATAAAAAGGAAAATAAAATCTCCAAGGAAATAATCTCTCCAAGGGAATAATAAATTCTACAAAAACTAGGAACTAGAAAAAAGACACATGCAAAACAGGTAACACAAATATAATGTTATAATAATATTGTTCGTAAATAAAGGTTTCCAAAATATAAAAAATCCTATGATCTTGTCCTACATTAATAGATCATGCTCTCAACAGACCACAACTATTTTACCAAATCAAAGTTGAATGTTAAAATGTCTCGTCTCGTCACTTTTACACAGGGAGAAAGTTGAATTGACAGATCTGTTACCATATGTTACAGTCACCTGATATTCACCTAAGAATCCATAGAAGCTATAAGCACCATGTTCATCTGTCTGGCCCTGTTCAGGCCCAGTTTGCCATTCTTTCAAGAGTTTGTCGACTACATTACCGGCTGGAAGGTTATTAAAGTCGTTATCAGTTAGGCACATTTGGTAACAGCCATTTGGATGCAAGGCAGTCCACATCATAATCCCATGAACGGATGAATGGGAGAAGCCTTCTCTCAATACTTCTTCTAGATAAATAGCCTGAAAAAGAAGTGGAAAATCAAGTTAGGCGTAAAAAGTGACACAAACTTGCTTGCCTCAACTTATTTGAGAATTGCACCACCCTTGGCAAAACAGTGATACTGCTGACATACTGAGATATCTTTATGCGGGCGAAAGCAACCTAAAAGAAGACCCATGTTCTGTCAAATCTGCCTTGACCTAAGGGGCATTTGGATGGATCGGATGTGGTTCTTTACAAACTCAATGTTTCAATGTTCGCCCGCATAATGTAGGATATTGAAATCTAACTTCTCTTCAGTCCGCTCAGATGGTATTATTGGGCCACTATGAGATCCTTTCGATGATCTAAATCATTCATTTTCTAGGCCTCTTGGTGTAGATCATTGTATGGAAAAGTGGAATGGACTCATAACCATAGCCAATTGGTCATAAAAGAGCAAATGACAAACACGATACCATCCATCGATTTGATCATTGAAATAGGCCTCGTGTTTGGCTGAGCCCAATAACACCATTCCGTGTACTGGAGAGAAGCTGGAACCTATCTGAGATTATATGGATTTTGCTAGATGATCAGTTTTTTTTTAGTTCTTTTCTTTGTTTATGTCGTATTTCATGATGCACCATTGTTTTCTCCATGCTTCCCTGCATCAAAAAGGTAAAAAGTAAAGAAAGCAGCAGTGTAGGCGAATTGCTCACCTGAGTTTCCTGATCAAGTTTGCTGCTAACATCAACTTCAGTTAGCCAAATTGGAAGCCCAAGCGTAGCCAACTTATCCAGCACAGCTCTCATCAAAGCAAGGTTTGGTACTGTAAAATGACCCTCCAAACCAATTCCATCCATTTCCACTCCACCTTCCTTCAGTTCCCTCATCCTTTCAATATACACGTCAACTGTAGAATTCTCATCACTGCAAGTCTCCACCACATTAAACTCATTCATAAACAACGTCACTAAAGGGTCTGCCTCATGCACAGTCTCAAAAAAGTGCAATGTGGCATTAGGGCCAAGCCTTTGCTCATAGAAATCATAGTGAAGCATTTCGTTACTAATGTCCCAATGGATGAATTCCTCTTTGTATTTGCTCATTAGGCTTTCTATTCGCGAGCTGACCGCTGATTGCAGCTCCAAACCAGTTAGGTTCCTAACCCATTCCGGTATGTATTTTGGGTCTTCCCAGAAAATGTTGTGCCCTCTGGCGACGATTTGATTTGCGCGAACAAATTCCAGCATTTGGTCCGACGTGGTGTAGTTGATCTGTCCAGGTTTAGGCTCTGTTGCTTCCCACTTGAGTTCGTTTTCAAAAACTACTGCGTTGAATCGCTCAACGAACCAATTCTGAAGCAGTTTGAAACCATTGAATGTGTGTCAACTTTAGTTACCAGAGAAAGTTCAAAACTCTAGTATCTTCTTGCTTAGATTTGCAGATAATTCATGTTTTTGTCCTAGTATATGAAAAGAGTATATAGGCTGAAGTAATACCTGGTATGGAACATTTCCGAGGATGGTCTTTGCTATAGCAGATCCAAAGGGGAAATCTTTTGAGACTTGCTTTGCCATAATCTCTGCCCCTTGCAATTTGTCTCCATGACCATCCGAAACATGAACAGTTACTGCGCGCTTCCTTTCCTAGAGCAAAAGAGGGGGAAAAACTATATTGGTGATTCTTCCTAGAATGTTTCCCTCTGTATTCAAGTCCTAATGCTTTGTTTCGATGTGAAAACTTTCGGAATTCATAACAATTTCGAATTGGAATCCTATCTTTTGTATAGTCCTTACACTGTTAATCTTATTCTGCTGGTTCCTTCTCCAGTGCTCTTTGGTAAAGGGATGCAAAGAAGCACTTGCGATGGATATATTGATGTTGCGGTCATTTGAATTCTGTGAAGCAAACAATGGAAATTGTCAATAAAAATTGGCCATTTTGGCCTTCAAATCATACTCAGTTAGTAATTTTGTTTAGTCCTTAGATTTTCTTGATTTTGCAAATAGATATAGATCGGTCTTTATCAATAAACCACATGCATCCTAACAAAATCTTGAGTACAGATCCACCTGAAAGTACAGAAGAGAAAAATTTGACGATGAAGTTAATTCGAATCCACCCTTGAGAAAAGACCAGCATCCATATTTAGCTACAACAGTCCCTATGCAATTGTAGATTTTATGTTCAGTCATCAGGCTTGTCCTCACATGAGCTGAACTTGCACCATTTATCTGCACCCAACCTGTTGAGATCCGAAGATTTTTATCAGATAGTTATTTTCCTTAGATTTATACAACATGCTTGATTTCAGTCGGCACAGCAGCCGCCTAGTGGTGTGCCACAGTTACCTGGCCAGATATTGCCTTCTCCCCCCTTAAGGTTGGATTCACCTAACTCCACAATGTTGTGAAATTTCGTTACACTAAGCATGGTGGTAGAACCACACCAAGTAGCAAACCTCGTGTCATAATAAGTTCTGATTCGGCAAAACGGATACTCACTAGTCAACTGGACGTCCAATCTCGTTATGTATGAGAGGGACAGTGTATCCCTCTATTCCACTTCATAGACGATGTTTCTTTGATAAACATGGTAGACCCACCATTTTGGCGACGAACGGTGGCAATTAAGCTTTCCATTTGCTCATCACATTAAACTGTCTCTCTCAGTTACATTCTTCTAATTAGTCATTAAAGAGTTGGGATATTGTTGACACTTCTCTCCTGCTTGAGGATCCCACCCATTTCATATGATCTTTCCATCCTAGCTTGTCATATGCACCTAGTTTTATTTGCAGAGAATTTGAATATACTTACGGGTGGCCTAGAATTCTACTTAACTGAGATGCTTGTCATGAATAGAATATTGTCGAGATTGTGCTAGTGATAAGTAAAAAGATGAACAACTTAACTGGAGAAGCAGTAAATAGTGCCTTGGGTGAGATTTTGCAACACAAAAGCAGGCCAATAATCTGTGTTTCCATTGTCACCAACAATTGGGTGGACATCCAGTGCCTGATTTTTTAGGATCCCTCCATTGTAAAGCGGCTCCTCCGGTTGCACTTTGCACTGTTTGAACAATATAAACCATAAAAAGACTCGTTATAGTCAGTTGGGCTCGTCTTTAGCATGAAAAAGCTTGCTTGTTTTCGCCGTCTCTATTTTAGTCAAAAAATCACCTAAGATAGTAAGATAAGCACAACACAGATGCATTGCGTAATGAAATCCAAAATTTTTACACACTCATTACAACTAACCTTTGTGTAAGCAGAAGAATCATACAGTGGCCCATCTGCAGTGAACAAGTCAAGAAAAAGTATTGAAAAAACCAATCAAATTAACATTGGGGAAATGTGAATGTAAGTTAGAGAGAGAGAGAGAGAACCGTATGGGGAAGCCAAGAAAGAGGCATGGAAGAGGAGGATAACCCCAAGGCAAAAGGATAAAGGGCCTCTCATACTCTTTCTGCTTGAACTTCACATCGGCTTCGAACATTGACAAGTAAAGAATGAACACCCACCATCTGTAGAGTGTGGGAATGAATTCATGCATACATTGGGAAGCTTTACAAAAGAATCCCAGAGAGAGAGAGAGAGAGAGAGAGAGAGATGTACGTATAAGGGAACACATTTCACAAGATAAATAGTAGGGGGGGTGACTGCTCAGTGCTCACTAGTGGACGTGGTCACATGATAGGAACAGCAACAGCTGCATTTTCGTGCCAGAATTTTACTCGGATACATACATACATGTAACTACATATATTTGTTTCATAATTCTGTTGTTTTCCTTGTTTGGACGGCTAGTTGTTACGTTTGCCTTTGTGTCCATTTGTCAAGCCCATACAGATACTACAGGCCAGATGACTCTGAGGCAGAGCCTCTCTATCTATATTGTCTAGATGCCAAAGTGAATTGCATTAACAAACAAACGGTCCTCCGAGTCAATTTGGTGCCCTTTTTCTTAGGAAACAAACATGTGCTGCTGTGCATCTCTTTTTCCGTACTCCTACAAGTTTAGAGCAAAGCTGCCATTTCTAAGGCAGAAATCCTGTGACTAAAAGGGCCTATGCTGTTGTCTGTGAGTAGTAGGCCAGGGCCCATACTTTAGAAGTAATGAGCCAATCCAACAAATAACATTCACATTTTTTAGTGATTTTGTTTGCACCGAAATTCTATGTCAAAATCAGAAGACTATCCTAAGTGATGAGTAATATTACGGAACATTATTTACGGTATGTGGTGAGACCAAAATCATGTCCAATATCTAAGTCCTGAGATGATCCCATTTCCTCTCAATGGCTCCTCGATGTCTCGATATTTTGCTAAACTCACCTACATTTCAATCTCCCTGGCCTATTCTCGACTATTCTCGACATGAGTTCTCTACATGGGCAAACTCAAGAAATTCCAGTCCATTTACACTAATTAAACCCGCACATGCACATGTTGAATTCCTAATTCTGGGTCACCGGGTCTCAACCCAAATACAAGCAAGAAAACAATAATTACAGAGATCCCCCACAATAGAAGACATACCAAACAGTTACAACTTTCACAATCTTGCAATTTACTCCTACTTATTTTTAGCAGGCCTCAAATGCCGTTACAATTTACTCCTATTATTTTTAGCAGGCTGATCAGTCAAACATCCTAGCGAAAAGTCGCTTCAAAAGTCTTACAAATTTTGATTAGTCAAAAACGCTTTTACCAGAAAAAACCAAATTGAAAAGTTGATTTCCCCCTCCACCCCCCCCCCCTCCCCCCCCCCCCTAAAACATCCCAATAGTGAGTGGTTGGAGAAGAAGGGACCGCATTTGAGGGCCAATTTGAGATTGGATTTCGTATTATATGTACCTTTGCAGCACGAGTGTACTTTTTAAACTTCGAGCCGAAGAAAGACTCTGAGTCCAGTCCAGCCCGCTGGCCAGAGCCTGCGGGTGGCCTTCCCCTACCAAGCGTGGGCGTATGGAGCACTCATTGGCTTCAAAACTGCACGCCTAGCTTCTCTCAATACTAGCATTATTAAGGGACCACTGGGTAGTACTGCCGGTGGGGGTTTGTTTGTGTGTGTGTGTGTGTGTGTGTGAGAGAGAGAGAGAGAGAGAGAGAGAGAGGAGGAGGAGGAGGAGGAGGAGTGGAAGTGGAAGTGGATATATGTTGGTAGCAAAGCTTAAAAACAGAAGGATCACCATCACCATCTTTGAAGCAGAATCAATATTAGTCACACCCCCTTTGGCATGGGTATTATCAAGACCTACAAAACCTTTTTAAATCCAACATGAAGTTGTTACCCCCTCGGGATATTGGGAGGATGTTTTGGCTTTGTAAAACACTTTCACCTATTACAATTGCACACCAAAAGTCCACATCGTACACAACCGTTCTTTTGCAACGTTAATTTCTTGGTGATCGTATCTGAGTCGAGATTTCGCCCGGTTATCTCTCTAATTATGCATATTTAATTCAATAACCTTGTCCAACTGCATATGTTGGAGATCATCAAGCCAATCAGCCGCATGATTTGAGGTGACCAAGGTGACCCATGTGACCCTAAGTTTACTCCTCAGATCATGCCTTAGTTTCCTATATTTTCTTAAACTGTAATTATGTTTTTGGTTTTGGTTTTGTCTTGCATATATATTTGCTGTAACTTGTAAATCTAGTGTAGTTTTGTTTCAATACAAAATCTATTCTCCAAAGAGGCCAGGGAATTGCTAAGATCATATCTTCGGCAAAACCATGAGGGCTGGGCTTGCATCATCCCATGGTTATTTTCTAACAGGAAAATGGAATTAGGAGCAAGTCTCCAATAGAACCATATTAGCAAACGTCAAAGTAACAAATACGATCATGACAGGAACACATTTATTACTCCCTTAGGGATATTGTTTAACTTACTTCATGAAGTACCTCCGTAACCATATTCAAAATGATCCGCCCGAAGAACCCGAATGAGAGAGAGAGAGAGAGAGAGAGAGATGAGGAGTGTACATGTCATTGAAGTAGAAATAGCATAGCTTTGAAGCTAAAAAAGAAAAAGAAAAGAGAAGGATCGCCATCTTTGAAGAAAAATCAATACTATCCAAATTTAGCCACTTTCCCTTTGGCATGGGTATTTCTAAGACCTACAAAACATTTTTTAATCCAACATGAATTTGTCACCCCCTTGGGAAATGGGGCGAGTTTTTTGCTCTGTAAAATGTTGAAAATCCGGTCTTCAGAATGATGAAAGTGATGGGATCGTCTCTTCAAAATCTAGAAACAAAAGAAACAATTTGAGTCGCGTTGAAGAACGTTTTCCTAAAGACAGCATTTGCTCCCACCAGAAAGTGTGCACCGGGTTACAGCAACTCCGCCTTCAAGATAAATCGAATCCGAACTCTAGGTTCTTTCTGTTTGCATTTGCACAAACGAAGACAGACATAATATCCACTTAGTGAACGTAAAAGAACCAAGGACTGATATTCTATTTCTGTGGAATAATAGAATATCAATTTGCTATTCTAGGAAGAGAATGTGTAGAGAGAAAGAGAGCAATTCAGTATGAAATTTTCCGATATCTCGATTGACTTAACCAATGGCCTATTTATAGACTTATAGGCACCCTTATGTAAAAGGCTGTGTCTTTAGAAGAAACACATTAGAATAGTCATGTCATTTAAAGACACTAGTTAGGAAAGGTCATGTATATTGAAGACATTTAATTAGAAGGAAACATGCTTCTTGGTAGGCACCCTTTCATGAAACATCTAATTAGAAGGGTCATGCCGCTTGGAGGCAGCCCCATGTTTCACATCCTTTCCCAAACGAACATACCCTAATTTAATAGGTGCTACAATCATTTACATAAAGTCACAACTCATATGAAAAGGTGTAGCAACCTTTCACAAAAATCTCACTCAGTACCTTTCCAAAAATTCCAAACTAAAATTCAATTTATTTTGAAAAAACTCCAACATAAAACTCTGAAACTTATCCCGATTATATATTGCGGGCCAAAATTTCACATCATACACGACCGTTGGCCAAGTATCCCCTATTCTTTCCCAATGGTAATTGCTTGGAGGAAAACCAGCTTATGGATCTTAAGCAGGCTGGCAATGCAATTTATACATGTATTAAAGGGGGGCTTTCAGAGTACTTTGCTGTTTCCTTTTTCTTTCTTAGCCCATTGGCGCGCTCTTTGTAAGCCCACTTGTGCCTGGTCCTGGGGGGTAAACAACGAGAACTATACATCACATGCAGTAGTCATAATGAGCAGCCCACAATCGAGAAATTCAGTTTGAGTCCAAAAGCTAACCTTGGTTTCAGGATAGCCAATCTGAAGTGCATTATTGGAACATTCAGCTAAAATGTGTTGGAGAACACATCTAACTGATAACCAAAAAGAATCGAATTGGTTACAACAACAACGCTAACGGGATAATCCAATACCAAATCCTGGGATGGGATATCATCGAGTAAATTCGCATCAATCAATCCCATACTACATCTTTTCTTCCTATTCGACTATCTTAATTTTACGATGAGGCCATTGATTTCTTCGCCTTCTTGCCAGCGTAAATCTTGGCATAGACGTTCTTCGTCCTAATAACCAGCAAAACATCCAAACAAAATCCAATTACACAAGCAACAGACATGAGCACAAACACCAGCCTGTAACAATGTGCCCCAGTGCAAGTGTTGCCCCCTCCAGTGGTGGCTGTAGCCTGCGCATCGTATAAGTATCCAGCAAGAAGGCCGGAAAAGAGGAAGGAGCCGAGCGGAAGGTTGAGGATTAGAACGTTGTAGACGAGACCATAGTATTTGAGCCCGAAGAGTTCAGAGGCAGTGGGAACCGTGATAGCAAGTCGGATCCCGTAGCATATTCCCACAACTATTGAGCCAATGTATAGAGAGCCCGGTAAGGCCACAGCCATGATAATATAGCCAACGGCCATGACAATCTGAGAAGCTGCATTCCAAAGAGGTCTCGGTGTTCCTGCTATCCTGTTACATAGAAAATGAGAATTAAACATAGACTTGTTGCTTCGTTTTTTTTCCGTCAAGACAATAGAATGTTATGTTAGAACTTGTTTGATTACTACGAGGGTCAACCTCCCGTCCATAGGAGTCGAACCCTAGACCTCACGCTCCTTTGGAGCACTGCACGACCATTGGGACAAACCCCAAGGTCGTCGATGGAGTAGCTGTTAATTGCCTAGAAAGTTCGGATGTTGACTTGGTTATAGTAATAGGGGTCTATATTTAGAAAACCATGCGAGCATCAGGTTCCATTATTGGTACACAACATTCAGCAAGCAATATTGTCAGTTTGGTAAACCAGAGACACATGGGTTTGTGGTCTTTGTTCTTTATGAGGTCCAAACGAACCCTTTAAGCATGGACAACATTTCCCTCTCTCATTTACTAATAATTTGCCAACCCCTTTTTGCTTTTCAAGGGTAAAGTTCTTATCCTGCTGTTGTAAGCAACCTAACAAAAAACACAAAACTCTAAAAAGGAAACAGGAAGAAAGAGAGCAAGCCAACAAGGTGCACTGCTACCATAATAAGGGTTTAAATTTCCGAAATTGAGGATCCACAAATAATATCCCCTACCCTAATGAAATTTTGATCTTTACAGAAATAATTAAAGAATGGGAGGCCGACGGAATTTAATTTTCTGAAAGTTGAAAGTCTACCCGCAGTATGTTTTCGTCAAGTCACAAGCAGGAAATCAATGACGACGGTAATAAGCCTTTCATAAAGTTCATTTCTTCCAAAAACAAAAACAAAAAACTTTTGCCAACGTAATGTGGTTGCAACTACCAACTTTAGACCCTAAAAAATCAACCCACCCAAGCATTAGGGTTTGAATAGAGAAAAGTAATGCCAACTGCGGATACGAAATCAGCATCAAAGCTGACAAGCGTGCAATTTCACCACTAGGCCCACTTGCACTCCTTGGTTGCATTCTTTCAACTCTCAACTACTCAACCCATAGTTTAATTTACCAAATCCAAGGAAGTTTTGTTCACTGGTACTCCAATTCTTAGCTTAGCCCTGAAGCTATGGAGGGAAAATCAGATCCAGTATCTCTATCTCTTGCTTGTTTGATTACTACGTGGGTCAATCTCCTATCCATAGGAGTCGAACCTTAGACCTCACGCTCCTTTGGAGCACTGCACGACCATTGGGCCAAACCCCAAGGTCGTCAATGGAGTAGCTGTTAATTGCCTAGAAAGTTCGGATGTTGACTTGGTTATAATAGAAGTCTACATTTAGAAAAATTGTGTGAGCATCGGTTTCCACTATTGGTACACAAGATACAGCAAGGTCGGTAGACCAGAGACACTTAAAGGGATTGTGGTCCTTGTTCTTTTATGAGGCCCAAAGGAACCCTTTAAGGCTCCGTTCCAGAAACCTTCTTAAAAAATAAGCAGCTTATTTCATATTTTCAAACTTAAAATTAAAGTAAATGAAAAATATTTTTTTAATTTTTTTTGCATCGTATAAAAGATCTCATCGAGATCTTTCAAACAAGATCCATAATGCATATTTTTAGATTTCAACAAATCCATAATTTTTGAGCTTGAAATTGCCTTCTTAAAAAATAAGGACTTATAGTCCGTTCTGGAACGGAAGCATGACAACATTTCCCCCTCTCATTTACTAACCCTTTTTTTGCTTTTCAAAAGTAAAATTCTTATCCTGCTGTGCTGTTTCTAAGCAACCTAACAAAAAAGACAAATGCGGATCCAAAAACCAAAAGACAAAAACTCTTTTACGAGTCTTGCTATGGGTACATATGGAATGTACATATTATGCACATATGAGATTTGTGGGGCCCATCTCGGGTCTCACAGAGATGATTTGAACCGTCCATTATTTTTAAAATATTTTTTTATAGAGTCCTATAAAAAATCAGCTCAATCCGATTTCGATAAGGATTTTTCTTGAATTTGTAGGAGCGAAAAATCCTAACTAATATCAAGTTGAGCTGATTTTTTACAGGGTTCCATAAAAAAATATTTTAAAAATAATGGATGGTTCGAATCATCTCTGTGAGACCCGAGATGGGCCCCACAAAATCCATGTATGCACGATATGTACATGCTTGTATGTACCCATGGTTTTTTCGCTCTTTTATTAAGCAAACAAAAAGAAAGAGAGCAAGCCAACAAACTCGTAGATATATTTTCCTCAAATCACAAGAAGGAAATCACTAGTGTCGGTAATAAGCCATTAATAAAAATAAAAAATAAAAATAAAATCACTTTTGCCGACGTAATGTGATTGCAACTACCCACTTTAGACCCCTAAAAAATCAACCCACCAAAGCATTAGAGTTTTGAATAGAGAAAAGTAATTCCAAATGCGGTTACGAAATCAGTATCAAAGCTGACAATTCCGCCACTAGCCCACTTTGCTTTGCACTCCTTGGTTGCATTCTTTCTTTCTTTCTTTTTTTGGTAAATAAATAAAAACCAAGATGCTGCATTAAAACTCTCAACTACTCAACCCCTAGTTTATTTAATTTACAAAATCCAAGGAAGTTTTTTTTTTTTTTTTATTTAACTTACTAGTACTCCAATTCTTTGCTTAGCCCTTAAGCTATGGAGCACTTCTCACATGAAACCACATAATATGCACATGCTATCAGCGTGTATTCAACTCAGAGCATCACTTTTTACCGACTCACCTGCCTAAACAAGAGTTTTAAGTTCCGCAACTAGTGTATGCCCATGAAATCACTGCTGTTGCCGCTGGAAAGCTGCTTAATCTTAAAAGAATTGAAATCTTTCTCAAGTTAAGAAGCCAGACCAAGTCCATGTGAAAGTTCGCCTAATACTCTATTTGGATATTAGCTTGATATGAATTGTTGGATCCATCCTAAGAATTTAACTTTCGGCACAACCAATAATCTAACATGGTATCAGAACTCTGATTTCGTTTCCAAAGCTAATTTTTTCAAATGTAATTTCTAACAATGAAACGGAATCGTTAACGATTTTAGCAGACTGTCGAAGCAAGCAATTATATGAATATGACAGGAAGATAATTTAATCACTTTGGGAACTTACTTGATGAAGTACTCCGAAACCGTACCCGAAATGATCCGCCCGAAGAACCCGAATATACTCATGAGCGACACAAATATGGACACATCCGTGTACCCGAGTGCCAATCCGATTTGCCCCATATTGTTCATAACCGTCAAACCCGTCCCCACTCCGCACAGAAACGACACGAACAGAATCCAGAAATCAACCGTCCTCAGCGACTCGAATATCGTGTGTTCCTCTCCGATCACCGGCGGCCGCCTCTCAACCACCACCACCGCCTCTGTCGCTGCCTCCTCCGCTTCCTCTTCCTCCGTCTCCTCCTTCTTCTCTGTTTCTTGAGCAGCGATACTTGCTTCATCCAATAACAACGGTTCGGTTTCGGTCACGTGACCCTCAACGTCGGAAACCGAACCTGCACCGGACCGAACCATGTTCTTGATTGATATATAGATTGGTATCAACAAAGGTGAGGCTAACAGGAATAAAAGAATAATAGCAAAGGCTAATGAAAAGGAGCTGCTGTGGGTCCCCGTGATGTCGTAAACCAAGAGGTACACGGCCACGATAACGGCGAGGGTGTTGATGACGCCGAAGTAACGGACTTCTTCTTTCTCCTCCACGGCGGTGGAGGACGGCGGGATTTCGCGGAGGAAGAGGGCGGCGACGAGGCAGACGGCCAAGGGGATGACGGCGAGCATGAAGAGGAACGTCGAAGCGTCGTCGGAGAACAGGGCAACGCATAAGTCGGTGAAAATTGCGGTGCTTAGACCCACATAGCCTTTGAGGATTCCTGAAACGGGTCCCCTGTTTTTCCTGAAGTTTCGAATGCAGGTGACCAGGACGGCCGTGTTCATCCATGTGGTGCTGTTGCCTCCTAAGCAGAGGAATATACACATCTGTGCTCACAATTTCAACAACGATTCGTTAGGTGCTCTGTAAAAAGATGGAAACTTTTGATTGTGGGTGAAAGGTTCACTGTGTAAAGATTGAAACTTTTTCATGTACTGTTTGTTAAGTATCGCAATGAAGAAGGTGAAATAATTATGGGTTGATTGAAACTTTTTCGGTTTTAACTGCTAATTAACAACTGGAGTTGGTTGCTCTATAAAGCGATTGAATTGTATTTTGAGGAACAGTATGATAGGAAAGAGGAGGAAGGAATAAAAACTAATAATTTTTCATTTCTTTTCTTACCAAATTACTCAATCCAAAGGGACCTTGTGACTTGTGAGTCTTTGATTAAAGAATGAAACTCTTCCATTTTACAGTCAAGAAAGTGCTCGTTCAAATGTCACCATGAAAAAAGTGAGATTGAGGGTAAAGATTCATCAATCTTTTTCATGCTTGTAGTCAAGAAAGTTGTAAATTGCTTGATTAAATGTCTCAAACGAAGCCCCTTTCAAAAAAAAAAAAAGTCTCAAACAAAGAAGGTGGTATTTGGGTAAAGATTGAACCTTTTTCATGTGGTAGTGAAGAAAGTGCTTGATTAATAAGTGTGAGAATAAAGAAGGTGAGATTGTGGGGGGCTCACCGCCCAATAAGGCAGAGGACTGATAATCTCAGCGACAACAAGCCATTGGACGCCGTAACCGATGAATCCTTCGATGCCTCCGATGAGGAGGAGGAGAGAAGGGGAGATGTGGTCGGAGGCAAGGCCGGGGAGGAGACCGAAGGCTTTCCCAACGTCTTTGGCGACGGAGAGGTTGTTGAGTTCAACTTGAGTGAGATTCATTAGGGTCTTGAGGGCGTCGGAGTAATTCGAGAAGGTGTAGTTGTTGCCGGATATGGCTTGAACCCACACAGCGGTGACAAATCCCAGCCATTTCGCGGCGGCAGTCGGCGGCGTTATTGTGAAACCCATATTATGATTTTCGGGGAACAAACTGTCTTCAGAAGAATTGAAGGGACGCAGCACTGAAAAAGAAGAGAGACACAGAGAGAGAGTGAGTCTTGCTGACGCTATTTATAAAGAAGAGTCTTTTTATTAAAAATGGAAAAAAAATCTTTTAGGCCGGTCTAAAATACCTTATTAAAAAATAAGTATTTATTTTATATTTTTAAATTTAAAAATAATATAAAAGAAAAAAATTTAATTTTTTTTATCAAACAAGATTCATATTGATAGAAGCACATAATTTTTGAATTTAAAATTACCTTCTTAAAAAATAATTACTTATTTTCCTTTTGAGAACGGGCCTCAGTGGGATGAATGTGGTTAACTTAATGCGTAAGCACAAAATATTGTGTTTGGATAGCTTTTTTTAAAAAAAATTGAAAAATAATAGGGGTAATAAATGGAGAGAGATAGATTGAGAAATGTTAGAAGTAGAAAAAATTTACGAAATTGTTTTTGAAAAATTCTTTTTAAAAAGTGAAAAGAACACACCAATATGATTTTTTCCCCCTCCATCAACCCATTTTTATAAAATTTAAAACCTACAGTCAACCCCCTTCAGGTTTGCTGCTATCGGTATCTCTTTCAACTACGTACAATATCATAATCGCACAATATTATTCACCATAATTTAGAGTATTCAAAATAAAAATTGTTCTTAGTTTTAGTTAACGGCTAAAATATTATATTTATTAATATAATGCAAACTAAACTCAAATAAAGAAATTGGATGAGGCCAAGGCGCCCCAGGATAGCTGACATGTACATGCATTTGTTTAATTCTTATAACTACCCCAACCCTAAGCTATACAAAAGGATGAAGTTTAAACCTTAAACCAATATTTTGTGATTCCTAAATGCAAAAATTTGTAGAACACCACACATAGTGTGGTTGGTTCGTTACTGTCCCTTATGAGGGAAAGTTTTAAGTTCGAGTCCTTTCTCTGAGGGAAAGTTTTAAGTGCGAGTCTTTTGACAAAACAAAATTGCAAAAGTTGGTATTAAGAACAGTTGACTAATAAAATATTGGAGTGCAAAACTGACTCAATAATTAATTGATATATATGAAGTACAAAAATCCAGTATGAACAAGAGATATTAGTCCAGTAATAAAAGAAGGTAGGAATGAATTTGTACCCCTATAAAGCACATCAATTTTCTATAAGGAATCATAAACTTTATGAGCGCATATGATTTGAACCCTAGTTAGAAAGCACAGTAAATTTTTAAATAGCACAAGTAACAAACAATTTGAATAGATTAATTCGTTTCTTATGAACATTTTCTTCACGACGCAGCCTAACGGCCTGTTTGGATGGGGGAGAAGCTCTCAGATTTGTGAAGAGCTCGGATTTCTAATCCACCTCCTCGCCATCTCCGGTGTTTGGAAGAGAAAAGGAAGGCCTGATTTCGAAGGGGAATTTGTCACTGTTGGGATTACAAAATCAGGGCAAAGGTGGATTTGCCAAGGATGGGGTGTACCCTGTCGTTGCTATATCCGGGTCCCAAATGACTGTTCTGCCCTATCCTTTTCTCACACATCACACACATACTTACACACAGTGAGACAGAGAGAGAGATACAAACGAGGAGAGAGGGAGAGAGAGACATACCGGACTGATCGGAGCAAGAGACGGCTGGAAGAAGGCGACGGCGGCAGTAGACGGAGAAGACAAGGGGTTGCACAGGATTTGGTGGGCGGCGTGGCTTTGTTCGGTTGTGGGTTTTGAGTTGTGTTTTTGAATAAAGGTAGAGAGAGAAATGAGAGTAATGATTGTGGAGAGAGGTAAAAAGTAGAGAGAGATAGAGTGAAAAATGAAAGTAATGATTGAAAAGTTAGAGAGAGAAAAAGTAGAAAAGTTACTTTATCCAAAACCCTGGGTTTGGAATTCCAAACCGAACAAGGGCAAAAGGTGGGTTTTGTTTTTGGGAATGAAGAAGACAGTGTGGGTTTTGTTGTACATGTAATGATTTTATAAATAAATAAAAAAACACGAAATCTGTTTCTCTGTAGAATTTCATGATAATTGAATTATTTTACAAATATTATATCATTTAATCTGTTTTTCTTTAACCATAAAAAATTAAGGTTTAAACATTTTAAAGATAACTTTATTTAATTTTATCCAGTTTTTCTTAATAAATATGTATTTATTTTAGTTTTAATTAAATTAACCTATATTACCCATTAAATTAATAAAATGGGGGCAATAAAGTCATTTCACATCTTATCCCATCATATCCACATTCTCAAAAAACCATCCAAACACCTCATTACAAATCCACAATTCTTAAGAGGTGGGGCCACCCTTCTTAACATATCACCCTTCATTACATATCTACCTTTAAATCCCCCTCATTATAAATCCACCCAAAACAAATCCTCCATTCAAACGGGCCGTAAGGGTACGTAGGAGTTAGGGAACTTGGGTACTGTTTTTGGGCCTAAATGTCTTTTCAGCCACAAAAATTGTGAAAAATCGGTTGCGGAATAAAATGAGTGATCAATATTTTGAACAATTATTTAGTAATATACATACAAATAAATATTTTTTAAGATTGTGAATAATAAATGCCCCAGTATATGAAATTCATGGATCCGCCACTGACCTTTTGTACATCTTTATCTTGTGTCTTGAGAGATCGTCTCCTTGATTTGCAGAACCCCATGTGCCAATTCCTTATAGTATCAGTTGCTCTTTACAAGAGCAGAGGAACTGTAGCATTGGTTTCTTTAACCGAGCAACAACCGAGTCTAATACACTACATTTTTTTCCCTTCTACTCTTTATTATAGTTTTGCTGGAGAAGAAACGAGCCTAATGCAGATGCTCTTACATAGATAATAGACACTGGTACCAAGATAGAGAGGATCAAAAGAAAGTCGGTGATCCCTCAAGCAAGATAATATATTTTTTTTGCATGTTTAATACATTTATAGATAGCTACAAAATGAACGATTCAAAATTTAAATCACCAAATAAAAGTATAAAACGATGTTGGATTTCAATTTTGATAACATGAGGGAAGTATAAAATGATGCCCGGTTTCTTGTTTGATAATGAAGGATGAGTTCTTGCGCACATGTTTCCATATCATTGACAGTGCCGACTCGAAGATTTGGAGCCCAAAGCGGAAGTCTTAATAGGAGCAATCTATCTCCGCATCTTCAAGCTAAATTTTGCAAAATGAAGAGAAAAATTCCAAAGGGGTGGAGATTTGAATACAGTTCTTAGAGCATCCAAAAGAACCTAAACTGTCACACGACCAGAAAGATGTTACTCGAAGGCAATTGAAACTCCATAGCATTATTTGAAACGATAAACTTTATTTTTTGGAGCCCTCTTCGGGCCCAAAAATTTAGCAGCCGGAAGCGACAAATTTATCAACTTCCCCTGTAAACCGGCTCTAGCTATCGGCTGGATTAGTAAATTGATTGATGCTCTGGTAGAGACAGCACAGCAATCCTTGGGTTTTTGTCGTACTCAGCGAGTACCACGGATGATTAAACAACGGACGGGCCATGTTAATATGCGATAAGACCGTACACATATAGGTGGGGGGTGCCTTTCTTTAATAAGACCATTGTCTTATCAGTTATCAATTCTGTATATCCTTTTCCGTGAGAAGGTGAAAGTGTCCCGACAGTGATTCCGTAACCCAATTTTGCTGTTTACTTAATGCCAAGGATAGTATACTAGTATCCGACGTGTATGAGTCCTATACTTATTGTCTGAAATTTATGTGCAAATCTAGATATAAATATATATTATTATTGATATATTTATATCAGAATTTGTGCACTTTAATATGTGTCGTATTTCAGCTCGGTGTTGTCTTCTTAAAACAACAAGGCAAGTGTCACACGCAAAAACACAAACACTTAAATGTGAGCGTGCGTGCATTTGTGTTTGTGCAATTGTGTGTTCTAATATTTTCTTTTCTTGAACATATCTAAAACTTTGTGGGCACCATTTGCTATCCTACTGGCTCCACAAGTAAAAGTCATCACTCAATTAATGTTCTGTCAAGTCGCGATCATTTTTGCCTACCAGTTTTACTCCACTATTTTGTTGCGGGACAGTGATTTTTACGCTCCACAAGTTAGTTCAAGTGGTGATTTGTGATGGGCGAAAATCAATTCTATTTGGCAAACTATATTAGTAATTGCAAATCAAATCACATTAGAAACAAACTTCTAAAGGATATAGGACCGGCCAGTCCCAAAGAGGATCCCATCCAATTCACAAAACTACAAATTAAAGGGACTGTACTTGGACATATATAGCACGCGGTGCTCTCACTCTTCTTTTGTTTTTGTTTTTTTGAAAAATGACCCCGTTCGTTTTGGTGTTTTGGATTTGGATTTGTTGGTAACGAGTGTAGAGAAAAATAGAGTAATGATTAGAAATAAAGGTAATAATTGGAGAGAGATAGAGACAAATGAGAGTAATATATGATTGGAAAGAAATATGATAATAATTAGAAATCTAAAATCCAAAACTCTTAAACGAAAGGATCAAGCAAATCCCCAAAATTTGCATCAGCAAGACTCTTTTCTCCTCTCTGATTAAGAGCATCCACACCGGAGTTTTTAAAATTTGGACCAATTTATACCTTAAAAGACCACTTTCTTACTTTAGCTACCCACTTTTAAAATATCTACTGCATTAAGCTTTTTACTCTCTTCTCAATTAAAATATTCAAACTCACCAAAACAAACACAAGAAATTCCCAAGACAGACCGTGTTCGCCGGCGATGACGGAATTCCTCGGCTACGGAGGAATTATTGTTTATATAAAAAATAAGGATAAAAAATTAAGTGCTCCATTTCGATCCGTTTGAACCGGTGCGAAAATCTTATTTTTCTGATCATTTTATCCTAAAAAGTCATAATTAATTTTTGTCTTTAGAGCTCTCATAATCAATTTTCTGCTCCACAGGGTCCAAATAAAGAGCAGATACTTAATTATGAGAACTCTAGAGACAAAAAGTAATTATGAACCTTTATGATAGAATAATCAAAAAAATAAAATCTTTGCGCCTTCAGGTCTAGAAAAATTTGTCGAGTCGTAACCTGGTTCGGACATCATGTTATCAGAAAAGATTATAGAATAACAAAAGACTCATTGGTGGGTACAAATTAAATACTGTAGTAAAATAGTATATAGTTTGATGAACAGTAGCTCTTTTCTTCCCACGTGCAACTGTAGCAAAGTTAATCAAATTGCAAAGTACAGTAGCAATTGAGGAAACGCGACTGATGAATGAGAGTTTTGCACCTTTTGCTCTTTATTATAACTTTCAATGAGAAGTAGCGATGATAATGGTATGGATGCCCTAAGCAAATCCCCAAAATAACCACTTTTTAATAGAAAAAGTAACATAAGTTGAATTATTTTGAAAAATAAGTTGTTATTTTCCAAAATATTTGGATAAAAGTATTTCATTTTTATTTTTTTACTTTTCCGAATTCTCTCATCGAGACGAATAAATAATTGAAATTTCTTTTTCGCTATCAAATACTCAAAAGCAACGTAATAAAGGAACGAAAAAAGTTAATAGGCGAACATAAGAATACATGTGGAAAACCCCTTAAAAAGGGTAAAAACCACTGGAGTAAATCGAACCACTAAAAGTAATTATTGTGTAGTTACAAACGATCTTAATTAAACAATCGTGAACCCTCACTGACTGACCAAAGATCTATTTGTCAAATCCACGTACACCGCACCAAGTGGTTGATTGCCACACGCCTTGAATCCACAAGTCCTCTGATATACTTCTAGAATCTACCAGAAGAATGTTTCAAGTAGTTGGAACAATGGTTGAAAAGAACAATTGGAGTTTATGTAGAAAGGTTTACGATTACCGAATCATGTGTAACTCTAAGAGGTAAGAACCGGTCACCATTAGACATTACTTGGCATTGGAGACAAAGGTAAAAAGCTTTGATATCTTTTGTAATCTTGAAAAGCCAGCAAAATTGTATATAAATATACTGCTGAAGAAAACGGAAGGTTGCTTGAGTACTAAATATAACTGTCTTCGAGTTGATCGAGTACTGTGACTGAAAAACACTTCCATATAACCACCCACGTGATTTCTTCGTTTTCTGGACGAAATCCTCTTGTAAAATGGATTCCTTACATGCTACTTTTCTTTGACAACCTCTCTCTCTCTCAATTACAAAATACAATTGATAGCCTTTTTCTAGAACAGATGCTCTAGAACAATAAGTTACAGCATAATTAATGGGATAAAAATCAAAAGAGATTTTGTCATGAGATTTGTCAAAATATGGACTTTACAATAATCCACGCAAGTTTGGCGTAAAACAATCAAATTTGAGAAAAAAAAAGTCAAATAATGACAAACCAACTTATTTTAAGTTAAGTGTAAAAGAATGCAGCCTAAAAAAGAACAATCAAAGCTAGTTTTTTTTTTTTTTTTTGTAAAAGACAGTTTTAATTTCAGGATCATCACAATCTGCAAGACTGCAACTAAAGCTATATCAGTATTCTAAAATCAAGAAATTTAAAGCGTCGTTCAGGTGGGAGGGTGAGAAGTAGAAAAAACAAACTTGTTCAGGATTTGTTTTTGAAATTAAGAACAAAAGTTAACTTGGGTTGGGTTGGGTTAATAGTGGTCCTCCTCTCCTCAGACTCCTCTTAGTCATTGAGAGAGAGTGTTTTGTTCACCCTCTTTTAAGAAAGGTGATCAAAATTGCACTCCATAAAATGTTACTTCCTCCGTCTTAAGTTAGATGACATTTTTTTGATAATTGTGTCAATTTAAATTTCTCATATCTTTCAATATGAATTTTAAAAAATATGCAATATAAATCTTGTTTGATAGTTCTTAATTGGTCATAAAAAATATTATAGTAGATTAAAAGATATAAACAATAAAAAAATAGCACAAATTTTAATTATCTTTCTTTTTGAGACGGAAATAGTACTATATACTAATATGTACCGTATATAACATGCCCCCCCTCCCTCTCACTCGTCTTTTGTTTTTGTTTTTTTTTTACAGAAAACACAAAGCAAATCGCAAAAATTTTGCCTCAGAATCAACTCTTTTCTCCTCTCTGGTTCTTTTCCCACTCGAGCACTCGATGGGAAGTATAAGCATTAAAAAATGACGAAATGTGACTATTCATGTGATTATTCAAGGACACGTACGCTTGTCTGCTTGATCATTAACATCCACACTCCAGAGTTTATTCATTGCTCCAAGCTAAAAATGAAAACTTAAAAATTGCCAAACTATAGTTCAAGGACTCTGATCATTTGGGGATATAAGATTTCCAATCCTAGCATGAAAAAATTGGGTTTGAGAGACCCACAAACATTACGGTATATCATTTGGCGCCGTAGACCAAATGAAAGTTGCTATATGTACAGATTTCTAGAAATAGACGGCGTGCACAGATGGAATTTGGACCCGTCTTGGGTCTCACAAAAATGATCGGAGCCTCTCATTTGGTTCAAAACGTCTTGTTTAAGGTCTCAATGAAAAATTAGTCCATTTGAATATCGTTAAGGGGGTTTACGGCCTTTTCTGAAGTAAAGTTTGGGTGTTTCGTAAACCCCTTCGTGATATCCAAATAAATTGATTTTTTACAGAATTCTTAAACAAGACGCTTTGAGCAAAATGAGTAACTTCAATCGTCTTTGTGGGACTCGAAATAGATTCAAATCCCATTTGTTTGTGCTATCTGTTCTTTGAAATCTACAGTGGTAGGCTTGTAACGATCCGGAATTTTGACCCAATTTTTTTTTTAATAATAATGTTATTAGAATTATTTTCTTAATACAATTATTATTATTATTCCTTTTAGATACAAATATGCATGCACAACTTCTTTTTAATTTTCCTACAATACTTGCATGCATGCACAACTCTTTTATCTCTCACTCTCCTACTCGATCTCTACCTCCTCCGTAACCCTAAAACCGAGCACGATTCGTCCGTTCCAAAACCCAATTCCATTAGGACTCGATTTTATTCGAAACTCATCCAATTCTCTTATAAATACATTCCTACTCCGACCCTAGCACGCACTAAAATTTTCACACTCCAATCGTCCAGAAAAAGAGAAAATCGAAGGAAATCAAAGCTCCAAAGCTATGGAGTTCTAGAGAGAGAAGAGAGAGAGAAAAGTGGGTTTTGTAGATCCGTTCGTCCGAGACCCAAATTGATCGTTCCAATCTCATTCTACAATCCCAAGCATCCACGAACATCAACCAATTCGGCCCCAAGGTCTCCCGATCGAAGAAACCGAAGTTTTCTTTCCAAATTGTCAAGTTTCCGATCGAAAACCAATTCCACCCAATTCGAGGTATTATAATTCGATCCGAAGCCTCCTCTAAGTATATTTATGATTTATAGACATAACCCAATAGGCCCCGTAGTCCCATGCATCAAAAACCGTGCAAAAAAATCAAAAAAACAAAAACTGACGCCGACCTTGCGGCCGCAACCTTCGGGTTGCTTCAGCCGCTAGAACCAGG
This sequence comes from Rhododendron molle, assembly GCA_025413875.1. Classification (NCBI taxonomy): domain Eukaryota; kingdom Viridiplantae; phylum Streptophyta; class Magnoliopsida; order Ericales; family Ericaceae; genus Rhododendron; species Rhododendron molle. The sequence continues at coordinate 53,768,195 of CM046398.1, forward strand.
CGGTTGGACCTTGCGGCCGCGAACTCCCTTCGGATCAGAGTTCGCGGTTTGTGTTATTTTGGATCGAAACGATTTTGCGACCTTCTAAACTTCGATTTTGACCCCCGAAATATTTTTCCTAGATTACCCATACTCCAAAGATCAGACCTTGTTAAATTCATATTTTTTTATTTATTTATCTATTTATTAAATTTTTATTCGTTATCGTGTAAAAGTTTATAAACTAAAAATCGTTGCGACCTTATAAACTACTCTATAAATTCCCAAACTATTTTTCCTAGAGTCCTAACATATTAGAGATCATAACTTGCTAACTTCATATTTTTTTTATGTTATTAACTATTTATTTTATTTTTAATTAAAGATACAAACGAAAAATAATTGCGACCTTACAAACAATGATTTTAATATCCAAACTATTTTTGTTAGACTTCTGACATCTCAAGGATGATATGTTATTAAAATAATATTTTATTTATTTCATTAACCATTTATTATTATTTACGCGTTGTTTCTTAATAAAATTACTTTAAAATATTATAAAAGATGTTAATAATTCCGAATAATTTTATTTAGACTTCTTACAGTCCTAATATGATATTTTGTTAATGTAAATATATTTTAATTATTTAATTATTTATTATCTATTTATTCCTCTTTTGTCAAATTAACTTAATCTTTTTATTTAAAATAATACCACGAACCTCCAAACCCAACTTTTAGCACTCAAACTTGTTATAGAGGACCGTTAGGACTCTTATTAAGGTTATGATAATTATTCTAATATTTTTACCTAATTAATGTATTTAATTAGTATTTAATTAATCTAATTACTTAAGAATAATTAATTAAAGCCTAGAAAAATTATTTTAAATCTTTATTAAATAGTTCATACCTTATTAATGATTTTGTGGCCATACAAGATTAAGGGCAACGGCCCAGTCATAAAAAGTTATGTGATTGCATTGCCTAATATTTGTTTTGATCCGTCTGTTATTCGTTTTTTATTATTATTGAGAATAAAATTGTGTCGATGCTGGATTTGATTGCTAGATTAGACTCTAGAGACATGGGGTGGTATACGAGATAGAAATCACTTAGACGATGCTAAGTAATGGATAAGTTGTGAAGTTTCTTTCTTTTTAGAGGATTGTTTGCAGGCGTGATTCTGAGATATGATGAGATTTGTGGTGAGAAAGTATATGACGACGTTGTTATTGTTAAGGAAAAGGAAACAAATGAAAGTCGTGGGCTAAGCAGGACCTCGGGGTGGCCTAACAGACCTCGTGTGATCGAGTAGCTGAGTAGGACCGAGGCGACTGAAAGACCCAGTGTCGCATTAGGGTGGCCAAGCGGGACCTCGGGGTGCCTGAAAGGACCTCGTGTGATCGGGGTAGCTGAGCAGGACCTTGAGGGCAGCTGATGGACCTAGAATTGTGAGAATGGCCAGGCAGGACCTTAGGGAGCCTGACAGGACCTCAAGTATTGGGGTAGCCTGAGCAGGACTCGAGGGCAGCCTGATGGACCTAGGATTGTGATTTGAAAGCGGCGGGTAGTCCAAGTAATATGATTTGAAAGCGGCGGGTAGTCCAAAGAATGTCTGTGATGATTTAAAACCGCCAGAGTAAGCCCGGAGATGATTTAAGACCGCGAGTAAGCCCAAAGTGATGATATAAAACTTGGCAAAGTAAGCCCAATGATGTTTTGATAAAACCTGGCAAAGTAAGCCCTGATGTTTTGATAAAACTGGCGGTGGCCCAATGATATTTTGTGATGTTAAAACCTGGCGGTGGTCCAAATGATATTTTGTGATGTTAAAACCTGGCGGTGGCCAGATATTTTGTGATGTTAAAACCTGGCGAGAGGTCCAGCGATTTTTTGACGATAAAACCTGGCGGATGGTCCAGGTGATGTTTTGTGGAATAAATTGATGTCTGGCGAGAGTCTAGTGGAATAAATTGATGTCTGGCGAGAGTCCTATGGAATAAATTGATGTCCTGGCGTGTGTCGAGTGGTAAATTGATGGCGTGTGTTCGGTGATGATTGTGATGTGGTATATAAGATAGGCGAACCCTAGTTGTGATTCAGGCATGATAAGCTAGCCCCTTGTTGTAGTATTGTAACTTAGGTTATCTACGACAGCAAAGGGAAGTGATCTCATAGGACCGAGCATAGCTAGCGGTTGGGGAGGAAAGATCTCGTAGGGAGATTTTAGATCACACGTTAGGCTAATGGATAGTAATGAACTGGTTGACGTGAAAAATTTCTGTTTTACTTATTCGCATCATGATTATCTTGTTTGCTTGCTAGCTGTAATGTAAGAGGGGTGGTTGGGTTGGATTATTCTATTGGGTGATTTATCACTCACGGATACGTCTGTATCCTGGCAAATCGATTGCTTCGGCGATCAATTTGCTAGAGGGCGCAGGATTCAATGGAGGAGATTCAACGATGATGCAGTTCGACACGGAACGAATATCAGTAACGAGGATCGAGGATGCTTAGGATTCGTATCAAGATTAGAGTCAGCTCTGAAGTTGGTGTATTTTGATTCCGTAAATCTATCTTGAGATTGTATTAGCAAAATCTTTATTTTGGAAAATTATATGTATTTAGCAATATTTTCTTAAGAAATTATTTTATTTTGCACCCGAAAAGTCGGGGCGTTACAAGGCTTTCCAAAACCAAATATACACACAGATTGTTTTGGGAACTCCATATACTCCGTACTTGGTAGTAGTGATATAGCCCTTTCCTCGGGAAAAGAAACTCCTCTAAAGAGGAGGCGGGGGGGCTTGCTCCCCCATCCTGCTCCCCTTCCTGCTCCGCCTGGAATGGGGCTCACTCTGGGTCTCGCTCCGATGATCGCGATCATTCATTTTGTAGAACTCGTCGAGTAGAACAATCATGCAAAAAATCGGCTTAATTGGATATCATTAAGTGCCTGATCGGAGCCCATATAACTCTCGGTAACTCTCGGTCCATGGGTTCAAGTGGATTTGATCCAGTGTTTCGGATCCATTCTTTTCAAGATAAAAAGGTTCCGATCAGGCACTTAATGATATCCAATTAAGCTAATTTTTTGCATGGTTGTTCTACTCGACGAGTTCTACAAAGTGAACGATCGCGATCATCGGAGCGAGACCCGGAGTGGGCCCCACTCCGGGCGGAGCAGGAAGAGGAGCAGGCCCCCCGCCTCCCTCTAAAGATATTTTGACAGAAAGTCTGCAGAGACAGATAATTTGTGCACAGATTTTGTTGTGAGATCCACCACGGGTACTACAAAAATCACCCGAGCCATTCATTAATTGTAAAACATTTTTTTAAGGGTCTCCGGAAAAAACAAACTCAATCCGATACCTATAGGTGCTCGATCCAACCATATAATTTTTCATTATCCGAAAATTGAATGAAAAGTTAGATGATTGGATGAAGCACCTATAAGTATTGGATTGAGTTTATTTTTTACGGGAACCCTTTTACATTTAATGAACGGTTTGAATGATTTGTGTGAGATCCGTGGTGGGCCCCACAATGAAATCTGTGCACCGATTGTCTGTGTGTGCAGCAGGACTCATATTTTGATCACTAGTCACATAAATCTTGTGCTTTTGTATGGATGAGAGTGTGAAAACGTTTTTGAAATACTCCATATCCTAAATACTACTCCTACTAGTAAAATCAACGAGGACGATGATTGATACCACTAAAATTGAAAACAGGAGCGGATGGTATTCTCAAAATTATACTCCTATGTGACCCGTTTCAGAACACCTTTTTAAAAAATAAATACTTATTTCACATTTTCAAATTCAAAAATAATGTAAATGAGAAATAATATTTCAACTTTTTTTACACCGTATTAAAGATCTCAATGAGATCTATCAAACAAGATCTATATTGATAGAAAAATTATTTGCGTAAGTACATAATTTTTAAACTAGAAATTATCTCCTTAAAAAATAAGTACTTATTTTCCTTTCGGGAACGGGACCTAAGGTCATAGGTCACTAGTTTTTGGAACTTTATCATGACCAACCAGAGAATAGTTTCCCAAGTGTACACCAAATGGTAAAAAGTAACCATAGCCTTACTATCGAGAATTTCTACTAACTGGGATTAGCTTAATTGATTAAGGCTCCGTTCCAAAAATTTTTTTAAAAAATAAGCAGCTTATTTTACATTTTCAAACTCAAAAATAATATAAATAAAAAACTAAAAAGTTAATTTTTTCACCGTATAAAAGATCTCGATAAGATCTATAAAATAAAATCCATAGTAATAGAAAAATTATTTGCATAAACAGATAATTTATGAGTTTAAAATTATTTTCTTAAAAAATAAGGAGTTGCGGAACGGAGCCTAAAGACTCTTGCATCAGGTTAAGAGTTTGAATATTTTTCACTTGCTATAAATGTTGTTCCTGTTTTTACTTTGATGATGGGTTTGGTTACGGAATCTGACAATTAATATAGTATTAATTCCGGACCAGTACTTTATAAATAATAATATCTTACCTACTGACAAAATTTGTACAGCGGGTCAACAGATTGCAAATGAAAATTGCTAATCCCCCCCCTGACACCCCCGCCCCCCGACCCCACCCCCCCTTTCCAATACTACCCCCTCCTCCCCTCCCCTCTCTCTGTCTCTCTCTTCCATTTTATTTTTTTTTATAAAATTTTAAATGGTAATAACTTTTTGTTGACATATTTATTTAAAATATATTTTATATTTTTGAAATCTACTCAACGAAACCTATCAAATGAGCCAATATTGATGGTGAAATAATGAAAAATGGAAAAATTATATATTTTTATAATAGTTTAAACGGTATAAAGAGGTTGAAACGACCCCTTTTTTTTTTTAATTCCTTTTAGTGGATGTCATCCTCACCTCCACTTTATTTTTAATCAATAAAACTCTACCTGTCCCGGACTCCGGAGTGTTCCTAAGAGCAAGTACACCAGTCGTTAGATAAAAAAATGATGAATAGTGCATTTTTTTCATTTTATTTATTCACATTTCTCTCAACACTACTCCAATACTATCTATTTTATCTAACATCAATTAAAAAATATATTTTTTACTCATTCTTTATTATCTTTATTGTTTAAAGAGAGGAGAAAGGAGGGAGGAGAGAGAGAAAGAAATAATAAAAAAAGAAAGGAGTATGAATAGTGCTTAGGTAAAAATAGAGAACAACTATTCACAAATGCATTTTAGCTCATCTTTTAGCTCATTTGGTGTAGATTATTTTTTATGTTTCCCTTAGGTAAAATAGCAAAAAATGTATTTTTGCTCATCTAGTGTACTTGCTCTAAGAGCCCGTTCCAGAAATATTCTTAAAAAATAAACAGTTTATTTCATATTTTCAAACTTAAAAATAATATAAATAAAAAATAAATTTTCAAATTTTTTTTGCACCGTATTAAAGATCTCAATGAAATCTATTAAATAAAATCCATAGTGATAGAAAAATTATTTACGTAAGCACATAATTTTTGAACTTAAAATTATCTTCTTAAAAATTAAAAACTTATTTTCAGTTGCGGAACGGAGCCTTAGTGATGGTATTCTACTCCATTATGGAGTAAAAAGTTGTGTGTAATTCGTAAAATAGGAGCATGTTTTGTGGACAGCTTAGCTGAATACATGGGAAGCGGAGTCCCTGCAGTGAAGAAGATAACTCACTGCACCTTGCAGCCCCCACCAAAATGCCACTGTTTTGGATAAGTAAAACGGCAAAACACACTTGAATTCCCTTCTCTTCCTCTGTCTGTATATCCTCCACACAAACACACTCTCTCTCTCTCTCTCTCTCACTCACTCAGACCTTTCTACCCACCTTGTTAATTTTCTTCTCCATCCAAGAAATAAAATACAGTGAAGGTTTATACTCAGTCCAAACTCGAAATTCTTTCCCTAATCTCTTATCAATTTTGGTCATGTTAGAACTAATGGCTCATATGTTATGTATGAAGAAATACAAGAAAGTTCTAATAGAAAGGCCAGATCACGGAGCGGAGGGAGTGGAGTGGAGCGGAGCGGAGGGAATAGAGGAGACTATAAATATTCTTTATTGTAAAACCCTATGTACTGTTCTCAATAATAAATCTCTTTCGCTCTCGCTCCCGTGAACGTACCCGATTTTAGGGAACTACGTATATCTGTGTGTTAATCTCTTTACTGTTTACTTGCATAATCATCGTGTGCGTGGGTAATCGATCCTAACAGGTCATCAAGCTAACAAATTTACCTTAAAGACTTAATTTCTGAATCGGGCTGGTATTGGAAAAAAAAAAAAAACTACTTTGAAGACTTTAATTTTGAAATCAGATCTTGCATATGGAAAAATGCTCCTAAACAATGCACTCCAATAGAGAAGGAAACAAATCACAATCTAGAAATTCTGGAAGAAGAGAGAGAACTAAGTAATCAACCTTATTTCCATGGGGTTCTGTACTCTCAATTTGATTTAGGTTAACAAGTTCAGGAACCTGAATACATACCAAAAGTTTCTTCTTTGGTATATTTAATCGGTCCAGAATAACTCTCTAGTCTCTACTCTCTCAAATTGTTCTAGTCCTTATTTTGGCATGACTTTTGTCGGAGGAAAGATAGAGGAGGATGGGGTCTTGACTCTTGTGAGAGAGAAAGGGCAAAGTTGCATTATTTAATGGATGGAGCAGAAAACAAGGTGGGTAGAAAGGTTAGAGAGAGAGAGAGAGAGAGAGAGAGAGAGAGAGAGAGTGTGTGTAGAGAGAATACAGAGAGAGGAGAAATTTTTGGGTGCGGTGTAGGTATATCTCAAGTGATGCTCGCTTTGTAGTTTTGAGTCGTCCGATACACTTTTAGACAGCTTAGATTAAAACATTTTCTTTCCTCTCACCCCTCCTCTTTCTCTCTCATTTTTCTCTCTCTAAATCCGAGCCGTCCAAAAGTGTTTTGGACGGCTCGGATGTGCAAAACGGGCACCACGTGGTACCCACCCGACACTGAAAAATCTGTCCAGACAGAGGGAGAGAACGGGGTTCAAGTGTGTTTTGCCGTTTTTGCTTACCCAAAACGGTGGCGTTTTGGTGGGGCTACAAGTTGCAGTGAGTTACCCTCGCTGCAGGACTCCGCGTCCAAATAGATGATCCGACTTCCCTCTCTGCGAGTAGAACGAGTTGAGTGAGCAACCAGCCCACCGCTGCAAGGGGGTTCGTAGGATGCTTGTAGGATAGATCAGCTGCTCTTCCGACTTCTCTTTGCGAGCAGGAGAGGAGTTGAGTGGGCGAATATATGTTAAAAAAATTTCGTAATTGACCAGAATAATATGTAAAAAAAAAAAAAACACAATGAAAATAATTAAAAAATGAATCAGAAAGTTGCTTGGCAAATTAAAACTATAAAAATTACATAGGAGTAACACGTAACATATGAAACCAGAAAATTCTTAAGCACAAAAGGCATATCTTTATTTTGAGTTTAAAAATTCTCAAAGTACTTATCAATCTTTATGGAATTAGTAAACGAATTTTTTTTCAGACTTTAATTGCCACTCCCTTGACATTTCTATTTCTGCTTTCTCGCTACAGTGCGAGAAAACAATGGAAAAGAGGAAGGGAAAAGAAATCACGAAAGAGATTGGTGACGTCGGAGGTCCTTTTCTTTCCCATTAAATAATTAAGGGTAATTTGGTAAAAAATTAATTTATAATTCATTTTCATCACATATCTCCCAAACATTACTCTTGTTACAAAATACATTCTGCACATATCATTCAAGCACTTTACCAGATTTAAAATACATTCTAACCATAATCTAAAAAGCTAAAAAATCAAAAAATTAAAAATGAAAAGTCAAAAAGTAAACTTCCAAACACCCTCTTAAATAGTGTGACTGAATTCCGAATAATTTTTTAGTCGACGAGCTGGCTGCACTTTCTGATTATTATTGGGATGCGATCCTCACCTTATCACAAGCCCCATATCTCCCTCACTGTCCCCCCCTCTCTCTCTCTGGATTTTTTTTGGCGTTAGTTGTATGAGGATGAAAGTCCAGCGCTTTGACAACACATCAAGCATGCATCTAAAACTCCATGCAAATGGATATCCAGAACAATCACTCTACATGTCCACAACTACTTACACAAATTTATTTATACGGAGCCTACGCATACTTATACAAATACTACTTTACACATATACAGGGGCGGAGCCAGAAATTCTTGGCAGTGAGGTCAATTTCCTATAGCACAAAAATTTTGTTTCATACTACTTGATAGTAAAAAAAAAAAACGTTGGGATGGCAAACAAAAAGGAGTTAAGTAGATATTTTTGGGGTTTTTTTTTGGGAAGAAGTGAGGTTATTTTACTTTGCCCCCTTTTTTTCTCAAGTTCCATACTTTTAAACGGACTAGGACAAATTGTAATGTAAAAGTGGGGTCAAGTAAGCAATTTGAAAATAAAAACTATAACTATCTCCATTATAATTTAGAAGTCAGTAAGGTCGGACGCCACCCCTTGTCTCAAGGTGGCTCCGCCCCTGCGACATATATACTAACATAGTATTTTAGTAGGACTGACAAAAACACTGAAGGGGTAGTGTAGTGAATCCAGAATTCGAGAAATTATTCGGTGCCCTTGGGGCAACACGTGGCGCTGCCCCAGCACATCCGAGCCGTCCATTCAGCCCACCAAACATTATACATGACAGCAACCCTCGATTCCTTCCTATTGGTTATAACCAACCCAATCCTTTTCGAGATCTAGCAAATCGGGAATTTTTGACCAGACAGGTTGGGCCCCCCCCCCCCCCCCTCTCGTCCGTCCGTCCATCCACAAATACTAAATATAGGAGTAATTAATTAATTATTACAAAAATGCAGTAGGGGGAAACCCAAACCCATGTGCTATCAATGGGGGAAAGAAACAAAAGATAATCCAAAGAAGAAACAGCCAAATGCTGGTCCCTCTGTCAAAAGAATTCAATTCGTATGGGCCATGCGAAAGGGAAAGAAGACACAAATCGCATCCATGCTTATTTTGTCATCTAACCACATTTATATATATAAATATACAAAAGAAATTAAGTTGCAGAAAAGCCATGTTTCATGACCTGAAGTACACAAATAAATAATGCATTGTGTTTTGTTTGGTATTTGAAAAGTTTTTTTAAAAATAGAAAGAGTAATAAGTGGAGGGAGATAGAGAGAGAAATATTGGAAGTAGAAAAAATCTAAGGGAATTTTTTTGAAAAATAAAAGTAATAGGAGTAATTAGTAAAGAGAGATAAAAAGAGAAAAGATTGAAAGTAGGAGGAATATTTTGAAAATACTTTTCAAAAAGTAATCCAAACAAGACATTTAAAGTTGCCGAGGAGGCATGTTTCATGACCTGAAGTACACAAATAAATAAATCAATATATATTCCCTCTGTTTCGTATTTTCGATCCTCTACGGTTTTACGTGTGATTTTCAATGACCCATATCCCTCAATGTATATTATTTAAAATATGCAATATGAATTTTATTTGATAGATTTCAATTATTTTTTATCAAACAATGTTTTCAAAAACATAAAATATATATATATATATATATATTGAGAGATATAAGCAATTGAAAATTGCACGTAAACCCGTATAAGACCAAGAATTTGGAACGGTGGGATTATGTAACAAGGATTATTCTAATATCTGCCCAAAAGGTGTAGGATAATAGGTAAAAGGTACATTAATATTCGAGAAAGATGAATTAGTATATGTGAAAGTCCATTGATATTCGTGAAATATGCATTGATATTCGAATTTGTTTGGAATTATTGACACATTATCCTCTGCCTAATGGGTGGAGGTTAGCAAGACCGATGTAATATATAAACATATACTTGTAGTAGTATGTTGATAAAATAAAAAAAAAAGGAAAAAATTTTACCCGCACAACTTTAAAGTATACAACTGAGGACAGAATTGTATCTGGAGCCGTTTGATGTATGTGAATCCATGTGTACTGAACGACATGAAACATAATAGGTTAACGTATTGATAGACATATATCTATTCTAATATATAAAGGAAAAACACTTTTGGTGGGAACAATTTTTGAAGCCGTGTTCATGGAAGCCTATCCTCTTCTCTGGTTCCCATTCAGGTATGATGTCATTCTTCTCTCTTTTGGTCAATTCAATGGCGTAGGCTCATCACCTATGCATAAGAACTAACCTCAATTTCGATGATCAAAAAAAAAAAACCTCACAGTCCTCCTCTTCGTCATGAATTTAATGGTGTAGTTTTGTGGATACCTACTGTGGAGCAAGGCGACGTGAAGCCAAGAGAAACCGCCACCAAAGCGCAACAAGAAGCCAGACATATATTCCAGTGAGCCCACACGCATGCATCCTACTGCAAAGTACTTTCCATTTTTCTTCTTTCTTGCTTTATTTACTTTTCTACTTTTCCTTTCATTCAACAAACATATTGGCTTTTTAGTGAGCCCTTTGCGTGTAAACAGACCGAGTACTGACACAGATTTTCTGTGCATAGATCATTGTGTGGGGTCTACTAAGGGTCTTACACAAACGATCCGAACCGTTCATTAAATTTAAAACACTTTTTCAAGGACTTTTGAGAAAATCAGCTCAATCCGATACTTATTGATACTCGATCCATAAATCTAAACTTTCATTCAGACTTTAGATACTAAATTCTGAATGAAAGTTTAGATGTACGGATCGAGTATCCATAAGTATTGGATTGAGTTGATTTTTTGCGGAGGACCCTTGAAAAAGTATTTTAAATTTAATGAACGGTTCGGATCGTTTGTGTGGGACCCTTAGTGGACCCCACACAATGATCTGTGCACAAAAAATCTGTGTCAGTAGACTTTCTGTTGCGCAAAGTTCGAAGAGATAATTAAAGGTTAGAAAAGTTAATGTCGGTAGCAAAAATGAAGACAAACAATTTCCAATTACATTACTTTAACAAGGATAGAACTAGGGGTCTAGTGACAGCGGCTGTCACGATAAAAAAATTTAAAAATTTAATTATTATATGTAAAAAAAAATTGATCCCCAACTTACATAGTCTCGCTATTGCTATTTTTTATTATATACTAGTCATAAATCTTATATTTTTTTTCAAGAAAGGAGACCCAAAAAAGTATTCCAAATTTAAATTCAATCGGCGAGAGTTAAATAATAGTCCATAAATGATCATGTGTAATTCAGGGAAAAAAACTTCACACTCTAACCTTAAAACAACTTAACCTAAAAAATTAACGGAATTTAATTATAATGTCACTCCCAACAGGGAGTGCAGTTTTCAATTTGGAAAATCTATATAGAGATTTGATGAGTGGCATTATCGATGCCCAAAATTAAAATTAGTCTTTTTGTACTCCATATTCAAATGACTATTAATATTATAGTATAATGCATCTTTTTATTTTTTTTAATATACATGTTGGCGTCACTGCTAAAACAAAATCCTAATTTCGTCCGTGAGCCAGTTAACAAGAGTAGATATCTCCCCGCAACACCAACTTCAAGAGGAATTTGAGGAGTACCATTATGGAAAAGTCATATTCGATCATGTAGCCTTCACTGATTCTTTAAACATTAATAAACAAATTAGGAAAAAAAATCAGCGCACCAACAATCAATTCATCTGTAATCATATGTTTGGCCAAATCATCCAACATGCTTATCGAAAAATTATTTTGGTCATTGGGTATTTTTCCTTTCTTCGATCTCTCTTCAACTTTTTTTAATCGCCTACAGTTATTTGTCAAAAGAGTTTTTAAAAGGGAGATGATTTTGCCACTCTCTTTTCTGCTAATGCCACTCCCCCGCAAGTGTATTTTTGCACTAAAAATACACTTGCAAGAGAGTGACGTAAAGAAAAAAGGAAAGGACAAAATCAGCAGCCTTAAGTGTCTCAACTAGTGTCAACAAAGCGTAACAAAATGCCCCGTACGTGCATCAATGTAGGAGTTTTTTGGGGAGCTAAAAATGGGACAAAGCGTCTAATTATAAGTGCATGGATGCAATAGTCTGACCACATGAAGAAAGAAAATACGTCTACAAATTTTATGTGTAAAATCTTATAGTCTGACTATAGTCTATATCGGTCTTGCATACAGAATCGAGCACATACAACTTATGGGAGGGATATGGGTACCTTGTTACGTGGGATCTACTGCGTACAATTTATTATGTGCATTGAGGCCCTTCTTTTGGGTGCAAGACTCAATGTTCTGTGACAATTTCAAGCGAAATGATGTTTCTTTTGGGGAAGAAATTGTCTCACTTTCAACCTTCTATTATAATTTTGTCGTCTACGCAGAACGATGCGAGGACTCGCAAGCCTAATCTTTCGTCGAAATGGGGTTATTCACTCATTGCTAAAGCATAGTTTTTTCTGTTCATTATTGCAAACACCTTCCGACGAATCCAACCTGCAGATTCTAGGGTAATGAAACTCTTATAAGTGCTCTGTTTCATATAATTTTGATTGCACCAGCTTACAACTAAATTCTTCGGAATAATGGAAATCAATTAAGGGACGATATTGAATTTTATTTTGACGACGTTTCTAATTGTGAGCAACAATGTAGTAACGATTCACAGATGCTTTCTTTCTCTTTCTCTCATTGAATTCGAAAACCAAACAGGGCCTTACAGAATTTTCTAACGTTTGCCAATGCCCTAAACAGGAACCTTGGGATCGTACACTGCCTTGTACAAACAACAAACAACTAGTCTGGGCAATAAGAAAGTGTTGGGCTTATTAAGTTGAATCCACCAGACTGGGCGGGATTTTGTTAAATGGGCCAAATTGGGCTTAGCTCGCGGCGTGCGGTCTCACTTTACAGTCCAAGAAGTTTGCTGAGGAAAAAAAATGGCCTAGAAGCTTAGTTGCTCCTTTTATTGTTGATTAGCTTTAGGCCGGAACCCTCCGAAAAAATATAAGATGAAACCAGAGTTAAATTGTCTCGTCTCATCAATTCATTCCTCCACGTGCATCTGGGCCACGTGGGAGGAAAAATATTAGACTCTGTCCGAAAATGTTCATCTCCTAAGGCACCCAAACTTTATTAGTACAATCTAGAGGTTAGTGCACTTATTGTCAATTAATTTTAGGTCGGAAACCCTTCATGAAATCTAACACACTTTATGCCGTCCCAGTAGGAAGGGACAAAACTCTTTTTACCAAACACGACCTTCTCTTTCTTGATGCATCTATTGGAGTATTTGAGATTGCCACGTGTTTGTGAAACAAAATAACAGTAAAACATGTGCTTACCTGATCAAAACTCTCGGAATTAAAGAAAGAGGGCACTTTGACCTCCTGATAGGCTGCTAGCATAAAACAAAGCTCAATCACGAAATGGAGGACCTGCTGTCCCGTCCTGGGTTAATCTATCACAGAGATCGAGGTCACAAACACAAAGAGCACACACATGAATTCCTGTTTGCATAAAATAAAGGCCTAACCACAGGGTCGAGCCCTAAAGCTACGAAGGGACATTTTTGGAAAATCACCACTTTTCTTCTTCCATTTTTAGAAAGGGATCATCATTTTGGAACAACACAAAATGGAATAATGAACTCTCAATTAGGAACGGAGTAAGTTGAGTAATAAGTTAAAGTCTCTGTTTGAAACTTAAGGAAAAGAAAAGAATGGAAAACCATAAATTTTTCTCTCCTATTGTTTGGTTGGAAGAGGAAGAGAGGGAAGAATATAACAATTTTAAGTTTTGTGAATGGTAAATTGTCCATTCTATTTTTCTCTCATTTTCCTTCCATTTTCTTTTCCTTTCTTTTCCTTGGGTTCCAAAGAGAGCCTAAAGTTATGGAAGCATATGTAGTAAAGTTTGTTAACTGAGCTAGTAATACTGATCTTAGCTTGACATTGTATTTACTTTATTACTGGAGATGGCCTAAGGTTCTTTCTAGTTTCTACTGAGCTAACCTCAAAGTTAGCCTATTTTAATAGCATCTTCAAGCTTATGATAGCTAAAATGGCACACGCTTAAGTCAAAATTTGACATGCGCGCTATATACTATTACTATAATAAATGGCCTTGTCAACTTTGTCTAATGCAAATGGTAGGTTGAATCCTATCAAGAGAGAAAAAGAGGGAATAATCTTGTTAAAATCTGATAGATAAACAACCATAATGTCATTTATTTGTCATCTTCAAAACCATTCCTTTAACCGTGCATTTTCTTTTTGTCCGACGGCAAGGGATGTCCAAGCCAATTTACGTGTATTTTGATTCTAATCTTTTTTCCATTCTGATCAAAAGCAGACCATTCGCACCGACACTACGAGTTCATAAGAAATTACTTTCTTGAAACCTGATGTAACAATCCGGATCCTCAAGCACCACAATATTAGAAAGACCACAATCTGTCTTTTATTCCAAAAACTATAGTATAATTTACAACTATCTCTAAAATAAATAAACAACCACCTACTCTCACAGCAACTCAGACAAACTCGCACTATCGACACATGGCCCGCTAACCAACCTGCAAGCTAGAGTCCAAAGGTCCTCAAGAGTGTGTGAGACATAATAAAGTATATAATATCAACACTAAAATAACTGCACAACTTGTCACGCTGTTATATACCACAGCCCATTGGCCAACTTGTCTTTGGCATAACTTATTAGTCTAGTCATCCCGTTATATACCAAACAGTTCCGCGACATACAGTCACCACACTTAACACAACCAACAAGAACTAAACATTAATATTGTACAAGAAACATGTATCTCATCCTCACCCTCAAATCGCTTTGCCATCACGCTCCAAAATCACACTCAACACCGTAAAACCTTCACCTCCAACTCCCAAGTACTCGGCCTTCTAGTTCTCGGTAGAAACTCACCGAAAACTTATTTATTTTTATTTTTTTATTTTTGATCATCCACCGAAAACTTATTCGTCCTTAAGAGCAAGTACACCAACAATAGCAATTTTACCTACTCAAAATAGCATATTTGTATTTTACCTATTCCCTTTTTCATTCCAACTTACACCAGACTCTTTATTGGCCTTTCTCTATTCATCAAATATTCTTATAATATTCACTAATGAGAGAGAGAAACTCAAACCCAGGAAAATCAAATCCTCCGCCCAGTCCTCTGCCGTCCTCCGCTTAGATCCAAGTCGACCTCTATCCGTCCTCTGCCCTCCTCCAAGCCCTCCAGCAATTCGCCGCGGGATGCCACATCTCCGTCCTCGTCGAATCCGTCGTCAACAAGATCGTCGCCTTCGCCTCATCCGCTCCACCCCCGCCTCACCCTTGACCTCTAGAAGACCGTCTGCGTTGGCATCTGCTCTGACCACGACTTCTCTGACCCCAACTTTGCCGCCGGCGCCATTTCCATCAGCAAAGATCAACCTCTGCTGATCTGGTGGGATATCCTCTTTGTCCGGGATCTTCATCATCGTTGGTCGGAATCCTTTGTAGCAGAGAGGAAGAACGAGAGAGAGAATGAGGGAGTGTGATTAGCACCCAAGATCGCATGATCTTGGTGCACAAATCCTTTAACTTGTGGTTTCTTTGTATTTAAGTCGTCGTTTTTATTCACTTTTACTCGTAAGGTATTTTGGTGTGACTTTCAGGTTGAACGTGCTCACAAGGCGGTTTTAAAGGCCAAACGATGTTCCGGGATGAGCTAGGAGTCCAAGGCCGGTACTCTTTTCATTTTCAACAAGGCCTAATGGTGCCAAGTGAGGCCCCGGAGATTGGCCGTTGGCCATCCATGTCATAAAGCGTGCCAAAAGGTTTCAAGCGAGGCCTATTGCTTAAGGGATGGCTCTCGAGGGTATCCGTGAGATCAAGGTTCCATAGCATGCTCCCGTCAAGTCCCGTTGGCCGAGTGTTGAAGCATCGAAGGGCCGTCGGAACAATCCAAGGCATGGGGGCCAAGCTGGGCCAAAACTGCAGAAAAAAGACCAGGGTAGCGCTACCATGTTTTGAGGTAGCGCTACCTCTGTGCTGAAAATTCCCACAGTTGCCCTGGTAGCGCTACCATGTTTTGAGGTAGCGCTACCTTCTGCCCTCGGCCAGCTCCTCTTATGCTGACTTTCCAACTTTCCATTTATGGAAACTTTCCTTTTCTAGCATTATTTTGGGATATTTTGGGGGCCTTTTGGTCCATTAGTTGGCTGATTTGTAAGGCCTTTAAATAGTTTTGTAAGCCATTATTGGCATTTATGTACTCTATTCCAATTTTAAGTCTTTTTATGTTCAAGAGCTCTCAACTAATGTTCTTAACTTCTTGTCCTTAATTCTACATCAATTCAAGTAAGTTTTGTTTGTTCAATTAAATTCTAAGTATTAAAGTTACTCGCGTGGTTCGGATCCTTAGTAAAAGCAAGTTTATTTCCATTATTATCGGTGAAGCGTGTTTTCATTTTGTAGCAAAATTTCTAGTCTTTTTATCATGTGTGAGTAGTTAATCGGTAGGGTCTCGGGGTGAGGTTTACGCTATGATTTAATCGATCAAATGATTCCGCTTAATCTTTAGCTCAATTTCAACGTATTGAACGAATTAAACCCATGATGTCTTGTATTAATCCTGGGATTGGTGGCTCCTTTGATCAATGGAGTCTATCGGCCCATGCTACGCGCTTGATTAATCGTACGCGTGCGAACGATCCTTTTTCGTCTCTCACTTGCGTTAAATGAGTTCAGTTCGAATTAATACTTTGCTTCAGTTTCAATGCCTTTAGCGGAATCCGGACGGTTTCGGTCCGCTCTTTAGTTAGATAAAGGAATCGTTTGATTGGCCGAATCGAAGGTAAACCGAGCTCTCTTGACTCGACCATCTTAATCTTGTTTAAATCCAAGTCAATTTTCATAATTCAAATTAAAACATCGAAGTTGGCTGCTTGAAAGCCGAAAACCATTTTCATTACATCTAATCCAAATTAGCTTAAAAGATTTCTTCGTGGGAACGATCCGGTCTTGCCGGTATAATATGCTTTACAACGACCTACCCCTTGCTTTATTTGGAGGGTAGGTTGCGGAGATGAGCAGAGTGGTAGGGAGGAGAGAAGAAGAATAATATTTTAATTGTTTGCTCATGAACAGTAGCTCGGTAGAAGTAGAGAGTATTTTTTCGGAAGGGAAAATACCTTCCAGTTTACCGAGGCTGCTGCAAGCTGATTTTGAAGGTTGAACTAGGTAAAATGACTGAAAAAGTGATTTTTGCTAACCTGGTGCACATGCCCTAAAAGAAGTCCTTTGCTCCTCTTTTTTTTACCACCTGCTAAGTAAGCTCACAAGGTGTCTAATCAAGACACTTGTCCATCCACCACTTAATTCATTTCCTTGTCATTTTATACAATACTAGTAGATGTTAAGTATGTGCCTCACATGCACACACCCACGTACAAAATCACCCACCAATAATCTTTTTTCTCTTTTAATTCTTATCTTCATCTTTTAACTTCTCCTTATGTAAAACAAATCCATATAAAAGACATATAAAGAACTTATAAACAGTAAATGAATAAATTAAGGGGCTGCTCGGATTAAAAAGCTCAGTGGCTTTTCCGGGAAAAAAAAGCCAAAAAGCCATTGTGGTTCTGCAAAAAAAAAAAAAAAGCCAACCAGCCAATCAAGGTGCAAATTGGACTGTTTGTGTCAGAATGAGACTGTACTACAAAAGCAAATTGGCGGGAAAGCCGGATTTCTTTTTTATCCGAACAACACCTAAGGAAAATGTACAATGAGAAGGAAAATGTACAATGAGGTATTACACCTGACCTCAAAAATCAAACCTGATAAATTGTATGGCAGAGTCTACGAGTGAATGGTGGTAAATTTCCTCTTCACATAGGTGGTTTAATGGAGTCACTCTTCCAAACCAGTAATTATTTCATGCCTGCCCTAACTCTTTTTTACCACAAATTTGTGTGGGTTTTGCTTACATGCTTTGTGGTAGAAATCACACAAATGTATGGTGGAGAAAGAGTTTGGAACATCACATAGTATTACCCGGGGCATCAAATAATATTCCCTTCCAAACACCTCTACTATTTGGGTTTTGAGAGGGATTTTTGAAAATAATAAATAGGAAGAGAGAGATCGAGAAAATTTATTCCATCCTTGCTCAGGGGTTTTGTGGTAAAAAAAAATAAAGGAAGAACGAACAACCATGGTGTTGGTTAAAAACAAAAAAAAAACAATTTAAACCGACTTTCCATTTTCTCTTTCTCGTTTCCTTTTCGTCAACTTCCGAATAAACCGACATCATCGTCATCTCCACGATGATAATCTTCGAGCTCACAGACAGCTCATTTCATCAGTCAATCGTATGACTCCCACACTCATCTGTTACAACTCCAACACTTCTCTCTCTCTCTCTCTCTCTCTCTCTCTCTCGAAATGGGTAGCACCGAAGACCAACAGCCCAACCCCTACACCGTCCCCGACCCCTCCTCAACCCAACCCCTCCTCTCCAAACCCTACCCACCATCCCAAACCCACGAACCCATCTCCCTCCTCTCCGATCCAGACCCAGACCAATCCAATTACCTCCAGATCTCCTACCACTCCGGCCCAAGGCCCGTCAAAGACCTCCCCTTCCTAATCCTCTTCGCCCTCTTCGTCCTCTCCACCTTCGCCTTCGGCATCTTCGCCTCCGTCAACCGAAACCCTGACTCCTCCGTCTCCTCCTACGTCTACGACTCCAATTCCTCCTCTTGCGTACTAGACTCCTCTCTCTCCACAAATCATCCCTCTTTGAACTCCACTCTGTCAAGCAGTTTGATCTGGACGCTCGTGATCACGTTAATTATCAGCGTGCCGTTTGTATTATCTGTTCTTTTGTTGCTCAAGCATTTCACCAAACAGGTTGTGTACATCTCGATTCCCTTTTTCATCATCGTACCAATACTAATAAACGTGTACTGGTTCGTTGCCTGTACTGTTGACTCTTCTTGTAGCGATTTGTTTCCGTTGGCGTATAGAATTTTGGTTCTGGTGTTTGTGTTTTTGGTAATTGGGGTGGTTGTGTGGATAGTTGTGGTGAATTGGCACCGGGTCGAATTGACTGTTAACATTATTGGGGTTGCGTCTCATGCTTTGTGGCGGAACTTGGGTTTGTTTGGGGTTCTTCCAGCTTTGACTTTGGGGTTGGTTGTTTATTACGTTCCCATTGTTGTGTTTTTGGTGTTTGCGAACGAGAATGGGGAGATTGTGGTTCGGTATAAGAGTGAAGAGTATTATTGTGCTTGGAATCAAGATAGTTGGGTTCCCGCATACTATGCGCTGGGAATTCTTACGATGTTGTGGTCTGCTGCAGCAATGGTGGAAGCGCAGGTTTATGTTACTAGTGGGACTATTGCACAGTGGTACTTTTCCAAGGATGATTCAGGTCCAAGGCGGAGCATACGGAATTCCCTAAGGTAATTTCCTGCTGATGTTAGCTCTGTTTGTTGCGTGCACCATTCTTTATGGAGTTTGTTTCATTTGCAGAGAAGTTGGTATCAGTTTTCTTTTGATGCGCGATAGTTTTGGTTAGTCTGCTACCATGTTTAAAATTTTGCATATGAGTGAACGATGTTTAACTTGGATCTTGTGTGGGACTAATCTGTCCCCAATAAAATGTTGCTTTCAAAAGTTATGGAGGCTATTTTGAAATCCAATAACTAATAGTGACAAGTTATATCTATGTGCATAGGTACAACGGGAGCTAAATCGAATTCAATCTAGCTGTAAGTCAAAAGTAAAAGCAGGGGAAAAGAATCATGGTGCATTGTTAGCATTGAGCATATTGTGAGATATTATTAAGTGATCTCAAATGAAAAAGGGAGACACAAAGTGTTTGGCTCGGAAATGGCTCAAGGGCTGAGTGGGCGTGCCAGGACTTGTCGCGTACCAACGTATGAAAAGCGTGAGCGCCTCGACCTGACTTCTTATGTATTGCAATTGCATGTGACCCAAAGGGAGAGGCCACAAAGAGGTTCGTGGTTTGCCACAACGAAGTGGACTTAAAATTTCCCAACCGTGTGAGAAAAAATAGAGAACATCGTAGAAATAACTTTATTATTTTTGCAATAACAAAGTAGGGGATACAAGAGAGATAAGAATAACTTTATTATGTTTCGTAATAATAAAGTTGGGATACAAGAGAGATAGAAACTCGAATCACTTGGAGAAGTAATTGAGTAGAGGTGAGAAAAAGAGATAGTTGCTTCGCTGGGAATGCTTTTGATTTTTAAGCGTTGAGCTTGATTGGTGTGGGAACCCGAATTAAGCCTTCGAAACTTGTATTTATAGGCCGAAATGTTCTTCACGGTTTTGGAGCCATTTTTCAGCCTTCACTCCATGATGACAAGTGTCCCACTTCAGCTTTCATGCATGCAAAACTTAGAACATGGCAGTTACTGGAGGTTTTTAGCAGTTAACAAGGGTCATGGGCTCCCTCATTTCCTCTTTACATGGTAAATAAAAGAACATGGGTAGTTAATGGCAGTTTTATGGCCTTCCCACGTAACTTGATCAGTCAAGGGAAGTTACTGGAAGTAAGAAAAGATAATGGGCTACTCTTTTCCACATTTCGTGGGCAGCAAAGGATAATTAGCCATCTAATTACAATTGATGGCCTATTATATGTAAACCCATTTTCCTCTTTGCAATGATATGCTTCCAAAACTCCAACTGATTCTCACGGGCTATGGGCCTCTTGGCTTTTTAACAGAATAATTAAGTCCAAAAGAGGCCAAGTCCCATATTTCATTCCAATTAAAATTAATTGGGCCTTCTGATACGTAGCCCATTAATTTTAATCCAATAAATCTTTATTTTGTGGCCCAATTTAATTAAATATTAATTAAATGGCCCTCCAGCGCTAGCCCAAGATTTGGTGCCAAAAACGGGTGTAAACACAAAGTGACACTGTATGTGAAAATTGGAGGAGAGGGTGAATTTGTATGTGTTGGTTCCATTGTTGGTCATGCATAGGTAGCTTGCAGAAATCTCTTTCGGCAAATGGTCAATAATCAAATGAGAAAAGATCTAGGAATCAAGTCCATCTGAGCCTAGCTGAAGGAGGATGCCAATGTGGACGACTGGTCAATGGCATCAACAATAAATTTGACATTGCACCAACAGAGATGTCAAACGGAAGTTGAACTATATGGTCTGTCTTGTGTGAGAATTGAGGTAGTCCATGAGTGCATTAGTAAGAAGTGTTATGGTTCAAATAAGAGGTGGTGAGATCTACAGGAAGGGCAGGGTGATCTGTTTGAGTTTGTCTTGCTACAAAAGGGAAAATCCAAGGGAAACAATTGTAACATTGTGTGTTTGCATGTGCTAAGATGAACAAGTCTTTGTGGAGTTGAGTGGTGTATAATATTAATAGATTTTTGGCTCATCTTGTATGATTTGTGTTTCTAAGCTCTGTGGAGCCAATATATGGAGTAGAAATATGTTTGAGGTGATATCAGCTGCTTCAAAACACGTCTATCCGTTGGTAGTTGTTGCTCTAGGATCATGGAGATGCAATGTTTAATACCCACACTTTTTTTGATACCTAAATATATTACTCGATGTGCTACTAGAAGTCTAGAACTGGTATTAGGTTTTATAAGGAAGTGGTTTTAAATGCCCAAATAACTTGTATTCTCTGGCTTAAGGAAATATGCAATCATGCGTTGTGGCTATGAGATACACCATTTCACATGCTTACTATCAAAATATTGACTTTTACTATCAAAATATTGACTTTTGACTTGGTTGATCTCGGATTGTCTTAGAAATTGAAAATTTAAGTTGGTAGTAATTTGAAACCCTATTTCTGAAATCAACCTTTTTAGGTGAGACCACTGGTTGAGTTTGTGTCAACCTGTTTTTAAGAGTTCAGTTGATCCATTCTTAGTGGAGCTGTTTGTCAGTCACTGCATGACCTCCAAACCTTATTTAAGGAGTCAAGGATTCAAACAGTTCTCATATCCATCTGTGGATGGAAGGACATAGATTATTGAAAACTAATTTGTTAAAACTTGTCCTCAGTGCAAAATCAAATGAATGAAAGCATTTACCTTGTTTGGGTCTGAATGTACGGGGAAGAACAAAGCAATGGTGAGATGTGGCTGCACCAACTCATGATCCTTGGTATGCAGAATCAAATGAATAAAAGCCATTTCCTTGTTGGGGTCTGATTGCAGGGAGAAGAACAAAATCAGTTTCCTTGTTTGATGGAGACACTTTCTTGACCTCCAACAGCTAGAAACAAAGATATGTTGCTGGTAAATATAGACAATTAAAGGACCATCAGTTTTGATTGTCCAAGGAGTAATTGTCCGTCAATTGAAGTTAACCTCACAACTGCGACAGGTCAGTGTGGTTGAAGAAACTTCAAGGAGGTCCCTATAAGAGGTGGCAACCTAGGGAGAGGTTCATGTATAAGTTATGAACATGAAACATACATCCCGTCTCTCAACTTGAAATTGACCCCTTTCCAGCCCTATGTGGGACTGTCAAGAGATGCTACTCAAGTTTTTTTCCGCCCATTTCATACTTTCTGAAGTTTTAACAATATCTCAAGGCCATTTCTCAAAGTCAAACAAATGACATCACAATTAATTGTCCCTTAAACTTGTTTGCAGTAAATCTGGTATCCTAGTTGATTATAAGATTTGTGAGGATGTCCTCATCCATCTCGGTTGTTTCTTTACCAGATGTAAATTGTGGAGTTTTTTATGCAGATATCCTTGTACTTTCATGTTGTTTTTTCAGTGCAACTGTTATTCTCACAATCTGTATTTTGTTTGTCCACACTTGCAGAAATGCCTTCGGCCCCTCCTCTGGAACAGTGTGTTTATCTGGATTACTTATTTGTGTTGTTCGTGTGGTGCGTGCTATGGTTGATAGTGCAAGACAAGAAGGTGCTTCAGGAATGGTGAACCTCGTACTGCAGTGCTGTGTTAATGCCTTTTTGGCAGCTTTCGATTTCCTCAATAAGTTCACCATCAACTTTGCAGCTATAACTGGTGAATCGTATTGCACTTCTGCAAGGATGGCATACGAACTTCTGAAGCGGAATCTTCTCTCAGCTGTTTTCGTGGAGACTATCTCCACTCGGTTACTTGCTGGAATTGCTTTTGTGTTCTCTGCAATTTATGCAGTTGTGGTGAGTAGTACTTTCCGTCCATCATTTTGCCTCCAAGTTACTGTTTTGACTGTTGCCTACATTACATCCTTGTTAGTAGGCTGACCATGGGTGGATTTGGAAAATAGAAAATACTACTCAACTACCAAAATTTAGGGCTATTTGGTGAGGCAGTTCATGATACATCTTTATGTATTTGGTCCTTGATGCTTTGTTTTACGGGGGTTGCTTCTTTTTGTTGTTGGAAAACAACACTAGTATGCCCAGGTAGTACTATTAATGGGTCTCTGGAGGGGGTAGAATGGGTAAAACTAACCTTTGGCAGTAGTTGCACAAAGTGGCTATCACACTGAACACATAACCTGGGGATTGGTGGTTGAGTATATTTTTTTTATCACTAACCAGTTGTCCTCCCTGATTAAATCAAAAGGAAGCATGGTAGGAAAAGAAGCAAGTGACCTCATGATATCTGTCTTGTTTATGTTACCTCCTCGACTATAAATGTCCCAGTCTCCATGAAAATCGCCTAATTTTGCTAGTGTTTAAAATGGACGAATTCCCTTAAATTCTGTTTCTGACTGCAGGTTTGTGCAATACTAAACTCCGTCAACGATCTAGGGGCAGACTCGTACTTTGTGGCTGCAATGGCATGGGTGCTCCTGCTTGTGGTGCTTTCATACTTAGTGCATGTTCTGGACAATGTTATCGATACTGTGTATGTGTGCTATGCCATAGACAGGGACAGGGGAGAGGTGGGTAAACAGGAAGTTCATGAAGTTTATGTTCATCTCCCCATCAATAGGACCCATAGACAGTCTCTTATTCCCAGAACTCCACTCAGTGCATAACCATCCCTTAAATTTAATTTGTCTTGTGTTCTGCTTGTAATTTTGTATTCTTTGTTGCCTTGTACAATAGAGGGATTTTTTTGCTATAAAATGAGGAAAATTTAGTCTGAAAGTTTGCATCACCTTGTAGCGAAAGGTTTTCAAGATTTGGGGAGACCATCTGTGGTGCGGTTATAGCTGCTTTTAGCTTTCAACTTGTATTTGATAGGTAGACCTCGGCGTCCGCCAAAGTCCAATGTAGAGCAAACAGGATGGTGGTTATATTCTATTTGTTCCATTGTTCTGACTGATTTCAGATGAATACATCGCTCTTTGTAACTGTCTTATTATCATTCTAATGAGAATCTTTATCTTTACATACATGAGGGAATCAGTTGGTTTGGAATTACATGCATACGTATTACGGTAAAGGGAAACCTCGAGCTTGGGGAGTTGAAACTTGGAATTATATGCACCTAGGATTATTGAGAAGAACAAACCATAAGGAAGCTTTGGCGACAGAACCGGTACAGAAGAATGAATATCTTCCTTCGGTTTCTACGTGCAATTTGTTCACTTTTTCTGGAACAAAGGAAATGAGGTGAATTTTCTTCACTTATGGCAAGAAGCTTTTGGCCAGTTTTGAGTGGTCCTGTATGCAAATTTGGCTTTTACGCGAAGACTATGGAGGAGTGAGAGATGGGTCTCGGGGTGTGCGATCCGAGATGAGACCAGACCAACGTATTCTCTTCGTATATTTCTGCAAATGGTGTTTTCAGTTGCCATACTGCATTCCTCAAAAAGTAAATATTTACTTCACTGCATTTGCATCATTAGGACCCAAAAAAAAAACTTCATTTCATTTTCTTTTTTCTCAAATTTCACTTTGCTTTACCGTTCTTTTTCGAGATATTCTAGAATTTGATAGGCCTTGAACGGAAAGAACAGACAAATTGTACACGTTTTTTAGTGTAAGTACATTTTAGTACCTTGTAAGTCCGGTGATGCTTATTTTTTTTTGGAAGATGATACCCATCTTTTTTGTGAATGGTACGCATATTTTTGGGCTTACTAGTTACACATTTTTATGGTACTAGTTACTTCATAATTTTTGATGAAGTTATTCATTGTTTTAATTATTTATGCAATTTTTCATATTAATTATGCATTTTTAAAGCTAGTTACGCATTTTTTTACCAACTAAAACTCTTGTGTACCCACTTTTCTTTGTGTGGGGCATATGCTTCTAATTTTGAGAGAGAGAAAATTGGAGCTGCGCACGTGGCAAATTATACAATTTTTATTGATGTCGTGGGATAAATAGAGTCAATTATACGAAGAACTTGGCGTTGCTACATTCCATGGCCCGATGGCCACATTGCTATCTTCCATCTGGCAATGGATCAACAAAAGCACTACTCTAGTAGTTTAGTGCTACTCTGGGTAGGTCTTGAATAACGAGAGTGTTCCTTTCGTTTTGCAAATTGCTATTCCCCCACACCACCCCCCAAAGTAAGCCCACTTTTTAATTTTTTTCCTTTATTTAATTATTTATATCTTATTTATTTAATATCTATAAATACACCCTTCGTATATTAAAAAATATAATTCAAGAATTAAGTGCTTTAATTTTTAATTCAGTTGAATCAAAGCGAAGATCGTATTTTTTTGATCTTTTCATTTTAAATTGTCATAATGAATTTTTTGCTTTAAAGCCTTTCAACAAAATCCTAAAATTCATTATTTAATTTCAAGATTCTCTTAGGGTGTCTATTGAAAGGCCTTGGAGCCAAAAAATTATTACGGCCATTTAGGATGAAATTATCAGAAAGATAACAACTTTGCACTGGTTCAAACGGATTGAAAATTAAAACAATTGTTTTTTTAACTATTTTTTAAATATGTATATAGGAAAAAAAAACAGTCGGATTCATTAGAGGCAATGCTTACACCTCAAGCTTAGAGTGTGAATAAAAGACAAGTATAAAAAATGTTGATTCGTGTGCCAAGATAAGACAGCGATCGACTGGTCCAAAAATATTGATTCGTGTGCCAAAAATGTTATTTCTGAAGGCTATAAAAGGAGGACTTTGTGTTTCAACTATATTTTTTAACTAAAAAATTGAAATACATAATTTTTAACTATATTTTTTAATATATGAACGGTGTTAAAAATAAGTTTTTCAAATTTCAATCCGTTTGAACCGGTACAAAGATGTTATTTTTCTGACCATTTCATCCTAAATGGTCGTAGTAAATTTTTGGCTTTGACTTTTCAATGAGCACCTGTAACGCTCCGATTTTCAGAAATAAAATCGAAGGCATTTAAGTATTTATTTTTGAAAAATTCACTAAATTAAAGTTTTAAAATTCAAAACAGAATTCTCAACATAGAGATCTATTTATTACAAACCACTAAGGAAATACTAAATAATAGTTTTTGGAATAATAAAATAACAGAGCCAACATCTAAATTTGATACAGATCCCACGCGTACTCGGGTTCGGCTCCCACATCCTGATTTTCCTCTGCATAGAACTGTTCGCCTTCGGGATTCTGTGTCTCTTCCTAATTTTGTGTCATCGAGGGATCCTCTCCATTGTATCCTGCGTACTCTGGTAAATTGATCGCCGAAGCAATTGATTTACCATGATACAGACGTATCCGTGAGTGATAGATCACCCAGTAGAATAATCCAACCCAACCACCCCTCTTACTTTACAACTAGCAATCAGCAGGATAAACACGGTACGAATAAGTAAAACAGAGATATTTCATATAAATTGATTTATTACTATCCATTATCCTGTCGTGTAATCTAAGATCTCATCTGCGAGATCTTCCTCCCTCAACCGCTAGCCATACTCATTCCCATCAGTACACTTCCCTTTGCTGTCGCAGATACACCTAAGTTATATACCGAGTGTGCACCCCAATAACTACAACAAGGGGAAAGTTTATCATGCCTACATCATAGCTAGGATTCGCCTATCTTACATACCACATCACAAATTTCCACTGGACTTCGCCAGGATATCAATTCACCACTGGACTCTCGCCAGGACATCATTTTACCACTGGACTCTCGCCAGGACATTAATTTACCGCTGGACTCTCGCCAGGACATTAATTTACCACTGGACTCTCGCCAGGACATTAATTTACTGCTGGACTTCGCCAGGACATCAATTTACCACTGGACTCTCGCCAGGACATCAATTTACCACTGGACTTCGCCAGGATATCAATTTACCACTAGACTCTCGCCAGGACATCACAAATCTCATCACAACTCAATTCACGCCTGCAGGCAACCTCTAAAGAAAAGAAAAACTTCACAATTTATCCATTACTTAGCATCGTCTAAGTGATTTCTATATCGTATACCACCCCATATCCCTAGGGTCCAATCTAACATTCAAATCAAGCATCAACACAATATCATTCTCAATAATAATTAAAAACGAATAACAGACGGATCAAAATAATATTAAGCATTGTAATCACATAACTTCTTATGACTGGGCCGTTGCCCTTAATCTTGTATGGTCACAAAATCATTAATAATGTATGAATTACTTAATAAAGATTTAAGAATAATTTTTCTAGGCTTTTATTAATTATTCTTAAGTAATTCGATTGATTAAATACTAAATACTAAATAAATACATTAAATAGGTATAAATATTAGAATAATTATCGTAACCTTAATAGGAGCCCTAAAGGTCCTCTATAACAAGTTCGTGTGCTAAAAGTTAGGTTTGGAGGTCCGTGGGATTATTTTAAATAAAAGGATTAAGATAATTGACGAAAGAATGATAAATAAATAATAAATAGTTAAATAATTAAAAATATATTGATATAAACAAAGTATCATCTTAGGACTGTAAGAAGTCTAAATAAAATTATCCGGGCATTATTAACATCTTTTATAATATTTTAAAGTATTTTTATTTAGAAACAATGCGTAAATAATGATAATTAGTTAATTAAATAAATAAAATATTATTTTAATAACATATTATCTTTGAGATGTAAGAAGTCTAAAAAAAATATTTTAGATGTTAAGAACATTGTCTGTAAGGTTGCAATTATTTTTCGTTTGTAATTTTAATTAAAAACAACTGAAAATCTAATAAATAGGTAATAAATTAAAAAAATATGAAATCAGCAAGTTATGGTCTTTGACATGTTAGAAAACTAGGAAAAATAGTTTGGGGATTTATGGAATAGTTTACAAGGTCGCAATGGATTTTGGTTTACAAATGATTACATGATAACGAATAAAAATTAAATAAATATATAATTAAAGAAAAAAATATATGAAATTAACAAGACATGATTTTTGGAGTGTTAGAAATCTAGGAAAAATAGTCCGGGGGTCAAAATCGAAGCAAAACGGTCCAAACCGCAAGGTTGGACCGCCGTTGACCTTGCTGCCGCAAGGTTATGTGGTCTGGGCATGCGGCTGGCAGACCCGAAGGTCGCGGCCGCAAGGTTCGCTGCTGGGTTCGTTTTTTTGATTTTTTTTTGGTATGGTTTCGATGCATGGGACTACGGGAGCCATTGGGTTATGTCTAAAAACACTTAATATACTTATAGGGGAGGCTTCGGATCGAATTATAATACCTCGAATTGGGTGGAATTGGTTTTCGATCGGAAACTTGGATTTTGAAGAAGATGACTTCGTTTCGTCGATTGGGGAGCCTTGGGACCAAATTGATTGGTGTTTGTGGATGCTTGGGATTGTAGAAGGAGATTTGAACGATCAATTCAGGTTCCGGGTTGGTCTTGGTGCAAAACCCACTTTTCTTTCTCACTTTCTCTCTCTAAAACTCCACGGATTGGAACTTTGATTTCCCTTTGATTTTCTCTCTTTTCTGGACGATTGGGGTGTGAGAATTTTCGTGCATGCCCTAGGGTCGACGTAATGAAGTATTTATAGAGAACTGAGGAGAGTTTCGATTAAAATCGAATTAACGAAGTTGTATCCTTTTAGGACGTGGATACGCACGAATTTTGGGTCACGGAGGAGTTAGAAATTGAGTAGGAGAGTGAGGGAGAAGATAAACGTGCATGCATGCAAATATATGTATGTATGTAATGATAAATTAATTTTTAAAAGCTAATTAGATAGAATAGCTTATTTATTGGTATTTATCTAACAAAATAAATGTTTTTATTAAAAATATATAATTAAGATAAGATAATTGTTGTTTTGTAATTATCGTATTAAGGAAAGAATTATATATATATATATTTTTTGTCATTATCTAGTATTTATCTAATAAGGAAAAAGATTTTATTATTATTAAAGAAAAAAAATGGGTCGAAAATCCGGGTTGTTACACGACCCTAAAATTCCTTATTTAGTCTTAGAGCTTTCTTAGGATGCCTATTGATAGGCCTTAGAGCAAAAAATTCATTACGACCATTTATGATGAAATGATCAGAAAAATAACAAATTTGCACCGGTTCAAACGGATCGAAAATTGGAACACTTATTTTTGTAACTATATTTTTTAATCTGTAAAGGACCAAAAAAAGGGGAAAAAAAAATAATCGGATAAACATGATCAATTGGAACACTTTTTTTTTCTCTCAATTACCTTACAAAGCCTAGAATTAGATTTAAACCTATTAATTGTCTTGTAAGTAGTCTTTCCTAGATTTTTTTAGGTATACATGCATACTAGCTTACATAATCACATAGTCTTGAACCTAGGATAGAATGACAAGAGATGAGAAGGTTTTAGCATGCTTAAAATTGGATTGGACATGACCATAGAGCAAATAAACCATAGAAAGGAAGGGGGGTTGCGGGGGCGGCTATATGGGGTCCTCATTTTTCCTATAAATAGGACCATTTGTCAAACCATTCAACTCACACCTTCAATCTCTTCAACTTTTCTCTCTAGAAACCTTGTGTTTTTCTTTGTTCTTAGTGTTCTTGAGTTCTTCAAGAAACTCAACCCAAGGCCGCTACCAAATCACACCCAACCACACAAAAAAAAAAAAAAAAAGATTCAAATTGGAAAAAAAGAAAAGAAAATAAAGAGAAAAACAAAACAAACTGAAAAGAAAGATGGGGCAATAGTGGAAATGGGGATGTGGGGTCGGGGGGGGTGGGGTGTCAAGGGGAGGGGAAAAAACCCCTCTCTTTTCTTTTATATCTATGACAAAGCATTTTAACAATTCTTGCACACATAATGGCCGACGATGAGTGGAACCATGACATCGCGTCAGCAAGCCACGATGTCACAATTAATAAAATAGTACTTCTCCTTGAACCCTCACGCCTTAGTTCCCAAATAGGCAGGATCAATGCATGGATAGACACAGAAGCTTCTACTATACTTCAATACTGTACATAAATTACAGTTTAATGTAGGGAAAAAAATCGGGTTCCTCCTCTGACAATCCACACACGTGCTCAGGGAGGCAACAGCTCCCGATATAGTAGTGGGCGACTGGTGTAGTATATACTCTTACAGATCGAGGGTAATCTGGTCATTTAAACCATGAATACCTCTTTTGGTAATTTACACCATACATCAATGGCATTTCCGACTGAGAACATCTATATATATTAGTACTACTTCAGCATTCATGCAGTCTCCTCCAACAAATCTCTCTCTCAAAAAAGTCCATTGCTCTGACCATACTTCAATTTCAAGTTTGCAACGACAGCCACCATGGCTATGGCTTTCAAAATGGTACGTCCACCAAACTAAATTCCCATCTTCTTATTTCTTCTGTCTCACCATTATTCCCCCTTTGCTCAGATGGCTATGTTTTTAATTTAATTTTTGGGTACGGGTCTGTTTAATTTCTTTCCGATCAAAGCTCCTATCTTTTCATCTATACGGACTACGTAACAATATTTTTTTTAATAACTCAGCTGTCCGAATCAATTTACATGCGTAGATGTATATCTGATTGGTTATTAAATTGACAGGCGACGACGGGGATGTGGGTGACGGAAGAGTGCAAGAACTCGTTCATGGAGATGAAATGGAAGAAGGTGCACAGGTACATCGTGTTCAAGATTGATGAAGGGTCAAGATTGGTGACCGTCGATAAGGTGGGCGGGCCCGGAGAAGGCTACGACGATCTAGCCGCCTCTCTTCCCAAGGACGATTGCCGATACGCGGTCTTTGATTTCGATTTTGTCACCGTGGACAAGTGCCGGAAATCCAAGATCTTCTTCATCGCATGGTCCGTCTCTTCTCTTTCATCTCCACCCGAAAACATACAGCACAGCACAGCACACCTACGTTTCGCATTGGTTTTTTTTTTTTCAAATGTTTTCTGCGCATACGCAGTAAATTACGACTTTTATCCCCTATTTGACACAAATTTCACTTTGTTACCTAGTAGTATTTTGAATTTTTGTGAGCTTTGATATTCGATTTTTGTGAATGACAACTGAATGGAAGGAACAGTTGAGTTTTTAGCCCTAGAACCCGATTTCAAGTTCCAATCTTGCCCTTATGTCCAAATAACCACCAAAATTTTATTACTTCCTGTAGTCCTCTCATGAATGACAACCCAATGCAAGGATCAAATCGAAACTCAATTGAAAGTCTAGGGCTAACGTTGCTAAAATGGAAAGATTGGGGACCAAAGTAAAATTGGACAAAAAAAAGTGAAAATGTTTTTTTTTTTTTTTTTTTTTTATCCTTGTGAAAATGGTTGGTAGACACGTGTTAGGACATAGAGATTTGAGAATCGATATGTCTGGAACCGTTTTATGTGTGTATGTCATCCTATTCGTTTTCTAGAACCTGCATGTATTGGACAATACTAAATACATTTGTGTCTAAATCTGTGTTTGGGGGTCTTTATCCATAGCATTGCTCATTGGAAATGGTAGAATATTTCACATGACCATGTTGTTGTTAAAACCTAAAAGGGTAATTAATATAGTTGGTTTGTAATGTGTGTGTTTTTTTTCAGGTCTCCAACAGCATCAAGAATAAGAGCAAAAATGTTATACGCAACATCAAAAGATGGATTGAGGAGGGCCTTAGATGGCATCCACTATGAAGTCCAGGCAACCGACCCTACTGAGATGGGGATTGATGTCATCCAGGATAGAGCCAACTAGCTTTGAAGATTTGCCTTTTTCGGATTTGGCTCTCTTATTTTACCCTCACAAATCTTGGATTAGTGGGTGCTTTTTCTTTCTTGTTGCCTTCTCTCCCCCACCCCAGCTTTGTCAGACTTTTGGCACTAATGTAAACCTAATCTTCCAATTTTGCTGTAATATTATACTCCGTACTATGACCATGCGAGTAATCCAATGGTAAAGCACCTTCACTGTTTCTCACTTTTGTTATTTCGAAAAAAAGGGGTAACGGCACCTTTACTTCCAAACATGTAAAGAAAAAGGAGCATAATCCCACTTTTTACTCTTTTGGATGTTTGGCACCCAGCTTTTCTATAGCTTTTCAAAACTAGTTTTGTCTTCGTATTGGTATATGCTGTTTTTTCCCATTCAACATTAACAAACTTTTAAGCTGAAGAAAAGCCTAATCAATTTGACAATTTGGTATAATTATTTGGTGTCAAATATCCCAGATCCATGTACTAAACTCTTTGTTAATTTACACTTGTTCTTTTCTTCAACAACCACCAAAAAAAGAAAAGAAAAGAAGGGAAAATGACGACCAATGACGTGTTTTGATAATTAATACCCGCTAAGGACATTTTCAACATTAACAAATGTTCTTAGCATGTCCTTGGCGGGTATTAATTATCGAAACACGTCCTGGACCATCATTTTCCTAAAAAAAAAAAAAAAGAGTAAGACAGAGCAAGAGAATAATTATGTAAAGATTGCTAGTCGATACAATGTGGCTATATTTGGGCCTTATTGTTTTATTGCAAACACCTTCATGACGGGTTGAAATATCCGTGAAAGAAAAATGCTTGGAACGCAAATGTCGGACATTTAGATACGAATCTGTCGAGTTGTTTGATATGTGTGGGTCTCATGTGCATCGAGCGGCTATAGAATAGCACGGCTTGTTGTGGAAAATGACATTGTCAAAGCATTCTGGGAGTCCCCGACTCCCCCCTGCAACTTGTTACGAAGAAAAACAGTATCCATTTGAGTGTGCTAATAAGAAGAAACCTTGCTCTTTCTAAAGGATAGCTAATAGCTATCGAGCTGCTGGTAGAGCCCGGCCCAAAGCGCTCAGTGAGTTCCGAGAGGATACAGATATATAATTAGATAAAAGGACTTGCTATTGTTGGTAACGATAGTGAATCTGGTTTCTCCTGCTTTGGTTCAGATCGAATTTGTTTCCAACTTTGTAGTAGTAGTAGTAGTACTTATTACAATCAAATCAGTTTCTGATCGTTTTGAGACAAAGCCCGTGAACCCATGAGTAAAGTTGTGCCGGCCTCAGATCACTCAAAACCTGCAATGCTAACAATAAACCCCACAAATCCAATATGCTGATGGGATCTGGGACGACTCAAGTAGGAATAAGGGAAAAGTTTCCGGGGATCTCTTCCAAAATCCTGTTGGAAATCTAGCCTTCTAAAATTGAAATTCCGCTACATCTCTTCTGAAAATGTAGCACACGAAATCACTTCCGAGGTGCGTTATTGAGCCGCTCTCCGAAACATGATATATTTGTTTCAACAAGATGGTGGACACCGAGTTACACCAAATTCGCATGTAAACAGTAACTAAATAAAGTACTACTAGTTTTCCCAAACAATCAAAAGTCATCTCACTAAAACCTTAGCGAAGACACAAAAAACACCTAATTTATTTAAACCCCAATTTGGCTGTTCAATATGCAAAATACTTACTATTTCTTTTCTAAAAGGGCTAAACTGGACCACCAACTTGGATCTGGAATGGTCAATTTACAGTCCAAAAACTGACTCCAATGAGGCCCTCGCGTGCTAGGAGAGAGAGAGACCTTGGTAGGAGCCTTAACAATGTGGAGGCCCTCGCGTGCTAGGAGAGAGAGAGAGAGACCTTGGTAGGAGCCTTAACAATGCGGCGTGCCAGCAAACGGCTTGGACTTGAAGGAGGTCCCACAGCTAGCTTTTGGGCAGAAATAGGTTAACAAAGGAAGGGAGGGCGGGCTAACGTGGAAGAATAAGGGAAGAAGAAGAAGAAAACCTTGGGAGTTTCGTGGGGGCCCCTGAATAGGTCGGCCACTGCATTCAATGACGCAAGCACTCAAAAGTTCATTTTGTCCGCGTTCGCATCAATGCCGACAGACAAAAGAGGAAAAGTTGTTTTTCATTCAGATTACAAGATATAGATATGCTCGATCCTAAAATTCGAATAAAAAATAAGAAGAGTAGATTGAGTATCTACACATATTGAATTGAGCTGATTTTTTGCAGGCCCACTCAAATTTTTTTTTTAAAATTAGTGCACGGCTCAAATTTCCACCTAAAGTGGGCCTTGCGTGGCCAACGGTGCAGAATTGGTAAGCCACCCATCGGTGGCTGTAGAAGGACTCTCCTTTGGAACCACATGCTTTATTGACTGTGCATGCAAAATTTTAAACTTTTGTTAACAGTGGAAGTGCATGCAGTTGGTAACCACAAGAGGTTGGCTAAGTGGTCAAAGTTTAAAATATGTATAAAAAAATGGTAAAATAAAATCTAGTATAAATTTTTCTTCCTCCTAGTTTCAGTACGAAACCTTGTGGAAAATATTATTCTCTCTCAAAAGGAATAAAGCGGCGAAGGCCTTAAAGAATTAGAAAATAGTAGTTTTATTTTTATCCCTCGAACTCAATCTTGGGACATGTTTGATTGCAGATTTCGTTTTGGAGGGATTCGTAATGAGGTTGGATTAGGATTGGGATTGAGAATGAGGTGAGATTATTAATGAGGAGATGAATCATTTATTCATGTTTGTTTTGCATAGGATTAGGATTGGGATTAGGATTGAAAATGAGGTGGGATTGTAAATAACATGTTTGTTTTGGTTAGGATTAGGATTGGGATTGGGATTGAGGTGGGTTTTTTAACTTGTTTTGGTCAATCCCATGGGAATGGGATTTGTAGTAACACCCCCCCCCATGGGTTGACTAATCCCATCAAATGGGGGGATTCCCATGGGATAACTAATCCCACTCCACAAATGCCAACCAAACAGAGTATTGCCAAT
Source organism: Rhododendron molle (assembly GCA_025413875.1). Taxonomy (NCBI): domain Eukaryota; kingdom Viridiplantae; phylum Streptophyta; class Magnoliopsida; order Ericales; family Ericaceae; genus Rhododendron; species Rhododendron molle. The sequence goes on from CM046398.1 coordinate 53,803,300, forward strand.
AATTACTCCCAATCCCTCCCTCCAAGAGGGTTATAAAACACGCCCTGAGTAGTTGTAAATTTGTAATGAGTCTGGGGGTGTTCCATTTTCCCCTTTTTTTCTAAAAATTCTTTTTTTTGAATTTTCAAATTTAAATATAATGAAAAAAATAATAATTTTTTGATTTTTTTGCACCGTATAAAAGATCTCAATGAAATCTATCAAATAAGATTCATATTAGTAGAAAAATTATTTGCGTAAACACATAATTTTGGGGCTTGAAATTACCTTCCTTTTCCTAAAAGTTCTTTTTCTCAAAACTGGAACGCCACCTCTTTTTATGGAGTTCAATGTCCATCGTTCAAAATTGTTTTAAATGGTTCGGATTAAAATTAATTTTTGACGAAAATTAAAAATATATATCTCTATCGTTGATTGTCGAAATGGACGGTTGAGATCACTCAGCTCCATAAAGAAACAAAGTTGGTCCGTAAATAAGTTTCTCTCCAAACAAAATATCCATTAGGCCCCGTTCCGGAAACGAAAATAAGTACTTATTTTTTAAGAAGGCAATTTCAAGTTCAAAAATCATGTGCTTATGCAAATAATTTTCCTACCACTATGGATCTTGTTTGATAGATTTTATCGAGATCTTTAATGCGGTGCAAAAAAAATAAAAAAATAATTTTTCATTTACATTATTTTTGAGTTTGAAAATGTGAAATAAGCTGCTTATTTTTTAAGAAGGTTTCTGGAACGGAGCCTAAAAAGAATATAATAAATATAACTAAGAACCACTGAGACATTTATTTCTGTAGAGTAACAAAGTTGGTCATGTGTGAATTTAGACAGAAAGAAAGAGTACTGGCAAGTATTTGAAGCAAACGGGCATGCACCCAGTTTTTTCGTGTATAGGGTGTTTAAATTAAGCACTCTACACCTATTAAATGTTGTTGATTCTCGCGTAGGCTTCCTCAATTTTTTAAAAATAATTTTTGGACGGTTCGGATAAGTCGTCCGGTGGCTAGAGATGACCCGACGCAGCCGTCGATACGATTTTTCTACGTTTTGATCGGTACGTCGTATATCAAAATTGCACACGCTCAAAAGAAGAAGCTTTTAAAAAACAAAAGTCCATTTATTTTGAAGATTTCGAGAAATTCGCAAACTCATCACAAATCATGATTGACCACACGATCCGGTTCTTCTCAGGAATTTCTTCCAACTGCATTTTGACTCCATCAGATTTAAGATTTTAGAAGTTTTGCACGGCAATGCCTGTTAAGGTGGCCGGTCAACCCCGACTTCCAAACTAAGAAGGTGTTGTTACGATTTCTTTTTAAACATATTAAGCTTAAATATAATAAAATAAAAATAAAAAATTATTTTTTTTATGCTGTTTAAAAGATTTCAATGAAATCTATGAAACAAAATTCATATTGATGGAAAAATTATTTGCGTAAAAATATTATTTTTGAATTTGAAATTACATTCTTTTTTCTTAAAGTTTCTATTTAAAGAAAGTGGAACGGGGCTTAATATCCTCTGAAACACCAAATCCGTTCAGAACTTAAATGGGACCACTACGAATGGATTGTGAAATCAGTCACTCAAAGATTAGTTGAGAAGCCCCAAAAATGGTCCAAACACTTTTGAGATTAAAAAAGGGAATTGATAATGTCAAAATTATTTTTGTTTCTGCCCAAATTTTTTTTGTTCGTGTCAAAACTGAAGGTGTACTTTTCGTTGCATGACTTAATTGCCTTCTACTACACCACTTCTTTACAAAAATGCCCATTGAAATCACGTTCACGGAGAAGCAACTACAGATTTTAAACGGAGTGGATCAAGCCCGTAATAAAACAGAGAATCAACACGAATTAAGGGGCGTTTGGACAAATAAGCAACTCTGGCTTATTTTTTGTCCTTATTCAAATTTTTTTCGCATTTTGTGGCTTATTGTCAATGTTTTGGGGATTATTGCTTCGTTATGACGAGACGAATCGGAAAAGCAAAAAATTTCGATCGGAATCCAATTTTTTTGAAATTTCGACGAAATTTGGTGGGAAAGCCACGTTTTCGTCTTTTTGTGCAAAAATTTGGATTTCGACCAAAATTTTTTACTTTTTAGATTCCTCTCGTCATAACAAAGCAATAATCCTCAAAAAATTGACAATAAGCCACAAAATGCGGAAAAAAATTGAATAAGGACAAAAAATAAGCCAAAGTGACTTATTTGTCCAAACGGGGCCGGTCATTACATGTATGCTTGCACGTGGAAATATGATAGTTCAACAACAAACATACAAATGCAATCAGATATTCTATGACCTCTTATCATGTACATAGACAAAAGATATGGGCTTCTATGGCAGTAACTAATTTTTTTTTCTTTTTTTTTTGTTGAAAAGTTTAGTTTACTTTGGGAAAGAATTCAAGATGCACATTAACAAAGCAAGTGGTGTAATGAAGGACAATTAAGTCATTTAATGAAAGGTATATATTGAGTTTTGGAAGAAATAAAAGGGGTTTTAGCATTATCACCTATGATTTGTTAATGTACCATTTTTCTCTTCAATTTCGTCTCTTCGGTAGAGTTATGGGCTGACGGGTTGACATTCACAAAGGAGGAGAGAGCGAGGAAACTGTAAATTGAAACAGATGCTATGGTTATTCTTCAATTGATTAGTAAAAATAGTCCGTCATACCATCCACTTGGTAATATTCTACTCGATTGCAGATCCGTTATAGAAGAATTTGAGGCGGTGCCTATCAAACATATCTACCGAGAAGCAAGTCAATGCGCAGACGCATTGGCAAATGATGTGCCTTTTTTGGCTAGATAGAAACTTTTATGTTTTGTCATAGTATTCCAAGTTGTATTACTAATGTTTTCTATGCGGATTATTAATGCATCTTTTATTTTATGAGAAATTTGTTTGTATATCGGGATACCAACACCTTTGGTATCCCCTCCGGTCTGTTTTCAATTTTTCGGTCATTTTCCGATCACACTTGGATGATCGACTCCGTTCATTTTGTAGAGTTTGGCGAGAACTATAATCATATCAAAAATCGTGTTCATCAGATTTTAATTGATACATGATCGGCACACGTGGAAATTGCAAAAAAAACAAAACTGGGTTCTGATTCAGTGTGGTTTTAGATCCAATTTTGACTTTTTTCAATTTTCATGTGTGCCGATCATGTATTTAAAAAAAATCCGATGAACACGATTTTTGGTATGTTTAAAGTTCTCGCCAAACTCTACAAAATGATATCATCCAAAGGTGATCGGAAAATGACCGAAAAATTAGAAAACGGACCGAAAGGGATACCAATGGTATTGGTATACCCGGTATACAAAAAAGTTTCCCTTATTTTCTTTTACCCAAAAAAGAATAAAGATTGGGTGGAGGCAGCCTGGGGCACCAGGTGTGTTGCTCCCAAAAAAAAAAAAGAAAAAAAGAAGCAAGCGCGCGAGGACCAGATGTCGGTACGCGGGTTTTCCCATGGTGCCACGTACCTTCCTTCCCCACACCAACGAGACACGACACGACACGGCCTTGCTTTCCTTTTCTTCATCAGTAAGATAAACCCCCAATAAAAACCCTAATTTTCCTGATTCCACCGACGAGTATCAATCAATTCTATCCAAGTTAACTACTATCTGCGGTTCAAAAAAAAAAAAAAAAAACTACTACTATCTGAATTTCCACATTTCTGATCAGCCTGCCATGTCAAACTCAAAGAAATCCCTCTACCCACAAGTAGACGAATCCAACCCAGAATCCATTTCCTCTTCAACACCACCACCACCCTCCATCTACCCATCCGTCGACATGAAAGACCTCGCTGAGAATCTCTTCCCGGACAACGAAGACCCACAAAACCCTGACAACTCCCAATCTCAACCCCCCACCGCTTTCGAATCCTCCGAGGAAATCCTCATCACTGTCCCCGGCACCATCGTCCACCTCATCGACAAGCAACGGAGCGTCGAATTGGCCTCCGGCGAGCTCTCCGTCGTCCGCCTGCGCCAGGGTGAGAACGTCGTCGCGGTGTTCGCGCGCGTCGGGGAGGAAATCCAGTGGCCGTTGGCCAAGGACGAGGCCTCCGTTAAGCTCGACGAGTCGCACTATTTCTTCGCTCTTCGGGTCCCGCCCGACGTCAAATCCGACGACGAGGACGACGAGGACGTCGTCCAGGGGAGTTCCGAGACGGACGAGAATTTGTTGAATTATGGAGTGACCATCGCGTCGAAAGGGCAAGAGGGGTTGTTGGATGCGTTCGATTCCGTTTTGGACCATTACAGTTCGTTTTCCGTGCAGGTAAGCTTGGTTTGAAAGATTAGCTGTGTTTTAAATATGTTTAAGCTAATCTCCAATGACCTTGAATTGAGCCGAACATAATCCAATCTGAGTTTGAGTTTTTTTATTTTTATTTATGCTTTATAAGCCGAACGAGCTTGTTCGAGTTTGGTTTGAAAGCTTTGAAAAATCTTCGTTACTTCATTAAGCCTAAAAAAAATGTTCAAGCTTGGTTTGTTTTTTTAACAAACTGATCTTGAACAAACTTTTAATGGAAGAACACTATCTCAAACTCCAGTAGGTTAGTTTGTTTATCAGCCCTAGAGACAAATGTTGATTTGATTTCTCAATTAGAAATATTATATTTTGCTGCTAATATTTTGTGATTTGTTAATCTGCTATTGTTCTAACTTTTGACCCCACATTTGAAAATTATGGCTCTGCCCCTTGCAGAAGGTGGCGGAGGCGGTTGACGGGGCTGTGGTGGCGAGGGAGACGTCACCGGAGGAGATGGCGACGGAGGTGTATAAGAGGGAGAAGGTGGAGGGGAGCGCGACGGCATACTGGACGACGTTGGCTCCGAATGTGGAGGATTATGGTGGTGGTGTTGCGAAGATGATTGCGGCCGGTTCAGGACATCTGATTTGGGGGATTTTGTGGTGTGGAGATGTGACGGTGGATAGGTTGAAGTGGGGACATGATTTCATGAAGAAGAGGTTGGGACCGGGTTCCAATGCGGAAATTAGTCCCTTTGTCAGCAAGAGGATAAGAAGGTTGGCCTTTGTTATTTTTTCTTGGTTGTCTCACTGCAAGTTGCGGGGTTTTTTTTGCCATTATAACTTGGTTCCTTTCGTAAAGCATATTTCGTCTAGCAAACTGTTGTTGTTTAAATTAAAGTCTGTTTATGGCTTTTTGAAGGGCATCTCTAAGTTGAACGAATCTTTTGTCAAATGGTAAAATATGAGCTCCAATATTTTCACCTTTGTGGTATTGAATTATGGAAGAATTTAATGAGTCATCCAAAATCATCGATGCGAATAGTTTAGTACCAAATCTGTTGAAGAGGCTTGAGGACACGTTTAGAATATCTTGTAAAAAGATTGGTGAAGTGTTTTAAGAGATTGAGGATTGGAGCATTTTCATCATAATGGTTACACTTTAGAGTGGGATTTTGGGATAGTTGAGAGTTTTTGTGAAACATTGGTGATGAACCATTGGAGTGGTTCATATCAAAACCAAATCCTCACTTAAACGGCTTGATGATTAGTTTTGGGTCTGTTTCCTTTACTAGCTCTCAGTCTCATTTCCCTTGTGATGCAGCATGGGTGATTAGTTTGTGGTAATCTTTCATGCAGGGTTAGAAAGATGACAAGGAGGTCAGAGAAAGTAGTCACTGGAGTCCTTTCTGGGGTTTTGAAAGTTTCTGGATTCTTCACAAGCTCAATCGCGAATTCAACAGTAGGCAAGAAATTCTTCAGTCTCCTGCCTGGAGAAATAGTTCTTGCGTCCTTGGATGGATTCAGTACGTCTTTCATCTCAATCTCATGTTTATTTTGCATTTTTACCTGCCTACATAGTCTGTTTTGCAAGGAAATAGCCATGCGATTATCATCATGTTATCAGTTCTAACCACCTTGGTTATTTGGTCGAGTCTCCATTCTCTTCTGCTAGTTCTAAGTGTTTTATGCCACACGCTATGATAGAGATGATTTGTGATCTAATACTTGTCTTGGATGCTCGGTCAAACTAACTTGAGCTTTGAACTTTCTAAAGCTGTTGATTTTACGGCATACTAGTTGAGGTCTTATGACATAAATCTTTCACGTCATTATCAATCAGGCTGACCTGTACATTGTAAAAACTTGCCATTCGGTTTTCCTGCTCTTTCGACCACTGAGATACACATCTCGGCAAAGAATATGCAACGCCGATGGAAAATATATATTGTAGTACGCTACATACAACTGTATCTTGAGGCATTAGGATTTCAAATCTTGGTTGGAATGGACAAAGCCCTTGCAACCAGTTCCTATGGTGGCTTGAACTTTTTCTCTAAACTGTGTTCTGCACTCTCCCTCTTTTCTGTCTGGTTATTTGGTTTCTTTTACCTCCGTCTCTAATAGAAAGCGCATCCTTGAAGATGCTTGGTTAATTTGTCAAGTGTGTTGTGTTATAACAATGTTGATGCCTAATCAGTTCAGATTTGAACTTGAACTTCCAGTCTGGCACTGATAACTTGGACATAATTTAAGGCGAGGTGTTTTCTGTTGTGAATTGACCCTAAAAAAAACATAGTTGGTTTCCTTGGGAATTTCTTCTGGTTTTGTCCTGCAGTTTGTTTCCTGCTCATAAGATTTCAATTCTGTTTCGGCAAGCAGATAAGGTTTTTGATGCTGTTGAAGTCGCTGGAAGAAATGTAATGTCAACCTCTTCAGTTGTGACTACAGGACTTGTTTCCCAGAGGTATCTCACTGCATGCCTTTAATATGATCTGCAAATACGCATTTGTTATCATTATCATCTTAGTCATCTACAATGTCATTGCATTTCAACATTCTTGCGAATACATTATTAGCAAGTTCTCACTTTTTATGGTGCTGCTGTTTGCGCCTCTTTATGTTGATATGAGATAATCAATAAGACATTAATATTGAACATAATCTTTTTCGACCTTCGATGGAATCTTTATGGTGAGGTAAATTGTTGACTTTGTCGTATTCTGCTTGTTGCCCACTGAGAGAGACAATGGCCACCCAATCTTATTCTTAGGCTGGTCAATTGGATGAGTATTTTGTATGTTTGAGTAGTCTTGATTTTTGGCAAAAAAAAAAAAAAGGGAGCCAATTTGATATCAAGACTCGAGTACTTTCTCCAGTTCTTGTGGCGGTCTTCAAGACACGGTTGTTTCCCCCCTTAATTCCTTTTCCCTTGACTGAGTCAGTGAATCACACAAATACCACTCTCTTTTCCTCGTTTGTTAAGTCGTTGATACCGTTCAGAAGTATTAGAGAATCTGTATCATTCCAGGTATGGAGAGCAGGCAGGCAAGGTAACCAATGAAGGGCTTGAGGCTGCAGGGTATGGTATTGGGACTGCTTGGGCTGTGTGGAAGATAAGAAAAGCGTTCAACCCAAAGAGCGTCATCAAACCTACAACCATCGCAAGAGTTGCTGCTAAAGAAAATGCTGCCAAATCGACTGCTAAAGAAAATGCTGCCAAATCGAAGACCAAGCTTATAGAGTAATCGCTAGATAGATTTTGGGATGCGTTTGCGAACTGTTTTCTGGTTCTTGTATGAGTGTAAAAGGCCAATATATTTGGCAGCTGCATGTTGTAGGAATGAGTAGAATCTGTCAATGTCGTAGAAATGAGTAATTATTGGTTTCTTAATATCCTTGTAACATATTTTGCATAAATCCAATTTCATTTCTGTGTGATGTTCTGGTAAAGTCTCAATTGCTCTTTATCGCTATATACCTTTTGTTCTACTGAATGAAGTTCTATTTCTTGGTCTTTCCGTTGGTAACTGCTCTTAAATTTCACAAGTCTTGAGGGTCAGGGCCATGGAGCAAGAGACGGGTCACAGTATGCACTTTGCGAGGAAGCCACTTCCTGTCCATTGGTTGATCTTTTTTCTGATACATGGGGAAGTAGAATGCTAATGGCCAAATCCCGTAGGCTCCAAGAATTCCAACACACCACTGAAGCAAAGGCATGCACATGGCCTTGACAGTAGTTGCCGAAAGAAATGAAGTTAAGCTTGTTAACGCCATAGAAAAGAGCAGGTAAGTCATAAGTTGTTACAAAGTCGCTGTTTTTCCGCTAATGCAAATAAGGGTTGGAGTTAAACCTGCTTCATTGCTGATATGTTCATCGGCGGAACATAATACTACTATGTTGTTTGTATCATACATGCCTGGTAACATAGGAAAAAAGTGATCACATTTGCACTGCGTTATAGAGAGACTGTCGTCGTCGACCTCAGCATGTGTGCCTTGTAGTTCTGGGTAGCAAGTGGTGGCCCGTATGGGTCTTGACCCTTGGTTTGTTGGACGTTTTAACTTTTGCTTGTAACGGGAAAATAAATAACTTGGATTATGTTTCTTTCACTCTATTTCCGAAAAAAATATTTGTTTAATTACCATCCGAGGTCCCGCGAATAAACAAAATCAGAAATGCTACATGGTACGGGCTGCTACTTGTTCTCTTTAATTTTTGGGCAACTTCCTCAAAAGATCTTTGTGCTGCACACATATAACCACAGTAGGTTGGATCTTTGTGCTGCACACATATAACCACAGCAGGTTGCTTTCGTACTGAAGCCACACTCGATTAACTTGATACCGTCCAAGTGACTTGTAAGGACCCGATGTGACCTTGACCGGAAACACATGGCCTTGTTGGTGTTGAATGCGTAACTTTCAAGAGATTTGAATTGTAGAGTTTTCCCCGTTTTCTGGAATTGCAAGTTGCAATGCGGGCTGTGTGATCCCACATACCCATGTGTTGAGCCTGCAAACCATGTCGGGGAAAGGGCATAAAAATTGCTGCGAGGACGAAGTAGTATCGCCTGTTGCAGCTAAAAAAGATTGGTCGCTAAACAGTTTCCCCTTTCTTTTGAACCCCGTGAAGTACACTTCTCCTTCTCCTTTTCCTTTTGTAAAGTTGACATGCAAACCAATGTTTTGCCAACTATTTGTTATCAGGTTCATGCTTACAGAGATGTTTTGAGTTTCTTCTTGAAGTTGGAGTATGTCTTGTTTTTATTTATTTATTCTTTGTTTAATGGTGAGAACGTCGAGTTGTTTTCAATGAGTATATAATTTGTTTGGAATCTTTTGCCTAATTTTGGGAGTATTTCGATTCTAAATATAGTCCGTCCACCTTGTCAGCAAAGATGAACAGAAGTACAGAACAACAGAATCCAAGACCTCGCTGCTGATCGCAGGGAAACTATATATGTGGAATCAAATTGAAGAATGGCTTTCAAGGGTCCTTTGAAAATGGGGGATGGGATATGGAATCGACTTTCCGGACCACATCAAATTCAGCAATTCAGCTAATGTGGCTCAATTGCCAGTGAACATGTTCTGGTAAATTGATTTCTTTTTGCTAATTATCCTCCCGTGCCAGTTTATGTGCATATTTGACAAGTCAAGAAGAAGTTTATGGGGATATATGGACCGCTGGATCATACAGTATCCAATGAATCTGTGGGTTCACACGTTGGCCAACTAATTTCCACATCTACGTGGTGTTCCAACTTGGTGGTGGTTTTTTTTTTTAATAAATCGACGGGAGTTAGTATTGTTAGAATAATTAAATTAGCACATTAAAAGAGAAGTTAAAGTTCTTGACTTCCTTTTTCAGACGATGCTACGTATAGATTGTGGCAAGTTCCTATAGGTTAGCTGGTTTGGCAATCTTTTCTTGAAGTAGTTAAGCAAGAAAGTTTCTAGAACCTTTTTATTAGCAAAAACAAGGATACCAAATACCCTTTATAAAGCTTTGGTGCTAGAGTAGGTAGAAGGTTGATGCGTCAAAAAATTCCTAGGAAAGTGAAGTCTATGATGAAAGCTGACTTGACTATTCACAGCTTCGGTCTTTCTATTTTCAATTGGGATAAGTATCTGTAAACATTATGAGAAGTGCATCAGAGTATTGTTTTGTAATTTTCTTGATCGACGAAAGTCCGTAGGGTTAGAACAGTAACATTAGTACTTCAACAAAGAGAGTCGATTTTCTAACCTCCTATTTCTGTCACCTACGAGCACTCCTAATACATAGCGTTGATCTGAATTTTTTTTTTTTTGGGAGGTTATACTACATGTTTTTACATGGTATTTAATTGGACCATAGTCACAGTTCAAAAAGATAAAAAGAAAGAGAGATAAAACTCTGGCTCCGTTTGTTTGGACGTAAAATATTTTCTAGTGAAACCTATTTTTCGGTGTTTGGTTGTGTAATTAATTGGATGAAAATGACTTATTCTTAAATCTTTCGTAAGTTATTTTTCGAAATGAACCCGTTTGTCTTCTCACTGCTCAGTTTTCTCGATCGTCAGTCATGCCCCACATTCAATTCCAATATTCTCAGATCTTTCCACCGTTTAAGTTCTCCTATATCTCTCTACATTATTTTGTCGATTTCTAAAAATATTTTTCAAGTGCCAACCAAATATCGAAAAATAAAACTTTAAAATTTATTTTTTTAAAAAATATTTTACATCGAAACAAATGGAGTTAGCCTCCATGTCAGGTGTGTCTTGAGAAAAATGGTACAGAACCTACCTCCGTAAATTCAGATTAAAAGGGAAAACTTGGTAAACTATTATTCCTTGTCGCTGGGCCCGTCTCGCTCATCTTTGCCTGAGCTGTCCTTTATCGAGCCAATAAAAACATAGGAAAAATAAGTGGGTTAACCTAAATGGTTAGGTCCTTGTTTCTTTCATGATTTAGGCCAAGTTCTATTATTATTACCGTCACAAAAAGAACCACCATTACACCATACCTATCAATGCATCTTTTCTCTCTCTCTCTCTCTCTCTCTCTCTCTCTCTCTCTCTATCTATTATCTATCTTGCATGTTCAGATGTATAAAAGTGCATACCCAACAATATCACTTCTCTCTGTCGCTCTCCTTAAATGGAGATGATGCTTATCCAACCTAGCTCTTTGCCTTGATATCAATGATGTCTCACCAAACTCAACTTCCCCAACCAGCTTTTTTGTTTATTTTCTTATGCACGTGATATGACTCAATGTGCCCTAGACACTTTTTCCATCAAGCATTGGGTAATTTGGGTGGGGCCTATTTGTACCCTACACCAAATGTGTGGTCAAAGATGACCAATGGCACAACGTGACGATGACCAGAAGAATTGAGTAAAAAACCAAGCTAGATCAGTTAAAAGAAATAAAAATAGCCAAAGCTAGATTCCGAAAGTCTCAAACTGATGCAATAAGGGCAGCCCAAATGGTTGTAGTTGATGGGTCCGTACGCATTGAACGCACAGAGCGTTTGTAGGTTAACGGTGGTTATGAGGGTGTTGGATCCAATATTGATTATCTTTATTATCAGCCTACCGACTACCGTGTTCCTAAGGCTCTAAATAAACAGAGTAGCTTGCGGGCTAGTTTCGTCTCGTTTAGTAAACGACACATGCTCGAGCTCGAGTTTTGGCTAATTTAATAAACGAGTTGAGGAGATTAAATAGGCTTGTTTAGTAAATGATTAAGCTTGACCCGTTAAGGCTCGAGCCGAGCTTGAGCTCAAATTTTTGACTCATTTAGTAAACGTGCCGATTTCGAGCTTGACAAGGTTTGGCTCTTTTGCAACCCCACAGCGTTCCCAACCAAGTTATAGGTAGTTAATTTATGTGACAAATTTTATAAGGCTTTGATGTAATACACTAGTAGATGCTCGTGCCTAAAATCCCAACTTAAAGAAGTTACCCGTTCTATCCAACTGCTTTACTCGTCAAATGTAATCTACACCTAGGGTGATGATCAAAACTGATATGAGGCGCCGTTCATAAGATGCAATATTTAAATAAGATGCCTAAACAATGACGAGGAGAGAGGGGGTAGATTTATCAAATGGCCTTTGTTTGGAAGCCTAGACATTTTGTAATAAATCGTTCTATTATGTAATAATGTAGATGGCCAAGAAAAAGTTGGTTTCACACCGAAATTGACTACCTAACCTAAGTCAAAAAATATTGCATAAATCTAAGAGTGAGTGCAGGCACTTAGTGGTTTCATTTAGGAGTATTAAACAATGTTAACGTCAAAAAATTACTCCTTCAAAGAGAAAATGACAGACTTCCAACTTGCTTGCCTGAAAATTAAGGAAATCACTGCTACTCTACGGAGCAAGTGTTTGTTCTTTATGAGGTTGTGTATTCTGAATTCCGCGAAGTAATATTCTAGGCGATTGGCAAGTAGAAGGTTTTGGCCATCGTTAACTTCAGGATTCCGGAATTAATCGAGGTAAGCGCAAGCTGACATGGACATCCGGTTTTTAAAAAAATGAAGGAAATCACTAGTAATCATCTGAATATTCACATTTCACACAACCAGTCAATTTAGGATTCAATTTGTGATTTTAGTGAGATTAGTACAATAAGTATATAGAATCGATAACCCAAGAAGACTGCCCTGCTTGGGCACAATGCCAAGATAGCTACAAGTACTGGACGCGACATGCAAGGGCAAGGAGCCAATCAGCCCACCGGCCTGAGGGGTTCCAAGGCTCCGTAGTCACGGCTCTCTTGTTCTCTATGGAGAATGTTTCTGCTTGTCCCAAGTCTAAAAGGTAGGGCTGAAACCAGTTCGGTTCGGTTCGGTTCTTGGACGTTTTTGTGCGAACCGGTTCTGTTCGGTTCGGGAGGTTCACTGAACCGAACCGGTTATATTGATCCCGGTTCGGTTCGGTTCGGTTCGGGGCCGGTTCGGTTCGGTTCGGGAAAAAACAATTAATATATATATTTATTAAAATATATTAAAAAATATTTAATATATTTAAAAAATATTTAATATATATATATATATATTAAGAAATTTAAAAAATATTTAATATATATTAAAATATATTTAAAAATATTTAATATATATATATTAAACCGGTTCGGTTCGGTTCGGCTCGGCTCGGTTCGGTTCGCTGGAAATTTTCAAGAACCGAAAACCGAACCGGTTTCAGAAATTTTTAACATCTAAGAACCGAACCGGTTCGGTTCGGTTTGATTCGGTTCGGTTCGGGACCGGTTCGGTTCGGTTCGGCAATTCGGTTCGGTTCGGTCGGTTTTTTGTACACCCCTACTAAAAGGATTGAGGACAAAGGGATAGTCAAGTGGTAAGGCTTCTCTTTACCAGGAAAAAGACCTGGGTTCGATTCTCATTATGAGGTTCCATCACCCACCTGTTACTCTAATGGAAAAAGACCTGCGTTCGATTCTCATAATGGGTTTCCATACCCCACCAGGCCCACCTCCTAGGGTAGGAGGTTAGATTAGGTTTATGGCACGTACTTAAAACGTTATTTAAAACGATTGCCTCTCTTAAAAAAAGGAGAACTGCCAAGGCTATCGGTATATGAAAAGATCGGCCTAATCTGCATCTCTAAGTATAAGAGACCTAATTCGAATGGAAGGCAACGCATGCCGTATAAAGAAAGTAAGTCTACGTTCATTATTTCGAGGAACAAAACTTTCGATACACAAGCATGCGCTTCAGTCTTTCTCACTTTACGCAGAATTCATTTGATCTAGGCATCCAATGCATGCTGGCTGACGCCAAGCTGGTTTCTTTAATCATTACTTGTAGAACGATCGACTAAGACATCCGAAATATACCACTTCATCACAATACTATGTATCCGTTGATTCCTTACTACGAGATAAAACTTTCGCGATCCCTAACCCAAGCAAATTAAACATGAATCTTTTAATAATGATTAAATCTGCATTGTTCAAATTAATATTGAATTTGATGAAAAGGTATCTAGAAGAGTTGTTGAAGCACGAAACCAAAATCTTTTTGTATAATAAAAAAATATTCTCCTCCTCAAGACGCAATGGCAGAAGGGACAAGCAAATCCCAGCTGCTAGTGACAGTCTGAGGTTGTTAACTTATGGCGTATTAGTTCCAGAACGTGCTATAAGTATATTTTTTAATTTGATGACTTGAATTTGGTACCGTCCCGTAATGCATAAAGCTAATTAAGAATCCATCTTTAGCAATGCATAAAGGTACCGTCCGTAATGCTATATATATTTTTTAAACCCATCTTTAGCAAATAAAATATATATATATATATATATATATAGAGAGAGAGAGAGAGAGAGAGAGAGAGAAGGAAAAGATGTGTTTCTAGAAGGGAAATAGAGAAATACTATTGTTTATTCTTTATTTCATACACTTTCTTCTACTTCAAAAAAGAGATGGCATATATACTACTTATGTACGGGGCGGACCCACCTACGTGGGGTCACGTGCCCCCCACCCCCCGACCCTTAAAATTTTTTTTTTTTTCAGTTTTGTATATATATTATTTATGTTGAATACGTGTAAGAAGGTGTTTCTTGATGCACTAGTAAAGAACTCTCCTATTAACCAATAGGTGCTGCGTTCGAGACCTCAGGCCATGCTCTACAGAGTTTTTTTGTCTTTTGGAAAAAAGGCACTAGAAAAAGTGTGGGTGAGTGTGTTTTTTTTTTTTTTGCCAAAAGACACTCGAATTTTTTGCCTTTTTCCCAAAAGGAGAAAATGTGTGGTTTTTTTTTTTTTTTCAAAAGGTGCTAGAAAATAGTAGTGCGTATCTTATTTTTTATACTATTCATGGGTTCGAGTCTACCCCACATTGCATTTGTATACTTTTTGTCTTCAAAACTGTAATAGTAGAGTTAGTAATAGAAAAATAGATGATGAAACATGTGATAATATTGTTTTAATGCATTTAGTCAAGGTGCGTAAGTTTGCCCAAGTAGCTAATTATTAAAATACATATATACTTTAAAATTGTTAATTTATCATTAATGCTAAAATTATTTTGGAGTAAATGTGTTTAACTGTAATTCGTATATTACGGTTACAAAAAAAATTAGTGCCCCCGCTATGTCAAATTCCTAGGTCCGCCACTGCCTATGTATAGCTAGGTTAATGGGACCTATTTTGCCCTCTATACGGGCCTCGTTCTATTTTTGAGAATGTAATCCGACATGTTTATTATGTAGACCTCAATGTCTTGTATAGAATTGTAAAAAATCAAATTGATTGGATATCGCTAACCAGCTGTGAATCATATTTGTTTTAAGTGAATAAACAGTAAATATGAATTTAAAAAATAAGCAAGAAGATAGGTATCAATGTTCGACCAGCCTAGTTTTTCGCCGGAGGCCATTTGATTTGTTGGGTTGTACACGTTTTTGGATATGGGACAAAGTATATTATTTGGAGGGCACAAGTGCCCGTCTCAATTATTGAGGTGTCATTTTTTGTTTTTCTCAAGGTTGGGAAGATAAGAGTTCTTTTTTTTTTTTTTTTTTTCCCTCCTGTTTTGTGTTAGGTTTCTCCTCTCTTTTTGCGGAGGTTTTCTCCCTTCGTTGGTGTTCATGTTGGGAACCCGGTTGGGTCATCCCTTTTCCGGCTAGTGGTTTTTGGTTTATAGGTTAGATTTAATTGATCTCCATGTGTGTTTCATGTTAGATGGGACAATGCTTTGCGCAACATCCTCTAGTCGGCTTCTGTTGATTTAACTGCGATGGTGATCTAGATCCATCATGTAGACATGCTGTCGTTGCTTTCCCAAATCGAGAGATTCAGTTGCATGTCTTGTTTGGTCGTAAAATATTAAGTTAACCGGATACCGAATAAAATTGGATTTGGGCAGATATATTCTGAAAAAAAATGATCTGGGCACACTGTATACAACTTTATTTTTGGCAATACACTGGATAAAACTTGGAAACTCTATTTTTGATCTAAATATACGTGCTCCGATTAGATACAAGT
Source organism: Rhododendron molle (assembly GCA_025413875.1). Lineage (NCBI taxonomy): Eukaryota > Viridiplantae > Streptophyta > Magnoliopsida > Ericales > Ericaceae > Rhododendron > Rhododendron molle. The sequence continues at coordinate 53,819,099 of CM046398.1, forward strand.
TGGCATCCAACTGACTTTGGTCACGGCTAACCGGCAGAAAAGCAGCCTCTTTTAGTAAGGAGTATATAATTGGCCTAGAGAGAGAGAGAGAGAGAGAGAGAGAGTAGGGGCCATGTGAGTTGGAGGAGTCCCAAACAGCCGCAACCGGAGCACATGACGCTGCATCGGGCGCGGCTGCCAACTGCCGACCCAAAAAGATAGGATCCGGAGTTGGTACACTACTGTCTCTGCGATTGGAGCCCTTCCAAAGACAAAAATACACCACTTTCAAAAAATAAAATGAAAATACACACCACAAATAAGGGCATGAACAAATTCTTTTTCCTCTATATATGAAGAAGACAAATATCTTCTTTACGGATATTTCTGCGAAAATGAGTTCACAGTGGTGAATCTCGCCTGTTCAAAGTGTTTTGGACGCTCTGGATTTTCTGAAGAAAAATTAATTTTTCTCCAAAAAAAATTTCATTAAAATGCGGACCGTCTAAAACACTTTTGGACAATTACAATTAGTTGTTGCTATAAGGAATAAAGAAACAACCTGCGGTCCCCCCCCCACCCAAATTGGTTATACGACGAACATACGGCTAGAAAATTGATATTCGCGCTTCCTTTTTTTATGCAAGTTTTCCACTTTATTCATGAACTTACTAGTAATTTTATGTTGAAAGTGGAACGTCTGCATCAAAAAAGGGAGCGCGAATATCAATTCTCATTAATTAGTATACTACTTGATAATCCAAGCTTTTGGGGTAATTTGGCCGAGGATTAGATCAGATGGGGACCTAAAGGGCCCACCACCGGGGGTCATGCATGTGGATGTTGGTGGGAGGAGAACTATGCATTATTAACTACAACAATAATTGTGTACGGAGAGGGAGAGAGAGAGAGAGAGAGAGAGAGAGAGAGAGAGAGAGAGAAGTAGTAGTTTTTATAAACTGGATAAAATAAGTAATATGGCTTAGAGCATCCGCATTGTAATAATCAAATGGATGTAAATAAGTAAACTTAACAATAATACTCAAAAAATACCTCACATTGTAATAAGCAAAGTTACAAGTCTTTCAGCAAATAATCAAATTCCATCCATTCCATAACCAAACTTAACAACTTTTACTAATAACCAAAACTCAATAACCAAACCCAATAAGGAAACTCGAAACTCAATAACTCAAAAACACCCCTCATTGGAATCGTCTCATCGAGACGAATAATTTAGTGTGATCGGATGCGTGATTGAAACTCGTTTGCGATTGGACATAGGTGCATTGAGTATTTTGAGATTTTTTTTTGTTAGGGATGCAAAAATAACCAATGTGGAGATAGAGGTTGTTAAGTTTAATTATGAACTAAATGGATAATCAAATGCTGACGTGACACATTTTGGTTATTGATTTTGATTATTCCCATTGCGGATGCTTAGTTAGTACTCCATCCGTCCCAAAAAAAATGACAATTTATGAAATCCGTGTCATTTTTCATCGCTTATATCTTTCGATCTATAATGTTTTTCATAAGTTTGAAAATTTTGTATAATAGAATTAATAGAGAACTATCAAACAAGATCCATATTGCGTATTTTTTGAGATCCGTATTAAAAGATATAAGAAGTTGAAATTGACACGAATATCAAAAATTGACATCCATTATGGGACGGAGGGAGTAGAAAATTTCCATTGAGACTGAAGAGAGAGAGAGAGAGAGTGGGGAGGAAAAGGGATACAAAATATCTATGGAAGCTTCTATTGTCTCTGCCTAAGCCCTTTGAAAAAGACCAGAAAATAAAAGGACGAAATGTAGGCTGAGGTTAATTAAAATTCCTTTTGTTTTGATCTTTAGTACTAATAATAACATTTTATTTCATATTTGTGTTACTTCTCTTCTTTTTTATGAAATACAATAAATAAGTCGAATGAATATCTACTACGTAATTTTGGATAAGTGCATGCAGCAACTACAAATTATACGTATGATGTAAGACACATCTCGCTGCTTAGTATTTCTGAATTTTCAATTATTAATTAATCTTAGGGACAACGTGCATGTTAATCTTTAGTATTTCACAAGATGATATCTTACTGGAGTGTCATAGTAAACTCTTATCAGGAGAGGTTTTATTTATATATGGATTAATCAGGACCTTCCAAAACCAAAATCAGTGAACAGTCAAGCCCCTAGCTAATTTCCAAAAAATAAAAGAGAGAGAGAGAGAGAGAGAGAGAGAGAGAGAGAGAGAGAGAGAGTCAAGCACCTACCTACCTAATAATGTTGGTACCTACCTGTGGTCGTCGGACCCCAAATTAAAATTAAATTAAATGGTGGTGGTGGGGTTCTCCAATTCAATTGTGGGTCTGACACCCTTTGACCAATGGCAGTCACTCCAATAGCTCTAGCCACTTTCACAAGCACGAGGAATATAGAGCTTTGGAAAAATCTCTCATTATTATAAAATAAACGTTTCTTTGAGCATCTTTGTGTCAGATACTACTCCTTCTCCCGTTCTAAATTGAGAGTCTCTCTTCGAGATTCCAACTATTTTAGGGGACATACAATAATTATACCTATAGGCTTCGTTTGATAACAGAGATAGATGAATGGGATTCGTAAGGAGATGGGATTAGGATTGGGATTCGTAAGGAGATGGGATTGGTAATGAGAAGGGATTGATAATGAATATGTTTGTTTGGGATGGGATTAGATGATGGGATTATTAATATCATGTTTGTTTGAGATGTGATTAGATTGTTAGAAGAAATTGGTAAAGAGAAGGGATTGGTAATGCGAAGGAATTGGGATTGGATTATTAATACCCCTCAATACCAAGTCCCACGGGGTATTAGCAATACCCTCTAATACCCCCTCTATTAATCCGATCGGACTAAATAGTCCGGACCTTTTTTTGTTACCAAACGGAGTATTAATAGTCCCATGGGATTATTACTCCAATCCCAACCCTCAAACCCGTTATCAAACGGGGCCATATTGCCTATCATTTCCACCATTACCTCTATATTTTACTTACTTTATAACACTTATATTCAATTGGGAGGGATACTTTTAGAAAATTACCAAATTTTTCCTTTCATTTTTGGAAAAGAAAACCTTCATTTTAGAACAATCCAAAATGAAATAATGGACTCTCAATTTGAAACGGAGGGAGTACTATTTAGTAGTTAACCGGGTCAAATGGAAGATGGTAGTAACATAAATTCATGGATTTGACCAACTCTTTTTCTTTTCTCTTATTTTTTTGGTAGTACAATTGTATAAATGATTGGCTTACCATGGTAGATGCGATCACTATTTTATCGCCCAGTTCCCTTTTTATTACTACTATTATTCTATCTGTCCAAATAATAAAACTTTGTTCTTCCATCTAACTGGAAAAAAGTTACTATCTTCTTAAAGAAAATTGACTCTATCAGACTGTTATAACTACGACGCTTTTTCCCCCTAGTAAATTAAAGCTTCAATTGATCAAACACATCGCTCTTCTCGCAAATTAACTACGCCCAATTCTAATATTGAAGTTGGTTTTTTTCGGTTGATGTATATCGTATATCTATGACATATATATAAACACGGGGACAAGGTAAAGAATCAAATCCGGATAAAAGAAAAAGGAAAGAAAAGGGGGGAGTAAAGAATCAAATCTACAATAGTAGTTAGGGTTTCCATTTCTAGTTGCTGAGGTTGGTTAGGGAATATGGGCAACACAATAATTGAAAGGTTGGTAGAAAAACGGTACTACTTTGTACAGGTGTTTAGTTTCCTCTAGAGCATTCGCAATTGGTGTGTTATATTTGTGTATCAAAATGTTTGTTAGGGTATGTGTTAGGATAAAAAATGGGTCCCATAAGTATATGTTAACTTAGAAGTGTGTTAGTAAATATATGAGTATCTCAATGGGTTTGATAGGAGTGTGTTAACTCTTTAAAATAATGTCAAAACAATGGCTATAATAAAAAAAAAAGTAGCGTGGGCATTTATGTTTTATTGTTGAAGTTTGGATTTATAGAGATAGGACCCACTTATTGTTTGTTAGCTAGGTTGCTAACTTAATAACTATGCTAACACACTACTAGATTTAGCACACTCCAGTACACTTTAACACACATGCATTGTGGCACCAAAAAATATAATTTTGTTTGCTAAGTCTTAACACACATAATTAACACACTAGTTAACAAACTCATTACGGATGCTTACGCATTACTCCCTCTGTCCCAATTTAAGTGTCCTATACGGAAAATTATTTATTTTAAGAAGTCAAAATTTTTACTCTAAATTTCCAAAAGTAACCTTAAAAATTGTGAAGTTAATTATATGTATGAAAATTGCTTATATCTTTCAAGATGAATCTCAAAATGTATGTAATATGAATTTTGTTTGGTAAATCTCAATTAGTTTTATTATATAAACTTTTCAAAATCATGACAAATATTATAAATTGAAAGATATTATCAATCTAAAAATGACACGAATATAAAAAAAACTGTCAAATCAATATGTACTTTTTAGAGGTAAAATTGAAAGTTTGGCATGTTCTGATGATTATTTTTAGAAAGTAGACACTTATTTTGGGACATCCCAAAATATAAATGTGGACACTTAAATTGGGACAGAGAAAGTATTTTATAGTAGTTTTTGTAGGGCTTTTATTATGGGCAGAAAATTAAGAAGTAGAGATAGGTTACCTACCTCTTCCTCTTCCTGCTGCCTTCTCATCCTCTCACAGCTTATCCATTGACCCCATAATTTTCTTCTCTAAATATTTATCTGTATATGTATTGAAAAAATACACTTATTCTTGTCCACATAAATTTTTCAAAAAAGTCCAAACCCGATGCAAATTAGATCGGAACTACTCACTCCGTCCTATATTTCTTATCCAATATTCTAATTTTGAATTGTTTCAAAATGTTTGTCCTTTTTTGAAAAACCAAAATAAAAGACATGTATGCGTGATGTTCTAGAATTACTTCCACCAACGATTAAAAATAGTTGTTTAAAAGTAGAGAACAACACATGAGGTAACATGCATGATAATCTCATCAAATTTTTTAAAGAGGTGTGTAAATAAGTGCAATGGTGGAACTAACACATGAGGTAACATGCATGATAATCTCATCAAATTTTTTAAAGAGGTGTGTAAATAAGTGCAATGGTAGAACTAAGGCTCCTCGTAATTCTTGAAGTCAAGATGCTCTACTTTTTTCCAAATTATTCTTGCAGATTTTAAGATGATTGTTTGGTAATGATACTGTAACGCCTCAGATTTTTGGGTACGTTAAATAAACATTTCGTTGAATATCAAAAGAGAGTCTGTCTCTTTATTACATCATAACTCCCACTGGGGTTCAAAATTTATACAAATGAAGGGGTTCTAGGGTTCCTAACTACAGCTCCGCCTGCAGCTTCATCTTAGCCAGCTCCAAAAGCCTCCAAGGTATATTGTTCATCTTGATCATCTACAAAATCTGACACATTATACCAGCGTCGCCACTGATATAATATGTCAGGGTCACCAAAAGTAACACCATGAGCTACAAGAGCTCAGCAGAATAATCCTATACCAACTAACCCATATCTTACCAATATCAGAGTATAAGAATAACATACTAACTCTTGTACAAGCAGCGGAATAAAACATACATGTTTAACAATGCATTAACAATGACACATCCGCATTCCTTAGTCTAACGTTGGTGTCTGCATTGTATGTGTTTCTCCTACGCGACTCGTCATAGACTGTGTCACCATATTCATCAATGTTTTCGAAATCCTTTTTACTTCCAAATCAACATTTTGAAAATCACATTTAACACACCCAATCTCGGTTCCGCTGCGCCGGACTCCCATTGGCACACAAAACATTCATTTCACAAAATCATTTTTAACACACCCAACCTCGGTTTCGCCACGCCGGGTTCCCGAGTATCCTCACAATGGTTCCGCAGCGCCGGGTTCCCATTGGCACACATTTGCAAATCATTTTTAACACACCCAGCCTCGGTTCCGCCGCGCCGGGTTCCCGAGTATCCTCACAATGGTTCCGCCGCGCCGGGTTCCCATTGGCACACATTTGCATTGGCTCCTCTCCGCGAATAACCAAGCCACACACCCAACCTCGGTTCCGCCGCGCCGGGTTCCCATTGGCACACATTTGCATTGGCTCCTCTCCGCGAATAACCAAGCCACACACCCAACCTCGGTTCCGCCGCGCCGGGTTCCCGAGTATCCTCACAATGGTTCCGCCGCGCCGGGTTCCCATTGGCACACAACACACACACACTCACATAATGCACCCCACATTTGGTCATTATGTAGTTTCGAAAATATTTCATCATTTGTAACACGCATTCCCACAATGGGCAAGTCCGGCCACATTACGTTTTCAAAACACACCTTGTTTTAAACCCTTTTTATCCATATCAACCACACCATAGGTGTCATGTTTCTATTTCTCGATTTCCGTGTCTCGTTCTCATGCATAGATTCCGCGGTGGGACTTTTCACATAAATTGACTTAAATCATTCATTGTAATCTAACTAGTAAGATCGTGCAAGCATTCTTATAAACAAGCTCATCACCATCCTTATACAACCACAAGTAATGCAAACATGTAAACAAGTTCATAAACTTCTAAAAGATCAAAATACGAATACTTCGAATAAAACTTCTGATTTTTCTTGTTTTGAAATCCGTTCTTTCTTTCTTTGTGGGAAGTTCAAAAAAAATAACATATATTTAATGACGTAGAAATTGTTTATTCAACATGACATGCTTCCTTCGAAATTTTAGTAAAACAAGTTTGCTAACAAATCCTTAGTGTCTTAACTTAACATGTTATCCAATCGTACTCAAATTATTACTAAAACATAATGCTACATGTATGGATGCTCTCGGAAAAATCTTTACTTATGCTTTCAACATTCACAAGTATTGTAAGCAAAACATGCCTTAAAGCTCGTAATCAATTCAAAGATCAAAGTATAATTCCTTCGAACTAAATTGGTACTTTATGAAAACAATCATCGTTTTTCTATCATGCATTTCAAACCTTTAAAGTAAGTAGAGAACTTTATGTACTTAAGATTAACGAGCAATGGATAAACTACGTATACTTAGGATTAACAAGTAAAGGATAATCTACTTCATGCACATAACGTACGATATACTTAGGGAAAGTAGATAGGGAAAATCTACGTATACTCAAGGTTAGGAAGTATAGGAAAAATCTACCTTGATCCGAAACTAGTCGGGGCCGAATAAGCTAGTTGGAAACTTCTACGGGCGTTGAAACTCGCAATCTGGACCAGACTTTGGATGGCCGTAACTCGGTCAATACTTGGCCGAATAGGATCATTCCTGAGTCTAAATCGAAGATCTCGAAGTTTTCTACAACTTTCGTGGAGGACGTTGTTCCTAGAAACGACTTTCGCCCGGAGAAAAATGGTGATAAAAGGAGTGACAGTTTGCTGTCTGGAAACTGGAATCCGAGATTTTTGCTGAACTTCGGATGGCGATATCTTGGTCGATTCTTGACCGATTGGGGTGGTTCTTGGGTCTAACTTGAAGCTCTCGAAGTGCTCTACAACATTCTTGAAGGGAGTTGGGTCTAAGGACTGCTTTAAGCAGGAGAAAAATGGAGATTTACGAAAGGCAGTAAGCTGCCAGGAAAACAGAAATGGTTTTCTAGAGAGAAGTTGGAGCAATGCTTTGAGGTGTGAATTGAATGAGAAGCATTGGGTGCTATTTATAGGCAAAAATCTGGTCTCTCCTCTCCCTCCATGGCCGGCCCCCCTCCCTCTCTATCTCTCCATGTGTTGTTCCCTCATGGTTGGCCCCTCTTCCTCTCTTCTTCTTGCTCCAAGTGTTAAGCTCCCATGGTTGGCCCATCTTCCTCTCTTCTTCTTGCTCCAAGTGTTACTCTCTCATGGTTGGCCCCCCTAGCGGTTATTGTCCAATGGATAAAAGTTTTCCTAACTTTTATTGACCAATGGGTAAAGTCAAAGGTCCAAAAGGTTCTATAGGGGTTCACAAGGTTCATATAGGAAGGTTCAAAGGGTTCACCTAGGTTTAAGAAGAATTGATTAGGCTAATTGGCAATCAGGTTAATCTAACTAATTGGTTAAAGATTAACGACACTTAATCTAGGCTTCCATTACTCGAGTGGTATTTTGGTTGTATTTTGTAGGAAAAATCGTCTAATAACGGAATATTAAAGCCCGACGGTGCCAAACGCCAAGGTAAGGCGTGAACATGGCCAAGGCAGCCCACTAGCAAAGCGGTGGTCAAGGCGTAGCCAAGGCGAGGCCAGAGCAAGGCAGCCCAGTAACGCCAAGGCAAAAGCAAGGCGCGACCCGACGCCAAGGCAAGGCAGGCGCGACAGCGAGCCGACGCCAAGGCAAGGCAGGTCCGGCAGCGAGCCGACGCCAAGGCAAGGCAGTCTCAAGAAGCCGACGCTAAGGCAGGCAGCGCGACAAATGAGCCGACGCTAAGGCGCAGCCTGGCAATGACCGATGCCTCAGCGAGGCAGCCAACCAAGCCAAAGTAAGACAAATAGTCAACTGGCCACAAGAAAGACCAAAAATTAACCACTTTGGCATCGATGCAACGCTCTAGGTTAGGGAAATGTAACTAGTCAAACGGTAGTTAGGGTTTGCTAACTAATCGGTTAAAAGCTAACTATACTTGCTAAGTAGGATTTCCAGCCGAGAAATATAATTTAAAGATATTATTTACTTATTAGGAAAAATATACGAGTACGTTTACAAGTATACTAGTCATGGGAGAAGGACTAGATTGTCCGAAAAAGAATTCAATTTTACAAGTTTTAAATCTAATTATGACGGATTATTAAAATTTAAAAGAAAATTTTAAAGCAATCCAAGCAATTAAAATAAAATTCAAATATTTAACGAAATTTTTATTTACCAAAAATCATGGTCGTTACAGATACTATTTAAATTAGGCCCTAACAATAGCATTAATATCCAGTAAATAATCTCTCGCTCAACATCTGCATCTGAATAACCTAACTAACCCATCATTTAGTTTATCGACTACAAACATAAAAACAGGTACTTTCTTGAAGGCCTTTTTTTGGGGGTGAACTTTTTTTTTTTTGGCATATCGATGGAGGACGAAGAAGCAGGGCCTGTGAGAAATTAGGGAATAAATTAGGTACAATTACTATGTAAATTTTTTTTTTTTTGTGTATTTTTTGTTAGCGTGAGTTTCTTAATTATTTTTTGCACATTGGGTGTTGATTCGGCCGATTTTTGCACATAAAAGTACATTCCCATAGCGCTAGCTCCAGATGGTGTGTGATTCGTGTAACTGGTGGTTGTGAGATCCACATACTTTGTGTCGAAGATTTTAAGGGATGAAATGACCTGCTGTGAACGGTACAAAGTAATGCTCCAAGACCACCAACTATCCTCTCCCTCCCTCAATTCCGGATGGAAAATCCATCAAAATTCCAGAACAAATATCAAAAATTTTCTTCTGTACTCGAGAAATACTATGCACTTTTTGTAGTAATAATCTTACAAGCAAGAGAGAAAGTTAGAGAGATTATAACCTAAATACCCATCTCTTGACCATTCCTCTATTTGCTACATACTACTAATTCAAGCTTCATTTCATCTCCAAGCTTCTGTAATCCAAGACCCCACTTTCCAAACCTAAAAAGTCATAACCAGTACTGCTGCTGCTACTACTTGTACCATTGGAACAACTGCACTCTTCACTGTTTAGTATTCCCAAGCTACATGAGAAACAGAGAGTAGTAGTAGAAGTGGTAAAGTTTCTCCCACCTGTCTTCAAAATCTGATGATCATGAGGTTGGTTTTGGTGTTGGTAAGGAGGGCTAATTCTCAGCTCAAGATTTAGGTCTGGACACCTTTCTTTGCCACTAAACCCATTACTACTAGTCACCACTGCTTTCTCCTCTTCTTTCTCAACGGAAGCAGTTGCAAACGATATGGTTTTAACCTCTGGTTGAGGCTCGTTGATGGGCCGGTGAGTCATCGGATCGATTCCCCGGTTCAAAAGCTTTCTTCGGATATGAGTGTTCCAGTAGTTCTTTATCTCGTTATCTGTCCTACCCGGTAATCTTGCAGCTATAAGCGACCATCTATATTAACAACAACAAAAATCCATTTAGATTTTAAAAGAATTGTTGAAGTACCATGTATCGGAAATAAATAAAAGTGAGTTAGATTTATTCCTATATGCTATAGTGGGGAATATCACATGCATTCAATAAGTTTAGGGAAGCATAAATTGACTATGGGACTGACCACAAAAATAAATGGGTAAATCAGAAATATTGTTACTATTTGTTCATCGGGGCCTACTAGAAAGATTGGGAATTTATTGCGACAGAGTGAGTAGTTGAAGTTTAAGATGTGAAGTATGTAATTAATTGAATTTAACTTACTTGTTACCAAGGAGGCTATGGAGCTTGATGATGAGCTCGTCTTCTTCTTCTGTGAAATTGCCTCTTTTCAGGTCAGGCCTCAGGTAATTAATCCAACGGAGGCGGCAACTCTTTCCACAGCGGAGGAGGCCGGCGGCCTTAGGAAGAGACCGCCAGCATCCTTCGCCGTGGGCCCGGATGTAAGCGATGAGCCGATCATCTTCTTCCTTGGTCCATGCCCCTTTGTTTGTGTGCGCTTTCTCACAACAAGGTGACCTTCCCATTTGAGTTTGGGGTTAGCTGCTTCTTATTCTTCTTCTTCCTCAACCTTTGGCTTTTTGGTTTTCGGTTTTGGTTTTTCCTACGGCTTACAGTGGTGATGGTGTAACTTGAGGTGTGTGCTTGTGGATCAAGGTTGGCCCTTGTGAGTACTTGACAAGGGATTTTATAAGGCTTTTGACGAGAGGGAGAGAGAGAGAGAGCTAGAGAGAGAGAGAGAGAGTAATTGCTTCTAGATGTGAGTTGGTAAGACAGGTTTGAGGGAGTGGATGGTGGCCTCTCTTTTGATGATATTGGCATTATCATATCGACATATACTCATATTAAATGTGGGTATACCTTTAGGTAGGTGTAAAAGTAAGGTGTATAATTAAACATAGCAAGACAAGGAGTACTGATCTTTGCCTTTCTTTTCTCTCTCTAAAACTCTGAACCACTTAGAGATTAAAAATTGATAAAATCTTGTTTAGGGAGGTGCTGTAAACAAGTATTTACAACACTCAATTGTGACCGTCTAAAAATATTTTGGATAGTCGGGATGTTAATGAAATTTTTCCGGGGAAGAATTAAACTTTTCTCTGGAAAAGTTTCATTAAAATTCGGAATGTTCAGAATACTTTTGGACGACTGTGATTGGTTGATACTGTAAACATGCAGCACCTCCGTAAATAATAAGTATATGTATCCGTAAAAATTTTGGTGATCGATCAAAGTGCTCTATCCTTAGTACCTTTCTAGGAAAAGAAAATGTGTTTGTGAAACAAAATATTTATCAGGTGTGACAAGAAAGTTTAACTATTCTGTCATGTAATTATTCTGTCTCGTGGCTACAACCAATTTTTTTGGATACAGACAGTTGTGATTCATTGAATTGGAGATCGACATTTGATAATAGATTCTCGGTTAAATCAGTGGGAAAATAGTAAGCAATCTGGAAGTCTGGGATTGGAAGCCGTGTGGAAGAACATTAGCCCCCCTAAGGTGGAAATTTTCGCTTGGATGGCTATTCAATCTAAGGTAGCCAAGAGATCGGTGCTTTTGGGCAGAAATTTGATTTTGGAGGGACAATCTTCTTTGTGCCCTCTTTGCTCTTGGAAACTCCGCAACACTTGTTTTTGCACTGTCTTTTTTCGAGGGGTGTTTGGTCGCAGATTCTAGAATGGCGGCGTGTTCAATGGGTATGTCTCGAATCTCTGCATAATCATCTCTGGTGGTGGATGGATAACAGATTTAGAAACTTGGAGAAAAGATTGTGGGAAGCTACTTTCTTCGCGACCTTGGAAGCTACTTTCTTCGCGACTTTGTGGTCATTATGGCTGGTGCGAAACGAGTTTGTGTTTAACAACGCAACTGTGACGGTCGGGGAAGTGGTTGAAAAGGTAAAATCTAGAGTTGCTATGTGGGTAAAGTACGACATTAAGGTGTGTACAGTGGAGGAGTTTAAGATCGTTCTGGATAGGAATAGGCTGTTAAAGGTGTAAGTCGTGCTTGTGATTTTAGGTAAGGTGTGTCTTCTTCCAATGTTTTGTTGGAAGGCATTGTAAGGTGTATTTTCTATCCTTTGCTTGATCGCGTAAGTTTTGTGTACCTACTATGATTGAGCCCCCTTGATGTATCTCTTCGAATATGATATAAAAATTCCGTTTGCCGAGAAATTTTTTTTTTATTCTAGCTGCATAGGATTTCTGACGGTTTAGGACCATTGAAAACCCTTTTTATTTCGGATATATGTAATTCTTTACATATTTTTCTATCTTCGCTTCTTCTTTTTTGGATTACCATTAAATTAAGAACAAATTCAACGAAAAATAGTGGGTTCAAACCCGGCCTATATCATCCCTTGTACTGCTCCCAAGAGCAAGATGTGAAATAAATCTGTCACAGTTATTTTTATGTGAAAGTACACGGAGACCTCTTTAACTATCACTTTTTTCTCGTGAAGGCCCCCTAACATTTAAAATCGTCCATAGAGACCGTTTCAACTATAACCGTTAACCAATCAGCATCCTTCTATCAAAAAGATCATTAAGATGGAGGGCTCATCATGGACAATTATTAAAGATGAGGGGGTATTGTAGGCGAGTTTTAAGGGGTAAAATTTTCTTTTTTCTCTCATTCTGTTAATAGAGTTAGCAAATTTTTTATTTCATATAGTTGAGGGGGTTTGTGTGGGCGATTTTAAATTTTAGGGGATTTCCATGAAAAAAAGTGATAGTTGAGGGGGTCCTCGTATTCTTTCACCTATCTTTTAATAGTCTGCAGTGCTAAAAAAAAAAGTTTCAAAAACAGATTTTTCTTTTTTTGGTCATGAAAAAATAGAAATATTGTTGAACACGTTTGGTACTATTTTGGCCCAAGCCCTTCAAAAAGGATGAAGTTTTTTTTTTTGCATATAACTCCAGTTATTCGGGTTAGCTTACGCGTGCATCTTGACTTATCTTGGATAAATCAATTCACCACTTACTTGCAGTGGTCTCAATTTAAGTCAAAGCGTGATACCACCTGAAAGATTTCGAACGTGAGATCTTGAGAGCTAGAGAGCAAACTCCTGAGTCTCAGGTCTTGACCACAATGCTAACTTGGCGGTGAGATGTCCAAGGTTTGACAAAGCGAAACTTCTGTTCTACCAAAAATGACTTTGTGAAATTTGGCATCAAGTTTTTGCTAGCCAACGGAGAGCCTCTTGCCATTTTATTTTATTTTATTTTTTTGGTCGAATTTCGACAAAGATAACGAATTTGGAACGACGAAGTACTTGCTATGAGGCTTCACTATATTTTGGTATGGGTTGAGGTTAAATCTGTTTTACTACTTGTTTTCCTCTCGCAATTCATTTACAAATTTGAGAATTAAATTATAACAAGAACTAAGTGATCAGTTATACCCACTACCCAGCTACATTAATTAGGAATTAGTAGTATATAATAGAATGTGGTTGGAACTAACATCAATATTGTGTTAGTTGTAAAGTCACTCCGTCATCACTTCTTTATATGCATTTGATTATGTTATTAGTAATACGGTGATCTGTTGCTCGTGAGTCGGATTAGCTCACCTATCTAACCCTTGGACATTGATGCAGGGAAGCACCAATTGGTTTTTTTGGAGAGGGGCAGAAGGGTAATTCCACACACCCAAACACCTAGGCAATTGCTGACTAGGTGAAGCAACAATTGGTTGATTCACACATAATACTCAAAAATTGGTATAAAAGAGATCACTCTTTATAATTTCATTAATCATCAAAAACTGAATAGTTCTAAGGCTTACAACTCATTTTATAATAATGTGGAAATACTGAAACGGAAATAAAAAGATTGTCAAGAAATCTAATTCTTGGAGAATAAGAAACTAACGAAAATAGAAAAAGCAAATCAAAGCAAATTAGGAAACTAATTATTCTAAGCTAACCTATCTAAAATTTTTAAATTCCTAATAAAACATTAAATTCAAAATAATACGTAATTAATATTTATTTTTAGTATTACGACTGCATCATTCTCCTGGGTTTAAGAAAACTCGTCCTCGAGTTTTTATTGCTTCAAATGATCTTGCTCGTCGAAACTTGTCTGCATCGATCTTATACTTTAAGTTGATCTTCTCGAATCTAAATTTCAAATAATCTTAAAAAATGAGAGGAGCAATTTCCTTCCAAACATGCACAAGGTGTGGAATCCAATAAATCTTACTTGCAAGATCTTCAATAGCCTCCCAAAATGGATCCACGTACTGAAAATTTTGATCATCTTCAACACGATTTATTCTGAAGACAAATTTTATAAAACTGCCAAGTACTTCTAGCAACGGCATCAAATTTGTATTTTTCAACGAGGAACTTGGATCCTCTCTTTTTTTAGAAACTATCTCATACCTTTCATCAACGAATAGTTCTTCATCATAAATTGGCGGTTTACTCCAATCCACAACTGGGTCTGGAATAACTTTGGATGTGAAAGGCCACCGAACTATAGCCTCCTCCATGAAGGAGCACGAATTCAGTGGGTTGTAGTGAGGTTGGTTATCAATGATCGAGACGGCCCTCTTGACCAACTCTTCATGTGTGTATTCTTAATCCATTGAAACCATACCTCTAGTTGTGCACCCCGTGCAGCCTCATTACCTTCGTTCACATCTTTGGCAACAGCATAACGACCATCACAAACTCCTTGTCGCTCCATGATCCAGAATCGAGTGCAAGCTTTGATACCAGCCGATGCAAGGAAGCGTGTCGAAAAGGGAGATCGGGCAAAAAAATCGCGACAACTCTTCCTTAAACCCGTTTAGCCTGTGAATACCCAGGAATAAAGGCAACAACAATTAGTTGATTCACACAGAATACCCAAAAATTGGTATAAAAGAGAGCACTTTTTATAATTTATTAATCATAAAAACTGAATAGCCCTAAGGCTTACAACTCAATTTATAATAATGTAGAAATACTGAAACAAAAATAAAAAGATTGTCAAGAAATCTAATTCTTGGAGAATAAGAAACTAACTAAAATAGAAAAAGCAAATTAGGGAACTAATTATTCTACGCTAACTATCTAAAATTATTAAATTCCTAATAAAAAAATAAACTCAAAATAATACGTGATTAATATATATTGTTAGTATTACGACTGCATCAGACATTAACCACAATCTAAACATGAAATAATGCTTTTCCAATTTACTAATCTTTTATAGGCTAAATAAAGTAATCCTCGTTTTCAAACATATACAAACCTAATTATATTCATGACCTAATGGGGAAATTCAAAATCTTAGCACTTAGTGAGTTCGTTGTGGTGGGCGCCCATTAGATTAAAAAAGTGTCGAAGTGGGATTTTCTCTTCTATTGTTGTGCATAAGCATATAGGTGGGTAGTTGTGGTTCTTTATTCTATTGGTGTTCTATCTCCTAGAGAGAGAGAGAGAGAGAGACAGGGGAAAAGGTACTGCTAGGGTTTCTAGAAGACTTGGATATATGTCATGAAAGAAAAAGAAAACATAATTAGTGTGGTTGTGTGTGGGCTTTGGTTCACCTTCCACTTTTCTCTAGTATTTCTTTTTCTCTCCAAACATTGTGGTCAAGTTTAGGGACCTAATTAAGGTTGGTTCGCCGGAGATGGAAGGTTGTTTCAACTTTAGAATGTTCAATTATCATATTTTAATGTAATGCAAGTGGAGTGCAGTGCAGTGCAGTTGGTGCCTCCCTTATATTCTCATGCACATGGGCAAAGTTCGATTCCCGTAAGCACTCATTCCCCTCCCATAATCTCCTAGGATAGAGTAGATTAAGATTAATGAATAACAAAAAAAAAAACATAATGCATTTGTATATCATCTAATGTATTCCCTTTGTCCGTAAATATGTGCAATTTTTTAACAAAAAAATAAAGTATTTTTGTGCATAATTTTTTCAATTTCTTCACACTAAATTAAAAATCTAATTAAGTTCTTTAACTGAGTGCGAGGAAATTGGAAAATTATGCAAGGAAGTACTTTATTTTTTTTGTTGAAAATTGCACGTCTTTTCGTAGGGACCACCCACTTATTTATAGACGAATGGAGTAATACATTATAGCTAAATTTGTGTAATTATGTGTCTATACAGTTTATTGGGTGTCTCGTAACCATAATGTTTGTTGCAATAATATCCTCCCTGATTTGGTTATAATTTGTTATCACCCACCACACACATATATATTATCTCTCCTGTGAAAGCAACACAGAAGGTAACTTCTGCCCATGAATCATGATTCTCCACTCCTACCACCAACTTGTTTGCGTTCATTTTGGGTGTCAAACGGGTTGTGCCGTGCAAATCCGGCTCATTTTAGCTTCGTGCATGCCAATAGTGCTTCGTGCCGGCCCACTCATTTACCTTAATCTTGTCGTGACCCGTGCCATTTTTTAGTCGTGTCATCCCTTGCTGACTTGTTTACTTAATCTTGTCGTGCCATTTTTCAATTGTGTCGTATTGTGCCCATCCTAGCCCATCTCCAACCGATCAAGATTTGGCAGGAAAATTTTTTTGTGTAACTAACAACTTAGTATTTGTTGTGTCGTGTCCGTCTAAAATCGTGTCATGCCTGACCCACTTTCGTATCGTGTCCAGCCCGTCTAAAACCGGCTCCGGATCCTCTGTCCGAATGACTCTGTCCGACTCGCCTATCCGAGCTCTCCACGGTGTCGTTTTGGATGAAACAACACTTATTCACTCCAATTAGTTCAATTAGTTCTAGGGCTCTCTTAAGGCTTCAACGAAAGCCTTAGACTCAAAAATAAACTATGGCTCTTTAGGATAAAATGATCAAAAAAATAAAATCTTTACACCGGTTCAACCGAATTGAAAATTGGACCACTTAAATTTTTAAGAGTATTTATATATTAAAAAAAATGGTTAAAAAATTAAGTGCTCAAATTATCAATCCGTTTGAACCAGTGCGAAAATCTTATTTTTATGATCATTTTATCCTAAAGAGTCATAGTTATTTTTTTTCTAGAGCTTTTAACGAAAGCTCTAAGGAGAGCTCTAGAACTAATTGAAGAGTATACACTCAATTATGATTTATAAGTCCTGGAGACAAAAATTAATTATGACTCTTTAGGATAAAAATAATCATAAAAATAAGATCTTCGCACTGGTTCAAACGGATTGAAAATTGGAGAACTTAATTTTTAACCATATTTTTTAATATATAAATACTCTTGAAAAATTAAGTGGTCCAATTTTTAATTCGGTTGAACCGGTGTGAAGATCTTATTTTTCTAATCATTTTATCCTAAAGAGCCATAATTAATTTTTGAGTCTAAAGCTTTCAATGAAAGCCCTAAGAGAGCCTTAGAACTAATTGAACTAATTGGAGTGAATAAGTGCCGTTTAATCCAAAACGATGCCGTGGAGAGCTCGGATAGGCAAGTCGTACAGGCTCGGACAGAGAATCCGGAGCCCCTAAAATTATGTCCATATTGTGTCGTACCATATTTAAACGTGTAAAATTTCATGTTTGACACCTTTAGAGGGGCATGCCCGGCCCACTTGTAAAATTTCATGTGTTCATTTTACCTACTTTTACACCTTCTTCCAACTGTCCTGGTCCAAAACTGACCCCACACCTTTGATGTTGAACCTTGGCACGATTTGAAATTATTCCCAAAGGCGGCCGCTATTTGCAGCGTAGTTTGTGCTACTCGCAACGGATTGCTACCTACAACACACCACCTTATAAAAAATTGCTACTTACAACGAACAAATTATACCTGAACTCCCCTTTTTGCCCTTCTCTACAATATACATACAACCCAAGCAAACCCAACAATCCCGTGAACTATTCTTCAGTACATTCCTAACCTAGGTTTTCTCCACAGCTCCAGTGGTCCACCGATTGCTTCTCCACAGCTCCTCCACAACCCACGGCTACCGCCACCACATACGAACCCACCATTCCTGCCTTCTTCAGTCCGTTCGTTCCATCATCTAACCTAGGTTTTCTTTCTCTCTTCCAGTCCACAGCTCCAATCGACTCCACCACTCCCACCACACCACATGTTCTTCTTCTTCTTCTTCTTCTTATTCTTCTTCTTCTTCCCCTCATGTTCGCACGTTATACGAGGAATAATTACAAATTCTCTTTTTCATATCCTCACTCTTTTCGTACAGAATGTGAACTAACAGATAGAATAACACCAATCGGATACTAATGTACGAACTGGATTAATAATTTCGAAAACAAATATCCGAAAGTTATACCCATGTTCGGACTTTAATATCTGATTTGTATACCTGTAATTGGATTCTAATTTCCGAACAGAATGAAAACTATGAGATAGCATGACGCCATTGTAGTTTCTGAACTGAATGTCACAAACTTGACGATCCGAAAACTTCAAGCACACATAATCATCCAATTTTGATAACATTAGAACACATTATATAATACAACACATTAAATCGTTTCTCAATCTATTAATATCTGAAAACTGGCACTAAATTCGGATATAAGAGTCCAACAATGTTGACAATATTCAGATATTAATATCCGAATAGTTGTACATAATTCAAACATTAGAATCCGAAAAGTTAGTAAAGTTTTGGCACTGTGTGTCCAACTATGTCGGGCCAAAACTAAAATTCAAAATGGAGGGCTTCTGAAATTCAAAATGGAGGGCTTCTGAACTGAAATTGCTCTGTCCCTACAACATCTGTGACTTGTTTCTCAACTTCCATTGTGTAATCTTCCGACTCCAAATCATTGTGTATTGATGGGTCAAGTATTTTTTGTTTATCAATGGAGGGAGATGAAGCAATCGAGGTTTCCATTGACAATGTATGAGGAAGAGGAGGGGAGGAAGTCCACAGCTCCAATCGACTCCACCACTCCCACCACACCACATGTTCTTCTTCTTCTTCTTCTTCTTATTCTTCTTCTTCTTCCCCTCATGTTCGCACGTTATACGAGGAATAATTACAAATTCTCTTTTTCATATCCTCACTCTTTTCGTACAGAATGTGAACTAACAGATAGAATAACACCAATCGGATACTAATGTACGAACTGGATTAATAATTTCGAAAACAAATATCCGAAAGTTATACCCATGTTCGGACTTTAATATCTGATTTGTATACCTGTAATTGGATTCTAATTTCCGAACAGAATGAAAACTATGAGATAGCATGACGCCATTGTAGTTTCTGAACTGAATGTCACAAACTTGACGATCCGAAAACTTCAAGCACACATAATCATCCAATTTTGATAACATTAGAACACATTATATAATACAACACATTAAATCGTTTCTCAATCTATTAATATCTGAAAACTGACACTAAATTCGGATATAAGAGTCCAACAATGTTGACAATATTTGGATATTAATATCCGAATAGTTGTACATAATTCAAACATTAGAATCCGAAAAGTTAGTAAAGTTTTGGCACTGTGTGTCCAACTATGTCGGGCCAAAACTAAAATTCAAAATGGAGGGCTTCTGAAATTCAAAATGGAGGGCTTCTGAACTGAAATTGCTCTGTCCCTACAACATCTGTGACTTGTTTCTCAACTTCCATTGTGTAATCTTCCGACTCCAAATCATTGTGTATTGATGGGTCAAGTATTTTTTGTTTATCAATGGAGGGAGATGAAGCAATCGAGGTTTCCATTGACAATGTATGAGGAAGAGGAGGGGAGGAAGATTGGCAGACTTGGCTGCTGGTGGGAGGGCCTGGTGGTGGGTGATGGCAGCTGGGTAGGGATGAAAATGGAGGAGTTTCAATGGGGGAAGGAGAAGACGTTCTGGGAGGGAGGGAGGGAAATCAGGAGATTTTTTGTGGTTGTATGTAATGGGTTGTATGTTATATTTTTAAAGGATAAAATGGTAAAATAACATGAGGTCTTAGGGGTATAATGGTCAAACTGCATGAGGGCATTTTTGTCCGTTTTTGATAAAAATTTTAATCGGCTGCGAGTAGCACAAACTACGCTGCAAATAGCGGCGGCCTTCCCAAATCCTACACGTACATTATCCATGATTCCCCTTAGGGCATGTACACAAGACTTGCTAAATACCCTCTTTTAGCTACTTTACCTATGCAAAAGTCAGAAAATTGCTTGCAGCAGTCTCTCCAAACGTGAAGCCATTTTTCCTTTCTGAAAAATCCTCTCCGCATTTACAGAGCAACTATTCATGAGCAAAAGGTAAAAATAATGTTCTTTTTCTCTCTCCTCTGTCCCACACCCAGCCTACCCGAATACTTTATCACTGTTGGAGTATTTTTTTATTCTGTTTAATGGGAATAGAGAGGAGTAGTAGAGAGGTTAGTGTGGTGGGATAGAAAATAATGGATAGGTAAAATAAAAAAGGTGCTTTTTTACTAGGTATTTTACCTAGCCTTGACGTACTTGCTCTTAGGCTTAGATTTATTTAAAAAGAAAAAAGAAATCAAAACAAGAAACAAAACCCATATTTTCAATTTGATGATCAAGTAGAGAATACACTTGTTTTGTTTTCTGCCTAAATCCACTGCTCTCTTTAATATTGGTTTTTAATTTTTAATCCTACCTACGTCGTCAAAAAAGTTACTCCAGTTTATAAAGGCTAATTACGCCTGTGCACGCATTAGTGTTACTGAATGGATATGGAATTTCACACACTAATTTAACGTATCGGTATCACTAACTAATTGAAAATTTCACGTTATTGTTGTAGAAAGTAAGAAAAATTTTCATGGTCACCGACTCACAATCACATATTTAGTATTAATTGTCCAACCAATTGGAGGTCAGGGATTAACCATTGCCAAAAAGTAAACTTGATTTTATCTTCCCTTAAATGGACTTATGTCTCGTCTAATATTATTGAGATATTTGTACTCTCTATGGTTTGCAATAAAAGAAGATCAATGGACGTGCCCGTCATTGATAAATAATAAATATAAGAGGGTAAAAAGAAAAAAAAGGGCATGGATGCCTGTTCAACTCAACTCCACCTTTCAGTCGAAGGAAATTTGTATTTTTTTTTTTTGGTAAACAATTGACGCATTAATAAATTAAGCGTTTACAAGCTTGAAGGGATTTATTTTACTTTTTTTTTTTTTGGGTAATGAAGGAGAGAAAACTAGATTAAGCAAAAGTTCGAGGTATTTAACACTTATATAGTGTCTTCTTGTAATTGAAATAACACCACAGGCGGTGCAACATGAAAAGAGAGAAATCCTAGAGAGAGAGAGAGAGAGAGAGAGAGAGATTCCTTGGCAATTAAAGATATCCGCATATTTGTTTTCTTCTCGATAAACATGGCTAATCTTGGACGGATGTAAACTTCTCGAGAAGGTAATTACTCAAAGGGTGATGATTGAGTTGTGTGGGCATCCACACGTACGTACAGACTTCAATCCGGTCCCAGTACTTATGATGGTTGGGTAGAGTTAGCGCGCCCATATCGAACAAGGCCCTTAAGTTCTGTTCTGGTGAAGGGAATTTATTTGCTCCATGCACTGAGAGTTAGGTTGTTTAAACAGTAGGTAGGTGCATGATTGGTACAAATTGTTCTCAAACCCAAGTAGTTCCAATCCAATAAAGACACGAACAAACACATGGGAGAGCTACTAATAGGGAAGCAAGCATCAAAGCAATTGCTACTCCTGAGATTGTGAGTGTTTTTGAACCAGGAACTTAATTCAGGGTACAACTCATAGCTGACGGGTAGGGTAGGCAATCCGAGGGTTGGCCAAATAATCAAGACATGTAATTCAGGAATTTATCTCTTTCTTACGTACCTCGATCTCGAGTTTGAAACTTTTATGTTATTATCAATCTATGTGGGGGAAATCCATATAGGACTTTGCGTGATTTTATATGGGCCCGTTCTTTAACGGTGGATTGATCCCTCAAAAATAACTAATTTACGTGTGCGTAAACCAATTTGAACACCCCCTAGATAATGAAAGAAATAAAAAAAAAAAAAAAAAAAACAGGTGGGGTAGGCAATGAAGGACTAGTTAGTAAGGTGAGAGCCAACTCAGCAACTTGTGGGATACCATGTGCTTTAATTAGTAAGTAGGTAGTGAAGAGAATTGGTGGGGTTGTCCTAAAAAGCAAACCCCCTCTACCTACCTCTTTGGCTCGTCCCTCCCATCCTCCATGTGAGAGGCTCCTCAACCTTCAACTGTCCCACATGCTGGATAAAGCTTCCAAATGAGTTATTCTTTGCGACTTTCTTAATCTACTTGTAATTGATACATATTTTCCAACTTGCCATAATTTGCCATAATTATCGTTATATAGTTGCACTTTCTTATTTTCATCGACAACAAAAGCCAGTGCTACTGTGATCTCCATTAGGTATATTGTATGTCGTACGCACAGTAGGAGTAACAACGAAGTTCTCATACGGGAGGTTAGGACGTACGAGTAAAAGTAAGATAGATGAAACTCCTGAAGTAGGAGTGATGAGCTAGAGGTAGTTTCGGGAGGTCCATGCGGATCGATAGTACTCGACAAGTGACTGTCTATAACACAAAGTTCGGCGGTGTGACGACACTCGTGGGGAGGGAGGGGCATCGTATTTGAGACCACAAGTTGGTAGATAAGAGAGGTCCGCCGATGAAGGAGAATGACTTTCATGAAACTTCGGAACTATATATATCGCTCAAGATAGTAGGATAGAGATAATTAATGATGTAAATACAACACACACGCGCTCCCAAATTGATTTCAAGCTAGATCACAATTAAGACACCTATTTTGGGAATCATATTATGATGGGATGGGTGCAGACAAAGTAAAAATCAATTGGATCTAGCTAGCATATATAAAAGATGGGATTGGGAGTAATATACCATCTCCAGATCGTGCAGAAACGAAGATTACATGTATATAAACTAAGAGAAGGAAAGGGGAAACAAATTATTAAAACCCAATTATAAGATTGATCACCCCACCGGCCGGTCGAAAATTATAATTGTTGAAGTTGCTTAGAAAAGAAATCTTTGGAGACATGATCGAGAATGTAGTGTACGTACGTAACTAATTGTTCCTCCTTCTACCAAACATGCAAATTTGGTCTACTGTAGCTAACGTACACATGCCCTGGCCTATTTAATTTGCTCTAAACCGCCTCATGAGTTCCATCATCTGGAAAATCGAAAAGAGCAAAAATTAACGGAAGAAAAGAGCAAAAGATCTAGAAAGAGAGAATAAACGGTGAACAACGAATAATACCTAGCTAGCTAGCTGGAATCACTCGAACCTGTGCAGAAGTCGAACAAGTCGATCAGGGAATATTCAGGAGTTCCATGCATGGCTATAAAGTGTATATATCCTCCGATCCTCAATTAGCTTGCAACATATACATACGCCTAACTTCTACCAAAGGACCGGCTAGCTAGCAGTATATAGTTTTGATGTCCAAGAGAGCTTGGAAAGGACCCGCAAATAGGGCCAGCAAAAAATGACTGGACTGGAGAGGAGCTCGACCCTAGCTTAATTTTATGCAAGAAGTCATTTAATTGTATGAGAGAACACATTCCATAAAGCAAAGAGAGCAGAAAAACACAACGAAGAAGAAGCTCGATCAAATCATTTTTACCTTGGAGCTACCCAGCGTATATCTTCCCCATGCACCTATAATCTAGCACTTCGCCCGACTAAACTCACGGATTTTATTTGTTTCCTAATCTTGCAATTCACGAATTAGAGCTCCATCTGTCACCCCACTGAAGAAGGGGTTTTTTTTTTTTAATTCATTATATAACCAAGTGTTCAAGTTAGCTTACGCACCCAAATGGCTAAACTAATCGTGGGCGCTAAAGTTAAGGACCGAGTAACCCTCTAGGATACCCAAAGGAGCTGATCACAGTTTGTTTCGAATCTGAGATCTTAGAGCATCTCCAACCTTGGCTTCAAGTTTTGGGATGTCAAATTCTTTTCAAGGATAATGTGACAATTTTACATCTCAAAAATACTCACTTAAACCAATATACCAAATTTGTTGTTTTGGCATGTTTTCACTTTATCCTGGTTTTATCTTTTATTTTTTATTAAGTTGTGGAGAGTAAATTTTGCCATCACATGTCAAATTTGACATGAGAGAGGAGATTTCAAACGACACCTAGACAATTGACATCGCAGTTACAGTTGGCTCGGATCTCAGTTCATCCACTTCGCATGCCATGTTAGATTTGACATCCTTAATTGAAGATGCTCGTAGGGGAGCAAACCCGTAAGTCCGAGGCCTTGACTACAGGGCCAATCCCTTGGGGTTACCCTACCAAAGAAGTTTAGGTAACCAATGGCATTGCAATGAACAAGCACATGTACAAAGGATACAAGTTAAGGGTAAAACAAATTGCACTTGAAATATATTGAACTTGCTGCTCTTACGTACATATTGACACTGGTATCAAATATTTTACATCTCTCATTTTATATCTAATCTGACTTGGACTTGTTCCGACCGCACCTTGCTTGAACAGCTAGTACTTTTAAGATGTCTGGGCACCCATCATGGCTCTTGTCATCGAATATCTCTCTTTCTAGTGGAATTGAACAGCTATTCTTTCCCAAGCAATACTGATTGAAGTCCAGAGAAAACAAAAACAAGAAACAGATAAAGTGCAAGAGTGAGAATGATCAGTATATAACTACTGCAGGATTTGGGTGAATACCAAATTATGTAGGGAATACGATTTTACCTTCGCAACAACTCTCTCGCTGTTCGGAGAAGTGCATTTTCCCTCAGCAAAGTTTCCGCATGAACCAGAAGGATCTCCAAAGCTTGCGAAGTCCACGCTCTTGATCACTTTGTCGTCGGGACAAGTCAAGTGAGCTCCTGATTTCACATCTTCTAGTACAGTCATCTGACCTCCTTCTTTTTGCCAAGTCTTAACACTAGGTGGATGAGCCTCAGATATGAAGCTGCAAATGGTGTCTCTGTTAACAAGTAGGACTTCAATTCCTTGTGGGTTTCCTCCGGTTTCCTCAAAGAGAATCATCAGGTTCTTTCCTGGCTTCAAGAAGGATCTTGGAATATGGTACCTGCATATAATGAAGCAAGTCAAAATTAAGGGGGTTCAAATGACCCACTTGCCCAAATGTGCCTCTGGCCCTCCACTGCTTGGATGTAGGTCTCTAAGCTTTCGGTGGACCTGAGCGAGCCTATAAGGTGGAGCCTCTTGACGATTTGGCACACAAGTGCAACAGGATTTTTAAAAAAAGTAAACGAACTTCGAGAAAATGTCATTCCGAGAATTTTAGAAGCTAAAATCCGTATCATAACAAGAAAACACACATGCGACTCTAGAGCTTGTGATGTTAAGAAAAATTAAACAAGTTGCGATGAAGTATCACTTAAAACGTAAAACTCTAACCATTCTTGCATTGTTTTTTCGTCTTCAAAATTACAAATTAAGTTTGCAGAGCCAGACTCATTTACCATATATAACGCACTCTAGTACATTACTTACTCGGACTGAGAAGGCTGCCCAAGAGGTGAGAGGTAATTGACCCAGTAACGGCCAATGCTTTTGCCGTTAACCCAAGCCATTCCTTTGCCCATGGTAGTCAGCCGGACTGCGACAGGATTTTGGCCTTCAGGAACATCGAAATACGTCTGCAGAAAGAAAATTTGATGGCCTATGAGTTCCAAAAATTTCCATTGGAGTATGTGTTCAATGAATATTACCAACAACTTCAAGGTTACAGGTGGCATTACCTTATACCATGTAAGGGGTGGTCCTGCTCCTCCAGCCGGACTCCATGTTACCTTCTGTGAACCTTCCTCCGTATGTAGCTCAAGTTTTTCTCCCTTGACACCAACCTGCAAAATGGAACATGCTATAGCCTATCACAAAGATCTAAGGGGTACGGGAATTAAAGGTCGGAAAAAGATTCATTGAGAAGTGTCCAGATTATGCAATGTTTCCATGATGCATTCCTTTCGGATGGAAGATGGGCCCATCCAAACTACAGTACTTTTGCCAGCAATGCATTTTAGACTAGTATTACAGCCTAGGAAAATAGACCAGGGAATTGCCTAGACTTGAAAACAAATGGATCAGATTCACATTATCCTTAATTGGTTGTCTGGGACCATATAGTTTCCTTCGTTCAAAAACATCTAGCTCTTCATTTTCTTTCTAGGGTTATTTTTGTGTGTGTGTGCTTGTGCTTGTGCTTGTGCAGATAAGCGAAGTGCAGTTTGATAGAGGAAGCTCATATGTACCTCATGCCCCCAATTGTTGAGGGTGACATCAAGGGTCCCAGCATTCAAACCTTGGATTGTAATGGCACGTGGTCCGGCAAACCTCTTCTCCATATTGGCTCCGCTATTCTTCATTGATAAATAATGTCTCAGTCCCTCTTCTTAGTCTATGATAGAAAGGGAAAAAGTACACACACACATACACGAAAAAAAATGCACGTTCCTTACCGGGAGTCCCACTGTCATGCCTAAAAGTGAGATGTGATTAACTCCAGGCTTCAAATTTATGGGCTTTTGGAAGACGAAGCTCTTCTCTATGTTGCTTCCATGTCCAAATCCTGAAACAAAGAGGGGAAATTAGCTATGTACATGCAATGTAATTGTGAGAGAATTAATTAGTCCAACACAACGAAATTAATTAGTTCAACACAATTATACAAACAAAAAAAAAACACCATGCATGTACCTATGTATTCTCCATTTACAAATGCAACCATTGCATGGCCAAGATTTGCAATCTGGAGGACTGGCAGAATATCAGAACGCATAGGTAAGTCAAGGCGGTCAAAAGATATGCTGCAAACAGAATTTCGAAAAAGATATCAGATTTAAGTAGAATAAGACATTTCTGTGTGTGTATATATATATATATATCGATTCATGGAAGGTAAAGAAAAGATTTTGTGAAATGAAAACTTCTAAATCCCCTAGTTTATGGCAGATGTGATTACCTGGTGCTGTACCATGCGTAGTCTGAGGTATCTTTAGTAAGACTATAAAGCTCCAATGGAATCTTGTTTTGAAGTGGTAATTCGTTTATGTTTGGAATACTTTCTTGGAAAACCACCCATTCCAGTTTTCCTGCCTTCTTTGATGGATGGAAATTTCTTGCATTATGTTGTGCAACCATCTGTTTGGAAGAGAAAAAAATGAAGAGGATAAATATCATTCCTAATCTATAACCTATTACAACGGCATTGTAAGCAGGCCCTCATTCAGAAAGAATTTTTCTACCTATTCAAAATGTTAAAATGTTAATTGCAACCAGACAAGTTTAAGAAATCAAAAGCTACCGTTTGAGTGTTGAAAACCAGAGTCTTGCAATCTGGGAGGATGCTGATGGATCTTCGTGGAAGAAAATAATCCTGACCCCTGAAATTGACTGTTGCGGGTATCTTTGTATGGTTGTTGGTCAAGAAAGCAGCGCAAATGTCAGTTCCAGGCTTCTCATAAACTCGAATCTGCAAACCAGAACTGCAAGTCAATAATAATCTCACCTCGCCTCTCTCTCTATCTGTTCAATTGTAGTGCTTACCAAGCATAATTAGGAACACTTACTTCTAGATCGTTACTAATTCTTTGGACAGTCGGAACCCCCCAAAGCAAAGCCTTCTTGGACAATCTTAAAGCCCTATGCAAGTCCCTTAGATGACCAAATTTAGGTTCCCTCCTCAGACCTGGAAATGGGTGGAAACAAGCCTAACCAAATGTTGGAATGAACTTAATGAAATCGCTGAAAATTGACAATACCAACCAAATTCATCGATAGGAGCTTCATCGTAGTACCGAGTTGTCACAAAAGATGAACCAGTTCTGCCGTAATTTGTCCCGCCATAGTACTGCAAATGCCAATGATAATGACTAAGATCTAGAAAGAGCAAAATTTATTATCCTAGTTTCGAATATCAACCATTTACCATGTAATAATTTGTGAACGTTCCGTTCTTCGAGAAGAAACGAGCAACTGAATATGCAATATCTTCAGCTGCTCTCTGTGATGGTGGGTCTCCAAACACTCTGTACCTGCAATCATGAATTTTTCACAGAAAAGGGATAAATATTAGCACGAATTACCACAAAAATGAAGACAAAAAAAAAAACCTTTGTTTTAAGTAATACAAGGAATCCTCTAGCTTGATTCTCCTCTAGGACCCTCTATTATCATCATTGCATATTTGTTATGGTTGCAATTTGAGTGCTATACTTACTGAGCAGTCCAGTTCTCAGTCCACAGAGAAGGCTTATTGGGACTATTGGGGCCAGGGAAAGTATCTCCGCAATGCCTCCCGTTGCATGTATTGATCTGAACAAAACCAAGATTTTCCTTTGAGAAAAGAATTCAAGCAATGGGACAAGTTCCATACTTAAGGTTTAATGAACTTACCACTGGATCAGGGGCATCCATTTGCTTGCACATGACCCACGGGACTCCTGTTTGGAGACCCACAGCCATATTTGCTGCCCAGTGAACGTATTTAACACCCATGTCCCTGTATGCCAATTGGACACTATTGTACTCGTTTTCAATCTACAACATCAGACAGAAAAATAAAGTTCAGCAGCAAAAACCGGGTTTTTCTTTCAAGTTTCATTAGACTGGGAACTGGACCAGACCTGCGACATAATGATTGGTCCTCCTTGAGGAGCAAACAGTTTCTCTTTCCTCAGCATGTCGACGATCATAGTGGTAAACTTTTGCATGTGAAACTGCAATATGGAAAATGCAAGTTGTTATTGGTTTGTTGTTGCACATTGCATGCCTTAGATGCTAGGAAAAGTTAGAAGATGATCACCATGAATGGTTCATTGTAAGAACGGAATGTGATATTCGGGACCTCTCTCAGCCAGTATGGAAATCCTCTGCCCAAACCATAATACACTTATATTGTGAAAAAGAAAGCAGGAAAAAAAAGAGAGGTTGAACTATGCTATGGAACCTAGAGAAGCATTAGAAAGAAGAATAAGATGGCATAGGTGGAATTGTACCCTTGATTCCACTCAGCTGCAATGAAGGGACCGACCCTGAGAGATGCATACAAGCCTTGCTCGCCAATCAATTTGATGAATTTCACCAAGTCGTAATTCCCCTCAAAATTGTACTGCACATATTATCAGTATCTAATGAGCATTCGTTTTCACATATTAATCGTGCAACGAAGGTGCAAAAGGCAGCCTTTGTATTAAATCTAGGGAGTATTTTGTGATGCAGCAAACAGCAATTTATACCTGGCCTTGAACGGGCTCATGGATGTTCCAGAAAACATAAGTTTGGATGACATTCAAACCTCCCTCCTTTGCCTTCATTATAAGGTCCGGCCACATCTGAACCCCAAGTCACCAAAATTCATTAGCCAAATACATCTACAACTAGTAAATCACGAAAGTTAATCGGTAATCCCAGAGCATGATCATAGCATGTGCAGGTACCGCTCTCTAATAATAAGAGCACAAAATGAGGAATGAATGGACTGATCTCGTCTCCTAAGTCCTACCCATCCAACCAACATGGGTCTGATCAGCTACCCTCATACCGTATCTTATGCTCTAATTGGTCAGCTAGCACCATGTCAATACACAATAATTTGAGAAGTATTTGTGTTATTGCACTAGGCTGTTTCGGCAATAGTATTTATGGTTTTGAGTGAATACGGGGATCTCATTACTCTGAATCAAACACCTAGCAATCTGCCTGAGGTAATTTATTTCCAATAAGGATTAATTCATAAATCTGACCCATGAAATGATTTTTATGAATTCAACAAGATCCCTCCTAATAAGATATCATCATGAGAGTGTGTAGGGATCGAATCCCTCCTTTTTCCGAGAACAAGATTCCAGCTTGGGTCAGTAATTAGGAACTAGGTTTGTTTTCCTGGCCGTTTCAAACACTAGAATCATGACAGCCAAAATCATATATTCTCATTTCCCCTCAAGACTTCGCAATCCACTGTTTCGAAAATGTCATTACACCATGTTTTTTCTTCCGTGCACAGGCCAGCTTATGCATATCTTCATTAATCAGGAGACTAAGACTACTAACCACCAGGGCACCCATTTAAAGTCAAAACAAAGCTCCTTATGAACCGATCAAATAGCACAAAGGAGGTTAGACCTTCTAAATGCAAGCCTTGACCACGATGCCAAAACTTTCAATCAATCACCCCAACATATTGGTCAATAATTTTGCACATCAAATATTCCTCCCGTCCCACAAAGATGGTCCATTATAAAAAGATGTGCAATTTCAAACACTAAAATCATGACAGCCAAAATCATATATTCTCATTCCCCCTCAAGACTTTGGAATCCACTGTTTCGAAAATGTCATTACTCATTACCCCACTTTTTTCTCTCGTGTGTTCAGGCACGCTTACCCATCCCAATTAATATGAAAATCACTATCACGAACCACTAGGAACCATTTAAAGACGAAACAAAGCACCGTATAAAGTGATCTAATAGCACAAAAGAGGTCTCAGGCCTCTTGACCCCGAGGCCAAAACTTTTTGGTCGATAATTTTGCATAGTCCAACATTCAGAAATCTATCTTTTGAACCTCATTACTTACCTCAGGAGGGGAACGGGGATAATGAATAGAACCGGAGAAAAGAAGCTCCCTGCCGCCATTGACGATCAAAGAACGCCCGTCGTAAGTCACGCTTCTCTGGTTCTTGCTCTTGCGTTGGCCAACAGCCGATGTAACCAGCAAGCAGGAAACAAGGACCAAAACACAAAACCCACGAGTCAGAACCGCCATAACTACCCGAAGATCGAACAGTGCCAATCAAAATTATAGCTCTGTGTTTTGGATAGAGCCAATTGGGACCTCCTGTACGCGGAGGAGGTGCCCAGGAGCTGCCCTGAAAATTTCCTTCAACTGTCGTGTTATAGGAGAAATGCATGGTGAATTTATTGGCCTGAGAGGGAAATTCGGAGCTCTTCCTACTGGCTTTGCGGTTTTTCGTTACTGGATGTGGTTTCTCTCTCTCTCTCTCTCTCTCTCTCTCAAAGCCTATGTATACACGTATGTGTCTCTCTGGTCGTTGCGACTGTTGACGGGTTTTGGGCCTAGAGAACTCGGAAGTGGCGGGGATAGCAATTTTTATTTGGACATGACTTGTCGCCAGTCCATATGAAGGGGCTGCACCCTGCAATCGCCCGATTATCAGCCGTGCCGGGTTTATAGTTTCATAATCGAAGTCGTTCATGTCGTAGAGTTCATTGTAAACTTCCACTTCAAGAAAATTATGTTAACTGAACACTGATTAATTCTTGATTAGAGTGACTTTATGCTTTTAACAAAATGGGTTTGATGGGTTTTCATCCAGTGTGGCCAAATTTATTTTCAGAAACATAAAATGCTAACATGACTTTAGAGTGGTTGAAGTTCTCGACAAGCTTATGACATGAGCGGTTTCATTCGTGAAACTAAACCCAATATGGGCCGATTAATTGGGCAACTGCATAGTATTGGGAAATCGCAGCCGCGCGCTCGACTCACAAAAAAACAAAAAAACATTCAGGATCTTGGATACTATCGTCACAGAAAACAAACTAGAGAAAGAGGAAAAGAAAAAATAGAACACATTGATATACGAGGTTCGACAACTTTCCTACGTCCCCGGGAGCCACACTAGTTCACTATGAACGAAGAAAACTATCAATTACAAGTCTTCTCTTTCCTCTCTGAGAAAAGTTTTCTTGAATATTTTCTAAAATACTATTTTAAAAGTTTTTTTTTTACTTTTCCGATTCCTCTCGTCTTTACTCACTCATATCACATAATAATTTTGGCGTAAAACTAACAAACGCAAAAAAAAAAATAATAATAATAAGGACAAAATCAAAAAATTATGGTGCATAAATTAATCACCGTTAACGAAATAAGCTTAAGACATGTTGTTTGCCAGTTTTGTTATTGCCTACTGGAAACACCTCTTAATAAGTCACACAATGCACATTTGGTTTGTTGTTTTACTTATTAATTTGATTATTGCACTGGAATAAGCCAAAAAAAAAAAATTCATGAGGTCGACTTACTTTGAGTTTTGCAAAACGAAAAATGAGGGAAATCACTTGGCATGCACTTTGCTTTTTTACTTATTTGGAAATTGGAAGAGAAAATAATGAAATTTTGCGGAGCATGCAAATAAGAAATGTGACCTCTCGGGTCGCTATGGTTTTGCCATATGTCCAAGAAAAATTGCATAACATCCAAATGTAGTCTGGACTCATTGACTCTCCTTTATTCTCCACAGAAAATTTTCATTTGATATTTGGATTAGGAGCTCTTAGTAATCTTGAAATTTGTCAGTTTATGAAAGATCTCCCTAAAAAGACTTTTGCTCAACTTTTTTCTATGTTTTTATTTTGGATTTTCTTGATTGTTGTTGATGAGCGAGAGCGAGAGCGCGAACATGAAAACGTCTTTGAAATACATCACAATCTAGTACAATTCGCGAAAAAACGAGGATTGAGATTGAGAACGCAATGACAGGATTGAAAGTGGGAGCATACAAGACATTTAAAGAATTATGTGACTAAGAGTTGGTTTCCCAAAAGTAGCCCGGGCTACTTTTGTACGATGCAAAAAACCTAGTCATTTCTCTAAAAACGCGCAGAGCTACCTTTGGTTAACAACTCGACATTTTAGTACTTTTACGGTTTTACCAAATTCGTTGGGAGAAGTTTTTTGTGTGTCGGACGGGTATTACACACGTAGTATTCCGTCTGCAATTCCAGCCGTCCAAAAATTTTAGAGAGAAAAAAGAGGAGAGAGAGTGGTCAGTTGAAGGGAGAGAGAGAGAGAGAGAATAAATATAGGGTGTCCAAAACACATTTGGACGCCTAAAATCGCCTACATATACCGTCACGTGGTACCCGCTATGAGCACCCAAAAATTTCTCGTGGGTAGGTATCCACCACATGCCATTTTCCTTAAGAACTCGTTGGGAGCGGCCCAAAGGTATTAAGGGCTCAATTGGGGAAATTTTAAAGTCTAAGGGCTAAAGTGGTACTAGATCATACTTCAGGAATGCAGGCGTAATTCAGCCCCTAAATCATCTTCTTCTTTCCCGGCATAAGTCTTTTAGGGCTCCAAAAAATTCAAAATCTCCCTCCAAAAAACCAAACAGGCGAACCCTACTATAACACAATTCCGTACAAATCCAACACAAACAATTCCAATCGCTTTCGCTGGTTATCACTTGCGCAAACTCTCACCATGACAAACCACCAAGACGATCTCGATCTCCTTCTCTCTCTTCAAGATCGAGTCTTGGAAACCCCCCCCGCTTCTCCTTCAACCCTCCACTGTAAATCCCCAGGTACCTCAATCTCCCTATATACACATACACACGCACACTATATGCTTGGACACACGCGACCATGTGCAAATCGGGTTATGTGATATATGGAAAGAGAAACATAATCAATTTAGGTTAATCTGCAATGAAATATGGGATGTGAAGTAGGAAAGAGAGGAAAAGAAATTAGGGGTGTCAGCTTTTTTTCTATCCCATTTGACGGAACGTCAAGAAAAAAGTGTGAGTCAGCTTCAAAATTGACGTTCACACCAAAAGAGTGTTCCCTTTATAATACTCCGTCGTATACTAATTGATACTAAGAGATATAATCCAGGAAAAAGCCCATTTTTCCTGCGTATTTCTTCAATCTTATCATGGGTTTATCTCCAAATTTCCACTGGTTTTCCTTGATTTGTAGGGTACCTTTCGGACGATGGATCCCCCAAGAGAGTGGGACAAGCGAGCATGTCTGTATTTCGTACTGCTGTCCAAGATTGCCTTGATTATGAGCCTGAAAGTACGAAAAAATCTATCAAATCCAATCAGATAAAGAAGTCAAATGATCCTGAGGTTGAAAAGTTTTCAGGCTTGCGAATCAGGTATGTTTCTTTTAACCTCCAGTTGAGCCCAGCATTAAACTAGTTGCATTTGACCACTAGTCGAACATGGCTATTGCATTTGATCATTTTGTTGTTCTGCCCTATTGCATTGCATGACGACCACCTTGATTTTAGCTTGACTTCATAGCTTCTTGTTCTTGTTGTATAAGCACCACGAGCACAAATGCCAAGATTGAGCAGTCTCTCTTTTTTTAAGAGTTGATCGATAGAAGTTGTGAATTTGATGAGGAATTCATTTTAGGTTAATTGAGTTGCATTTGGGTTTATAGATATTGGCATCACTTGTTCAAGAAGTAAAACTTCGTGTTGATTCTGTATTTGATCTCCAAATTTAAAAGAATGGTTTTGAATTCTTAAGATTGATGAATTTGAAGTAACTATGTGATTATAGTTATTTTGAAATCCTTCTATAAACAATCACCCTTCCGTTTTTACTATTTTTGTTGAATCCTTCACTTCAGTACTTATCCAAACGGAGCTTTATGTTTTCCTATTTCTTTTTCCGCAGGAATCGATTACTCTCCCAGTTAGAACTGAGCAATCGCTTTTCTGATATTCGATTTCTTAGGTTACCGGCAATAAAGTACGAAAACAACTTCAACATTCTTGTGAATTTTACTCATTCGGCTATTACGTGGTCACTTATAACATACATTGCTGGATTTTCAGGAATGTACTAGTAGGGGATACTCTTTCTGGTTGTTGGGCAACTGTTGGAGTTGTAACTGGGAGAGGGAACACAAAAATGAGTTCTACAGGGAAGAGCTTCTGTGTATTGCAAGTTGGGTGTCTAGATGAAAAGACTATTTCTGTTTTCTTGTTTGGTGATGCTTACCAGAAGTACTCGAAAGAGGAGGCTGGAGCTGTGCTTGCTCTCTTCAGTTGTGGTGTTCGCAAGGACAAAGTGGTATCAACTTTTATTTTGCTTGCGAACTTGGCTTTCTTAAAGAATGCCAGATTGTTGAGCCTTGTCCATCGTTTTCCACAGGGGCCAGGGTTTTCGTTAAGTGTTTATTCCGCTGGTCAAATTTTAAAGATCGGCACTTCCTCAGATTTTGGAGTTTGCAAGGCCAAAAAGAATGATGGGATGGCTTGTACACTAGTTATTAACAAGTATGTTAGAAACTTGTTCACTTGTTATAAGGAGCTGTTGTTAACCTCGGTTATGTTACTCTCAAGAGCACAATTATGTTTGTGTGAGTGTGGTTACGCTGGCAAAATACAGCGGCCTGGAAATAGAAGCCAACCACCTTTTGATCATCTTCTACTGCATCACTTAAAATGCTAAAGAAAGTGCCAAGTGAACTGTATGGCGGATGGAATGAAAAACGATCACTTTGCATGATTAGGAAAAACCTGAATTTCTGTGGAGAATCTCTTGAGTCTTGACTAGCAAATCAAGGAATTCATCCCATCATTACCCTATTCTGGTTTGCAAAACATCCCATAACTCATTTTTCACATTAA
This sequence comes from Rhododendron molle, assembly GCA_025413875.1. Lineage (NCBI taxonomy): Eukaryota > Viridiplantae > Streptophyta > Magnoliopsida > Ericales > Ericaceae > Rhododendron > Rhododendron molle. The sequence continues at coordinate 53,854,671 of CM046398.1, forward strand.
CTATCTCATAGGAACCCTAGGAAGGCGAAATAGACTTGAGATGTTATATATTTCCATTATGCAGAGGAACTTTAAAGCTTCATGTGTCAGGCATAAATTTCTTTCACGATTGGATATAATGCACATTCCATGATTTATTGTTTACAGTACCAATAAATTCTCTAGTAAAAACGTGTTCCTTTATGCACTGCATGCTTTGTTCTCAATCACAACATTTGCTCAGCTGATGGGCAAGATTGTTGAATCAGGATCCTTTGTTGGATCATTTGACAGAGAATGAGATCATAGTTTATTGTATGTTCCACACCAAAAGTTCTCATAGAATGACTAGTTATTTTGTAATTTCAGGCTTCGTGGAGTATACTGCTCATACCATATAATGGTAAGGTTCAGTTTATTTAACACTCAATCTTGTCTGAGCCTGTAGTTTCCAAAGTACGGCTACTAACTTAATTTTCCTCTTGTCCATTTGCTATGTAGAGAGCATCTGAAAAGTACTCTGTTACACGAACTGAACTCAAGGGAGGGTAGGTATCCGCTTTAGTTCATGAAATATGGAAATATCTTGCAGGCAGAGGAATGTGTTTTGAACTATGTCTGATTTCTTCAAGCAATTATCCACTGTTTGTCTTTTTCAGGAATTTAAGGTTTGCCATCAGGGATCCTCGCAAGTCAGATGGAATATATTTGGTTGATCCTCTGGCTGACAGAACAAACTTAAGAAAGTCCAGGCAGCCAGCGAAGTTATTGTCTGTAGAAGGGTTGAAGAAGGCTTTAAGGTTTGTCCTGGTTATCCTAGTTTATTCCTATGCCCTTTTTGGTCTAAAATGAATATGCTTTATTTGGCTGCCAAGAAAAACATGTCGATGATTTGAAAGTTCATTATTTTAACCAACTAATTGGAGCATAATATTTCTCCTCGTCCTCGTACCTTTTAACCTTTTGGATTGTTTGTAGCCATCTGAATGTTCAACAGAGAAGCAGTGAACCTGAACGTTCAATAAAAAAAGAAGCAGCAGTGTCTGGTTCACTGCTTTTCTTCTGATAGTTATGGGGCTACAAACAATTCAAATACTCATTCTGACGTTAGGATGCCCAGGAATTCCCATTCCATTCCTTCCAACAAAAACTTCTAGCGAACCATACACTACCTATTAGGATTGGTTTTAATTGATACTAATACCTTGTTTACTTCATATGAATGAAAAGCAAAGCAGGCAAAGTAACAACGAATGCCCACTCTCAAGGAATAAGATTTCTCACTGAAGTCACAGGTATAAGATCGGACTTCACCACTGTAGTTGCAAGGCGCGATGCCTTATTCAAGTGATTGAAGTATAATTCCTTTTTGCGTCTCTTATTACAGATAAATTGGTTCCAACACCTTGTGACAGAGCTCAGAACTCAGAAAAGAGGTATTTAAAGCCATCTGTTTATACTTCTATCTGCCACTTCCCTCGGTGTTTTATTTCACTGAAGATTCACTCTCATTTTTCAGGTCATCATCTGCTGCAAGGTTGGATACACCTGTAGTCAGAAGTCAACAAACAAATGCAAAAAGAACAAAAATGGAGCAAGAGAGAGCTACATCCGAAAAAACCAAGCAGGTTGGAGAAAAGATGATTGAATTAGAATTTATTAGCTCAGATGAAGAAATGTGAGACTTCCTTGTCAAAACCCTTTACGACTTGGTGGGATTGAGCTCCGACAAGGGGCAAAGAGGTAGAAATGGGCTGTGATGTCATTGCTTTTTATTGAAGGTTTGAGTAAAGGAAGATCCAGGTTTTATTTGAAAACACATTCTCTAATTATTGGTCCACTAGGGCTTCCATCAACGGTCAACCATTGGACACTTGAGAGACCTCTCATCTCATAAATTGCTTATTGTCGTGTGGAGAAATTTGAGAACTTGAGAACCCGTGTATCAGCTTCTTCTTCTTTCTTTTTTTTTTTGGTAAGGAAATCATTCATTGACAGAGCCAAGATCAGAAGAGGCCAACTAACCTGTGTATCAGTTTAATGTGAGTATCTTTTGAATTGATTCGCTTGAGTATTTTGATTATGCAAGTATGTTATACTTTCAAAACCTTCCATGTCGAGAATTCTTGGTTACTTGCGAAACTATAGGTTGATGTAATGATCAAAATCGTTCTTATTGGGTGATTACTTCCAATATATCTAGTTACAAGCACTTAGGCTTTCATCAAGGTAGTATAATCACGGTTTTAGATGTTAAAAGATCAACTTATACGTGATACATTGGCTGCCAATGGTGGAACTCGAAGTTGGTAAGCTTGTCACTGAAGGTCAATAATGTAGTACTAACACCTGTACACGCCATTTCTTCTTTCAGAAAGAAGACTTCTGAAGTTTTGGGTAGGACAAAGTGGGATTAGTCCAGTTATGCATAAGCTGGTCCAGACACTAGTTTATGAGGAAAACAAAACGGAAAACCAAGAGGTTGGTTGATCTAGTCTTTCCTAAGTTTACAAATCTTCAGAGAGTTTAGTTACAGACGTGTTGTCCACTCTACTGTCTTGTGATCACCTATATTTTATCATTGTGGTCATGAGATACCGAACCGAAGATCTAATCTTTTAGTTAGGCCGTCAGTTTACTCTCATATGCTAGCTGGTGCTAATACTACAAGTCCGAAACTACGAGTGAGAAGCATGAATCATTCATAGGGGAAGGAAAGGAAAATAAAAGATGACGAATGTGCGGTGACATATCAGTGTTGGTTGCTGTTTCTTTCATCCAGATTGGAAGGTAGGGGACCATGATGGTATCTATCTCAAGAAAGGAATGGCCACCGCCAGAAACAAAGAAATTGACAGAGAGAAGGTAGTTAGAGAGTTGGTCATCCATGCACATGGAGTTGGTATAAGTCTCTCCTCCATGTGCACCCGAATTTTGATTTGTTCTCTAGTCCATTTTGGCATTAGTAGCCTAACCAACAACGGTACTTTTTTTTTTTTTTTTTGTTCCGATTAGGGTTGCAAAACAAGTCGGCCCCCGGGGATTGGCAAGTTTGGCTTGAAAATTTAAAGAGCTTTAATTATGTGCTCGAGTTTTACGTGCTTAGCATTCAAGTCGAACTTAAGTCATTTTGGTCTTTTTAGTACTGTTTCATATCGCCAAACTGTATAGTATTGGTACTCCCTCCGTCCCTTTTTTTTTAGAGTCCAGTATTTCATTTTTTGTTGTCCTTTTATAAGTGTCCATTTCGTAAAGTTAGTTGGTAAAAGTTGGTACATTTTTTATTTTGCCCTTAAACTAGATTTTATTTTGAAAAGTTAGTCTGTGAAAATGATGTATCTATAGAGGGTATATAGGAAAAGTTGAGGTAAAAATTGATGTGAAAAAAATGCAATGATGATGTTTTCTTAACAAATTTGAGTTACGAAACTGGACACTTAAAAATGAACGAAGGGTGTACGTTTTTTCATCAATAATAGTGGTTGTTCAAGGCTTGAAAACTTAACTAGTTTTAGAATGCGTCAAAGCTTGACTTGTTTATGAATCTAGTTATTTCAAATGATTTTTCCAAACGATTACAAGTCAAGTTTCACTACCTTGGTTTGTTCAATTGTTTTAAATTAAGAAATACAAGAATCAAAAGAATAACAATCGAATGACTTGGAATCGAAATGACCTTCCACAAGATTATCATAAACTCAACCCAACTACAGGGACATCATTTTGGGTACGCCAAATACACTGGATTATGCGGGACTCACCTTAGGGTTCCACACAAATGATTTAAGCCCTTCAATTGAATATTAGTAAGAGCATTGACCAATTCATTGGATTTTGGCACCTGCGAATTTAAGAACCAAGAATTGAATAAATTGATTAAGCCCTTATGGATATTCGATTGAGTTGATATTTTTAACCAAATTGAACAGCTTAGATCCTTATATATATATCTTTCTGTGTACCCAAAATAGCGTACCCATAGTTTTTTTTTTTTTTTTTTGGTCAGGGGATTGGAGGCTATATGTGACCTTCCAAACCATGGGGAAAAAGGTGCATTGTGACTAAGTATTGATGTATTTCGTCAGAAACTGTACAAACAAAACATCTAGGCAAGTTATTAGGTGATCATTTTGATTAATCATTGAAAGCAACTACCCAATATAACAAACATTTGGCCTACAAGGTTGCCATTTGAGACGTGTATGATGCTAACCACGCCTCTAATTTATTAATGCAAGGATCTCATTTGAGGAAAATTGCTAACCACCATCTCTAGTTTGTACACATTTACACATACATGGCGTGTGGACTCTTACCCTTTCAACTACCGCCACCCTTTTCAATATTCTATATATAATTCAAGAAATGACTTGGGCAGTTCACAAGTCACACTGCCTATGAATATATGATGAGTCCACATTGGTTCTCCTATTTCCCTTTTTGGATGGTAAGGGATGTTTGGACTAGCTTACGCTCATTTTGACTAATCTCCTCTCCGATCTGGTCAACAGCAGACCTTCCATGCCGGGTTGGGAATTCACAAGAAATTCATTTCTTGCTACCTGACCCCTAATAATCAAACCCTGATCAATTGTGTGGAGAGCAAACTCATTAACCAACCGGACTAACCCTTGGAATTGGAGTCCATATTGCTAATTACAAAGGGCCATTCTGTGCTAACTACCTCTAATGAGTTAGACACTTGATCAAATGTGTTTTGCTTTCCATTAGTGGATTCACTTGAAAGCCAAGACACCAATATATATTGATTCCACTTTGGATGCTGATCTGAACAATGAAAACCATTTCTTCTTCTTTATAGCATATCTCCCACCAATAATTAGTCCTGTGATAATCTTATCTTCGGGTGAGCATGCTAATGTGTAGCTAATTCTTTCTAACGGTAGCACACAAGTACAAAAACTGTGACAACTGCATTGCATCAAATTAGACATTTATCTCTATACGAAAATACGTGTTAAAGAACTCCAAACTGTAAATAAGTTAATTTTTTAATCCAAACCCATCCCAAGGAAAGAAGAAAGAAAGAACATGGAAAGAAAAGAGATGGAACTTATCCCAAAAAAAAAAAAATAGAGTGATGGGAAACGGCTTCTACTTAAATTTTTTCTTACGCTTTCTTTCCTTGAAATCAATTTTGCAAGCTACTATTGAATATTGATTGTTAAAGGTACATTACTGTTATAAGAGAGATTGGTGGTGGAGATAGCCCACAGGTTTGGCCCAATTTGACAGAAGGTTTAAAAAAATTAATCTGGACAAAATAATCACCAACAATTTAGAAGCAAAAATCAAGTAAAAAAAACTCAAGACTCTGAACTGTTAAGTTCAAGAATCCCTAAAATTTCAACAGATTCTTCATTCGATTAACTTTTTTTGAAAGGCAAAAAATGCCAAAAAGATACTTTTTTTGAAAGGTAAAAAATTTATTAACATTTGAAAACAAATTACAAAGATTACATCAAGCTGAAGAAGAGCAAGCCCACAAAAAGGCAACAAAAAACTCCAACAATCATATGCCACAAGGACCTGAAAGGACAGAATAACACACCAAGATTGGCAAGAAGCCAACAATGACAAAACAACACCCCAAGAGATGCCTAGGACTCCGAACAACACCCGAAGACTCCGAACAACACCCCAAGAGACACCTTCCTAAACTAACTCCTCAAAACAGAAAAAATTAATCCGAAGCCAACTTGGCTCTAAAGCGCTCCTCATCAATTTCCTCCATTGAGCAAATCCTTTTGATTAAATCCTCCTCATCACCATCACAGCTCATATCCAGAGTTTTCTGCTATTCCCAAACTGCTCATGCCTCTTCGAAAGCCCAAATTGCTTGAGTTTCATCAAGAATGAATCCATTCCTATTATGCCAAAAAGATCTACATGATATTTTGGTTACAAAAATTGTCACCTTTATTTTGGTGGAGAGCATTTTGATGGTTAGCTAATGTGTCTTGGACTTGATTTTTCAGTCATTGTTTGGATATCTTTTATTTGTAACCACTGGTAGGTAAAAGGACATTGCCCCGCCTGATTGATCAAGACTTAGGTATGATTTTGTCTAGGTGATTTTACGTTTCAAAAGAAATTAAATTGGTCCCAAAAAGTGCAAGGCAAAGCTCCACAATGAATCAGGCTTATTTGCAGCACGTGTTGAAATGACAAAGAGCAACTATATGATCTCGATTGTCCGTAAGTATTTTTAATGTGTCAGATTTGTTGAGAGATTTTTTTTTCAAAATGAATATGGAGAAGAGTCTTTTTAAAATTTGGTCCATTGATTTCCAAAATGAACGATCGACGTGTAAGCCTAAAGACTTCCTCTCCGATCCAACTGTTGAGAAGTCGGGTCCCTTTCGAATTTATATTAGTACAAATATGTTTTGTGACATCCTTTAAGTACAAGTCGGCATTTTCTTAGAGGAAAACATAATTTTTTAAAGATCTTGGAAGAACCTTTACATTCATAAAATTGCCGAAAGGGAAACAAAACGATAAAATTAATACTATTGTTTTTATGTTGGAAAAGTCTACGATACACACCCTTTAAAAATGAATACCATATGCATCTATTTTATAGTTCATTCATAATATTTGAGTGTGTTTCGTAACTTTTATTCTAGAACTTATAACCTTCCGGCAATATGATTCGTAACGTTTTCATCATGATTTATAATATTACTAAAATCGTAACTTTTTAGCAATACGATTCGTAATGTTTTCTCTATGATTCATAATATTTTAGGGATGCATATAATACACATTCAAATAAGGAGTATGTATTATAGTCTTTCCCATTTAGGTTTGTTCTGTTATTAGGTTGAAGCAAAGCCAACGATGCGTGTACGTGAATGTGAGTGGAAGCAGAAGCAAGATCATGAGGTCGTGTTTCGAAAAATATTCCAAACTAATAAAATTCGTGAAAGCGAGCGTGCGAGAAGAGAGATTCTTATATGACTTAGGATTGAAGTAACCTTTTGCTACCTGAAGTAGTAATTATAAGACTCTGTTTTACTAAGATTCATATTTTTCTAAGTACTTTTATTTTCCGTTTTACGAGACAGATTATTTTCTCATAATATATCATCTTTAATTTAAAAAATAAGTTATACGAAGAAAATATTTATTTTAGTTAGTGGACTGCGGAATACACCCTAAATCTTAGACCTTCAATTTCTATTGTCTAATTAAGTCCTGGGTCATAAATTATTATGGGTAATTCTCTCCTGCATTAACACTAAAAAAACAAGTTTATTTTTTTTGACTCACTTGATTAAAGAAGGTGACCCAGAAGTAGAGTTTATATAGCTAGCTGGCTCAGAGCTGGCTCGTCCCACACTCTTCCCCCCTTCGCCTCTCTCCTCCCTCGTACTCCCACTACTACTTCTCTCTCTCTCTCTGTCTCTCTCTCTCTCTCTCTCAATTTGCCTGCACAATTAGATAAGTATTACATCAGTTCACCTTATAACTTCCAAACTGCGGTTTATCATTTCTGAAAGTAATTGATAGATAGATGGATAGTTAGAGAGAGAGAGAGAGAGAAAGAGGAGACCCCAAGAACCCAATAAACAGATAAGCAAGCAGTGTAAGTAAGGACTGCAGAGGTGAAAAACGGCGTCGTGGTCAAAGAGAAATGAGCGCATCGAGGTTCATAAAGTGCGTCACCGTCGGCGACGGAGCCGTCGGAAAGACTTGTATGCTTATCTCCTACACCAGCAACACTTTCCCCACTGTGAGTATCCCCCCAATTTTCCCAATTTCGCACCATACTTGAAGACTAGGGTTTCCCTGTACTTTACCAAATTGTAACAATTCAATAGAACAAATCTCCCTTTCGTGTGGCTCCTGCTTTTAATTCTTTGCACGGAATAGTGAGCTGAAATTAAAAGTGGGTGTCTTGGATAACGAATTAGGGTTTTATTTGCTTGTAAATGCATTATCTTGGAGATAGACGCTTGATGTTTTGGGTTCTGTTTGGTTATTGTGAAAGTAGAAAGGAACCGGAAAGGGCTGATTCCTTTTACCAATTTTTAGAATTAGGCATATTTTTTGTAGGCTACCTTGTTGAAGATTTTGGATTTTTTCGTTGATATTTGTTTGGTGAGTGAGGAGTGAAAAAGATGAAAACTTTTTCAAGAATCAGATGGAAAATTGGGGTTTTCGTGGACTTGGTTAGCGAGATTTATGTGTAAAATGGAAGACAGCTTCTACAGTTAAGCTTTCAGTGTTCTGGGACTTCTCGGTTTGACCATGGGAATGGTAAAGACAATTAACGGTCGTGAATTTCTTTCCAACAGTGGGTGTCCTGTTCAAATTCTGAATTTATTGAACTGAGATTATGTTGATTGTATGTGCTTGCTTTGTTATAGTATCTAAGTTGGTGATGCTTTTCGTGAACTGTGTGTGAATTGAGATGTCTCTGTTCAACTGTTATGTTATCGAAACAGGATTATGTGCCGACTGTATTTGACAATTTTAGTGCCAACGTGGTGGTGGATGGGAGCACTGTTAATTTAGGGCTGTGGGATACAGCAGGTAAGTTCAAAGCCAGTGATCTACTTCTTCTTCCACAAACTTTTCACGGTGCTGGATTGACTCGTTAGTTTCATGAAACAGGTCAGGAGGACTACAATAGATTAAGACCACTGAGCTATCGTGGGGCCGATGTCTTTATACTTGCATTTTCTCTGATTAGCAAGGCCAGCTACGAAAATATATCAAAAAAGGCAAGGATTACTTTTTCATGTAAAATATATATATGCCTTTCTTTTCTGAACGTAAGATAGTTTGGTGTCTGATTTGATGGTATGCTGATGTATGCCTTTTGTTTTCTATTTCAATGGTCAGTGGATTCCTGAGTTGAGGCATTATGCTCCTGGGGTTCCAATAGTTCTTGTTGGAACAAAGCTTGGTTAGCTTCTCTTTCCTATCCTTTTCTTCCTCATGTTATTAGCAATTTGTTCGTAGAATGGTCCGAATGTAAATTAGTTTTGGAAGTTTTTGCTAGAAAATGTAGCCCTTCGTGCCAATGATTGCCAACTCACTCATTTTGAAGCTCTCCTAAAGAATATTCGTACTCTGGCATATAGTCATGCAGAAGGGCAATTTATGGATAAAGATTGTCTATCTTTTTGTTTAAAGTTTAAACATACACAGGTTTATCCCCTCGTATCCGTGCTTTGGGATTCAAAGTTAAGTAGCAGAATTAGTTCTGTTATCAGTTCTTTGTGCAGCTTTGCTTTTGCAATTGAGGAGTGCTCAGCTATGTGAGCCAGATTAGGATCATTAGATTCCTTGAAATTAATATCTTCTTAGTTCTTGCATATAGTTACAATATCCTCCTCCACCTTTTTGTGGCTCGATAAAAAGGGTAGGCTATATTGAACTAGCGTTGCGACTCCCTGATCAACAGGGAACCCACCCAACCCAGAATGTTTGGACTTAAGCCATAGCCGACCCGGTTGGGGAGGTAATATTGATTTGTCACCACATTGCAGGCTCCATAACTAGGCCCCCATTGAAGTGCGAGTTAAATTGGAGCCCCCCTCTCCCAACCATCTGGTCCCAAGGATTGACCTTAAGACCGGTGGGAGAGGAGCAACCTTAAGTCTGCTGTGCCAACCACTTGAACTACCACCTCCGCGGTGTTACAATATCCTGTTATTCTTGAAGTTTGTATGAAAAAGCACGTAGTCCTTGCAGCTTTGGCAATTTGATAGCAAATTTATAATTTCATCAAGCTCTGGGGAACTGCTCTGTGGGCACTGGGAACTGGGCAGTAATGATCAGGGTCCGAGCAATTAATATTGCTTTATTTCCTCTTTTGTTTGCTTTTCCTTTCTTTTTTTCCCATTTGGTTTCCTTTTTCTCTTATGTTTAGCAAGACGATTTATCTGTATAGCCTGTTTGTGAAGGGTCAGAACTTCAAGTACTTGAATTTTATTGCCCTTTTGCTAGTGTTTCTCTCTCCGCGCTCTGGTGTTCAAACTACTGTTCTTCTGATTGAATAACGTCTGATTTTACCTCGTTAGATCTTCGGGAAGATAAGCAGTTCTTTGTAGAGCACCCTGGTGCCGTGCCCATTACGACAGCTCAGGTATCTTTTATGCTTCCGTTGTTGGTGAAACCTTTTTGTGGCCATGACACAACTAGTTACTGCGTGGTTTGTGCATTGATTAACTGTGCTAAGTGACAACCTGACTTCCTAATTTCTTGTTCAAGGGAGAGGAGCTGAAAAAGCTGATTGGAGCTGCTGCTTACATTGAATGTAGTTCTAAGACCCAACAGGTGCTGTTATATAGTTGTTTTGTATCACCATTTATCTTCATGTAAACTTCTGCAGTTAGATCACCAGTAACGGCAAATTTTGAAGAATTTACCTGGAAATTACAGAATGTGAAGGCTGTTTTCGACGCAGCTATCAAGGTGGTTCTCCAACCACCAAAACAGAAGAAGAAAAAGAAGAAAAGGGGGCACAAGGGCTGTGGAATATTGTAAGAACTCTCGAGGGAAGAAGAACAGATAACCTACTAGTAGCTGATTTTACCGCATGGTTTCTTGATATCTCGATATTTTTCCACCTTGGGGAAGCAGCAACCCTGGTTTTGTTCTCGAGTCTCGACTGATACAAATTATGATGGTCAGTTTGTCCTGTGTGTGATGATTTGTATATTGATAATACAGATTATGTTGGTTTGTGCACAACGCTTTAATTTCTTTGTGTCAAAGAACTGTGTAATGTATTGACTAGATTGTAGAAGATCCATTTTATGAGGATCGAACCAAACCGCTTCCTCTTGTGAACATGGCAGATTTCATATCGTTTGTGCTGATTTTATGAGAAGCTCCACCCGTTACTTGGTCCAATAACCCATTACTATGTGAACTAATTTAGATTTTACAGCTCGGCTTGCAGACTTAGCGAATTCTTTTGAAATTGCTCAAAAGTTCCAAGATAGGTTTACGACAAATTACTCTTTTACATTGAAATTTGAACAAGGCACTCCTCTGAACAAGCAAAAGAAAAGTTGAAATCCCATTACTAAAGAGTCTTCGTGGACAGGGCCTTTTGCCAATTATGTATCTAAGTGGTGTTGTGGTGACGGTCTGCTCTTTTGAGCAGTAGCTAGGACTTAACCGGACATTCCACAGCGGGTAAGGAGACCTCATGGTCATGCTCGGGGGCTGTAACGTTGGTCGTTCCCTTGCACCCTTTTTACCGTTAAAAAAAAAAAAATCTCATTAAAACGGCGAGTTGAGCCTATTGAACCTACAATAGTAAGCATCACAATTCATACTCCTCTGTTTGTCATCTTTAGTTCATCATATGATCTCATCCAAAATCAAGTAATAGAATAGAAGACTCCATGTTGAAACTACAAATTGTTCCCGAATCTTTTTTGGGGCGACAATTCGCAGCCCCGTATTTTCTTCCGTAGTCCGTTAAAAATTTTCAAGATTATATTTCGGTAACTACATGTCGAAAATATGTTCAACCTTCGGTAAACAACTGGCAAACTACTACATACGAAAATCATACATACATTTCGATAAATAACTGTTGAAAATAAGATTATATTTCGGTAACTACATGTCGGAAATGCATACAACAAAAATAAGAAACATATATTTCGATAATTGGATGCTGAAAATGTATCTCAATTTCGGTAACTAACTGTCGAGTAGGTCATTTTGCATAAGGGGGTCATGTTGAAAATTTTTAACGGGCTACGGGAGAAAATACGGGGTTACGAATAGTCGCGCCCTTTTTTGTGTGTGTGTGTGTCTCTTCAAAGCTGTCTTATTGATAATCACACCTGACCCCCTCAAAAAACCTACTTTCTTTATTTCCCAATATATAGGAGTATAGGTAACGGAGATTAGTAGGATGTTAGTTGACGAGAGATTCAAAGGCTATTCGTAGCTCTGAATTCCAAACCCTAACCCTCGTAAGGCTCAAACGTAGACCATCAAAGAAGGGGACACGAACTTTACCAACTGTGCGATCTGGCAGTAAAAAAAAAAACCCCTATAAAAGTATAAATTGAGGCCGCAGACAACGTGTTTTCCTCCGGGTCTTCTTTTTGAACATTCTTCGTCCATAGCTTTTCTTCCACGAAAATGGCGCTCTTCTTCACCCATTATTATTAGCCTTCCTTTCTCACTTTTTAGGGTTTCTCATTGCCATTATAAAACTCATAATTTCCCTCTCAACACCGCCTCTCGGTTTCCAGGGCTCCGCAATTCAAAAATTCATGCATCAGCCTTGCGAAGAGGAACTGGAATTAACTGGATAAGCGAGGTTTCAACTGAAACTTCAGCGCCTTTGCTTCTCTCCAGGGTTTCCATCGTAAGTTTTCCTTTTTAATATTTTAAATCTCAAACCGATCGTAGGAGAATATGCGTGCTTACTTGGATCACGTTGCTTAAGTTGTTCATGCTTGGAGAAGGTTATGTGTTTGGTACTATAACTTCTTCTTTTTCTTTTTTTTTTTTTAATTTGTAACCTATATCTACTCCTCTATTTTACTTCAATATACAGTTTTTCTTTTTATGTTTGAAAGGTACGAAATTAAAACAAGCTAGAATGACATTGTTCTAGGGCTGTTCACCCCATTAGCAGCATCATCCAACCGCTTATAAATAAAGCCGTCTTCTTTTTTTTTTTCGCCGAGTGTCAAACGTAATTGCACTAGTACAATTAAAAATGCAGCTTTGGATTTGGGCATTCAGTTCCAGATTCACTGTTCTAAATTTTCTATTCTTGTAATGTTGTCTCTGTTTTTTCCAGGGTTTAGGTGTTTTTGAACACCCAACTTGAGCTTTCTAAGGCCCCCTATATGTAACCAGTATCCACATTGAGAAAGCAGAGCTAATTGTCATCCGGGTATAGGCCAAAATATTGGATTACAGATTCTAGATTCTTTGTCTTGTCTTTTGGTGGTATCTTGAGTTGCAATGGATGACGGAGAGCTTGATTTCTCAAACCAAGAAATGTTCTCTTGTCCAGACTTTGGTGATCTTCCAAGCAGTTCTATGGACAGCTTTTTCAACGAGATTCTGAATGATACACACGCCTGCACTCGTACCCACACTTGTAACCCACCGGGCCAGTGGCGGAGCCACCTGGTGGGGGGAGGGGCACGTGTCCTCCCGGTTTCAAAAATATCGCCAAAAAATAAAAAATAAAAAATTTGCAAAACATAATGTTAAATATTAAACAACTGAGATGATTTCCTAAAAACGAAGCTAGTGCAGTTGGCTAAAGACCTTGCTTGTTAACCTTGGCCACAGGAGTTCGAGTCTCCCAGTGGCACTTTCTTTTTGTATTTTGGGAACCTCTATCTCTCTCTCTCTCAGGTTTTGTAACTTTTTAGATTTTACTAATTGGAGAGGCACGTGAGCATTTGTACGTTAAATTTTTTTCCTTAAATTTAGCACAATTTTTATTGTATGTTTCTTTACAAATTATTGTGTGTGAATGGACATATAAAATTAATTTACAAATATGTCAATTTTTACATTTATATATAAATAAGTTACAGATTACTCTTTTTTGACACTTAAGAGTGAAAGAGGGATTTCTGATTACATTTGGCATTCTTGAAGCTTGTCAATTTAGTTATTTTTTGCGATGCTTGCTAAGGCAGAAAGAACCTTTTGTTGGAGCTACTTATTCTAAATTTTATTTTTGTGACGGTGCTCACATAGAGGGGGTTGGGGTATATGTCACCTGCAATTTCAAACACATAATTTTTTCTATATACTAAAATGGTTGGACTAGATATTTACGGGCACGCAAAAAAAAAAAATACTTTGTACTAATACTGCAAAAGCCGCAATTTAGAGAATGGTCAGTTCAGATCAAGAAAAATCAGTACCATAATGTCTTCCGTTCGAACACCATAAGAGAGTTGGAGCAAGCCCAGATTTCACAAAAAAAAATGTACAACAAAATCTAATTATATGATTTTCTACATAATTTTCTTTATCATATTTTTTCGGGCAACAAGTAATTGAAAATTCATTGAATGGTGCCACTCCTGCGGCTAATTCCTGGCTCCGCCACTGCACCGGGCCCTGATTTCCCACATTCCCACACTTGTTTTCACTTGCACACCAAAATCCTCTCGCCTCCAAACGAATATTCAGCTTCCCCTGACAATACAGCGGAGTCTGCTGATAAGAAATCAAAGAAACACCCATTGGGTAATCGGGAAGCGGTGCGAAAGTATCGCGAGAAGAGAAGGCTCGCACTGCTTCGCTAGAGGATGAAGTTGTGAGATTGAGAGCTTTGAATCAGCAACTGATGAAGAGATTGCAAGGGCAGGCGGCTTTGGAAGCTGAGGTTGCACGGCTGAAGTGTTTGCTTGTGGATATCTGGGGCAGGATAGACGGAGAAATCGGGTCTTTTCCTTATCAGAAGCCTGGAAAAGGTGGTTACTTGTATCAAAACATGGCTACTCCAAATTTGCCTGGTGCATATGTGATGAGTCCCTGTAGTAATATGCAATATAGTAATAATCAAGTTTACTGCCTTCATCCGGGGGTGGTGGAAAGAAGTGGGGAAGGTGAGGCATTAAATGGTCAACACTTCAGTGGTTGTGAGTTTGAGAATCTGCAGTGTCTTGGGAACCAAAATGCTGGATTGACAGAGTTTCCCAGTTGTGGACTAGGAATGTAGTCTTGACAGTGGATAATTCTCGTGCAAACAAGAGAAAAGGTGAAATTTACTGGTATTTTATATGTTTGCTCCATTTTCGTATAGGTTGTTAATATACTTCTTACCATACTCAAGCTTGATTTCTTTTGAGGATATAGGCTTGCGTAACTTGTAGCAGTCTGACTTGTTGGTATTTTTTCATGTTGATCATAGATCATGTTTTCTTGATTTCTATTCGTTAATGCTTTATGACTTCGTTAACAGCCTGCATGTTGTTCCTGGTGCAATGCAAATGTTTCGTGGAGTGATTTAACATAGACACAGTTTTAGTGGAAGTGGAGTATGATAGTTTGATTGGACATTCGAATTCCACAATAACAGGCTTAGTACTAGATTTCCATAGCTCTACAGTCTCTTTTATTTCGTCTGTTTTGAATGGATTTTGATTTGCATGTGCTGTGGTTTCAACTGAATCCATGTCTTATCGATAACAATTCTGTTTAAATTTTCCAATATTCTTACGAACTTCTACATTGCGTGAGGGCCTCTTTGTCTTTACTTGCATGCGGCATGTTCTTCAAAAGATTATGGGAAATTTTGCTGACTGCTGAAAAAGATAATTGAAGGATCAAGGAAAGCACTTGAATTTTTAGGTGCCCCTGCATTACTTACTACCATGTGACTGAAGAGTAATCTTTTCTTAAGCGAAAGGATGGAAACTTGAAATTCAGTGCGATGTCTTGATTTATCATAGCTTGTCATTTGTTATTATTATTTATTTATTTTTATTTTATTTTATTGATCATCATTGTTTTTATTCAGTTAGGAAGGACTTGTACATCACCAGCTATTTGAAGAGCTAATCAAAATATAGAGATTTCTTTTTCTGGAGGATAAAAGATTATTAGACAAGTTCAGTTTTGCGAAGTTCAGTATCGTTTTTCCTTCCGGTCAGCTCAAGTTTAGTGCTTTGGGTTTCAGAGCCGAGTGTCTGATGTACACAGATCAACATAACCCATGTTCTCTGTATTCAGTTTCGAAATAGAGATTATGGTTGGTAGCTCTTTGACTCAAAATTCTAGTGAATCATGCCATTTCAATGTCCAATTGTTCTGTATTAGGTTCTATTTTGTTCGCATCGTTGTTTCCTTTTGATGTGGCATCAATAATTGCATGTGTTAAAAAGAGCTAGATGACTAGTAGGCACCGCGCACCACATGAAATGCTACCCTAATGTGATTCCCATGTTTTGTTGTAGAATTCTGGGTTTGCTCTTTAGGAAGTAAATCTACTAGCGGCAACAGGGTAGTAGGTTTAACATCCCGGGCCCTCGACAGTTTGAGTTTTTGTAGATTTCTAGATCGTGAGTTTTGAAATTGTTGACCACATTGCCTGGTGCATTGGGAAAGCACCGGATTATTTTGGGATAAAAACAATCCTTCTTGGAAAAAAAGGGATGAGATAAACAAGAGATGTTGATTTATATATATATATACTCCTTGGTGGATTATTCAAAATTGAATAAAGACAAAAATATAAGCCATGAATTTTTAATCTGGGTTTTTGATAGGGAATGATGCAATTGTGTGCCTTTAATCTGGGTTTTTGATGATTCTCTTCACCCAGGAAGTTTATCGTAAAAATGGGCATCTATGTGGCCCCAAAAATCCAGAATGGACCGTCCAGCCCCTGCAATGGGCCGTTATATTTTGATCAATTGTGGATTGTTCCTTGTTCCTTCGTTCAGTCCAGTTAAATCAAACCAGAAAAGATTTGACCAATCCACCAAAATTTCAAAATTCATTTCGTTCTCATCTCAACTATATGGGAAAATGACAGCCCAAGACGTGTTTTGATAATTAATACCCGTCAAAAATATGCTGAGAACATTTGTTAATGCTAAGAATATCCTTGACGAGTATTAATTATCAAAATACGTCTTTGACCGTCATTTTTCCCAACTACTGTATATATTCGATATGGACCGAAACTCCAAAAAATGAACATATTCGTGACTTCTCAATGTCTATAAGAGATATTTGTCTCTCTCTCTCTAAAATGAGAGCTTCTCTCTCTAAAATGAGAGTCCTGCCCTTAGTGGCGTTTTTTCCTCGTACTATCTCCACCCATCCTTATCCATCTTTGGTCCTCCAAAAGTAAATTTGGTCCTCTAAAAATGGAGGATCAAAAGTAAATTTGGAGTGCAAAATTCCTTCATACTCTAAAAAGGAATATGGGTCCCTCAAAAAATCTCTCAAAAAGTACAAAAAGTGAAAAAAAAAAAAGATAATAAATTACAAAATCTTTTCTCAATGTGTCACATTCATCCTCTATTTTGGATGGATTGAAGATGCTCAGAGAAGTGACTAATCAAACAAAAAATATGGAGTATCAATCAAATCACACAACATGTATTATGTACTACTACATCCCAAAAGAGAGTACAAAACGCTAATACGGAGTATCTAATACTCACATCACATGACAACACATGCATCAGGATTATCATCACTGAAGGCCGTGGTGTACCGGACTTCAAAAGAGGTAGCACGTGCGAGGCTTTGAACCTGTGGATCCTCTGATCTCCGGACGTACCCGGGCGGGGCCTTCTTGTCGTAAACACCGGGAGCGTAGGGATGAGCGACCTTGTCGTAACCCACGTAGGGCCAGAGCTCGGCCTTCTTGCCCGTCCGATGAGCCGCGCGGGCCAGCACCGTGGCGGGCTCCACGTAACCGACGACCGTCAGCTTGTTCTGCTTGGGATCCACCTCCACCGTCTTCACTCCTCTCATCCCTTCCACGGATCTCCTCACCTTCCTCTCACATCCTTCGCAGTCTATCCTCACTTTGATATCCACCGTCTGATTACACAATCACAGTATTGATTTTAATTAAGTTAAGCAGCAATGCAGATCGGCAGATGTAGGATACAAAAACAAGAAGACTGATAATTACTACTACTACCTGAAATTGCTTGCGTTTCTTGAGCTTGGAACTGCCGCTAGAGCAATCGAACATGTGGGAGAGATGATCCAATACGCCCATTTTCACTTAAACACCAGTCCAGTGCTAGCTGTGAAACACAATACTAATTGTTTTTGGCAGTTTCATGGGTTCACGCTAGACTAGATAAACTCATACATTGATCGATCCGTATTTGACGCTGGGAAGTCCTTCTTTATACTTTTATACATATATACTACTGAGTAGTATATACATATCTCTCTCTCTCTCTCTCTCTCTCTCTTATTATTCACACTTTTGGTATGGAGTATGTAGCTTCGTGTCTGGTTGTTTTAGCAACGTGTCGTGCAGAAGTAGGGCGATGGAATAATATAGTAGTATTTTAATAAGGTTGGAATCTCCACACCGACCAGAGCCGACAGGGTAGAGTTAGTTGGGGATACTCCTCATAATTTGGTTGAATATTGGAAAGAAGAAAGCGGAGAGGAAGATCATAAAGATAAATTACTCCTCTAAAAAGAAACAAAGTAGGAGTACTGTAAATTACAGAACATCTTTGACTTTGTCTTCGGAGCAAATTCACCAGAGGAAAATGAAATTGAAAATACTCCTCTTTCGCACTAACAATTCATTAGGATGGACTGATTTGGAGAGGAGAAAAAAAAAAAAAAGAATTAGAGTTTTCCTTCTTGCAAGTGGCAACTCTCCAGTTTCGGGGAAAACCAGACGGGGTCGAGTCCAGACAATTCGGGACCGTTAATCTTGTAGACCACGTCGTCGAGACTTTAGACTGTGCAAAAAATGACATGGATCGGATATAAATGAGAAACCCATTTACCTTATGTTGAATGTGTTTGAATCAGGTACCATTAACTTTTTTTACGGTCTATTGTCTCGACATGCTCTACGAGATGAACGGTATCGATTATTGAGATGAACACGGAATGGACCTGAATTGGCTGGATTGCACCCCATCCAATTTTTCCCCAAACTAGAGAGGAGCCGCTTCCTCCTTATTCTTCTTCTTCTTCTTCTTCTTCCTTTTTTTTTTCCCCAATCGATAATCGGTTATTTTTATTGCTGCATCAAAGAACCATCGAGGGAGGCTTCCCTATGAACCCAACTTGGAAAATCCTGAAGCCAAGTTATAGGGGTCTCCAGATAGGGCATATTTGGCTAAAACATTAGCCACCCTATTACAATTATGAGGAACAAAATTAAAAGAGCAAGAATTAAAACGACTACCAAAAGATAAAGTATATCTACTTATGACCTCCAGGCGTGTTGTAACCTGTCTCTTCCCCTGCAACATGTTGATCACAATTTGCGCATCCCCTTCAACATAGTATGAATTTCCAACTGAGCATATGGGACTGGTCAATGCAATGCGAAACCCTTCAGCTTCCACCATTTCTGCTGATGCTTCCACCATTTTCTAATTATGAATTTTCATGGTCTATTGTCTCGACGTGCTCTATGAGATGAACGGTATCGATTGTTGAGATGAACACGAAATGGACCCGAATTGGCTGGATTGCACTCCATCCAATCTTTCCCCAAACTAGAGAGGAGCCGCTTCCTTCTTCAAATCACTCATTTTGTAACATGAGAAATGAAAACAAAGTATCAAAATGAAAGTCTTTGAGGGTCCTTCCCTTTTTCTCACTAAGTTTCATCAATTACCTTTATTATCTCACCGGCCATTTCTCGCGATCGAAAGGGGGCCATAAGAAAATGAGAACAAAAATTTACCTTGTATTTGTCTCATAGATTCATCTTTTTTTTTTAATTTTGTACCCATAGAAAAGTGTATCTGTAAGCTGATTTTATTTTATTTTGTTTCTTCTTGAAATTCAAATGCAAGACCAAACATTGTTTACCTGCTTCTTAAGATATTCAAAAAAAGGACATATAAGCGACGCATTTCGAATGGGAATTGTTCAAAACACACACACACACACACACACTAGGTATTTGCTTAAAATAATGCAATGAAAAATTGAAACTTCAATACGCATTTCGTAAACTTCGACTTTCCGAAGCACCCAAATAAAAAATGTTTCATGCTCTTCAACATGTATGAATGTTGTATTGCAATTTTCCTTCTTTAATATATATCTGTTGAACCTTAATTACGAGTGGTTATTAAGTGCTCCTGGAGCACCGTCACGTGGTGTTCCTAAAATCTCTACTATCACACATTCACTTGGGGTCTACACACTTGCTCCGGGACCACACGTAAATTTGTGTTGGTAGACGCCATTGGGGCACCACATGACAGACTGACGGTACTCCAAGAGTAAGTAGTAATTTTCAGTTAATTACCGTCCAAAGAGATGTAGTTAGCTTTTTTTCCTTTCAAAATATCGTCCTCATTTTTTTTCTTTCAAAAAATACTTTATGGATTTAGGCCCTAGTTTTTGAATGTCAGTGGACAGTGTTTGGGTTTGGCCCAAACGTAGTGTAATAGCCCAAGACAAAACCCAGTGAAATTAATCGCGAGGCCCAAAGTCAGGCCGTGTGAAATGCACTTCGAAAAAACACACGCTATCGTATAAAATGTGATTGTGTATCTTCTCTGGTAATTTGTTTGAGTTACGAGGTTCGACATCCTGAATTGCTAGTGGAAATACAAAATTTGACGCGTTTAAGATTAATCTGGATGTCTCCGGGAAAAAAAGAGAGAGATGAATCTGGATACTATGCAATTCTTCACCTCATATAGTACATTTTTGCTTTTCATCATTTCATGTACTAATTGAACAAGATTTTATGCAACAAATTCGCCATCCAAGATAGAATTTGACATCATGGTCGGTTGTTAATTTGCCTGACTCGAAGTGAGTACCCTCCGAGATTAAATAAAAAAAACGGAAGAAATGAAATGAAAAGTGAGTATCCTCCTCCATTCGTGCCTGTTTTTCATGATTCATGGGGCCCCATTGCTTGAAGAAACTTTAGTCAACACAAATGTATCACGAAATTTCCAACGTATCTCTCTGTGTGTGTGAGAGAGAGAGAGAGAGAGAGAATAAAGGGGCTTAAATGATGAAAGCGAGTTTCTTGGAAAGTTGGCCAAGTCAAGATTAAAGACGAAAGCGAAGATGTTGGGGTTGGGTCTACAAAACGAAAAGAAACTGAGAGAATCAATCAATATTAGTAAATTCGGAACATTTATCATCGAGACTTGTAAACAAACATAAAGGGTAAGAGCATCCGCAATGGGAATAATCAAAATCAATAATCAAAATGTGCCACGTCATCATTTGATTATCCATTTAGTTCATAATCAAACTTAACAACCTCTATCTCCACATTGGTTATTTTTACATCCCTAACCAAAAAAACCCCCACAATACACGATGCACCTATATTCAATCGCAAACGAGTTCCAATCAAGCACCGGACCACACCAAATTATTCGTCTCAATGAGACGATTCCAATGTGAGGTGTTTTTGAGTTATTGAGTTTTGAATTTGGTTATTGGGTTTGGTTATTGAGTTTTGGTTATGGATAAAAGTTGTTAAGTTTGGTTATGGAATGGATGGAATTTGGTTATTTGCTAAAAGACTTGTAACTTTGCTTATTACAATGTGAGCTATTTTTTGAGCATTGTTGTTAAGTTTGATTATCCACATCCATTTGCTTATTACAATGCGGATGCTCTAAGGTTCAATTGTTTGTACATCTACATCTATACGACTCTACATAAAATGAGGAGCCATCGAGTTATGGGACTCCATTAATTAGTCAGACTTCACCGGATACCACTTGAATCTAGAGGCCCAACGGAAAGCAAATACTATATTTCTCCTTCAAAGACGCTTCACATGACCTTTCTTCGTTTCCCCTTCCAATACATATATGTGTTTCTTTATCTTCGCTTCTACAGTAAATTACCTGCTATGATAGGTGTTCGTGAATTTTTTTTTTTTTTTAAAAAAAAGAGAAGCTAGGACGGATAAAAGTTGATTTTTTTGACTAATTTCTTAAGAAGTTGGGATCAATTTCAGCTCAAGTATCTATAATAATAGTGGCACATTTCTAAAATGACAAAACGCGCATTAAAAAAATACCACAAACAAAGCAACGGTCACATTAAAGAGCCAAGGAAAGACAGTGATATGTGGTGCGTATGAGGTTTTAAAAAAAAGAAAGAAGTGATATGCATATAGGTCATTCAAAGTCTTGAGTATTTTCAAATGATATACGCTCTAAAACTTAGACCTTGAATCTAGCTTAATTACAAAACGAGTCGAGTCCAGGTGAGCCTCAAGCTGTTCACGAACGGCTCCATTTATTTGCAAGTCATATTTAAGTAGCTATGAGAGATTGAGGTGATAATTAAGCTTGTCTGATAGCTAGTTAGCTAATAATTAGCTAGACGTGGGAAAGATTAGAAGTTAGAATTCCTTTCTCTCCATGGATGATAGAGATAAATAATCATCTTTATTTTCACTATCAAGTGATACGGGTACCGTCCAACCTTCAATTCGTATGAATGTCAATTCAACTTTTAACTATATCATGACTTCAGGTTTCTTTCACATGAACGGAATCAAAAATTCAATAAAGCTCAATGGTATTCACAAGACTCTACAAAATTTAGAAACTCTTGTAGTTCACAAATTTATCTACAAAATGAGTTATGTCATTTTGTTTATGAGTACAAATCTCATTCAATAAAGCTCAATGTTGTTAAAAAAAAATAAATAAATAAATAAAAGCTCAATGGTATTCACAAGAGGATTTTAAACACAACAGTCAACAACAACAGAACTTATGTAATCCCCAATCATTCTTTTCAATTTTGACAAAGCAGCTTAAACTCGGTAAATTATTAGAGTTTGTCGCCACTAATTGTGAGCACCTCTTCGCCCAATATACTAGCAAAGTGGAGCAAGAGTTGACCAATATGCCAACCTTGCTTTGAAATGACTTACACATCGAGAGAATATTAGTCTATTGTTAAGAAGATCAATCGATGAGTCTGTCTCTACATTCCTGATAGTAACCCACGCTACTTGATTTCTCCGTAAAGTTCCTCCCCAATTAACAACTACATGAACCATCTATTGCGAATTTGCGAGGGAATAAAAAACATACACGACAGAGGACACCAAGTTTGCACCCCAAACAAACTACCTCACTACAAATATACTACGTCGTTTGATAGCAGAGAAAAAACAAATAGAAACCGAACAGTTCAAACCTGCGTATAACGAGGCTACTACTTTCATCCAACATTCGTGAAGTTCAAAGTTCATCTACAAAAATTGAACTCCAAGGGAATAAAACTGGAAAACTGAAGCAGAGACCACGCATGGGCTCAAAAATGACCAATTTAATGACATTAATCTGAGTATAGTGCAAAGAAACAACTTTTATATAAAACATAGATTTATTATATGGACGATGAGGCTTTGGTTTTTACTTTTTACATAAAATTTCGAGCGCTAAACGAGCCCGCACCTCCCGCTTCAGTTTAGGGCCGGCCCTGATCGCGATCGTCAATCCGTAAAAAAAGGTATGCAACAACTGCTCTCGTACTCATTCTTGTTTTCTTCCCGTGGAAACTCGATTATGGCGGGACAGAATTTTCTTGAAAATTGGGGAATGGAGAGTGGCGATACATTGGGTTTTGACAAACAATTACGGTTATTATATAAATGGTCCTCTTGCGCTCACTAATCAGCAATTATGGGTAAAGTGGAATTACCTTTCGAACCCCGTTTTGATAATAGTGATAGATGAGTGGGATTCGTAAGGAGGAGAGATTAGGATTGAGATTGATAATAAGAAGAGATTAGTAATGAGTATATTTGTTTAGGGTGAGATTAAAGATGATAGGATTAATTATTAATATATTTGTTTCCATGGGATATGATTTAATTGATAGTATACATTTTCATTTTTGTTCTTATGCAAAATCGGAGGATAACAATCATATGAGACCCTAGAACAAAAATATAATTACGTTGAAGATTTTTTAAAGAGGGAGAATACTAAAGATAACAGTGGGGAATAAGAGTATTTGTATTATATTTAAACTCATTTTTTTTTTTGGCTTGATACAAAATGGCTAGAATCTATCCCTATTTATACTATTTGAAAAGCTCTAGTACAAGATATTTTCTTACAAGATAAATTTTGAGATAATTCTAAAATTACACATGTGAATAATTCTCAGAAAAAACTCTAGATATTTCGCAAGAATATTCTAAAGCTAGATATTTTAGACTTTCTAAAAATCAAGAGTGGGCCCACCCAGAGTTTTAAATTTTCTATTTTTTATATATCCCGATTTTGAATATTATCGATAATTATTCATGTATTGGTACTTGTAATCTTACTAATATTTATGGTTTGATTTGATAAAAAATCAGTTATTTTACATTCTCATTTCTCAAATTTTTTTATAAATAAAAAATAAACACGTGACTGTTGAAATAGCTTAAAGAAAAAAAATAAAATGATTAGTATACTTTAACTACATTAGGCTAAAATTATTTCAATGTAACATGATCCAACAACAAATAACACATTCAAATTAAATGTAAGATACATGCATCCAACGATGAATTGATTTAACGGTTACATGTTGAAAAAACGCATGCAATGATGAATAGCTGTCACGGTTTTATTAGGAGTTTTGTATCCATTTTATGCGGTTGAAGTAGTCGACGGACCACCCGACTATTGGTTATACGCACAGCCATCCACGTGGCATTTTAATACTGGTACTATTTCCTCAGTTTAGTCATTAGTGGCTAATTAAATGTGGTGGCCAATATAAGCGGTTTCCAATGACTCTCTCTATAGCTTCCCTCCAACGTACGAATGCAACAGAACAGACTTTTAATTGGACAACCCAACCATTTCCACTATCCACGCTCTGGTCACCTCTCGGCTCTGGTGGTCCTTCCTCTATGGATGGCCAACAATTTCATCTCTCTCTCTCTCTCTCTCTCTCTCTCTCTCATAATGTCAAAGATATCACAGCTTTAAATGGATAAGACCACCCTTTTCGGCCCAACTTCTGAGCCTCTTTCAGGTTTGTTCATAGGATATAGCCATGCCCTATTGACCTTTCAGCTAATCAAAACTTTACCCGACACAACACGCGGTACTCTAAGAATCTCTACCAAAAGACATTCGTCCAAAAACCATAATTAAGTGTACAAACTTCACGCGAACGTGGGCGGTGCTTCGGGAGCATGGGAAGATATGCATGATCTTATATATGTATGATGACAATGATAATGCATTGAATCAGTCACTGTTAATGTCAAATTTTTAGTCTTGGAGTGATAATCTTATTTAGTACTACTAGCAAAGATAGTTACTCTAGCCTAACCTTTACTTTTACGTCAACTAATTAAGCGCTTACAAACAGATGATGCAACTACAAAATCGAAAGTGGGGTCACTGACTCTCCATATCACTTTGCGAAAAGGCTAAAAAAAACAAAGAGATAGAGAGAGAGAGGGGGGAAGAAGTAGTTGGGAAGTTGCAGTGGTGCATAGGGAACTTCATCAAACACGAGAACTGATGAGTTGGGGGTCTCTGGACTTTATTGATCACCAGTACTACCACCTCATCATCATCACGACTCCAATTAAAACTTTTTCTTTTGTTTTCCTTATCTTTCTTTCTTTACTGGGTTGGGTTGTCTGTTCAGACTTAGTCAATTTGATTAGATAAACGAGATACTGTATCAGTGATGGATGGATATTGTGTCATACTACGTTGTATTTGTTGAATTTTACTAGTCATGTTGAAGGTTTTGTTTGGTCGCTTGGGTCATGGGTTCACATGGATTCCACCATTGGTCGCTGATTAGCCGCCCAAGCACGAAAATCACTCATGGGTCCCCGGTAGGTGGCCAGCACATGGGTCCCCATTTTGTTTGCCTTTGCCTTTGCCTTTGCCTTTCCTCCCCTACTTGATCTCCACTCCCAACACCACCTATCTCTCTCTCTCTCTCTCTCTCTCTTGAATCGATGGTGCATTAGGTAAAATAACACTTTGAGCACTTAAAAATATGAGGTTAACGATTTCCAATTTAGTACCACTAGGTTTGGTAAAACGTTCTAATTAAGTGACGTTGAGTTTTGGGTGGTATAAACCATAAGAACTTATATAGGGGCTGAAAAAATACCCAAAAAATGGTTCTTTCTCCATCAAAAAATAAAATAAAAATTGTCTCTTTTTTGGTAGTCATGTCTACCTTAATCAAGTCAACGAACAATATATTTATGCATAAGAATCAGCATTATTTTTACCAATAAAAAATATTGTAGTTAAAACATGTGAAACGACTTCTTGAGACATTCAGAATCGCGTGTACAGAAGGGCAGAGAGTAACATTGAGATTTTTTTTCAACCTAATTAATAATTGTTGGTCCACTTGCGAAATATATCACGTGGCGCTGCTTTTTTCAGAGGTGCCAGATCAATTGACCTCACCAATTTTAATCAATTGCAAAGTATAACATTTTCGATTCTTGTTTAAATTTATTTGACCCCTCTAAATTGAAAACCTTGTTTGAACGGGATTTTTTCATACCTGAAACTCATAATTTTATTTACTAGTTTGGAGTCAGTTTATCAAACAAAATCAAGCATTTAATCTCTTATAATTTTTTTAAAAAAGGGGAAATTAACACGAAATAAAACTTAACATTCTGATAGCATAGTCTCAATATAGTAGGGGGTTGCCAGGTGTTGCGATTTCTTCCACTTTCAACCTCTAATCATTTCACCTCTCTCATTTTGACCCGACTAAAGTTTGTCACATGGTGCGCATCGATAAAAGTTTTAAGGGTCAATTGTGAACATCAGGTAATAATATTCTGCGCGCGCAGAGTGAAATTCACCCATACAAATATTCATGCAAATTGTGTGAAAGGACGTCAGGAAATGAATATATATTAATGGTATTGGACAATATTTCTTTTTTCTCATTCAAAGCCTGGCCTGGTCAGTGGTTAGTTTTGTTACGTACCGTCCAAATTGGGGGGGCGGGGGGGGCGTGGGGGGTACTGTAGTAATGTGGTGTGCTGGCCTTTTTGTCCCACGAATTGATGTATGTGCAGTGTCTAAAAAGACTTTACATTAGAGTACAAACCTCGGTTCTTGTCTTGGCGTTTTTGACGTTACGAATCCTGCTCGTTTTGCCGGAGTTATCGAACCGAATCCAGTTATATTGATCCCGTTGATTGATTCGGTTCGGTGTCAGTTCGCTTCGGTTCGGGTTCGGTTGATTGGAAAAACAATTAATATATATATATATTTATTAAAATATATTAAAAATATTTAATATATTTAAAAATATTTAATATATATATATATATTAAGAAATTTAAAAATATTTAATATATATTAAAATATATTTAAAAATATTTAAGATATATATATATTAAACCTGTCTTGATTCGGATTCAGTTCTGCTCGGTTCATTTGAAATTTTCAAGAACCTAAAACCGAACCGGTTTCGTAAATTTTTAACATTTAAGAACCGAACCTGCCTTGGTTCGGCTTGATTGTTGGTTGAACCTGCCTTGCTTTAGTTCAATCTTGCCTTGGTCGGTTTTTTGTACACCCCTACTTTACATATACAACAACAAGAATTCAGGGACTTGGGGGATTATGTAAACAAGGAAAGAGACAAGCATTATTAATTATGTGTGTATTGTGCTGCACCGTACTACTCCTATACAACATTATATGTATCTGTTCACCTTTTGATTTTGGGCACAGTTGAGTTGAGGGAGCTGTTTTTTTATTTTGATTCCCCATTCCACCGTCAAAGCATGCATGTAGATGTGCATGTAGTGGGGATTCAACCCTACTCCCTACGGTAACTCAAGTGGCAAAAGGGATCAATGTAAATCGTGACATCTAGAGTTCGAAACGTGACATTATTTTGGGGGCTAAGTCGCAAAAGAGAAATTATTTATGAATTTCCTAGTTTTCAACAAAGATGGTCTGACTTTGACCGGATCAAGAAAGAGAATAGTCGAGGTACGGATAAACTAGTCCGGACTACCAGATCTTCAAAACAAAAAAATTAAAAGGTGTAGTGGGTTCTTTGCTTCACAACACACACATCCACTTTTCAAAGATTTTGTCTTTTGGACATGTTTGTTTAATTGCGGATAATATAGAGGTAGGATTCGAATATTGGTTAACTCTTGTTTGTTTAATCCTACAGAGTGTTATGCATTTAACCATTTATCCAACATAATCTCCCTTTTTTTTTTTCCCCAAAGAATATATTTTCTGAAGCAAATATAGCTTCCGATCGAGAAAATTAATTACTCCCTCCGTCCCATAATGGATGTCAATTTTTGATATCCGTGCCAATTTCAACTCCTTATATATTTTAATACGGATCTCAAAAAATATGCAATATGGATCTTGTTTGATAGTTCTCGATTAATTCTATTATACAAAATTTTCAAACTCATGAAAAACATTATAGATTGAAAGATATAAGCGATGAAAAATGACACGAATTTCAAAAATTGTCATTCTTTTTTGGAGGGATGGAGTAACTTGTTGCAATTGTTATACCGTAGCTAGCTAGCTAGGTATAGGGTTAGGCCACTGCTTGAATCAAATCACTTTCCACTTTCTCTATTAATATGGGACACACTGTTAGGCAAAACAAGATGGCCGGAGACAAAGCTGCAATTTCCCAGAAACGCTAATCTATTGGGCTACTAGCTATTGCTAGCTAAAACTCCTTGCTAGGCAGGGGAAATTAAAATATAGGTGCAATAGATAAGGCCATAATTTCTGCCATAATAATAGAGGTTCTCTCTCCGGCCCATAGGCGGTAGGACTATATCTTAAAGGTGGACCATTAGAAAAGGATAGAACATGGACTTCTACTTTCATAGGTGAGGAGGAGCACTCGGTGATGGAAATCAAGAGACGGGACCTCTAGTTAAGGATGTAGGCAAAAGTGGGACAATTTTGCACAGTGCATTGGCACTCATTGTGGGGTCCACCTAAATTTGTTACTTTATTTTTTTTTATTTGAAAATAGTTCATTTTGTAAAAGTTGAAATTCATTTTGTAAAAGTTGAAGTTGATTTGAGATCCATAACTATGCTTTCAGAATGATTTTGATTGGTAAATCAGTAAGGGAAAAACTTTTGTTCGTTTTACAGTTTCAGTACCATTTGACAAAATCTTTAATAAATTTTTCTATCTCTCTCTTCACTCATTACTTTGAAAAACCTCCATCAAAATCCAAATCGAACATGTATGTGAATATACGAGAAAGTTTCTATCATGAAGTTTGTGCTAGCTAATTAATACTTGACTTGTTAAAATTCTTTTCAAATGGGACCTTAATCTAATGAGAGAGGATTGAAGGGGATAAACTTTCACACTACATATACCAGTCTATAAAAGTTTAACACTAAAAAAATAAAATCCGTATTGATGCCCGCAATTAATTTTGGTATATTATTGTTCAACAATTTTGCAAGCAGTAATTATAAACCAAAGCGATGCAACTGATCAGAAATTGCAAAATTTAAAGTTAGTACCATAGCACCAAAATCGCACTTTGCAACGAGATCACTAACAATCACTTCCACTATTTTTTTATTTTTTTAAAAAAAAAAATTCGGCAGAAGATCGAAATTCCATTATCAAAAGTACTATTCAAGTGAAACATGACATTATATATGTAGTGCAAATGTTGGACATGCATAGAGAAATTAACTAGTGGTACTGCTATAAGATATAAAGAGTGCAAGATACAAGTGAAAAGCATTATATAATAATTAATTAAAGGTGGATGAATCTTCTTGGAAGGTAGCTTAAGCTTACACATAATGAATTTAAAAGCTAGCTAGCATGCATAAGTTGATCGAATTGGATTTATTAGTCTTCTTAGAAGTTCAATCATGATGCCTCCATCAAACCCACTTTGGAAAGAAATAAATACTATATACAATGAATCTATATATATATATATATATATATATATAGATCGATGTAGTCATTGTCCTCCATTTTTTTTCCCTTTTTTTTTTTTTTTGGCTCAAAGCAATATTGGAGAAAACACTAGTAGGCCAGGAGTCTGTCTGGGACACCGGATTAATAATATTAGTCTCTATTATAAAACAGAACGGTGTTCCACCAAAATGTCTACACATACAAACATACATGCATCTACAGCCGTTCGATCGTACTTAGTGATAAGGTTATAGTCATTGGATCAAAGGAATAAAGGTTTCCTAATGTATTAACCTACATTGCTCTCTCTCTCTCTCTCTCTCTCTCCCTCCCCCTCTCCCACATAAATTACTCTCATTAAGGAATTATTCAAATGAAAACTAATGAATTATGATGTTTATCAATGGCAGATACGTTTTTTTGGAAACGGTATCAATAGATATGTTACGTTACTATTTTATCGCATAGTTGAATTTTTTGGACACGGGTTGGTATATTATACCCAAGTTCAATATTTATTTGCGTGTGATGATTGTTTGAGCCGTATATTGCCCTCGAGTTAAGTATTTATTTCTGTGTACTGATTGTTCAAGCCGTGCCTTCAGGCACGGACATAAGCTAGTATTATATAAGTCGTAATCGGTGGCGCTTAAGAAAGATACATCTTGCCATTAAGGTGTAAGAAGAAAAATACTACTCCATATGGAATTTTCCAGTAGATCGACTGTATGTTGAAGAGGATATTTTTGTCCTTGGTGATTTTATTTCCAAGTAAACTTGTACCGGAGAGAGAGAGAGAGAGAGAGAGAGAGAGAGGGGTACGTACTACGTAGCGTACGTACTGAGAACGAGATCGAGGCCAATAATGGAAGATTATTAAGGCTAGTGATTTTGTCACACTCTTATTTGTTAATGTCACATCCTGTAAGTGTATTTTTTGGTGCAAAAATATACTTGCAGAGTGTGGCATTAACAAAAAAGGGTGTGGCAAAATCATTTCCCATTATTAATCGACCACTCTTGATGAAATAGTGGCCATTGAGTAACTATCGGCCGGCCTGAGCGCAACCAAAGTATACGTGCATGGTGAGATCATCTCGGCCGTATGCTTTATTAGAATTCATGAGAGCGTAGGTTCGAATTTAATTAACGAATGCCAAACATTTTAAATTTTGAAATTGTTAGAGGATTTGCCCGGTCGTTAACTTCAGATCGAATTTTGGAATTAGTCCAGGTATAAATAAGCTGGCTTGAACATTTTGTTATTTCATAAAAAACTGAGAACGTTAATTTACTAATATATATACACATAGAAAAGGTGGTGTTACCTCTCAAAACCCCCAAGAAAAGGTACCGCAGAATTGTTAAGCTTAATTTACCCCTTTTTTTTTTTGTTTTTTGAAGAGAGCTTAATTTACAAACCCATGAATAAACTAACCAAAAGCCGATATAAAGGCAAAACAAGTTGGCAATGACAGACCGGAGTGATGCCTAACTTGGAAAGTGACCTGAATACCGATCGGAAGTTGTTTTAGTAACCTATGTGGATTATTGCCGGTCAAAAAATTATACTATGGATTATTGCCGATCAGAAAAACTATATGGAATATTCCTAGTAAAGTGTCTGCTATTTAAACTTCCATGATAATTCGGATCTAAAATATAAAAGAAAATAATCAAAATGAGATTTTTTGAAATCTTTTGTTGTAAAAAAATAATGGCTCGACGTAGCCGTAACGGAGTGCACTATTGCGAGGATTTATTTTTCTTTTGAGATAATGAAACCGTAAACTAATGAAAAAAGAAAGAAAGGTTGAATTCACTATATAAATCGTAGATATAAAATGGACCTACGTACCGATAAGGAAAAATTTCAAAATGACACCTGAACTTTCACTCCAATGTCACCGAAACACCTGAACTTATCTTTATTTCAATTAAACACCTGAACTTTCAAAATCCCCAAATTGAGGCACCTGCTATTAGCCTCCATCCATTTTTTTCACAAATAAGTTGATGTGACTCATTTCTGTCGTTAAAGAGCCCCACTAGATATGTTAGAAAGTGAACTCAATGCACAAATTTAGGAAGTGAACTCATTTTTGGTTGTGATTGTGTGCATTGAGTTCACTTTCTAACATGTCTAGTGGGGCCCCTTAACGTCAGAAATGAGCCACATCAGCCGATTTGTGAAGGACATAGATGGAGGTTAACGGCAGGTGCCTCAATTTTGGGATTTTGAAAGTTCAGGTGTTGAATTGAAATAAAGTGAAGTTCAGGTGTTTTGGTGATATTGGAGTGAAAGTTCAGGTGTCATTTTGAAATTTTTCTTACAGATAATCTTTACGAATTTTGGCAAGCACATAGCACTAAAAAGGTCCGAATTATAAGAACACGTACAAGATCAAAATTAAATTCGGTTCCCTCATAAGCTCTAACGTTTAAAATCTCTCAAGTGTTATCAACTCTTGTTAGACCAATTTATATAGGCCCCATTTGATAACAATGATAGATGGATGGAATTCGTAAGGAGATGAGATTATGAATGAGATTTGTAAGGGGATGAGATTGGTAATGAGAAGAGATTGATAATGAGTATGTTTGTTTGGGGTGGGATTAGATGATGAGATTATTAATATCATATTTGTTTGAAATGGGATTAGATGATGGGATTGGATTGATAGAAGAAATTAGTAATGAGAAGGGATTGGAATTTGAAGGAGTTGGGATTGGACTATTACCAAGTACCACGGGGTATTAGCAATACCCCCTATTACCCGGATTATTAGTCCCATTGGACTACTAGTCCGAACCATTTTTGGTCACCAAATCAGGTATTAATAATACCCCCACTCTACCAATCCAATCCCAACCCCTTGGAGGGTTATCAAACGGGGCCATAGAGCAAAGTCGTAGCTGTAATTGGGCCCCCGAAAGTGGCCGGTGAGATAAATCCCCCAAATCAATTAAGGTGCGTGTAAGTTGCTCCAAATTTAAAAAAAAAAAACAAATTTAAATTTAACTTGGGATCAGCACGAACCACCACTATAGATAAGAACAACTCTTAAACGTAGAGTATACTAGCTTTAGGAGCAAATAAATTAAAGATTAAATAGCTGGAGATTTATGTGGAGTAATTAGATGATGAATTTGCTAACTTCCCGCGTTCTAAAACACTTTTAATCTTGATAAGTTCAACGCAAAAAGAATTTTCAAAATTTGACCGGAAGATAACACTACTACGTAATGGGGTAATTATGAAGATATGTTTTTGAATTCTTGCCTCAAAGAGGCTGGCCTTTTAGACTTGCAAATTTTACTTCGCCCTTGGTCTTAGGTTACTATAAAATTCTCAAAGTGTTTATCAATTTTTGTGCGTCAGTCCATAAGATTTGCTTCCTGTTCGGCCGCACCCGACATAATAAGAACCATTTATTGTCCTGTTAGAAGATGCTAAAATTGACTCCAAAATTTTTTGAAGACGTGCGTAAACTATCCCGGACAATTTAAATAATTAGATATCGATATAAATTTAAATCTTTCACGTGTCATTTCTTTATTCTTTTTGTTAACACAAAAGGAATACTTGTGTAAGAAATTTGTTTCACATTGGCTCTGTTTTTTTCTTCTTTTTCTTTTCATCTGATGGTATGGTGAATACTTCTTAGGAATCCTATTCTTCAGCCTTTGCAAATGACAAAACTGACAAATCCTTGATTCCCTCTCTTTCTCCCTCTAAAAGGAAAAAACTGACCCTTTCTCTCACTAAAAATATATATATAAAAAAAAAAGAAACTGACTTGTTCACACATGCATACAAATCACAATCACACATAAAGGCGTCCTCACCTTTACCTCTCCACCTCCCACTTGGAATTGAATTTCCCCATTCAAACAAACGCCTCTGAAATCTCTGACCCCATAGTTTACTCACAAAATCTGCATGTCTACGTCCTTTGCTTTCCACCATCTCTCTCTCTCTCTCTCTCTTTAAATGCTTCCCAAGGCCAAGAGGAGAGAGAGAGAATCCTAGGGCCCCCTCCACCTCTCTCTCTCTCTCTCTCTGCTTTTCTTTTTCAGGTTGTCAGTTACTTTAATTCAATCAAACAATCTACTGTATTATCCAATTAATTAATTCACACCCCTTCCAATATTATTTATACACTTCCCCCACCTCCCTTTGTTTTTTGTGTTCCTTGAAATCCTAGCAGCACGTCCAAAACCAAACGTCTCTCAAAAGCAGAGGTTCTGCCAAAACAGAGTTAGAGAGCATCATGCATATGTTCTGATCCAACTGCTCCCGTTTTGAGGCCAAACCCATTTCGATTCTGTTCTTGTTTTGTTGGTTCGAGTCCAAAAAGGCCGACGAAAATCTGCCAAAACGGCTGGTCTTGTGTTGTTACAGTTCTGGTGCTCTGTGGTTTTATAGCTAAAATCTCCCGTATAGATATATATATATATTTATGATGGCCATTCAAGCGCAGCTATACCCGGATGGTTTTGGTTTTCCTTTGGGTGGTTCACAAAATTGGATGGAGAATTCTTATGGGTTCAATGAGTTCTGTTTCAATCTTCAGCAGAAACAACAACAGCAGCTGTTGCAGAACCTTCAACAGAAAACCCAAAATCCGTGCTGTGAAACCATGGGGTTGCTTTCTAAAAACAACAATTATCAACAATCCACGGCTTTTTCTCAGAGCACAGCGGCTCAGGTTGAGAAGCAGGGGCAACAGATTGATCGATTCATCAGTTTACAGGTCAGAAATCAAAGCATTCACATATACACGATACAGTTTTTTCTGGGTGTGATTTTTAGTGTTTTTATAAATGATCTTAACCGTTGGTGTAATTGTTTCGGGAAACAGAACGAGAGATTGAGATTGCTCTTGCAAGAGCAACGAAGGCAACAGATGGCATTACTTTTGAGGAAATACGAAGAGAAAACAGTGGTTTTACTTAAGCAAAAAGAGGAAGAA
This sequence comes from Rhododendron molle, assembly GCA_025413875.1. NCBI lineage: Eukaryota > Viridiplantae > Streptophyta > Magnoliopsida > Ericales > Ericaceae > Rhododendron > Rhododendron molle. Next base: position 53,889,259 of record CM046398.1, read on the forward strand.
ATAGGAAAAGCTATGAACAGAACAATGGAGCTTGAAGACTTCTTGAGAAAAGTTGAAATTGAGAGCCAAACATGGTACAGATTGGCCACAGAAAACGAAGCGATGGTGGCAAATTTGAACAACACAATCGAACAGCTCAAACAAAACGGGTGTTTCACCAATGAGGTTGAAGATACAGGGTCATGCTTCGGAGGAGAGAGGGATGAAGGAACAGGGGAAAACAGAGGACAGGAACTTGGGGAGAGAGAGAATCAAGAAAAGATGGTCTGCAAAAGCTGCAATTTTAGGAATTCGTGTGTAGTATTCCTACCCTGTAGGCACCTCTGTTCGTGCAAAGATTGCCAAGTCTCTTTGGATTCTTGCCCAGTCTGTGGGATGGTAAAGAAAGCTAGCATTGAGGCTCTGATTTGATCTTACCAAGAAAAATCACATATTTTCCGGGAAAATGTAGAGAAAGTGTTGGATGATGGTGAATGAACAATACCCATCTCAATCATGCAGTATCTTTGTCATTATTTTATTTATTTTCCTATTTGGGTTCTTCTGTTTTTAGATTTGATTCGTGTACTTTTTAGACGACTGAACAGAAAATTACAGGACAAAAGCATCTTTTCCTTTCCTGGTTGGTTTCATCGCTAGTGATTGCTTTTGCTTTTGCGGATTCATTTCGTTCCATATTTTCCTTTCACTCTGTCAGTCTGTGGGATTGATTTGATTATCCTTTCATCTGATACTTCCAGTTTTATTTATTTCTTGTATTTGGCGGTGCGTGCTAAATTAAACAGTGACACAAGGGATTGAAAGCAATTTTGGAGGCTGATTGGTTTTGGAAAGAGACAGTGATAGTGATGGATCTCTTCTTTGCCTTGGCATAAAATAGGAGTAAGAAATACACCAGTTTGTAGTACTCCGCAAGTTTTTTGAGACTTGGGAATTGATTTCTTCGTGATAAATAGTACTTTGTCTTGTCCCTGAAAATAATTTTGTACTAATAATGGACTGACCTTGATTCCAGAAATTATGGGATCTAGTTTTATGGTTCTAACTTTGGGTTACGAGGGTTAGTTATCATTCACTAGTTTAGGAGCACAGTCATGTAATGTTTTGAACCATTCTAGCATCATACATTCGTGTGGGGTTCTTACACTTATTTGTAGATCCCACAAGAATGAATGGTGTTGGAGAACATCCCGTAACAGTGCTCCGAGAGCACAAATTTTAAGGATTACATAATGAGGGTTTTGTACCGCATGATTTTTACAGGGTTGGGTCCATTAAGGAGACCCCAGAGCACCCATTACCCATCATGGAATGGGCTTTGTGCACAATCCTGGTGGAATGAATTAGGGATTCACCAAGTCTAGGAAAAAGAAAAGTAGAAGAAAAGAAGATGCAACGAGAGTAACAGAAAAAAGGGGGGAATGATTCGAATGAATGAGGGGAAATAAAGAAGGAAAAATAACTTCCCCTTATTCTTTCTTGCAACTTTTCTTTTCCCTTTCCTACAAAGCACCCAAAAAAAGAAGGGGGGATGTAGTTATTTTCCCTTCTTTTCTTTCTTTCTTCAAAATCCAAACTCATCCCAACAATACTTTGAGAGTAAAGAAACTACTAATGTTATTTTAGTTATTGTTTGGCTCAAAATACAATACATTTCTTTAGGTTGCTCTCAATTGTAGAAGGGATTGGCTTGCTGATAATGCAAGTGATGGACTCATGACTTTCTTTATGAGCATACAAGATGCATGACTGAACAATAACTAAAATGGAACGCAACAATGCTTCATCTCCAATGCAAAATCCATGTGTTTAAATTTGGCTATGCAAAAAGGGTGAAGGAGGGTGCCACCAGCTTTATCAACTCCGTTGGGTGTGATCTTAGGGACTCTAGATTTGTGACAGGCCTCATGAGAGACCAATCACCCATAGGCTTCTACCACTCCATTAAAGGCTAGTGGATCATAAACGGACTTGCAAGAGGGGAAGACATGAGGGGCATCTTCTGCACCCCTCAAAACTTGTGACTTTTGAGTGTGTGTCTGCTCACTATCTATGGGAGCAAATTATTGCCCACTCTGGTTACACTTCAGATCTATAATCTTGACAAAAATTAACAGAAATCCCGCTCTTTGTTTGTGACAAAATACTGAAATGATGGCTTGTTATACCATGTATCTTTCTTCTTCTTCTTCTTCTTCTTCTTCTTCCTTTTCTTTTTTTTTTTATGTTCAGTTTCAAATTTTCGAAATGGTGACTGAGAGGTGATGTTCAAAAGAAAAAAAAAGACGACTTGAGGTTGATTTTCTACCAAGCAGACAGAAAAAAAAAAAAGAACATAATTTCCTGACATCTGCTGGAGTGTTTTTTTGGTATGGCTTTCACTAATTACTTGCATGTTTAATCAATAACAATGTTCTGCATCTCAGGATTAGCATTGCCTGCATGGCATCTATGGCGAACGATGCATAAGCTGGAGATATGTTTGCATTGCTTTTTTATTTTATTGAACTCACAACCATGCCATGTTAAGAGCAACCTCTTCGACGACCCATCCATTCTTGGGGGTGTACACCTATGAAATGATGCGTAAAGATGGGGAGGTCGTGGAAGAAGTTTCTTATGACACGTTTTGCATCTTCACAATTGAATCAACATGATTGAGAATGAACTTGGGCATCAGACTCTTCACAAGTTAGCAGTACTTTTTTTACTTTGTGCATGGTTGGTACGTCTGCAATTTCTCGCAAGTTCAACCCTCTCTGAATATGCATCAGTTAGTTCAATTCAACAGTTGCCTTCGTTGAGAGGTGACAAAGATGGTGATAGCTTGGTAAGTTCAGAATACTGTTTTGAACCTGGACGAGGAAGTCAGTGCTACTGTTTCATGCTGCTGTTCTGCACTTGGGGGTTGCTACTGCTACTGTTTTGGGTTGTTGGTGTCTGAATTTCCTCAAGGCTCAAAGGCACTCCACAGAAACTGAGACTCAGCTTCAATCTCTCGACGGAAGGCCTCATCAAGCGAAGCAAAAGCTTCTCCGTTTCCCCACCTAACACTCCCCCTCAACATCCCATACGCCACCTCAATGACCTTCCCTTCGGAATACAACCCTCACACCCAATCAACCAAATTCACCATCTTTTTGCTACAACTTTCTCTATCAATCAGCCTCCTTCCGCCGGCCAGTTCAAGAATCTATAGCTAAAAACATCGGTTTCTCAGTTATGAAGGTACTCTGGAGCCAAATACTCCACGGTTCCTGTCATTAGAGTCAACACAGGGCTTTATCATGATCCATAAGTCTAGCCAATGCAAAATGGTGATTTCGAATTGAAACTCACATCTAGAAATATGTTGCTGGTCTTTATGCCTCGGTGAATCACTTGCTGCTCACGTTCTTGATGCAGGTAGGTCAAAACAGAGGCCAACCCAACTGCAATATTGTAACTAACCATGCAACCATTTCAGGGGATTCCCCACATCATATTCTTGGTACAAGACTTTATCAAGACTCCCATTCGGCATAAACTCGTAAGCAGGACTTTACAACACTCCCATTTGCCTCAAACAAGCGATAATCAACAATTCTGCAATAAACTCTACTTCTCCTGTTAATTTCATGACAGCCAATATTATCACCAAGATTGTAGTATAAATCACGAAATCGATATTACAATCGCCAAACCAAAGCAGCAATTAGCATGCATTTATCATCAATATAGTGGATGAGAAGAAAGGCATGTCCCCTAAAATTTGGAAGATGTGTTACTCACTCTATATAATACTCCTACTAAGGTTTGGCGACTAACTGGGTGTTTGGAAAGATAGTACAGTATCATTTACTAGAGGACCGTAATGTGCTACTTATTCTTGAATACAGACACCGATTGCTTACGTATTTTCGAATGAAGACATCACAAGAAACATAGGCCAAAAACCGACTTCCTTCGGAAGCCAAATGTCACAACCACGTGCTAGGGCATCTACGTTGCACCAAACTCTAATGCTCTAATAAGTCATCAAGAATCAAAACTAACAAATGTATTGGATTATAAGTCAAAAGTAAATCGAATTATATGAATTTCTGGAGAGAGAAAGTTGTCGTGTAACAAAAACCCATTGTAGCTTCAGATGTGGTTCTGTTTCTAAGACTTCTAAGGCACAAATAGCAGACACTTGTGCTTGTGGAGAGAGAACGGTGAGAGACAGTGGGTTTGGCCGTGTGGATGAGTTCACCAGCTCCGATCGCCGAGCGAACACACCTCTACCGGCTGACTCGGCGAGAGGAACTCGGATAGGCGGTGGTGAAGGTCGACGAGGATGCAACTCATCGCGAGCTGCAGTCGTGGTGGAGATGTAGAAAGCCAAAAGTACGTTTGATTGAGATTTCAGGTTTTTGAGTGGGGATTTCCAACGGGAATAACGGACTAAAAGCCTTTAAAAAAAACTTTATGAGCTAAATATTCGTGTAGGTGCTGTCAGGCAAGCAATTGAAACTTTAAGGAGATCTGTGAGAAACCAAGTCACATGGATTCAGGTACGAATGTTGGGTGCAGGTACGTGTAAGCTCAAGGATCGTTAATTTTCAATTCAAGGATATAAGGACACATCGGAATATTAAAAATCCTCCATATATAACTTATATTTCCTGGCTTAAATGGTATTTGCTTGTTGTCTTTGACCCTTTAATGCAAAATTTGTAGAGGTTCGATAAATAGCTTGTGCAGAAATTGAATTCGAAAATATGCTTGTTAACGTAAGGTCCAACACGGATTCCATATCATTATTCAAGTGCCGAGTGGCCGACACAGACACTTTATACACTTTGAAGAATCCACGTAAACATAGAGGAGAAATTAATGAAAACATGGAACATTCTATTTCTAAATCTACTTTGCATCCTATCAACTTAAATATATGTAACGAAAAGTTGATAAATGAGGGTACACTTGCACAATCTGATGCTCATTGATATTGATTGAGTGGAAGTAGGATACATCCAAAGTGATTAATTTTGTCTCAAACAGGACAATCCAACATTGAAGTTCATTAAACAGGCCAAGTGCTATAATGCACCACTTCCATGAGAAACCACCATCTGCCAATATCCCTTTCATGATGGTGCTTAGCAGATTGATTAATTATAACAAAGTAACTTCAATAGAAAATAAGTTTTTCCCATTGCTATATCTATCTTCAATCCTGAAAATATGGAAATTGTGTAACCTTCAATCAAACCTTATTCTTTTCTTTTTTTTGGGTACAACAATCAAACCTTATTCATGAAACTTGGAAACCACTGCTTCTACAAGCTGATACCTCTAAGAACTCTAAGTGCGGGTACATTATTCTACTTCTCGTTATGGGCCTCGTGAAGTCCATGCAACACCATATACGGACAACCAATCTTCTATAAACTAGAAAATATTAAATATGGTATCAGCTCAAACATAGCTTACCTACCATATCGCACGAAAAGATTCGTCCGATGATACGCCATGGTAAGGTTGTACTCAAGAAACGTAAATTCATGGTCCACTCCAGCAGGATGCCACTTTCTCACTTCACCCGGGACTCGTTTCAATGTGCAAAAAAGATATTCATATTCAGGGAGTCACCTACAGACCCTGCACTGGTAACATGGATAAGCTCAATAACAGGGTGATAAACCTGTGAAACAAAAACACATAATAAATAGATGAACAAAAGGACGACAAAGGTATATAGAAATCTTGAAATCAGGCCATGCAATAAGTTTATACGTGCATATTTCCGGAACTGTTGTTTACGGAGAAAATATAAGAATCAAGACTGAGGATCATATGATCCACTGTTACATTATCAACAACCAACAAATTCAAACCTCATTCTACATCTTATCAAATAAACAATTAAATCTGATTTGACAAGCTTGCTGGTCATGAAAATTACAAAATGCCAGCCGTGGACGTAACTTCATGATAAACAGGGTCCGATTAGTGTCATTTTGCACAGAGTTACACAGTTTTCTTGGGCTTTTCTACATTGGGTTCTATGTTTAGCCAGCAATGAAAAACCAAAAATCCAAACCAATGAAGCCCAAAACTTCTATGATACTGGAATTGCATCCTGCATCCAAACTTCCGCAACATATCCATAATTAGAAAATAATTTTTCATACCTCTGAATGTCAGATTCAGCTCGCAAATGTAGCTTAGCTAAACTTCTAGGAATTATGGCTTTGATTACATAACATGAGGATGCAGTCGTCAGTAACAAATGCAATAATTATTTTCTCAATACTTTGCCTACTTCAAGAAGAAAATAATAGAGAGTAACGGCGTATAATCCTTTTCCAAAATTTCTCCTTTTTTCTTTTTCCCTCAATTTCTCCAATATTCTCTCACTAAACAAACAGAGCTCAGTCTTTACCGAAGTTATCAATGCTGCGTTTGGTTTGTGTTTTGAATTTTTTTTTGAAAAATAGTAGGGGTAATAAGTGGAGAGAGATAGAGAGAGAAATGTTGGAAATATGGAAAATTTTTAAAAAAATGCTTTTTGAAAAGCAAAAAAAACAAAGCAATCAAGCAACACTCACAACTTTGGCAAAGTTAATAAATGCACTTCATTCTGCACCAGGTAGCCAAACTTGATGCACAATTTTGGCAAAGTTATTTTTGGTGTCAAATTCGGCAATAAGTTTTGTTTTGCTAAACCTTTGTCAAGTTTAATACCAGTGGGAGCACGGCCCTGCTACATTTTCCAGTTATTTCAATTTTACACCTAAATTATAGAAGTCGTGACAAATTATATTCCAAAAATTAATGGTTTTCTAAAAAGGTTCTCTTAACCTAATGGTTTTACAAAATGACGCATTATCTACACATATATTCTAGTAAATTTTATGTTTTAAGGTTTTTTTTTTTTTGGGAAATGATAATGCAAAAACTGTTTTTGTTGGTACTAAAACAGTAAAACTCTAGTGCACAAAAGGCTTGTACCATGTGCAGTATACAAGACTCTTTTATGCACTGGAGTTTTGACACCAACAGAAACAGTTTTTTATCACTACCTTTTTTCTTTTTTTATCATTTGTTGTATATTTGATGTTGAACCCTTATTATGTATTGATTTTTATTCTTTCATTGTTTTATAAGGTATTGTTGCAGATATCTTTGATTGATAGTATCCAGCTTAAATCATCTCCCAAATAAGTAGCTGCATCTTGTGATGTCACATTTTACGCTGTCAGTTTCCTGTCCACTGGAGCGAAAGTAGTTACTTGGAAAAACCAGTCACCTTCTGTTTGTTCACTAAAGTCGGATAGGCCTAATTTGAGGCTTGGATGAAGTAATATCGAGAATAGATACTGCAGAAGGGGTCGCCACGTTCACAGTTGCACTAAGCAAAGAAGAAGACAATTTGACAAATGGATAGGCCGTTCTCTCATTTATTTCCCGGCTCAAAGGGCGTGTTCGGTTATTCTTGGTAAAGACTTGTTCACTTTTGTTTTATAGAACCATCTGAATTGCAATAACCAAACGAGCCTTCAGTCTAAAATGAATCCATTGGCTTTGGCAATATGAAGAGAAGGGAAAATTAGCCACAAGTATGGTAAAATAGTTTTCATTTAGGGATCCTTTTGCCGTCTGAAACAACCCAAATAGAGTTGGGTGAGGCCATTTGAACAGAATTGTTGGATGAGGAAGCTGAAATATGATGGGCTTATCGCATGTCTTTTAATTGCTCTGCCATCCTTTTTACTCCACTGCTACCGGTACTGGGAAATGGTTAGGTTTCTGAACTAGGTAATTCCACATTTTTTATGGTACACTTTATTTATGTATGCATGTAACAGAAACTTCTCATTACAGATGTTTTATTACTTTTTTGTGACATATGGTTTGTCTAAGTCGGTGCTTTCGGTGGATATTTGAAGGTATGTAGATATTTCCACAGTTGATTCTAAATTTATTGGCAGACAGATCAAAGCGACGAGGGCACTTTTTCTGCAGGTGAATCGGTACGATATTTCTGTTCTAGCTATCCAATTATGCTGCTATAGTGCCAAATTGTTGTACACTGACTTCTCCTGCAGGCACCAGTTTCAAAGCTCCAAAAAGCTGGCAGAAGATGGCCAGCTGATACTTCTGACCGCAGGTATCAACCTTTCTAGCCATTTTTAAAGTGATCTTGATTTTCTATTTCAAACAGTTCACTCTCGAGCAATGATTCCTAAATAAAAAGATTTTCTTTTTCGTAGTGCACTTATGCAAATGCAAGTCTTCTATGCATCTTGTAAGTATATCAAGTCTTTTGCACAAGTATTTCTGTCCTTTTATGCTTGTTGGGCACACGTTCACATGTTGACATTTACTTCTTCAGAAGCTTTGCTGCCCAACAAAGGAGCCGTCCATGAACTGAAACTGTTGCTAATTTTATTTTCAGGTGATAGATCTCCGTTTGATACGGTGGCCCCATTCTCAAATATAGGAGGGAAGGTACATTGTTTTCGTGTATAGTCTTCTTCCACCTCCTTCCCCTCCGTTCATCCCACAGATCAGACTTCTTAACCTGGGTTAGCTGCTCCCTGTGTCCATATGGCCCCACCTATCTATATTGTGAGACTTAAGAACTTTGGAGAAACAGGAGATACCACACATAGCTAGATAGCTGGTGTTTTGTTTGCCTTATTTCACTGTCATATTTTATTATCTCCTCTTATAATATCTCCTTGCTATCACCCCGGTCAAGGTATTTCCTTGGGGAATGGAGCTGCAATGAAACTGTATTCAACGTGATCATGGGAAGGTTCTGCTCTCTCCCTGTATGTGTGTGTGCGCCAGCGTGCGCACGTGTGGGTGGGTGGTGGTGCTTGCAATTTGTGACTCAATTTTTTAAAGTGTCTTCCACCAATGAGCAGTATGATGGTATCTTTTTCTGAGGGATTGCTTGTGAGTGAGAAAGTAGGACTTGACAAAGCGTTCTAGTAGAGGTATTCTTGAGATCCAGACCAAAAAAATTCTCTCCCTAACGAGCATATTGGATTAACCAATTTGTCTTCGTAAACTGCAATGTAAGATATTTACATCGGGATACCAGGAAGGCGCAAGCCCTTTTTCTTCTCAAGCACCAACCTTCGGCCTTTCATTTGGAACCTCAAAGTCCCTCCAAAAGTCAGACATTCTGGTGGCGAGCATGTTGCAATCTCCTGACCGAATGATAATCCGAGTAAGCGCAACCTAGCCTTCTTCCCTTCCTGTCCCATTTACCATGAAGAAACAGAGTCAGTTGAGCATCTTCTGTTTGGTTGCTCTTGGGTATCTGCTGTTTGGTTTGGGTGTAATCTTCAATATACTGCTAGTTCAAGAAAAAAATCTTCAATATAAGGTCCATCCTAATCTATCAGCTCAGCCATGAATTGATCATAAGGCTGATGGAATGCACTGCTGACAAGAACAAGGTGACAGAATTGGTTAGTTTCTGCACTATGTTGGGTTGGGCTATTTGGAAATCAAGGAACGAATCAGTTTTCAACCACGTCCATGTACTCTCCTGTTGATACAATCAAGAGGGCGTCCTTCACTCGGGCAGAGTTTTCATCCTCTTACACTCCTCATCCTAGCCCTTCCATCACACCCCTTCCCTCTCAAATGAAAGTCCCAGGTGGTGTCCACCGGCTGAAGGACACCGCAAAAATCAACTGCGATGCTAGTTTCAAAGAAGGGCATAGGGGTTATATGGCTTGTCAAATGGTCGCTGCCTATAATGTATCAAATGTGGTGATAGAGAGTGATTGCAAGTTGGTCATTGATCTTTGTGTCTCTGAGAATGTCAGAATGTTCCCCCCCCCCCCCCGGAATCATCAGTTATCTTTGCATTTATTATAACCTGTTTGTATCAACTGCATGTAGGGGGCCGAAATTTCAAAAGTTCGGAACATCCGAAGGGGTCACGGACCAATTCAGTATTTGCTATGGACACGTCAATTCGCATCTGAAGCTGCAGGAAGCACCGGGCCTATAGAATCTCTCCAGACTCGGCGAGCACCCTCACCGTTCAACAAGGGGAAGAATGGTCAAGGGTGATTTCAGCCCCCCACACTGCATGCCAATGATTTTTGTATATATTTGCGGTTATGGTGGCTGGCCTTCCTCTTCTTGTTCCTCTTCTCCGTTCTTCTTCTCTCTCTCTCAAACACACACTCAAACTACAAAACAGCGAATAAAAATAAAAGCCACTACTACATTCTACAAAAATGACGTTATAAAATGGTTTCAGAAATAAGGATCAATCGTTAATACAATTAGCCATAAAAACGTAAAAGACAGCACCAATTGGTTGTTCAATGTCCAAGGCATACTTTGAATTTGCCTTTAAGAATGTTTGTTGTGTGGTTATTCTTCTTTTTTCTTGAACTGAGTAGTGAACTTTTGATAGGCAAAAAAAAAGTTTTATTGAGAAACTTGACAGGGGTACATCAAGTAGGGGAGAGGAGGAGGTACATCAAACCAAGGGTTGGATGGAAAAAGAAGAAAAACCTGTTGGGACTAAGCCCAAACACACACTAAGGGCCAGGTAGTTTGCTTCTGCAGGTTCTTTACATATCTCTATTTCTTCTTGCAAAGGACTAAAACGACAAGTTGACCAATGTAACGCTTCAATTAGTTGAGAGTGTTAAACTTAATTAAGGGCTTTATGTCAGGATTTTCCCAGTTAGGTTTCATGCTGGTCTTTATAGGTTTTAACTTTTAATGGATGGTGCAAAACATAACTTAGTTCTCACCATGATGATTTTCACCAGTGACATTACGATGACATAGAGAACATTCGTTTAGGATTCCAAGTGTGTTTATCTCTGGTTCTTCTTTTGGATAAAATTGAACTAGTATTAACTATTGGCATTTGTCCAAATTATTGAGGAAATCGTTTCTATGGTCTCAGATGAAGACAGCAGCAGATCTATGCGTGGATTACGACATCAACAAAAAGCAAAAGCCATAACGTCAAAAAGGGAAAGGTCTGCAAGGCGACATTACTCCACCCACATTTCTTACACCTCTCTTTATCCTTCGCAGCTCATCGAGCTCTCATCAAATTACCTAGTGGACATGCTTGAAGCAGTGTCCACGCGTTTTTTCGAATTTCAGCTATGAATTCTACTTGCTACTGGAAAGAATTGGTTAATTGCATATGGGTATTGTGTATGGCAAAATGAGTGAAGTTTTGTTGCTTTTCTTTTAGTGATATGGTGATTTTACGGTGGAAGCATCGTTATACTGTCTTGTATAGACCATACAAGAGAGAATTCTAGCGATAAGAGAGTCTGCTTTGCCAACAACACCGGCAAGCGTATGCTGGTCGAAAATGATAACCAAAAAACAGACAAGGCAAAAGCGAGTTCAGAGAAATAAAAGCAACTGTCTAAACAAATCCATAACAAGAACCATAACTCCATGGTGTTTACTTACATCCGTCAGAAGGTAAATAACTAATAACAAGAACCATAACTCTCGTACTCCTGTAAGAATGATCCAATCCCGCCGCTGAACTGCTAATCTCTCTCTCAAAATCTTTCCTAATGCTATGGATTGAGATGTGTGAAGTGCCAAATTATGACTCAATACAGGCTGAACCCAAAAAACTGGGTAATGATGATTGCTAGTCCAAGAGCAATTGCTACAAGAGAGGAAGCCCATGTGAGCTTCTCAGTTATCCTTGGCACCCTCTCTTTCAAAGCCTCACTACACGAGCCGATAAACACAGTATAACTTCCCATCGCTAGTACTGTCCCCACCAAGAACATTCCTAGAAATGCGGCCCCCGCCAAGCGAGAAGGCAAAGCAAGTGCAGGCAAGACCATCATCAGCGCATCGGGTTGAAGCCCGTGGACAATCCCCGTGGCAAAAGTTGCAAACCCAATCTTCTTCTTCTTCTTCCCAATAGTTTGGTTTTCGAAAGTTTCATAGTTACTAACATCACACTCGCCGTTTTCCAAAACAACACATGGGACATGAACCTCTGAAGCTTCTCTTATTCCCATAGCACCGATAACAAGCAGAGTAAAGCCCACCACTCTTGTTCCCCAAGTTCGGATGATTTCGATATGGAGCCGATCTTTCAGTAATAAGAAAAGTAACCCAAATAGCAATTGTCCAGCGTTGTGACCACAGCCCCACAATGCTCCAACTGCAGCGCTCTCCATTCGAGTGCGCCCAATTGAGAGTGGAGCCAAAGCAGCAAGGTGGTCAGGCCCTGATAGCGTGTGTAAGCAACCAGCAAAGAAACCAGTCCAAGCACTAGCTAGTAATTCTGCGTGGAGGAGGATTCCCCCTGCTGCAGCTGCAATAGGAGCCCCGGTGTTGGCTGCATTTGGAAACAATGCAAAAGCTGGTGACACAATGACCGGATTGATTGATATCACAAGAAGAGCAGAGAGTAGAACAACTGTTCCAGCAGTGGCTGCCTGAAACATTCAAGTGAATCCAGAAAACACTTAGATAGAAGGCATCAGGTATTTTGAGCAGAGGAATGCTAATCACCTCAAATTAAACAGCATCAATGATGAATAGAGCTTGTCAAGACTGCAGAGAAAGTTCTCAAAACTCCCAAGTAATAAATCAACTCATCAAACAAAAGAACCTATTAAAAAAGAGAGAAAGACAGCATAAATCTTCAATATTACGGCGGTGTAGCACATGACACCATGCCTGCACCTTTCCATTTGTCCATCCTCTTCCTAGTGGCCTATGGACAAATTTTCACATCCACTAAAGTTCGAGAAATTTACTTCTTGTTCAAGTCCCCAGGCCAAGCCATTTGACGTTACAGTCGGTAAGAGTGATAAGACTTTTAACTGCAAAAAAGATAAAAATCAAGGAAACTGATAGTACTCCGACCACCCAAATAGCAGCTTGAGCTAGCATGAACCCTTAAACCGCTATATGCATATGATTTTGTTTGAACTTGGTACTAGTTGAGTAAAGAACAATTCCTACTCATTGCAAGGGCACAAACAATTAGGCTAGTAAACCTCTCTCTCTCTCTCTCCCTTTTTTGACGGCTAGTAAACCTTTCTTTCTTTTACCATAACTCCAAGAATGGGCTTTATGGTATCTATTCTGAAAGAACCCCGAACAAACTACCTGAATTGTACACAGCTGGTTACAACTAAGCATATTCGGCATTGAAGACAGCGAAAGGTTATTCGGGCATATACAAAAGATGATGTGATCATTTTCCTTAAAGATACAAATGAGCATGGTCGAGGGTTTAATGCCATGGGAGCCATGGTACTGCATTAGAGCTGATTGGTGAAGAAAGTTTCATGTACCCGTCAGCGAAATTGAAATTGCAGCTTTTGAAGAAAGTTTCCCTGAATTAAAAGTGCCTTCTTGTCTATATTGTATGGCTGGACTATGAGTAGGGGTTTTCCTTCATTGGATCATATTGCGAAAGTCTTGTAAATGTTTTGGACTCTGGCCTCTTTTGATAGTCTGTTTTCGTTAGACTTGGTTTTGGCCTTCCTTGGTTAGGTGATCTCATTATGACTGGCTACTTCTCTTTTCTTCTTTTCTATCTGCTTGGCTTGTCCCTTCCATTTGATTTACTATAATTGAAGCTTATTGTAGGGTCATAACCCCGAACAGGGAGTACCGTGTGCCGAACACGTGATAGGAAAAGTGCAATGAGAAAAGTAATGAAAAGCACCACGATGATAAGGGTCGATGATCCGAAATGGTCGCCGAACAGAAGACTGTTTGGGTGCTGGGACATGAGACATCCTCGAGTCGTACCCACTATTCGGCAGAACAGTCTTTTTACATGAAATTATAATAATTAAATGCAGTCTGTTCGTTCGGCAAAGAGAATGCCGGACAGATAGAGTCATCTCAGTGAAAATAGCCTTAAAAGATAAGGCGGAAGCAGTGTTCCAAAAGGAGTATTTAATATCCAGTCAGGATAAGTGACGAGATAGCCCTATTATGGAAAGAATCCCATGTAGGGAAGAATCCCTATGAGTAGGGGATCTCGGCTGATTGGGCAAGGGAGTCCTCGGAAAGCAAGGTTTCCTATACAGGATAGGAACTCTGGCGCGACAAGGATGCTTGGGTAGCAAGCAAACGTATATCTATAAACACGAGGTAAAACCTAGAAGTAGAGGTACGCAATACGTTGCACTCATTTCATACTTTCCTATTGATAATTAGGGTTTGATACAGTACGAGATACTAACTTAGGTATCGGAGGGCCTTTGCCACGAGAGGCAGAGGTGCACTCACCCCTTGTCTGTCTTGCAGATTAGGGTTCAGGCGAAGGCAGTACGGTTCCGATCAAACACCACGTGCAGCCGCGATAAGTCTGTGCTGTTCAAGGAACCATTCGTCTTTTTCCACCTACAATTGGCGCCGTCTGTGGGAAATGAACTAGTTCCATTTAAAAAACGACCATGGTGGAAATAGATCCAATCACACCGCTCGCTGAAAAGAACCAGGCTGGTGGGGAAAGAGATAAATCCCCTCCAGGTGCTCCGAAAAAGCATGCTGGTCACCATGGCAGGAGGACGACGAGCAAAGATCGTCCCCTGACCATCCAAGATGTGTCCAAGAACAAGGAAGGCAGGACTGCCACAGATTCCACGAGAAGGAGCAGGTCCCACCACAGAGGAGAGTCTGTTGCACATTCGAAAAGTGTGCACAACAATAGCGACATCCTCGATAGGAAGAGGCAAGAAATCGAGGAGGCTGCTCGACTAATCAAGAAACGAGAATATGAGATCCGTGAGATGGAGAGGATCAGAGATTACCCTGAGGATTCTGGACTCTCACGAAGACATTCCGAAAGGGAAAAAGGGGCTATGGTAAAATACAGACCCGCTCCTTGGTACCGAAGAAGCAAGAGCAGAAGTCCCTTTCCAAAAAGGAAAAAGGCTTCTTCACGAAGAAGAAGAAGCAGGAATCCGAAGGAGCGAGGGTTTTCTCCACGAAAAAGGAGAGGCAGGAGTCGGAGTTCCTCAACTGAGGAAGATACCCGAAAACACCATAGGGACAAGTACGAAAGACCTGAGTCCGACTGGGATAGGGCTAGGACGCATAAAAGCAAGGAACAAGAGGCTGGAACGATGACTGCACGAGAAGCAGCAAGAAAAGCACTGAGTAACATAGTAACATCCCCCTTCACAAGGAGGTTACAAGATGCACGATTGCCGAGCAGAGTGAAGCACGGGGCGTTCGTACTTTACGAGACAAATGCGGACCCAGTCGCTCACATACAACACTACCAGCAGGCTATGTTTTGGCCTTCCTTGGTTAGGTGATCTCATTATGACTGGCTACTTCTCTTTTCTTCTTTTCTATCTGCTTGGCTTGTCCCTTCCATTTGATTTACTATAATAATTGAAGCTTATTTCTTACAGAACACATAATACTATTCATTCTCCTTATAGAGCTCATTTGACAGACACCATGAAGGCTGTATTGGTATTTCTCGAAGTTATGGCCATAGCACGTAGGTAGTTAAAATAATTCAGATGCCAATAATGCAATGTGATCAGGTGATTGATGACAGTGCAGAAACACAAATTCTGTATACAGGTTTGAACTTTGAATTCAAATATTTAGGACAGGGGCCAGGGCCATTATAAGAGTACTCAATGCAGCTCTCCAGAAAGGAAAAACCAAACCACAAGGAAGGTGGTAACTGAAAATAGCGGTTTTCCAGTAATGAAATACCTCCGTACAATGTAGAACTATATATAATTCAACAACGCGTAGGTACAGGGAGATCATGGAAGATGTTGCTTACAAGTTACTACAAAAGATGAAAAACAAATAAAAAGATGGGCTTCTTAAGTTTTAAATTAAAATCCAAAGACACCAATCCCACCAGCTTTAACCAGCTTCCTCAACTCAAAACCTCATGTAAACCTCTTGCAGGTATATAAAGAAGAATACTGAAATGCACCTTCCATACGAACTAAGTCCTCCATTAGCCTTTTTTTAGCAAAGCTTAAACACATACATAGAGAGAACCTCCCACCATTAACATTTGATCCCATGCTCAGTTCAATTAAAGCTAGCATCATTACACATCCAAGTTTACCACATGCAATGAACGGATCCGGCTATGATGCCCCAGTCCAATTTTGGGGCATCCATGCCCCATTTTCCGTCAACCCTTGGAGTATAGATTGTGGCCATACATTGTGGCAAGTGTGAGTATAGATTGTGGCCATACATTGTGGTAAGTATGGCTATACATTGTGGTAAGTGTGATTATACATTGTGGTAAGTGTGGCCTGCGAAAAAATCATAAAACCAACTTGTTTTTGTGAGTGGTTTTGATCTAATGGCCGAGATTTATCCATTTTTCAATCTAAAGGTTCATATTTATGGGGGCATCACGCCCCACTACCACTGTGGGGCATCACGCCCCACTACCACTGTGGGGCATCACAGAAAAATTCACAATGAACAAACACCAGAAGTTCCAATCTATACCTTTTGAGAAGATATGGCAGGCAAAAACTTCAAAAGATAGAAAAAAAGAAAAGAAAAGAAAAAGAAAGCCTTTTGATTTGTGAACCCAGACTTCTGAAACCAGGACTTTCCAATGACCGGTGAACAAACTAATTGAAAGTCGGCAGATTGCACGAGAAAAAAAAGCCACAAATTTACATTGAAGCAAATGCATAACAACTATACAGAACAGCAATCTCAATGCCCCAGTAGTCTATCAAACAAACTATACAAGATATCTTAGCCAAAGAACTGATTCACACGAACAATGCCACGTAAATTCGTACCTTTCTCCACTCAGAATATCTTTCCACGCCTTTCTTGACAAAATGGGTTGTGGTTTTCGATCCATCTGGTGAATCCTCGGGCGTGGAGTATGAGACTGACGACGGTTTGATCGAATACATAGTGGGGAATTTAGCGAAAGGAGAAGAAGATGAAACTTCATAATTGCGGAAGAGTGAGCTGACCACTCGCCGGGAGTCGGTAACGGGCGAGTGCGGCTGAAAAACTGCGGCGTCGATTCTGGCGAGTCGAGGGAGAGGAGGAGAGGAGTTAAGATGGATTTTGGAGGGGAAGATTGTGCTTGAATAGGGGATAAGCCTATCCATCGTCCCTCTCTTCCCCCTCTGCGTGTGATTTTCCGGACTCCAATGGTAAAATATATATCGCGCAAGAAGGAGAGAGAGAAGAGAGAGAGAGAGAGAGAGGGAGAGAATCTGCCTTTGGCCTTGGGATCATTTTCGAAAAATGTTTTATTTCTTGAAATAAGAAACAAAATAAGATTTGATATGCAAATCTTAAGGTGAATGAAAATGTTCTAAAGTTATCGTAGTAGTAAAAGTTTACAAAAAAAAATATATATATATTGTGCATACAATAAGTTTTATTGAGAGTGATTTTCACACTCTTTTTTACAAATGCAACATACAATAGTTTTTAATTAAGTAAATTCCAAAAAAAAAAAATCATTTGTGAAAAAGGTCCACAAATATATATTAGATAGAGAATTATTTTAATTTCATCAATTAATAAAATAGATAGAGTATATTGTGCAGAATAGCTATTAAAAAAAATCATGTTTTATCCTAAATATAAGTCTAAAAATATAATTTTAAAACATAATTTCGAATTGAATGTAAGTGAGTCCATGTGTATCCAACGATTTCAGACAAAATTGCATTTTAAAATTGTGTCTCTAACAGTGCTCTAAATTTCTAATTAAACTTTTTCACATATGCGAAAACAATCTCATTCCAAATACATAGAGAGGGGGATAGAAATGTACATATCCACAAGAAAAAGATTATGGAAATTCCTATGGCGATTTTTAGAAGGGGATTACGGTTAAAATTTGATTTCTTTCCCCAGAGTAACCCGGCCTCCTATAAATAACCGTCCTCCCTTTCCAAACCCTCATTATTCCCTTTTGGGCATTTGTTCTTTCTATCTTTATCCTCTCTCTCTCTCTCTCTCGATATCTCCATCTCTTTCTCTCTCTTAGGGTTAGGGTTCCATAACAAGCCATGTCGACCTCAAAGACCATCGTGCTCAAGAGCTCCGACGGAGAAACCTTCGAGGTGGAGGAGGCTGTGGCCGTGGAGTCGCAGACCATCAAGCACATGATCGAGGACAACTGCGCGGACACCAGCATCCCCCTCCCCAACGTCACCAGCAAGATCCTGGCCAAGGTCATCGAGTACTGCAAGAGGCACGTCGAATCCGCCGCCAAATCCGAGGACAAGGCCGTTGACGACGAGCTCAAGACGTTTGACTCCGATTTCGTCAACGTCGACCAGGCCGTCCTCTTCGATCTCATTCTGGTTCGGCCTTCGGTCTTTGATCTCGTTGCTTACTTATCTGTTTACGGTTTGATTTTTACCTCGTGCGTTTCGTTCTCGTTATTGACACCTCGGATTAGGGTTTTGTTTGACTCCTATTAGGGTGAAATAGAATTAGGGTTTTTATAGTCCTGCATATTGTGCATTTCGTTCTTCCTTTTCATTTCCTAATGCTGAAACCTTGACCGGGGTTTTGTGTAGATTGTGATCTTGTTTTCTCGTGTTTTGATGATATTTTTTTTCCCCTGTTTATATGTGATTCCATTGACTCAGAAGTTTGAGCGTAACATAGCAATGCAACCGTGTAAGCTGTTTTTGTATTGGAAACATCACCTTCAGGAGTAATAAAGAGTTTTTGGGGACGTGTGGGAGGCGTTGTTGTTGTACTCTTTGTGCATGTGTTAACATCAGTTCGAAACTAGAGCTTTCCATTCTGTATTGCGATGTTTATTTCCTTTTTTAGCGAAACAAGTGGAATAGTGTCAAAATTCAGGAAGGATGGTTTTGCTGATGAGTTTTGGACTAACTAAAAGGCAGTTGTCCCATACAAGCTATATCTCTTATGCTTTCTTATACGTGTAACGTTTTTATGGATTGTTATTCCACTCTATTGGTCCTCGTTGTATCGCCAATTTTTGCTTGTGCGGTTTTAGTGTTGCTATTGTGATTGTGCATGCTATTTGGTTTTAGTGCAGAAAGGTGAATTATGTAAAATATACAGTCCTCCTGTACTCAAAGAAGTATGAATGCGTTGAAGAATGTGGGCAATCGTCAGACAATTCACACCTTGTTGCCGTCCTTGTGTCATTATGTTTTCAATTTTCTTTTGGAACTGGGCACATTTTGGATAGTTGGGGAACATTTCCATCGCCACATGTTGGACAATACAGGTTAGGAAAAAGTTACTTGGAATACAATGAAGAAAATAGAACAAGCACCGTGTTGATTTGTGCATATTGACTGATGCAGGGCGTAATACAATCAAGATCGAACGTGCAACAAGGACAATCACAAACGAGATAGATTTAGAGAAACTCTCTCTAGACTCTGCCATTCAATAATAATAAAAAAATTAACTGTTTAGCCCTAAGGCTTACAACTTATTATATAGGCAGCAAGCCCTAGCCCTAGTAGGAAAACGAAAAAACACTAACTGCAGAAAAACCCAAAACTATTACATATTCAGAAAACAAAGGAAAAAATAAGGCTTCTCCAAAAAGAATGGACAGAATTGGAGCTTCTTACTAAATGTTATAAGCAAATGGAATTTTTTCCGAAACGGCAGATTAAGGCCCAATCAAGCCTAGCCATAAGGGCTAACCCGATAGACCGGCCCTAGGTACGCGTCAGCTTAGGAGCTCAGCTCACAAGGTGAGCTCGTCACGATTATGCCACTTGATGCCTTAAGTGGTACTCCTCCTCTAGGCGCACTGTATCGGCCTCCCCTTCTAGAAAGAAATTCGCCCTTGAATTTGAATCTTCATCTGATGAACTATCACTGCGGAATGGAACCAGATGCTTGACATTGAACACATCGACTGTGCGAATATGGCTGGGCAGTTTCAAACGGTAGGCATTCGGATTGATCTTCTCAAGAATCTCCACCGGACCAATCTTCCGTGCTTTGAGCTTGTTATACTCCCCTTCTGGAAACCGATCCTTGGTCCGAACAGCATAAACAAAGTCACCTATCTCAAACTCCACAAACCTGCGCTTCTTATCCTCTGCTTGTTTATACTTTGCAGAAACACTGGGCAAGTATCCTTGTGAACTTGCTTCAAGTCCCACAAACTCCTCAGCTTTCCCATTGGCTCGCTTCAGATCAGGAACAAGAGCCAAATCAATGGGAGTGTGTGGATTGTAGCCATAAACAACCTGGAATGGAGACAGACCCATAATCCGATTAACAGAACGGTTGAACGCAAACCCAGCTTGGCATAATTTCTTATCCCAACTACCACGATGGTCTGCATACAAGCTACAAAGAAGATTGCCCAAAGAAGAGGTCAGCTGAGCTCTCAAGGTGAGCTGGGCAGGAACCAAGGAAGGACCAAACGGTAGGCAATTGAATTGATCTTCTCAAGAACCTCTAAAAGACCAATTCTTCGTGCCTTGAGTTTGTTGTACTCCCCTTCTGGAAACTTCCGTTCTCCGCCATTTGACTTCTCATCATGTAGACTTCTGATAAAACAAAATGCCATTTTCAAAGTGATTGATGGAACAACTCGTGACTGCTATGGCATACTCATATTGCTGTGTTAGTTATAGGCTGGCTTGGCGGCAGTTGTTTAAGCTGTCTCCTGCGGAATATTCTGCCTACCTGACATGTGAAACTGTGTGAAGGATGACTGGATGGGCTCTGAGAGCGTAGTTCATTATTTGTTTCTGTAAAATTGCTAGTGATTTGCGCTTGGGACTTATTTCGGTCTTTGCCAAGACGAGGGTTCAGGCAAATAATGTTGTTCTGTCTTAAGCCTAAGCTTGTTGTGATGTGCTTGAGTTTGTTTTTAATCTTGTTTACAGGCTGCAAATTATCTGAACATCAAGAGTCTGCTAGATTTGACGTGTCAGACAGTGGCAGACATGATCAAGGGGAAAACACCAGAGGAGATCCGCAAGACGTTCAACATCAAGAATGACTTCACTCCAGAGGAAGAAGAGGAGGTTAGGAGGGAGAATGCTTGGGCCTTTGAGTGAAACAAGAAGCGGATAAGCAATTATGTCGATAGTATGATAGGATATCTATGTAATGACTCTGTTGCTTTGTTCATTTCCCTTGGGTTAATGGTTTTGTGGTATTTGATTGCTCTGGGGAATAGAAGAAACCTTGTGGTCCCTGCATGGGATTTAGCAGATTTGGACCTTCTATATTATGGTATGTATGTTGTCTTCATGATTGCGAGCCTTTAACTGTGGCATGCTGGTTTTTATATTAGCAAGTTGCTTTCTTCTTTAATTGGTTTTGATAAGCTGGTATTGTCGATGTTGTTTTGTCGGTGCTTAGGAATAGGGTATTTATCGAGATGTGAATGAGTGTACCATACACTAATTATTGGTTCATTTTCAGACCTGTGGATGGGTTTCTTACGCGAGTAATGAACCACCCAAGTTTAGCTTCATCAAAATCTACAGCACTTGTGGTATGTAATGACTTGTTTCAGGGTGATGTGATGTCCAAGTTTGCTTTGATCCTTGTGTGGTTTGGAGGAATTGGTAAAGCAATCGGACGGTTTAGATTCACACATGTCAATGAAAGTGTTCATGAAAAGCAATCGGATGATGAAAGTGTCATGAAAAGCAATCGGATGGTTGGTGTGAATTTTGTGTGAATCTGGACGTGTTTCATGGACCCTATCAACTCCCTTCTCTTTTTCATACTCTTATCATTCTAAGAATACCCGTGCTATTTTCAAGTCGAGATTTTGTGTACTCTGTTGTTATGTGTTGATAATCCTTTGATATATACGCCTTGATGTAATGTATTGATAATCATTTGATATTTACGCCTTGACGTAATTGACGAGAAATTTATCATTCACAACATCTACCAAACAACATATGGGAATATAAATTCAACAAATTATCTTTCAATTTGCACTTTTTGAAAGGTATGAAGATTCTTTTGATCAATCAACGTTTAGCACAACTGTCACTATGGTCAATTAAAGTTTTTTCTTAATCTATTAGTATGATTTTGTTCACACATAGTAGACGTAACATAGTCGTGGTGACTCGAATGTCTCCTATTAAAACATTGCAAGATTAGGTGATTGCTATAATTATCCAATCTGAGATGGATGATTTATATATACCTTGTAGCATAAGATCGATTAAGCCGTCGTAGAGTCTTCTACAACCGCCCTTATTTTTTGTCGAATGCTACAAACAGCTTTGATAATATATGTGCCATGTGCTAAGTACTTATTTTTCATGGAAAATTAATTGGTTATGGCTTAAATATTCTGTATTTGCTTAATCCAAACCGTTATAAAATTATGTAGCCTATCCAACTAAACTTCATACAAAATAAATCTAATCAAACATTGGAATTCAACATGAATTAAAGGATACTACCTCTTAGACATTCCAAATGGACGGGGTATAAAATCGAGAATAGATAAACTTCCATTTGTAAGCATACCAAACGGGGCAAAAATATCTCTATGAATCATCATAATAACCGGTTCGGGTCAGTTTGTACACAACGCAATAATTTCAGGGTCCTGAAGTTAACGACTGAACAAACCCTCTAGTGACTCCAAAATTTGGAATTTTTTGACATTCATGGTATTCAAGACAAACACTTATTAGCCTTTCTAGTAATAATCACCTGGCCAAATCACCCCCTAAGGGTTAATCACCACAATATCAGTATAGATTGCTTTTCATATATGACCGTAGATTTTCTGCATGATACATGAAACATGTATTATTCTTTCTTTCTTTTTTTCAAATATTGTATACATTAGCGGAGATTAGCAGGGTGTTAGTATGTTAGTCAACAAGGTGTCTAGAGACTATCTATAGCCTTAAACCCCAAATTCGCCTCCCGTGGGGCTCAAAACTTTGCCTCCACTATGGAGGAAGGGTGAGACAACCAACTTCACTAGAAATGATTTCTCGAAACATGCATTATTCACAAGGCTCATGCATTTGCTATGGCTAAGTGGAACGCTAGTTGGTGTTCTGGAACGGGCCTAAGTGGAACGCCGTCTAAAAACAGTTGGCGCGCATTGAATTTTTCACAGCTGATGCACACAGTAACTCAGTAAGGGGTGCTTTTTGAGAGGTAATTTTAGTTTGTGGTACACAATTGGTTTTCACCGTTACAAAATCAATTCGCATATTAACGGTTCAAATTGATTTTACCAAAAGTCACAAAGTCATTACAACCATAGGCAACATGTTTTCCAAAATCAATCTCTTGAATTTATTTATTTATTTTCGTCGAGCAGTAGAAGAATACATGTACTCCTACATGAAGTTGGAAACAATCCTCAATTACTAGAAGCCTAACCCAATTACTAGCCCCATTAACAGGAAAAATAATCACAAACAATTCCACAATCATTATAAGCCCAATCCAAGTGCTAGCCGTCTAAGGAGGAAATAATCCCGAAAAATAAAAAGGAAATAACACCCGCAAGTAGTTGGGGAGATTCGAACTCTTGATCTCCTAGCGGGATATGCAAGAGTCCAAAGAAATGCAAGAATTTTGGCCAATTGAGAATTTTTTTTTTTTTATCGGCATAGAGGTGCCCCAGTTGGTTCTCTTGAATTTATTGATAGGAGGTAAATTCGATACAGTAAATTGCCTTGAAAATTAACATTGATTATCCGAAAGAAAGAGAGAGCAAAACATCGATTCTACATACTATATATAATTCCATTGGTTCTACCTATAATCCTTTTGTACTACGGAGTAGTAATTAAGTAAGCTAACTGCTATCATTATTTTAACTAAAATAAATATATCATTTTTTTTGCATTGGTTCTACCTAAATCACTAGTATAATGGAAGCCACACAAGCCACAAGGAGCATTTTCTGCTCAAAGACAATATAATAACCACCATTACGACTCATCATTTTTACAAAAGCAGAATGGAACTTGCTTGTCTTTCGTATAAAATAAAATTTCGTGTATGGATCATTTCAGTAGTCACCTCCTTGGTGATCCTGAAATAAAAATAACCATCAAAAGAAAATCACTAAAAACGGGATTAGTGGTTTTTCGTTGTCAGGAAAGTGCTATTGACGTTTAAAGTTAGCGCATCGCATCACTTTTTAAATTAGGTTATTGGACATGGGTGTCTCGACTTGTAGTTTTGTATACTTCCAGCTAAAACGCATGGAAACAAGAAATTACCTTCAATAATTGATCCATACGCCAATCTCCATCTAAAACAAGAGTAATTTATTCAACGTTCCAAAGAATAACACGTGGCAATGTCTAACCATTTGCATAGCGATTGCACTGTGGGGCAAGGGCGTTATTATTTAATTTTGTCTAGCTATATGCTTTGGAGGGAAAGGAATTTCAGAGTTTTTCAAGGGAAGGCTACTGCTGCTGATTCGTTCTCTCTCTCTCTCTCTCTCTCTCTCTCCCTCCCCAATTGGTCAACTCTATGAGAGAGTCGCTGAGTTCAGAAGGGGGTGCGAAACCCCAGCCCAGAATAAAGCCTTGGGGGCTAGCTGGAACCTGCCTATGTGTTTATTTTCCTAGAAGCCTTTTGTCTGGTTGTGTTGGTTTGTAATAGCGCTTAGCTTGAGTTTTTTTTTGTTAGCTTTTCCTTCTTGTTTTACTGGGGACCCCATCGAGGTTGTACACGTTTTGAGCTTCTTGTATGAAAATTTTAGAAAAAAAAAAGGTTATTGGGCCTGTTTGTCTCAACTCGTAGTTTTCTTTAATTCGAGCTAAAACGTAAGAAAACAGGAGAGTACCTTCAATGATTAATCTAAACGCCAATCTCCATATAAAAATAGAGTAATTAATTCAACATTTCAAGAGTACCACGTGGCGAGGCCTAACCATTACATAGCGATTATGCTATGCGTTAGAAAGATTATCATTCAATTTTATTAGGTGGTTGGGAGATAAAATGTGACTCACAGTATGTATCATGTGGTGAGTTAACGAACTTTCATTTACGAAAGGAACCATATGACAATGTCACAATGGTACTCCGGGGAGTACCTAATAATAAGCCATCTAACTGGTGCTATTATTATACGAAAAGGTTCCAACTTGAACCTTCCTACATCCGCTATGACATCTCTCGCGCCACTTTGCCACTTCCGTACTCCAACCGGACAAAACTCAAATGGATCCAAAACCACTGCCTCTCTCTCTTCAAAATACGGCCCTGTTCTTCCGCCATTCCAATCATAGCATCGTGGAGCTAACCGATCAGACTTCCATAATTCGGCTGTTGATGGCTGAACCCAACTACGAGCCTTTAAGGAACTACGAAGCTGTGGAAGAACAACCACAGGACGTCATTCCAAGTGGAAGGAATAGAACTACTCGCATTGCGTCTATTGATGTGTTTCGCGGCCTTGCCATCTTCGTAAAGCTCTCTTTCTCTTTTTGAATTCGCTTGTTTGATCTGATACTTTCTATTGCATCTTGATTTTATGTCAATTGCGTTCTTTCTTTTGTTCTATGATCAAAATTTGTCTGTGTCTTTTGCCTCCCATGGTACACATGAAAACCAAAAATTGCAATTGGAAAGAAAAGGAAGGTATTGTTATGAATTCTTAATTTTGTTGACTTGGGTAGTCTAGTATCCTTATGCATGAATTCATCTGTGTAGGCTCTCTTGATGCCTTGTTTTCTCTTCTTCTGGGAGTGATTTCACTAACACTTGCCATGGCAAGAAAGGAGGAACAGGGGCACTTGGAGAGTGCAGTACGATGGAGAGTTATAGGATGCGTAGGCGTACCGAAAGGATGACTGACAACTCTTGAAAGAACTGGGCCCTGATATGTTGGCTTAGCAAGTAAAGTAATCATTAAACTATGGCACGAAATTACGTTTGTAAACTGCAGCTGTGTTTTCTGGGAGTGCCTCTAGCACTCAGAGTTTTATGCATGCTGGTCCTTTATTTCGTACCCGTCGGTGTTAGCTTGATCGATCATGGTGGGATCGACTCTCTAGATAGTGCCCCGGTAGCGATAGACCGTAATACTTGTGAGTACCTACGAGGGTTCCAAAAGTTTTGAGCAAAACGGCGATCAATGCCTAAAGATCACCCCGTGGCAAGAGAGCAAATTACGACTCACTTGAACATGTGGGGAATTGCCAGACGGAGGCCGAAACCAAGTTCCTTATACTGAGTGTTCATTCCGTTTATTTGACAGGACCCAACCCAATAGACCTTTAATTTGAGGCATGGTTACAAATATTGAGAAAGGCTATGACGATGCCCATAAGGGGCACGCAAGGAATCAGGTGGCATGGGTCTAAAGAATATTTGTAAAGAGACCTCTGTGTCTTGCAAAGAGACCTCATGTGTCTTGCCCATAAAGGTTTTGCAAAGAGACCTCTGTGTCTCGCTAAAGCTGATTTTGCAAAGAGATTATTGTACAATCTGTCACAAGTTGCAAGTATTCCCCCATTCCTTTTGCTTTCCTCTCTCATCCTCCGGGTATCAGGCAGGCGTCTGATTGTAGGCAAGCGTTTGATTGTTGACAGCTCTTACCTCACTGAAAACAGGCATAAGTTAACTCAAAGAAGTTGATAGCACCCGATAGGTTTTAAACTTGAGTCTTTATGTCTTAAGTCTTGACCATCGGACCAATCCCTTTGAGTTATCGAACAATGATTCTTGAAAACGATTAGTAATGTTTGTCTGAATTAGGAAAGTGGTTACAATTTTCAAATTGAGCAAATCTAGAAATCTGTTTGTATCAAATTATTGGTCCCTCGCGAAATTATTTTTTGAAATTAGTTACACCAAATTCAAGAACTCGTGAGGTAGCAAGAAAGTATACATTTTTCGTATCTAAAAGATCGTGCAATGTTTTTAGGAGCTTAAAAAAACTCAGGTCCGATGGAATAGTATGTTTTGGGCACTTTTTGAATTTATTATAGTCTCCTTGGAGCTAAAAATTTTGAGAACATCTTATTCCGATTTTCCAATTAGAACCAACACCATTTTTTATTTTTGATTTTATAATATTTCCCAACTACCAGTTAATTGGGACAGAAATTACCGGTCAACGGAATATCAAAATGTTTACCACTTCCTTCAACCTTCAGCGGCCAATGAAATCCCACCACCTATGCAATTTTGCACTCCCCACGCGACAAAAGCGCAGATGGACCCACACCGAATATACTTTCCGCGCTCTCTCTCTCTCTCTCTCAACACACACACACAAAAAAAGGCGCCTGCGTCCAAGTCGAAACGTCGGAGAAATCTTGAGAGAGTGACCTCCAAATTTCAAAAGCTAATGGCCGAAATAAACTCGGAGCCCTTGCTGAACCGTGAACAAGACGAAGAACCACCGCAGGAGCAGGACGACGTCGTCGCCGGCGGAGGAGAAGGAACCACTACAACTCGCATCGCGTCTCTTGACGTGTTTCGCGGCCTCTGCGTCTTCGTAAAGCTCTCCTCTTTGCTTTCGTTTTTTGATTTGTTTTGCAATCGAAGAAGTGCATTTTTTTAATGTGAAGTTGACGATCAATGTGAAGTTCTTATTGGAAGTTTGTTTGGACCGATTGCATATCTCGTCTCTCTTTTTTTCCCTTCAATGAAATTATTTTGGTAGTGAACTTCTTGGAATGGAAAAAATCAACCTCCTCCTTTGCTGCTGCTACTTTTAAGCAAATTTTAAGGCGAATTAAAGGTTTAAGCACCCAGAAACTTTGGAATTTCTGTTTATGCCTCCAAATCGGTGCATGCGTATGGGTTCTACATTGACGCTATTGTGCAGCACCAGTAGTAAGTCAAACTACTACGTGTGAGTCTAGAAATAATGACATATTACGGGACAAATGTTTATTGGATCACATACTTTCGATAGACTTGTAATGTGATCATTCCAGCCTATCCAAAAAAAAAAAATTGTGATCATTCCAAGTCTAACCGTAGAATTGATGAATCCTGTATAAATAGTTATGATCAGCTCTTAGTCCGCCTGTAAATGAAAGGATATTAAAACAAAAAATAGACTTTTAAGTTAGGTTCTTGCATTCTTGAATAAGTCAAGATTGGAACTTATGTAAAGATTAGTTTCTCCGGTGGATGTAAAGGATTCATTTTTATATACTGAAGACAAGAGGTTTTGGTTTTGGATGGTGAAGCTAGCATCAGTTAGAGTGTTATTGCAACTAGGAGAAATTGAAATAAGCTTTAAAGCATGAACATGGGTCTTTACATACAGGGTAGTAACTTCATAACGTTGCTCTGGCGATGCTAATGAGTATAATATATTGTTTGCTTTCAGCTTATGATGCTCGTGGATTATGGTGGCTCCTTTTTTCCAATCATTGCTCATTCCCCGTGGCATGGGGTACACTTGGCAGACTTTGTGATGCCTTTCTTTCTTTTTGTCGCTGGAGTTTCTGTTGCACTTGTTTATAAGGTAGGGGCAGTACAATTGTACAAGGAAAACATCTTTCTGTAAAGGGATCTGTACCGGATCCATATCTTTTATCATGTGATAATCAACTTGGATACTACATCAGTGATCACATAGTGGTCTGATGCTATTTTCCATTAGTTAGACTGTTAATTGATTTTTGCATTCAACCGTAAAGCCTCCCTTTCTGTTTCCAATTTCAGAAAGTTTCAGACAGAGTAGATGCGACACAAAAGGCACTGATAAAGGCATTGAAACTTTTCTTCCTTGGCGTTATTCTTCAAGGTAATATTGTACCCATATTTCATCTTCGTCCCTTTGTGTAAGATGAACTCGCCAATTGGGTAATCCAAGACACTTTGTGCAACGAGATGGGATTTTCTCCTTAATGCCATCAGCAAATTAAAATTGATCTTATCTTTTATAGTTCCTTTCTTTTGAGAGAGAGAAAGAGAGAGAGGCTAAAACAGGTAGAGTGGGTCTCTTTCATAGACACTCAGCCTTCATTTGTAGGACTGGCAAATCAACTTAGATGGTGAGGGATGACAGAATCATTGTGATGGAGTAGGTCAAAATATGGGCAAGAGAGTGTCAAACAAACAATCTGTTTTTGTGGCTGACATGAATTGGTTTGATCAATTCTGATAGTCCATGTTTGTCGGACACATTTTCTTCCTTGATGATCTGAATGTTCTTTTCCATGTAAAACACAAGCTGCTTTTACCTTTGCCGTGATGTGCTGGTTTTTATAAGTTAGGTGGACTCCTAATTCATGCAGTTGTTCTGTTATTGAGTCTTGACCACACGATTTCCAGGTATTGGGAGACATTATGAACTCGTGTTACTTCATTTCAGGTGGTTATCTGCATGGAATAACTTCTTTGACCTATGGCGTTGACATCGAAAGAATACGTTGGATGGGCATCTTGCAGGTCTGTTTCATCTCACTCTCTTGATTTTTTGTATTGATTGTTCATTTGACAGAACTTATCTTTAAGTGCCAAGGACATCTCATGGTAGAAATTAGAATTTCCATCTCCGCCGCTAGCTTGTTCATGCGCATTTGACAGATGACAACCCTATTGTGGATAGATTCATGGGACCACTTCAAGCCTTTGAGAATTTCACACATTCTATTGAAATCTATATGCAAGTTCACAATTTCAAAAAAGATTTATAATTGTACATCAAATATAAAAAAGTTTAAAATTGTCCTTCAAGTTTCAATAACCCCTTCAGTTTTGGGACCGATTAGCCACAATCTAGAAGGTCAACCTGTTGAATTTTGGGCATGGACAGTGTCCTATTCTTCATCCAGTAATGACATTGAAAGTGGTTGCATTTTGTAAAGAGGAAGGAACAAAGAAAGATTGCTGAAACTGCCAACACCCTGCCTTCTTGCAGTCAGGTTTCACAATCCAAATATCATGTTTTCTGGGAAGTGACAAACCATATATATTACAGTCAATGATCCTTCAAATTCTTCTTTCACACATTTTTTATCGGCTAAGTGAAGATGGAAATGAAAAGAAAGACTGGAGTTTATATTGCTGGTTCACAGTTTTCATGGATGTTATCTCGGGGTGGGCAGAAATCTATCACACAAGGATCCCCACAAAACAATCTTGCATGTTTGTTTTTTTTCTGGATTTTCTGAAGTCTCTTCTTCTCAGTTTGTTTGGTGTACTTTCATTTCTTATCTTTTTCTAGTTCAAGGTACTTAGTGGCCAAATCAAGGCATCTTCTAGCTATCTTTTAGTATCAGATCCGAAAGCGCAGCATGGTGGTCACTTTTTATTATTATTTTAAGGACCCTTGGAATTCAAAATGTGTGTTGCTCGTTAAAATCTCAACATATTCTGCTGTACTGAGGGCAGTCAAAGCAACTCATATCAGAGCTACTGGCTGCTCATTTATCTGACCTCCAACGAGAGCTTTTAATGGAAAGGAAATGTCTTTATTCATTAAACTTATTTTCATGCAAAAGTAAAGACACACACCCGTGAACTTTGGCAATGTTGTCAATCCGTGAAAACCACTCTGGACTTTGCCTTATTCAACTTATTTGGCTCTGCTAATAGTTGAGAAGGTGTTTTCTTTGCAACCATGCTTTTTTCACTGGACATTAAATTCTGATGTATGTTGTCACTCAATCCAGAGGATATCTATTGGATATATTGTCGCAGCTTTGTGCGAGATATGGCTTCCGTGTCAAAGGTGGAGGGGAGTAGGAATTTTCAGGAATTATTCTCGTCACTGGTAAGTTACCATATTTTGCAATAAAGCCAGGAGTGATGCAAGTACCTTTTGAAATGATTGGAATTAGAAATTTCAATTGCAAGCCATAACATGTAACAGCATATGTCTTTTAAAAGTTTTATCAGACAAGACAAAAAGTTAAGACACATCTGAATCATGAAGACGAATTCTTGCATTTTTAGCCCCATTCATTCAAGATACACGAAATTGTCAGAGCACATATTCTCATGAACAAGGTTAATTGGTTAAAGCAGTGTGATGAAAAGTGTTTTTATCTTTTAGAGTAAGTAGTAGCTGCATTAGTATAACAAAGCCAAAAAGCAGTAAAGAGCTGATTTCTAAGGTTCATGAGTGTGTAACTTAACACAGGAGAACAAAAATGAACAGAAAGTAGTGCTGCTTACTTAAAGTGACGATATCCCTTTTTATTTTCTCCTTCGTTCAGTATATTCCTTTTAATAGTTAATAGTTGGTGATGATGAGAGTGCTATTCTTCAGGTACATTGCAGGTGCATTGTTGGTAGTATACTTGGGATTGACATACTTTTTGTATGTTCCAGATTGGCAATTTGAGATATTGACTCCAATGTCTTCTTCGCTTCTGACAAACAGCAGTGTTGTTTACAATGTATGACTATGCTCTATTCTCAACTTTTGCAACTTCTGATATGTTAAGTTGACTCGGTCTAAAAGAGTTTAGGGATATTGTTAGGGCATTAGGGCTTCTCTTTTCTTTTCTTTTTTTCCTTTTTCCCCTTTCTGTGTACGTTTTTTCCTTCTTTTTTTGGGTGGGGTGGAATTTTGTTGTTTGGTCGGATGTGTTTGGACACACTTTAAATAGGCTTTTCACTGCTAGTCTCTTTGTTTCCTTTTGACATATGAAGAAACATAGAGTTCGGTCATTTTTACAACAAGAGAGAATGCATTGGGAGAAATTGTATGAAGTGCATATTGGTTATTGTAAACACCATCAAGCTGCATAAGCATAATGTTGAGTGTGATCATTACAAGCTTCATGTTTCCGAGCATCTAATTTTGATATGGAAAAGTTTTTTTTTATTGAGCCACAGTTCAAAAAAAGATGTCTGTGCCATGGCTGTGTTTCTCAAATATCACATCTTTTTTTTTTTTTTTTTGAACAGCATCAAATATCAGATCTTGCTTCTATTCTTTCGTCTCTATGTGATATTGGGTCATAGGAGCAGAATTTTTGCTTATATGTAGGCAATTTATGGATAAGATTGTCATCCATAATTTAAAATCTAGTTAGCTAACCAATAATCTCCATCTCTGTGGTAATGATGAGATCAGTTGACATGTTCAACAAGAGGGGACCTTGGACCTGCCTGCAATGCTGCTGGAATGATAGATCGTTATGTTCTTGGTATTGGTCACCTGTATACAAAACCTGGCTACAGAAACCTGAAGGTAACTTTTACTTGGAAATTTTAATGTGTATGAATTCTTGCCAACAATTTGCAATCAACTCGTATGGATATCATCTTCACAGGAGTGCCAAATTTCCAGCAATGGCCAAGTTGCAGAGGATTTGCCTTCTTGGTGTCATGCTCCATTTGATCCTGAAGGTATATTAAGGTAACCAATCTGATCTTTTCTTTTTCTTTTTAATTTTTCGATGATACTTTGGAGCCTCTTCTTTTCGTCTTCTTTACACGTTGGTTAGTTTAATTTTTGCCACTTGCTTCCTGTTCAGCAAATAGTTTAGGGACCTGTATTTCAATCTCCATTCTGCTGTCTCCAATTGTACTTTAAGCTATGCCAGTTTAGGTTTTGAATTTGTAAGTGGGAGTATATTGCTGTTCTTTTGTACCACACCTAGTACTGTTGCTGTTGCTGATAGTTTCATCCAATAGTTGACGTACCTTGTCTACCATTCAGTTTTGGTATGTGGAAACCCTTTTACCAATTTGCTTTTCCTCGTAATTTGATTCCGGATAATTTCTCTCTGTCTTTCTGGCCTTCCTCTTGATCCTTAGCTTTCTTCACTGTGAACATAATCCAACTGCATCTGTATTTTGG
Source organism: Rhododendron molle (assembly GCA_025413875.1). NCBI lineage: Eukaryota > Viridiplantae > Streptophyta > Magnoliopsida > Ericales > Ericaceae > Rhododendron > Rhododendron molle. Next base: position 53,921,981 of record CM046398.1, read on the forward strand.
CTTTATTTAATCGAATTATTTCAGCCAGCTCTCTAGTTTTCTTGGAAAAAAAGATTTTTAGTTTTTGGAGGGTTATCCATTGATTTAAAAACCAGTTATGTGTAGGTGCTTTCATCATGGTTTTGCTTCATGATATAGGGTCGTATTCAATTTGTTATCATTTCCTTCCATTCATTGTCACGGCATCTCTGATTCAGTAACACATTTTAGACGGATCTTTTTGGCTGCCCAAATTTGTTTACCAAGCGTGGTTGGTCTTTTAGCCTTATAATTTTGGAGCTCAGGCAAAATCTTGGTGAGATGTGCATGGTTGGCACCAGGGCCAAAGGGAACACCCTCCCACCCTAAACGTTTTGGAGAATTTTGTAACTTCTCTTACAGTCCTCTGATTTTCTATGGCCTTCAAGTGGTGGCTGCTCCCAACTTTTGATATCAAAAATCTGAAATTTCGATGATCCAATCCTTGGAATTTGAGTGTTATGTGAAGATTAAATCTGGTCTTCTTTGTAAGGCTGTTTCACACTGCAGGTTCAATTGTTCAAACACTAAATATGATATTAATACGACTTCTGATCTTAATGGTTGGATGCCAACAAGAAGAAAGGTACCAACTTAGGCTTCTGCAGTAGATGTGGAGAGTTTCAAAATATACAGTTGTCGAGCCTGGAATGAAAAATCCATTCCTATTCGCTTTTAAAAAACAGCTCAGATGAAAACAAAACAAACTGACTATTATACCACGGCATAACTTGCAATTGGATTATCCCTTGGTAGACTATCCTACTATATCAGAGGAAAATGAATCCACATAAACCCTAAATTTGTTAATTGTTATGTACAGCTGGTTCCGCCCCTTGTTGGTGTTTTCTTTTTTCGTTTTTTTGCCATTCATTAAACCTAATCTACTCTATCCTAGGGAACTTGGGGAGGGGGATGGGTGCTTACGGGAATCGAACCCTGCCCATGTGCATGGGAGTGCAAGGGAGGCATCAACTACACTGCACTCCACTTGCTGTGTTGTGGCTGTTCAATCTATTACTCTATGTCTAGAAACTAGAAAGGCATGGTCATCGAAGTTTTTTCATGCACTCAAAAGTGCAAAACGTTCTAATACAACTCTAATCAATTTTCCTAAGGTGGGTGGGAGCGTCCTCTTCACTCACTTTGTCTCAATGGCCGAGTGATTCATATCTTTCTCATTTCAATACGTTATGGTCTCCTCTCTGAACCCTTAATCCTTCATGATATTTCATAATATGATATAGCTCGCCTTGAGGCTTTACATTTTGCTATCATAGTTTAACATTATTGTCACATGAACCTGCAAGATACCTACAATATTGGCATTTGGAACAGTTGTTAGATGATGTCATTTGTAGCATAAAATTAAGTTGGATATCTCATTGAAGCCTATTTTAGACTTACAGCTTAATAGCTTACAAATGATTCAAGCACATTTGTTTAGTGCATTAAATTAGACATGCATTAGATACGTGGAAGAGAATGCAAGAGTTAATTTGTGCCATTGGCCCCTTGTATTTTGAAGCTCCTTGACAGCCGCCGTGACGTGCATAATTGGTCTTCAGTATGGCCATATTCTTGCAAAATTACAGGTAAGAGATCTTTGCACCAATGGATTGATTGCTAGTTCTGTTCTTTTCAATTTTTCATGAATATGGGTCCTATGGAGGGAAAAACAAAGGAACAGAAGCTGTAGGATATATCTTGTTTTGCCTGTAGTTTGAGTATTTCTAGGAAATTGAATCCAGAAAGATAAATGTTGAAACGATTGCTGGATTGATGACCCTATATTTCTAGATCAATATTGTCCCTATATATTGCTTTTCATTATACTTCAGTCAGTTCAGTGGACTCCATTGATGAAGTTGAATGTCACCAATCACCATTTAAGCAGTGTTCGAGAAAATAATTGCTTAATACATTATGTCACGTTACTAGAACCTTGATATTTGCTTCGGGTAAGAACATCGACGAGGTGACCCCAACTTATTGGCCATGTAGGCTTTCGAAAATCTCAAGTACACAAACGAAAGAAAGGAACAGAACATGTACAGAAGACCCTGATGGCGAATCCAAATGGGCTCTAGTTTTCGTTCATTTGGATAACCTATTATGAAATCAGGGTTTCAATTTTATGTCTGGGATTCACGCCGAGACGCTGCATGTCTCAAACCATTAGAGAGGGCTACATATACTCCTTTTTGTAAGCGCTATATCCTATATATCTAGTTAAATAATCAAATTCATGCTGTTTTTTTACCATGGCATCCCATGTGAATTTAAGTCTTCCCCTCCCGCTTATCCATTTACTGCAAATGATCTGTCGCATTTCTTTCATTTACACATGGAGGGATCTGATGTTTCTTATTGTGTTGCAGGACCATAAAGAGCGGTTACACAATTGGTTAATATTTTCGTTTTCTCTGTTGGGCCTTGGTTTGTTCCTTGCCTTTGTAGGTATGGTTGTTGATGATTGCCCATTTTTGGATATAACTTCTTGTTGTTACTAATTAGAAGCCACCAACTAAGTCACTACCGAAGAAGATTTAGACAGTTGAGGAAATAATGATGATGTCGACATGGATTTTCTGTAGTGGCAAAGTTAAGCATGTATCATGATTCTCCAACTTTAGAAATCTGTTCCTAATTTTGATGAGACTGATGATGCTGGCAAATTGAGAGATGGATACAAGTCCAGAATTTGCGTAGCTCCAATTGCCAAGATACCGATATTTTACTTCTTTATTTCCTTTCCTTTCAGGCATTCCTGTGAACAAACCTCTCTTCACAATCAGTTACATACTGGTTACATCTTCTAGTGCAGGAATTACATTTTCTGCTCTATACATATTGGTGAGTTAAAACATAACAATGGATGGCTCAATACTTATGGGCACAATTTTTTGAATTTATATTTGCTGTTTGAGCATAGAAACTTCTGGAACTCTTGCCTTTTTGAAAGAAGAGTTGGTATCATATATCAGCTGTATATTTCAAAATTAAAATTAAAATTGCAAAGGACAGGCATTTGTCCTCAAGACCAGTACTTTGTCTGACTCGTAATCCTAGGTGTTATCTTTCAAACGAGATGAGGTCGTAGATTTGTGCATTGTGATTTTTTTAACTTAAAAAGATTTTGAATAATTAACAAAATGGGGAAGATGAACTCCATTATGCACCTGAATGATTACGAATGTTCACAATGAACTATGTGAATGTCGAACGAACAAGTGTTTGGCCTTTCAATTGTACTGCGTACTTCTTATGCCTCATGCTTGCTCCCTATTTGTTTCTCTTGCAGGTAGATATTTATGGTTACAGATATTTGACATGTCCTCTGGAGTGGATGGGGAAACATGCTCTAAGTATTTTTATTCTCGTAAGTTCTAACTTAGCTGTTATAGCAATCCAAGGATTCTACTGGAAAGCCCCTGAGAACAACATTGTAAGTGTTAATATCAATGGCTACTTTTCATTAAGCACACTTATTCTTCGATATTTTGCAAGCCAAATCATCCTGTAATGAAATATGGAAAACCAAATGACTATGAATTACTCTCTTGTTCAACAGGTTCACTGGATTGTAACACGTTTACAACACTCTTGATGTTGCAGTCATTAGGTAAGTATCCATGTCCTAGAAACATATTGTTTGTCTTCCAACCTATTTTTTTTGGGGTTGGGGCCACATGGTTTAGAGTTTAGGCAACTGTTGGCAGTTTTGTCATTTACGTAGGCTTGGATCTTGGATTTGTTCAAACGTTAGAAAAATGAAATTGATATTCATTTCATGGTTGGAAAGAAAAAATGCACTCCTAACATTATACGAGGTAAAGATAAAGATTATTATGTTTCCTCACCATGGCTCCTCTTTGCCAATTCCTAGTTAAGACGGAAAAATGGGGTATCAAAAAGAGCATAAAATCAAATCTTGTTAGCACATTTGAACATTTATTTATATGAACGAAACCCCTGTGATTTGAATCCATGTATCATTGATGAAGAGAATTCAAGTCACACAATCTGTATGCACGTGCGTAAAAGCATTTTTTGAAACAAATCTGATACTATTAAAATACACGAAAGCAAGGATCGAAAATGCGAGGATTGAGAGATGGTGTGTAGGGTATTTTTAAGAATTATACGACTAAGGCCGAGTTTTCTTACGAGGCTAAACGGGCTTGATCTCCTTTGTATTTTGTAGTCTGTTTAGCCGCTTTAGCTATGTAAGGGAAACTTGGCCTAAGATTAGGAGAGGCCAAACCGACCGTTAATGTCCACTTACATGGTTTTCAGTATCCAAATGGTTCTGGTTTGTGCATTGCTGTACCGTCTAGTGATGTTCAATGATTAAGAGGGATCCACTTATCTTTGAAATTCTGGCATTAACAATTAAGCTGTTGGGTTAATTGTGACGGGTTTGGCAGGGAACATTCCAGATAGATTCTCGCTTTTTCTTTTTTCTTTTTTCTTTTTTTCTTTTTTTGGCAGGACAGTCCAGATAGGTCATTCTCGCTTTTGCTAGGAAATCGATACTTATATATTCTCTTCCGTTATTCGACAGAAAAACTTCATTGTCATTGAAAGCTATTGGATAAGTCCCTAAACCAAGAAAAAACTATTCAGTGCCACTGCGCTAGGGGCACTTCCCTACACGGGTCCAAGTCCAAGTCCAAGCATATGTGTCACCCTTTAATCGTGTGGACGGATGTGAGAGGGACTATAGAAATTAATTCGAGGTGTGCAAAAACTGACCCAAAACACTCTGCATTATCCCAAAAAAGTAGTGTTACACATGGTGTATGTTGGGATCGGGCATTGCAAACTTTACGGTCTTAATCAGAGGTTCGAACAATTATTTTTTTCATTTAGAAAAACTTACAGCCCAGTCAAAAATACGAAATAAAAATATGGGAGCTAGGGTTTGAGGTCATGACTTATGATTGCATACGTTAATGTGGTACAATAGACAAATCATGGAGGGTTTCAGGTCACACATGGGAGGACTGATGAGTTTTCTCGGAAGATGTTAATTTGATCAAGCAAGAGCTTGTACTTAAAGTTTCATTACTACTATTTACATTCTCTTTCTGGACCTTTACTGAAGTATATATGGGTCCTGCTTCCATCTCTTCGTGTAAAGACGAAAATGGGGTCCGGTTTCTTTGGGTTCATTTGCTAATCCATCAATCCGTACACTCTATTCTCAGTAGAAACAAGGGCAGGTGACTATAATATTTTTTTTTTTTTTTTAAACGCTTGTTCTTCACGAGGTCACATGTTTGAATTTCACGAAAGGCAAACAATCCAGACCGGTGGGCTAGTAGAGGATTTGCTTAGTCATTAACTTCAAGCCCTCGACATTAATTGAAATGTACACGTAAGCTGGTCCGGACATTCAATTATTAAAAAAAAAAAAGAAATTATAGATTTTTAAGTTATAATCTGAACCAGGAGGATTGTTTAAATGATAGTATATGCAGAATATATTATGTTGAAGAAATGAACGAGTGAAAGCATAATAAAAATCAAATTAAAAAAAAAATTCTTCCAGAGATGATTTTGGACTTAGCATTTTCCAATTCATTTTTTGAAATGCATTTTTAGCAGAATGAATCTAGAATTGACTACCTAACACTCAATATGCAAACACAACACAAAATGCAGAACAAGGTCGGCCAAACACCCCCCCAATTGCTAGTGCACCTCTCTACGTGTGCAAAGCCAATAGTAGTAGTAGTAGTAGTAGTGTTTTAGATAGAACTACATTCATAAACAGTGGTGTTCGGTAATGAAAGAAATGTCTTGGATTTGATAATTTATTCAAGTTGATATTAAACGTATTTTTAATGAAGTCAAGTGCGAGTCGATTTAAAGTAGCTGGGAGTCGTTTGCCTATTTTAGTAAAAATAAAGCACGAAAATCGGACCTTACAATCTCTAGGCAAAACAAGATGTTTTGCTCTTCTAACAGGCTTCATCCCGACTTTGAAAATATAATCCATGTCATTCATTCGCAGAATTCGGCGTGTAAAATCATTTTACAACAAATCAAATTGATCGGATATCGAGAATCACGCCTCAAAATTTTCTTGGAAGTGTATTTTTAAATAGAAATAAAATTAGCTCACAAAAGCACAAGACACCGCACAAATACTACTACTTGCGGGGAGTGAGTTACAAATGAGGTTATTATCGTAACCACAATTAGGAACGTCGGAATCTGTTTGGTTTGCACGTCTTATTGGAGTGTTATTTTTTCTGATTTATTTTAGGTTTTAGTCGGGTTCAGATCCAAGATCCAGTAATTCTGTAAAACAACCACTATAAGGCCTTCATCATTACGACCCGACTCTCTTCTGAAAATGTGCCATCGCTTTCAATTGGGCGGGTCAGAAATCCGCCCTAAAGCCGGATCTTGTCCATTTTCCCTGGACCAATTCGGTCCATTTGGTGTATCTGAGCTGTTCAAAAGTATTTTGGATAGCTCAAATTTAAAGGAGTGTTCTTAAAAAAAAATTCAAAAACACTCACTTTAAATCCAAGCCGTCCAAAACACTTTTGCCGATACCCTCTCCCCTTTTTGAGACCCCTTTTTCGACATAGGCAATTCTTTAAAATGGACTTTGCTCTCGTCCACATTTCTCTCACTAACAATTTTTTGTTGATTATGGAGTAGTAAATTTTTAAAAAATGCTTTCACGTTTGCGCTCTCGAAGCCGCACCCACCCTACATTATGTCCGTTAGCCCCTCACTCATTCCAATCATCCAAACCCGAACCCAAAACTATAAATATGACCGTAGCTTATTGGCCAAACAGAAAGTCTCTTGCTCTCGTCGTTTCAAGGAAAAAGTAGTTTCTCACTCCCTCTCTTTTTCTCTCCGCCCTAAACTCTATTCAATATCTATACTACTATTTTCAAAGGAAATTGATTTTGTGACTCTTACTTTTTCTAATGAGACTCGAGAGAAGGGGAGTGTCGTCGAAGAAAAAAAATTTTTTGAAAGGGTCAAAGAAAAAATAGTGACAAAATAACTTCCCTTTCCAACACTCACAAACACTTTTGAATACAGACTCACAAGTCATATTGGTCTCACACACAATAATGGTATTCGTGTGTGTTGGCTCCACATGGTTTGTGAGTGTATTTGTGTAAGACCGTAAGTAGCATAGTTATCGACTATGGATACAGATTTCTATGCACAATATGTACATATTGCGCAGCTCAATCCATGTCCAACATAAACGATTTGAGTCATTTATTAAATTTAAGCTATATTTTTTAGTGACTCCGTAAAAAAAATTAGTTCAATCGAATAATTGTAAGTATTTGGGTCAATCTTGAAATTTTTTTTCATTCAAATTTCTGATCGGAACCAATCTAAATTTGTTTTCAACATTGAATAAAAGGCTTCGATCGTTTTTTAAGACCCAAAATGAGCAACTTTCTATAACGTCCACCCGTACAAACACACAAACTCCTCTCATGTAAGAAGTGGGACTCACATACACTCCACACATACATAGTATGTGTGGACCTCACTCCTCATGTGAGAGAAGTTTATGTATTTATATGTGTAAATATGTGTGGTTATAAATTAATTGTCGAAATGAGTCCCGACCACGTAACTATGAATCCGGGGTGCCTGTGGTGACCCAAGTCACCACAGGGGTGTAGTGCCCCTTGTGGGGCCTACCAAAAATTTTAAAAGATTATTTTATGGGACCCTGCAAAAAATCAGCTCAATTGGATATCGGGAAGTATGTTTTCTAAATTCTTCTAAATTCTCAAGAATGAATCTGCTTAATTTGCTACTTCGTTCCAAGAACGAATCTTCCCGATATCCAATTGAGCTGATTTTTTGCAGGGCCCCATAAAATATTTATGTATTTATATGTGTAAAAAAATATGTGTGGTTATAAATTAATTGTCGAAATGAGTCCCGGCCACGTAACCATATGTGCACACATACATACGTGCCCACAGACTTTTCGGGAATTAACACCCTGCTCCAACGGTTTTGAGAAGAAAACTCTGGAGCCATCCAGTCGTTTTACTTTTCCCTTCATGAGACGTGTCACGACTTGGCTGGATTAAGCTGACGCAGTATTTGGAAAAAAAAAAAACTTTTAAGAACTCTTTTCCCACATTTCCAAGTAATTTTGTTCTGTTCTTTATTTTTTGGGTCAAACGAAAATTCATTTTTGTTGTGTTTTGCTCAATTTTCCCACACTATATATACAAGTCTACAAGCGTATGCTCCCCGTCCCATGAGATAATTGTAGTCCATTCTTTTTATTTTTGGGTGTCCCAATATATATGTCTATAGTCAAAACATCAGATAATCTTCGTAAATTGTTTAGCCAAAACAGCACTAAAAGATTAAAAGTTGACGACTTTATCCTTTTTGTCTACGCTCTTTAAATTGAAGTAATAGTAATATCTCCCACAGTTGAATTTTAAAAAATAGATTAAAATTATGAGACAAAGAGAGTCCTACTAGTATATGTCTCGATGTATTATTGCACTTTTTATTATTATTATTATTACATAGACTACGTAAAAATATTGAGAAGTGAATAATTTCTGCTTGACCTAAAAGTGACAAAACATAGCGGCGCGGCAGACAAGAACAAGATTAGTTTCGAATAAAAAAGAGATCTACTCCCCATTTCTTTAAAACATCTGTACTTTTGTAGTACCAAATGTGCATGCATCGTGCCAAAAGAGTCCAATAGTATATGATCAGTGGGTTGTGCTCCTCTTATGCAGTGAATTAATTATCTGTTAAATGTGGTAATAACCAAAGAAGGTTGTGGAACCCGAACTTAACGGATAAGAACAATGCCAGCTTTGATTAAATAAATAAATTAATTAAAGGACTACTTTGATGACCATTGTTCTACCGATGAATGTAATGAAGAAAGTACGTACGTATATATCTTTTGCAAGCATCCACCATAATTGTTCATGATTAAAGTTACTTTATTCATCACTACTACATAGGAGTGTTATGTCTTTCTGGTAAGATGGGTTTTTTTTTTTTTAAATAACCAGATGTCTAAACCAGTTTACGCGTATCTCAACTAATTTTGGAGTCTTGAAGTTAAAGACCGATCTCTTCAAAAAATAAAAAAAAAAGAGGAGTTAAAGACCGAGCAAACACTTCAACGGCCTCAATATTCGGAATGTTTTGGCCTTAATGAAATTCAAAAATGACCTTGGGTTTCTTTCCGGTAAGATATTGTTAAGCTTCTATTACCAGTGAAACTCCAATTAGGGGGCGTTTGGACAAATAAGCCATTGTGGCTTACTTTTTGTCTTTATTCAATTTTTTTTCACATTTTGTGGCTTATTGTCAATTTTTTGGGGATTATTGCTTCGTTATGACGAGACGAATCGGAAAAGTAAAAAATTTCGATCGGAATCCAATTTTTTTGAAATTTCGACGAAATTTGGCGAGAAAGCCACGTTTTCGTCTTTTTGTGCAAAAATTTGGATTTCGACCAAAATTTTTTACTTTTTAGATTCCTCTCGTCATAACAAAGCAATAATCCCCAAAAAATTGACAATAAGCCACAAAATGCGGAAAAAATTTGAATAAGGACAAAAAATAAACCAAAGTGACTTATTTGTCCAAACGGGGCCTTAGTTTAATGGTGTACTACTATTGAGCTGAGTTTAAAGTTCAAATTTAAAATTCATTACGCAGTAAAACAAACCTAATTATCAGTGGGCATAGCCAACAAGAAAATGATGAGTGCATTCAATTACCTCAGCGGACATGAATTGAGAACTCACTGCGTAACGTGACGCAGGCGACGCTGACAACGAGAAGCAGCATCCCCAGTAACGGTTGAACGGGGTGGGTGCATGCTCAAATCACTTAATAGCTAGAGGGACGTCATATTTAATTCGAAATTCGAACAACACTTGGGGATATAAATGGAAATACAATCACTTTTTAATTTCGAGAGAGAATGAAAAGGTTAAAAAGGTGGGGGGAAAGATAAAGACAAATATATTAGCCGTTGTGTAGTAATTATTGTGCTCTCTAGCACTCCTACCGAGTGTGCCCAAACATAATCTAAAAAGCTCAAAAAATAATTTTTTATATTTTATATTTCATATTTAAAAAAATGTTTTAGCATAGTTTTTTACTTTTTTGAATTGTCTTGATGAAAGACGAATCAATAATAAATTAAGCGCAAAACTAATAAAAAAGATTAAAAAATATAAAAATTTTAACTGAACTTTTAGCCTTAAAGAGAGACTGAAAAGGTTAATAAAGACGGAGATAACGACATATATGTAGCCGTTGTGTGGAATTGGGCAGTCTTTGGCACTCCTGCGTTGTGCCCGAACATAATCTTTCACTACACATTTACACATTTACGTGAGGTTTATACATTGGTCTTTTAGTCTCACAAAGAATGTTATGGCATGGTAAGACGAGACCACCCAATAATTTTTCCATGGATGATATTGTTGGATTGGATGCCAGGCTGACGATGCAGCAAAAGTGACCCAAACCACCATCACCACATGGCCTTGGCTGTATCTATGTCCCACCCCCCCCACTTCATCTCTCTCCTAATAGGAAAAAGGCATGGCATTTCTCTCTCTAAATAACCGTTTTGTATACGTATATTTCTATTGGATTCCCAAAAAAGCCCTCAGCTTTATCAATAAAAGGCTCTCCAGGATTTCCCAAACCCCCCTACACTTCACTCACCCCACTGCATTCCCAAAGCGTCACAGTGAGCTCAATCACATTCGCATAGAAAGAGAAAGAGAGAGAGAGAGAGAGATAAGGAAAGGAAGAAGATGTCGAAGGAAGTGAGCGAGGAAGGACACGCCCACCACCATGGAAAGGACTACGTGGACCCACCACCTGCACCACTCCTCGACATGGCGGAGCTCAAGCTCTGGTCCTTTTACAGAGCCCTCATAGCCGAGTTCGTCGCCACCCTCCTCTTCCTCTACATCACCGTCGCCACCGTCATCGGCTACAAGAAGCAGAGCTTGACCGACCCCTGCGGCGGCGTCGGCCTCCTCGGCATCGCCTGGGCCTTCGGCGGCATGATCTTCGTCCTCGTATACTGCACCGCCGGCATCTCCGGTACACACACACAAACCTCCCCTCCCGTACTATTATTTACTCCCCTAACACATCTCGTCTATATATGTGAGTAAAATTAATTTCAACTGTTCCATCTTTGCGCAGGTGGTCACATAAATCCGGCGGTGACGTTCGGGCTGTTTCTGGCTAGGAAGGTTTCGCTGATCAGGGCGGTGTCGTACATGATAGCGCAGTGCCTGGGTGCGATCTGTGGAGTTGGGTTGGTGAAGGCCTTCATGAAGCACGACTACAACACGCTGGGAGGTGGGGCCAACTCCATTGCCTTAGGGTACAACAAGGGCACTGCTCTTGGTGCTGAGATCATCGGAACCTTCGTGCTTGTCTACACTGTCTTCTCCGCTACTGACCCCAAGCGCAGTGCCCGTGACTCTCACGTCCCTGTAAGTATCCCCATATTGAACTCTCTTTTTTAAAGCATTTCTTGCTAACATGCGCCTAGATTTTGATTTTGAACTTGTTTTTATTTATTTTGGGGACAGGTTTTGGCTCCTCTGCCTATTGGGTTTGCCGTGTTCATGGTTCACTTGGCCACTATCCCCATTACCGGGACTGGTATTAACCCTGCTAGGAGCTTTGGAGCTGCCGTTATCTACAACAAGGAAAAAATCTGGGATGACCAAGTGAGTTTTCATCTTCTTATTCTTTTCCAGAACTGTTTTTGAATTTTTGTTTATGTATGTGTGTCATGATCTATATGGGATTTTGGCTGATGTATGGTTTTGAATTAATGTTCATTTGTTGATTGACAGTGGATCTTCTGGGTTGGACCATTTGTGGGAGCTTTGGCAGCAGCGGCGTACCACCAGTACATCTTGAGAGCTGCGGCTATTAAAGCTTTGGGATCATTCCGCAGCAACCCAACAAACTAAAACTAAAAACCCCCTTTTAATTTGGATCGATCTTGTTGATCTCCTTCTCCGATCCATTTCTCAGCTCTATTTGTTTGTGTATTGTGTACGTGTGTATGAGAGGATGGTGAGCTGCTGTTTTGCTTTTCATTTTTTTTTTTGTGCCTTTTTCCAATTATTCAGTATTTTGTCGTTAGATGTGGTTGTGTATTTACTTTGTGTCCAAGTAGTGGTGGTGTTGTTTCTCTCTCTCTCCCTCTCCCTCTCTTGTGGCTTTCGTTTTCTTGTCTCCTTCGAGTAGAGCCTTCCCCAGGCTGTGGTTGAATGACATAAAAGGCAGGATTAGAACCAAATTCGTAGTGTCGGATGGGTACTATATAGTGCTCGTTTGGCGCATTCGAGCTGTACATTGCGTTTTTAGACAGTTCAAAAAAAGAGAGTGTTGGGATGAGAAAAAAGAGAGTTTTAGTTCGAGTCATTTAAAAGGGTATTGGACAACTTAGATGTGTCGAACGGATATGAGATACATCCATCCACCCACCCAGCAGCAGCAAAAAATTTCTCAAGACGTATTGGTAAAAAAGATGATGATAAGGTGACCAAACGTGGTTTTATAGGGCCCATAGCCAAGGGACTAGACGTGTCTCGTCTCACCACGGTCACGGTCACGGATAATACCTGCTCGCCCATCATAGCCTTTGATTAGGCCGGTGTCCAATGAATGAACCATGTGTTCTGGGAGTAATTGTAGAGTACTTTCGGAGCATGGCCAAGTGACATTTCAAATAGAGGTCCGCCAGGGCCACTTGACTATGCTCAATTAAGTACGCAATTCTTCTTTGGAAATGTTCGCGACCCGTGTTGTTGGGTTTGGCAAAACTTGAGCCACGAGCCCAAGCCCCATTGGTTCATGGGTCAGGCGACCTCTGAAAGGGTGACACGTGCTGCCTGGTGGAGGAGGGGCCCCAAAAGATGACCTTCGGGCTGGGGAACTGGCCAAAACCCAAACCAAAGTTAGGTCTGAAAGGCTGGTTGGCTGGCACATTGAAAGGAGGAATCTCGTGGCTTACAGACCGAGAAAAGCAGAAAGAGGAGTCAGTCAGTCCCATTTTTGGACTAGAAAACAACCAATACGACTCTCCAAACCCAAAGGGTAAAAGCAGGTAACTTACTTTAACAAGTGCAATTTTGAAAAAGGTAAACATTATCCTCCATTTCAATCAGATTTCACTCCTGCAATACATTATCCTCCATTTAAAAATGAGTGCAATTTTGGATGACTGGGCCGAGGAGTGCGTAAATCTCGACTCTAAAATTCGGTTTAAAAAAAATTGTTGAAGGGAATAGTGGGTAGGGCCGCATATCCAACACCAACAATTACAGTAACAACGTTGTGCTCAAAAGCAAAACTAATACTACTAACACAATCTACTATTTTAACGCGAGTTTATAACTTTTCGTTTGGCACTAATTTTTTTTTTAATTGAATAGGATTTTGGGACTAATTAATGGAGTAACCCACACATTTTGAAGGGACTCTATGAGGAATCCAATGTTTGGGACGATTAGAACAAGACGTATGGGCCTCTGCCAAACCATAGTGGTGGTCCCTCCCTCCCTCCCTCCCACCCTTTTTTCCTAGCTCCACTCTCAACCTACCAATCTCACCCTCTAACTTGAATGAATCACCTTTGAGCATCTCCATCTGAATTTTCATTCAAATTTGAATAAAAGATGTATTTGGTAACATGAAACACTTCAATGGTCAAACTTCAATCCAAGTAGAGTTTAAATTTGAGTAAAAAGTTAATTAATGACATAATTCTAGGGGATTGATTTTGGCACTCTCTAAATTGATAACCGCACTTCTAAAGGGGAGTGCCAAAATCAATCCCTATATGGAACTGATTTTGGCACTCCCTTGGGAAATGTGTTTATCAATTTAGAAAGTGTCAAAATCAATTCCCTTAAAATGGAGAAAATGACCTTCAAAATTTGAATGAGATTTGAGTCTCCCCGGTTAAAAAAATTTGAGTAAAATCCAATTTGATATGGATTTGAGTCAATGACTGGAATGATATTTAAGACATTACGCTTAGATTTTTCTTATGAGTTTAAAATAGAGCTAAGGGCCGGAGACGGTCTTACAACCTTACATATTTCACTTGAATGTCGAAGTATCCCAAAGCTTCAATTTTATGTTCTGCATGTCCAGAAAAATCCAAGTCGGGTAGTGGACCAGTGGGTAGGATTCACGAAACCTCGACAACAATTGGAGCAGTAGTCCGTGCTATTTAATTTTCAGTACGCAAAGTATAAAGAAAATGCGTCCTTGGTCTTTTCTTATGATTAAGGAAAACATTCTTGGTTCTTTAGAATGCGTGTACACTATTGGCAGGAGAAAATTCACTAAAGAACACACACCCTAAATTTATCCTAAAATGTTTACAAAGAAGGGTCTCCAACTCATGCTCTGTGCATCGGTGACTTCAGCCTCACTCCTCGTGCGCTCAGCTAAAGGCAATTAACAGATTTAGTCCTGCAAAGGGTGCAAGTTCAAACTTGAGTAACTTTAACCAAAACGAATGCAAGAAATTTAAATCCACGCCATGACTAGAATGACCATGCGGATTTGCAATACATGCCAAATATAAAAACTACTCAGAAGTCGCCACAAAGTATTCTATGAAGGTTTTTGAGTGTCACCATTTGCATGCCTATCTTCAACTCTGCTGCTAATCAACACTTACCCCCAGCTTACAACAGGCTATATACACAATCCTAACGCATATTCTTCAACAAACAACAAATCACATTTGGAATACTTTTCACATCTAGTTTGATAGTCAAATGTGTCTTCTTTAGAACCAACATAAGGCAATGCCCATGTACTTGTGACACATATATAGGAGAACAGACCGAAGAGTACATGGCATTCCCTCCCTAATCTTGTAGTGCTTCCGGGGTTGTAGCACATAGCAAAAATGTAATAAACCACGTACTGTATTACACTATTATGCCGGTACATCAGCTGGTATTTGTGGCACTTGACAAAAAAAATATAAGTACTTAACACTGCAACGTAAGTAGAAGAAAGGGTAGGGTTTGAACTTTGAAGGTGAGATTTAACAAGTGCATTTTTGGCTCATCACAATCCAGGACAAACTGAATTACTAAACTAGTAATACGGAACGTGTTAAAGAAAAAGGAAAATGTAGCAATGCGTAGTTGTCGCTTTCATTACAAGTAGCAACAGGATGTTAAGAACAAAATCAATGTACATATTTTGAGTTAAGTAGTAATAGATCAACTCAAGAGGAGCCACTAGCTAGCCTTGACGTACACCAACCTCCAATGGAACAAAACCACAATCCAGGAGCAGAAAACGAATCATGGGACAGGCTACGACAGTGGTTCTTCCACTAAACCACTTTCCGAATAAAGGAACAAAGTACAGAAGCTTTAAGGACATCGACACGACGATACATTAGCTCGGTGAGTATCATAAATAGTTCTCAATTAAACACAAGAAAACATACATCCAACACTTAGAAGTTAGCATTCCAAGTTTTGTTAAGGTGACATTCGTATCTAGGCAAATTCATGCTTTTTGGATCTCACAAATTACCCAGTATCATGCACACAAGGATCCTTGTTGATTTTTCAAGGAGACTTGATTAAAGGAACTTTTGCGGCTCACTGTGTCACATTGACAGAAAAAGTCTTGTGATAATTTTTCAAAGTTTCTTCAGCGCGTTCTATTAGGAACTAGATCAGACAATAACTGCAGGGAACAAAAATAATGGTAACCGCAGAAAAAGGTCTATGAGCACATCACAGAGCGTGGATGAAGTGCCTACATGTCATATGTTTTTATTAGCCAGAAACAAGTCTACATCAGTACAGAGCATGACATATCAGTGACAACAACAATTAACAAGAACTAATCCCAAGACTGAGGCTACAGCATGTCCAGCATTGCTCCTTTTCCATGAGTTACTGACGATAGAAGCACAAATAAGAACCCCAAAACTGAGTCAACAGATCCTAGAGAGATCTTTTCTTATGTGGTAATACTGGAAAGACTTATCTCTCCACCCAAGCAACAACTAGATACTCCAAAAGAAAGTGGACGGTGGGATTGGTCAGCAGTCGAAACGCGTATAAGCAGGCCAAGATACTCTTGAGTTATCAGATAAAGAAAAAAAATACTCCAAAACAACTTAGCGTAAGCATGGAGACGAGCTTAGCCTCCAAACTTTTGGGTGATAACATAGGTGCAGGCACTACTGATGAAGTGTTTCAACTACGTAGTACATGTCAGTAATTAAAAGCACACGGAAGAAGTAGGTGACAAGAGAAAGCAAAAAAAAAAAAAATTCTAATGAAAACAAGAACTCTTGTTTAAATTCTGTTGGATATAAATATGCGTAAATGAACAGAGCTAACAAAAATCCATGGAAAGAGAACTTACCATTTGTTTCAAGCGAATGAACTTAACCCCAAGGGCCGATCAGCCCGATCTCTATGTTTATCCGTTTCCCCTTTTTTGCCTTTCCTCAAAGAATTCATTCGGAAGGGGAATGAACACTAACATAATCTCGACCCAAAAAAATCAAACTACAAGCAACTATGAAAACTAGAACAAAAAACTTCCGTGAATGGACGCTTTCTCTTAGTTATAGAACTATATATAGGAAATATAACATAGGTGCTAGATTTTGTTGATTGATCACTACAATCACGATAAGGATTTCGATGCATTGCTGCAATTTGGGTGCACTCTTGCTTCTTCACTCGTGTTTTTCTCCCTCCATACTGCTCTGAGTGTCTGAATAAAGTAATCCGGGATATCAGTGCAAGTTTAGAGACTGAGTTAAGGTTCGCTAACCAATCACTCCCATTTGCTCAATTGATCATTTTCTTGATTCTGGAACTTTATTCACCACCTCACCATACATTTGGGTGTTTTTATACGGATTCCACCATTGGTTGCTGATTAGCCGCCCAAGCACGAAACACACTCTTGAAATGGACAGTAAATGAAATGGGCATAAACCTAAAGTACACAACAATCGTAATCTCCACTCCAGGTCGTGGTTGTCAAGTTGTTAATACGTATTTTAGATCTTAAGTACGCCATAAATCTGTAAGTACTGGGAAAGCCAAAACTTCAAGCGGAGCAAAAAAATTTCAAGAGCAATAACTAAAAACCTAAACCAAAATGCTTGCAAACACTTCTCTGTTTGGAACCCATGAAAAAGAAAGGAAAATTAAAAAAATATGAAGAAAATAAAAGAATTTCAAGGGCAGTGAACAGTAAAATTTCCCTCTCATTTTTCTCTAATTTCCCTTCTCTTTTATTTTCCTCTCCATAGATTCCAAACAGAGTAAATTGCATAAATACCTGTTGATTTGCGAAGAACAGAGAAAATCTTTAGAGAGAGAGAAGAAGAAGAAGAAGAAGAAGAAGAAGAAGAACAATACCTGTTGGGTTTAGGAATTTCCCATTTCGAATGATCGACTTCTCCATTTGAAGCTCGCTCTCTCTCTCTCTCTCTCTCTCTCTCTCTCTGATGACAAACTCGCGCGAGGTATTTTACAAGGACGTCGTTTTGTAGGTCCAAAAAAACACTCGCATTTTGAAGGCGGGAGGTCCTATATAAATGACGTCGTCCTAGGTCCATTCGACAAGAGCACGCAAGTAGTTTATTTTATTTCCTCCAACCGGGGGACCTAGTTCCTCTACGCTGCCATCTGCCGTGTGATCGATCAAAGGGGTTTAGAGTAGACCGGAGAAGATGATCGTATGTGTCGCCGTCGTCGGCCACCAGGTCTGCTTACATCTCTCTCTCTCTCTCTCTCTCTCTCTGTATATCTATCTACGTATATATGTATCTAATATCGAGATCTGACAAAATTAACGCGATTCGTGGCGAACAGAACAACCCACTATACATTCAGAGCTTCACTGAGGCTGATGATGCCCTAAAACTTCATCACATAGTTCATTGCTCCCTGGACGTCGTCGACGAAAGAGGTCTCTCTCTTTCTCTCAATATCAGCATTTAGTTTTACATCACTCAATGCTTCCATGTTTCTGAATGCATAATTTCCCAACTTAATCTCGTTATATTTGGATTTTGGCCCTTAAATCATATTCAAGCTAGCAACCAAGTCAATTTTCTCCTAGGAGAACAGAAGCGTTAGATCTATCACTTGAATTTAGCAATTTAGAATCAGAGCCATTGTCTAGGTACTGGAACACAAATGATGTGCCCGATTGGACCATCTTTTGAGTTTTGAGATGGCTGCTGTCATTGTATTGTTATTCCCAAAGTCACATAATGCGCTTGTGCGAGCGCAAAAGTGTCTTTCAAAACATCCCAAACTAATAGAATTCGCGAGATCAAGCTTAGAGAGAGAATTGAAACCAAGAGCAGAAGGATTGAAACCGAGAGCGAAAGGTCTACTGCAGGATTATGACTAGGGTTATATGCCTGTAGTCTTGTTAAATAATTTGTTGACTAGCTACTTCCCTGTATTTGTTCCCTGTAGTAGGGATTTGGGAGGCTTAACCAACTTCCCCAATATGTTCCAGTGCCACTGATAAGTGTTCATTTTGAAAGACTATACATATCAAATGTATTGTGTGTGACTGTGTGTGCATATAGATGTGTATGTGTGGATTATCGGACATTCGTACTTTGATCATCACAGAAGTCAAGTCTCGCATTTGTTAGAAGGATGTTGCCTCTGGAAGGACAGTAAAATGGAGCCCCTTCATTTTGTTTCTTGGCTGATCCCATGTTTTTTTTAGAATAAAACAACCAAGCTATCTCCTTGATGAATTTCCCTAAGCTCCTCTGTCTAAAGTATGACTTTTTATTTTGAGCTGCCGCGAGGATTACATTACAATATAGGATGTTGGTCTTGTACTAACTTGTTATATGCACTTGGTTAGCTACTATGGGACTTACTCTCCTTTTTGAGAGAGATTAGTTGAACCTCTGAAACTCTAGGATAAGCCATGTCTCTAGTCTCCCCTGGCGTGTTTTTGTACTCGATTTTGAATTGTATGTTGGATAAATTCGGCCCATTTTACGGTTTTACTTTCCCTTTATCTTTGCTTTTGTGGTGGGAGGAGTAAAGGGTGATTCACAATTTTTTAGGAAAGATTATTGGTGTGGGCTAAAATTTGTTAGGGACTGAAGATGGCTTTAATCTAATTTTTGCTGTGCTCCCATTGCTATAATTATTCAAGAGAATTTTCTGTGAAGTATTCTTTTTAATTCAAGAAGGCAGCATATTTTTCCTACCTCCTGCCATAGGCTATTGATAGCCAACAGTTTCGATGTATTTAATTGCGTGTTTGAAGTTATATGTTGGTAATGTGTGGAGTGCTGCGTGTGATGACCTTTTAGTGTGCAGTTGACCCTATTTTTTGTGACTAAGTGCTTTTGACCTTGCTATCTTAATGTTACCTAACACATATTCCAGCTTCTTGAAGACAATAAGTAGAGGACTTGCACTGCATTTGATACCTCTTTGGTTCTTTGGCTTTGTCCATCATTTTTTGGATAACATGTTAGCATACAACTTTTTGTCTCACAAAAAGACTGATTTTGTTTGTTACTACAGTAAATAATCCGAAAAAGTCAGGACCGACACTGAATGAGACATTCCTTGGTTTGCTTTATCCAACTGAAAACTACAAAGTGTAAGTATATTCTGCTTTATATGACAGATGAGAAAATGCTTATGAATTATGATTGTTCTCAATTTACTACTCGGGTCCATATGATGCACTATAAATACGTTATTCCATCTACAGGTATGGGTATTTGACAAATACTAAGGTGAAATTCATCTTGGTGACCACAGACCTTGACGTCCGAGATGCAGATGTGAGAAATGTAAGTATTTCCCTTCAAAGTTGAAGGATCTGAGTGTTGTTGCTCTCTGAAGCCATGAACTGTGTATATGGATGTCCGCTATGATTGGCACAAGATGCCAAACAACTATGGTGACATAATGCTGATGATTGACAAACCTCATGCTGTACAAATATGTATCCCTAAGCTGTAGCACTTGGCAGGCTTTATAGTCCTTTATAATTGTACTTTAGATGGGGCGAGTGCCTTGACATATTTCTCTTTGACTGCTTTTGAAGAAGAAGATGGGGACTGAGAGGAAAGGTCGAAAGGATTGTAATTCAATGTAGGAAAGTCATGTACTTGCCATTTACGACAGTAAAGCCACCATTTGGTCCATTTCTAATGCTTCAAGAAGAAGTGTTTTCCAATTGCTGTTAGCAATCTTGTAATCTAGGTCCAGCCTGCAAAACCATCTTGTCATCGTTCTATTGAATTCTTCGTAGTTGGATTCAATTTACCCTACTCTCTAGGAGTCAAAGCATACCTAAAAAAATGCAAAATGATTGGAGTTTCTTGCTATCTTGTCAAGCTTACCATCCGCTTTCAGCTTATAAGCTGGTTTTACTCTCTGACCACTATCAGAGAGTGGTGTGCTTTTTCTTTTGCTGATGGTATTTTATCTTCCAGATATCTGACTTGTAGTGTTTTGGTGAAATCTATGGAATAGTTTTTCAGGAGGTTCCATTCAGCATATGTGGATGCAGTTTCAAACCCATTTCACGTCCCGGGTAAAAAGATAACCTCCAGGACTTTCGCTGAAAGGGTCAGTGGCATTGTCAAGTCGTTTGGGTTGAGTTCAGCTGGGTGAATTACTGCTGCTGGAGGGGATTAAACTCTCAAACCTTGCTGGAGTTGTTGCAAAGCTTCGGTGTTGGTCCTAATCTAGATCAACAAACATATATTCAAGAATACTTTTGGATACAATTTGTAGCGCACATTACCTTGTTGAGATCTTGGAATTTAAGTTGTACTGTGCGAGAGAGTATTTTCTATCATATTTGTTTTTCTCTTCCTCTGTATTCTTGTATGAAGTCTTGCCCTTTCATAAGATGTTTTCTGTGTGTTCATCCATATGTCTATCCAAGCAAAATATACTAGATTTGACTGACTAAAATTGCTCTGATCAAGCGATTGTTTGGTAATGCCTTTAGGCACAGAATAATGAAAACACAAAAGCCAGCTTTAACAAAACTGCGGAGCTTTAATCAAACTTACAAAAGAGATTATGTCAATGATGGCATAAATTCAAGCGCAGGGTCTCACGATAAGCGCCCCACAACATAAATCGGGAAACAGTTGAACAACAATAACACCAAGCCCGAAAGCAGTTTGCAAAGTTTAAAAACGAAAGCAGAGGCTACGCAGCAGCAGCTAAATAGTAATTTAGAATTCATCGTCATCTTCCTCAGCTATGTGCTTCGCAAGCTCTTGCTCTTGTTGTTGTCTCTCCCTCCTCTTCTCAGCACTTTCCTTCTCCTTGTCAGAGTTCGGAGGAAATCGAAGAGCACGCACAGCTTCATTATGCATATTGAGGCAGAAAGCAATCCTAGAGTTGAAAGCAATTTGAGGCTCATTCGTAGAGTAGATATCCCCAGTCTCTTTCGAAACCATCCACCCACTTGCATGATCCAGTGTGGCGTCAATGGCGCCATCTCGGATTGCTTTGGCAACAATACTCTCAGCATCAGCAACAGGATTTTCAGAGTCCAGTCTCAGCTTTTTGGCAACATCAGTCAGTGAGATCCGCGAATACGAAATGCTGATGTTGCGTAAGCCAGTCCTTATAACATTGTGCCGCAGCCTAACAATTAAGTTCTGGGTCCCGTCAGAGCTAAAAGTAGTGGAGAACTTCTCAGCAACAGCTTTGAACAGTTCCAGATCTCCAACTCGAACAGCCTGAAAAGCCGACACATCGTGTTAATCAGCGGCAAAAGATTTGCAGTTAACATGAGACTTTTAAGCCTTAGAGGCCATTATTCAAATCTATTGACCTCAACCACTCAATCGTGCTTTAGAAAGCTACACTGGAACATCCAAAAGCCAGACGAAAAAAAGTATGGAATGTATTTGGAACAAATCCAAGAAAGACAGAAAGTATCCCCATTTTTAGAGATTCTTTCACTTTTGAAATTCAAAACGAACCTGATTAGTAAAAAGACTTATCAGAACTCAAAACTGTTCACTAAAGACGAAAAAAAATCCCCAAAAAACTAGCTTTTCATAGATCCCGACTAAAGCAAAACGCCTGTGCCTATTCTTTTATAGTCTTTTACAACTTTCTAAGCCTTGATCCTGGGGGAAACTAACTGTGAAGGCAAATAACAAAACGTTCGAGGAACCAGGACTCACATTTGTAAGCTCAAAGTAAGGCCTCAAAGCCTTCTCCATGCCCTTCTGCATAAAAACAGTCCTCTCGGGAATTTCTCCAAGCAGAAGGCGGACTATCACTGCCCACTTATTGCATTGTACCCGGAAACCAAGAGCTGCAACAGGGGCCTTCCGAGCAGCTTGCAGTAGTGACTCTTTCGCATCTGTATACTCTAACTGTATGGTCCTAATCTTTCCAAGATAAAAGAGATAGCGGCAGAACTGCAAGAGGAAATAGGCAGTGTGAGAAAAAAGATATCAAAGAGCATAGACATTTCACGAATCATGATGCAGAAACTGGGTGGACATGGGAGTAACCATACTTTAAAATCTAAAGAACCACACGAAAAGAGACGTACCAAACAAGGACCACAGAAGGATTGAGACACAGTCCCTTACAGAGTACACAAGGCTGTCCAAACCATAATTCTTTAACTACGATGTTCAACAAAAGTGTCCTAAGTTCATACTCCTATAAAAACTCATACGAAATGATAGTTGATAAAAGAGCCAAGCAAAACATAAGATTCAGTATGAGTAGATAAGATGCCAGAGCCAGAAGGCTTCTTTCACATTCACGCACGCTTGAAGGGGATTTTGCAAGTTCAAGACTTATTTTTACTTATTGCCTTAAACATAGCTTTAGCATTATTGAAACATTTTGTTTTCATGTGTTTCCCTTGCCTAAAATTCATGAAACTTGCACTTGAAGACATTTCACCAAATTCATAATCTTTAGGCTAACAAGCCTCATTTGTGTCTGTTTTTCCAAAGCTTTCAATTATTATCTCAAATTCTAACCAGCTCCAACTGTGATCCTTGAAGACCCAGAGTCATTCTGACAACCCCAATGCCAATGTATTGGGTTTTGTTCAACGTCTGCACTCCTATGGAAAAAATGTATCCCCCCTTGCAATACTAAATCTTTTTCCATACAGACTAGTTTGCCTAAATTTGTAAGGGTCATAATAGCAGTTACCTGCTGATTTGAATGTGCTTCAAAACGGGGTGCCTTTGACCTCAGCTTCTCTGCCTGATCAAACAAGTTGTAATGGAGGTAATTTCGAAGTAGCAGGTTGAGGAGTGTTTCCTGCATAATACCATTGTATAAGGATGGGCTAACACTATTATGGCATCAAATATCAATTAATTGCTTATTTCATGTTGAAACAAACCTGACCCAGCTCATCACGGCGCAATGTAGCAATCCGGTGCAAAGCAAGTAGATTACTGTTAATGAAAGAGAATCAGACAAGAAAAAACAAGTGCCCCGCGAGGCTCGGACAAAAACAAGACTATCAATGATTTCAAGAAACTTACCCCCGAATTTCAGCAAGATCACCAGTGAGTTCATAGCTGAGAGAGTAATAGAAGTAGAGTCTAGCAGCTAGAACATCAACAGTCCGCCTATTCACATTCTTGAGACGGGCAATACTTGCCGAGGAGCATGCTTTAGCCTGTAGGACACCAGCAATAAGCAAGAAAGTGATTACACAAAACATTTTCCACTGAGTGAAGAACACCCATGACTTGACTGCAACATACTATTTTGTACCTCATTGTATCGCTTCTGATCAATTAAAAATATTAGAACAAGCAAATAGCAATAAATCTCAAACTCAGGCAAGGAGTGCTTCACAGGAGCTGGGGTTGCAGATGTTGCGGTATCAACTTCCATATCAAGCTCGTCCTCCTACAATACATCAAACTTGCAAAATTAGGATTACAAGTATAGAAAGACGTCGGCAGATATACAAAGTAAGAAAGACAGAAAAAGAATAACAAAACACGGTTAGCCGTTTTACATTCCTATATCATCTATTTTTATGTTTAGATTTCCTCATAAAAATTCTACCTGTGTGAAAAATAGACTTGACCTCCCCTACATTAGTGCCCTGACTAAGTTCTTGTAATAAACAAGAAAGAGCCATCAATGTAGCATCCTACCATACCCAGCATGAACATACAATCCTGCTCTTTCTGGAGCTACTAGAGAGAGGAATACTGTCTCAAAAACCAGTAAACATGAGATTTTCTACGCTGGATTGAGTTAGCCTTGGCGTTTCTAGCTCCTAGGACCATTTCTAAAATACTAGAAGTTCAAACATAGTTAAGGCAAAATCCAAAAGATTAGGAGGATAAAGCGTTCCCTGATTAACTTCATGCAAACAATTGAATCTGGCGTGTCAAAATTTCTCCGAGTTCGACCACAAGTAATTCAAGACAACCATTCATAAGACGATGCTGGAGTACTACCTTGGGAAGATAAGACAATAGCCGACTGTGAGCCTCAGATCCTGGCACAAGAGCAAAATTCAAGAACCAATGTAGCACAGAAGCCTTCAGCTTCCGCCTCAACGCAATGGTTAGGCGAATAGCACGCACAATCCGACGAACCTCCCGGGCATATGCACCAGTCTCGATTAAAGATGCAATCTCCTTCAATTCTGAAAACCCAATGCTTAAATTGCTGTAGTGTGGTTTTGTTCCTCACAGGCATATACAAAAGTAGCGAAATTACTACTGCATAATAGTCTATACTGTAGTTCAGGCATATATAAAAGATGTAAAATTTATTAATGTTTCCATTCCTTACGCTGCAAAGTAGAAGGGCCAGTTGAAGTAACAGAATTGGAGGGAGCAGCTTGTTGCTCTTTCATTTCCACATCTTGAGTCATCTTGCAAAAACCCTAACAAACAACAAAAGCATGACCAAATAGGCGTATAGAAATTGCCAATGTGGTAAAGGAATTAAATTTCAGATCAAATCACCTCAAACTATCAGAATGAAAAATTAATCGAACTCGTCTGGATCTGAAACGATGGGAGAAGGAGAAGATAGGGTTTCGCTTGCTTTCTTTCACTGCAAGTCAAAAAATTGAAATCTTTCACACGAACAATCGGACGGAATAATTGATTGGTACTACTGTGCATACAGCTATTTAAAAGGAGAGAAACGAGTTCAGAATCAAACCTGAGAAACTGAGATTCCTTGATTGCGGAATGGGAAACCCTAGATTTATAGTGGGCTCTCCTCTCTTGCTATTTTCCCAACAATTGCATAGTTAAGAGAAAGTTTTACCTTCGGAACAAACGACGGCTCCAGTTCCAAAAGAGTTAATTACAGCCTACCCCCTCAATCTTTCCCCATTGTCCACTCATCTCCTAATAATCGCCAATGTGTACCAATTGGAGGGGTTTTTTTTTTTTTTTTCCCCCTTTTAATCAAAAGGATAGGAGGGGACGACCAGCGTGGCAAACCCCTGTGGGCGTTACCATAGGGGCTCTCTACCCACCAATGAAATATTCGGTTCGAGACATAGTTATTGTTCGTGAGGACAAACAGTCACCACCTAGGTACAATATGGCTTAGACTCCACCCCATCATTGGTGAGACTCGAATGCTAATCTCCGCAAAGGGTGGTGAGCTGAGCCATCCAGGCTACCACATTAACCCAATTCGAGTTCGACCTACTGGAAATAACCATGAGCCAAACGAAGTTAACGGAAGTAGTGAAACGAGTACAATTTTACCCTCATTTTATTGGGTCGAAGAAAATAATTTTTTTAGTAGAGAGCAAGAAGGTAATTTCATTTAACCCACGCAACTAGGTAATTGCAAACTAGTGAGGGAGACTCTTAGTGAGGGCTAGAGGATCTTTTCAACACATGACAATAACGGCCAATGACGTGTTTTGATAATTAATACCCGCTAAAGATATTTTCAACATTAACAAATGTTATCAACGTGTCTTTGACAGACATTAATTATCAAAACACGTCATGTGCCGTCATTTTTTCTTTTAACACATATAGACACAAAAACCCAAACTTCTCGATGTGGAGAGCTAACCCTCGACGTTGGCCCGAAAGCCTCGCCATCCTTCGGACAGGCCCAACGTTGTGGAACGATTGGCCCCCTTTCTATGGTTGAAGTCGGCCAAGGAATTGGATTTTTTTTAGCAAAGGGTAAGAGGGTAATTCCAAAAAAAAAAACAGTTTGTTTTTAGTTTATCTCAGACAGTTTAGCATTTTACCAATACTTTCTTCTCAAAAAGCTCAAAAGATACAAGAACAAAAATTACATTTTAGACGTCCAAAGCATAAGTTTAATAGTAGAATGAACTAAGCTAGACTTGGGGTTATTTATTTATTTTATTTATTTATCACAAGCTAGACTCGTATTCACACATTTTAATCGTTTGGTTAGGTAAATAAACATTAATTCACTCCATTGAAGTTAACTTGAGGACCCAAAAGATAAACAAAATACGTAAATATACCATCTCAATATTTTGGCACATTGATGTCAAAAAAACAAATATTTTGGCACATTTAGGACCCTTTGTACATCCAAGAGTATATGCACCCAGTTTGGCTAAACAAGCCAATTTACTATATTATTATTTGTCTTTATTTAAAAATTTTATATTGGGTAATTTTGCATCAATAAAAATAGTGTCTTAACTTTTAAGAGCCGAAATCCACATCCATCCCGACTGGTCACGCCAATAAGTTTGAAGTACCACAAAAATAGGAGGAATGAGGTTAGCAAACAAATAATCTCACAGTTCCGTCTTTGGAGAACTAGGAAACACATTAACCAAAAATAATTATACGCAACTACAATAATGATTGATATCGATATCTAAGAAATCCCAATCTCAAACAGTATCCTTAATTTTTTGAAAACTTATAACGACTCATTTCTGTGTCCAAATAGGCAGCCAGCCATATTTCTGCTGCAAGTGAGAGTCGCGCCTTCAAATAAAGTACACAAGGGTTGCTCTACCCTGGAAAAAAATGGAACGCAACGAGGAAAACATTATTACAATCTGCCATACTATCTGCAGTCAGGAAATTTGGCCTCATAGTTCTGGGGCACCTGCAAAAACGCAAAACGTCAGCAAAATTAGTTTTTGCTGGTATATTTGACGAATAGAGGAAAGAAAAACAAATATACTTTGCTTAAAAGCATAAAGATAGAATGAACAAAGAAAAAGTACCATGAATGTTGCAGTGATCATCTTGCCAGCAAACCATCTCCCATGTAGAGAACGCTGTGCACCTATTGCAGATTGTGTATTTTCAAAATGCAAGTATACAAACCCAGCAGTATTCCTGTTTGCCAAAGAAAGAGGCGCTCATTGCTACAGAATAAACCCTCATCTATACTTACATATGTGAATGAAAAGCAAACCTACCTGCCTATGCTATAAAAGATTTTAAACCAATTAAGGAAGAGCCAAGACAGAAAACAACTAAGAAAGCTAGAACTGTCGTAGAAGGCATCATGTGAAACGGGCAATCTTATGTATTTCCAGAGATTAGCTCGGTTCCATATCAGAACATTGCCAAATCCAGGTGCAAGTTATGAATCACAAAAGGGAACACTAACAATAAACGAGAGGACTGATCACATGTAAAAAAAATAAAAATAAATTTGAAGTTGGATATGAGAAAATACACCACATGGATACTAACTTGTCGACATAGATATGTTTAAGTGGTCCGAACTTTGAGCATTCATCTCGAACATCTTCTTCAATATCCAGATCAAAGTCTGGTTCCGTCTGTCAAATGCAAAATGAGTTAGGCATAGCCAGTAATAGCAGCAATAAAAAATAAACCCGCAGAAGTAGTTTGTGTACAAACCTCTAATTTCGGGTCAAACATGTTCTTCAACAATAGACACTCGCTAGGGACACCAAGAATATCAACAGAAGGAACAGTAATAGGAGGAACTGAAAGACCTCCACTCGGCAATCCTGCAAGTGGAGGAACTGTGGGTGCGGCAACGAGAATTGGCCCTGTAGGCAATGCAAAACCAGGGCTGTTAACAACAGGGTTGCCTAGAGAACCAGCAGCGCTGCAATGACGGGAGATGCAAGATGTAAGATCAAGCAGATGGATACGAAAGAAACTAAAATTTTGGTAAAAGCAAACCTTGCAGTAGAACCACTACGATCCAACTTCTGCATAAGGAGTGCCCGTGAGCGTGCATTTAAAGCCTGTAAGTCATTTAAATCAAGGAGCCCACCAGACCCATGAAGATGAGTAAAATAGGAAGTTAAGTCATAATTATGAAAAGTACATGCAATCTGATACAAACTCTCGAGAAGCAAAATCAAGCTAAGTGTGCATCAGAGAATATGAAATTGTGGTTGTTATCCATGCACATCCCATTTCACTCCCATCATCTGACACGAAGTGGTTACAATGATGTTGATTCTTTCTCGGTCAACTTATGACAACACAAATGAGCCCACTGGCAGTAAGAACAGTAGAAGCTCACAAAGTTTTTTCTTCCTTCTTGACAAACAAGTGTAATTGTGCCGGTACCATCTTCCCCTGACCCCTTTGCCCACCAAACAAAATTCGTGGTGGACAGATGGCATCAGCAGTGACGGACCGAGGGGCGGATGAAATCGGGCGATCGCCCCATCCAAGTTTCAAAACTTCTTTAGAATCATAGTAGTTTTTGTCTTTAAAATATTCAAATTATATAAGTTTGCCCGCCCAACGTTTTCAAAAGAAAATCTAACATCTGCCCGTTCTAAGATTTCTTTCAAAAGTTCCACAAGCGTCCTCTCAAGATTGTATGCATCTATAAAAAATTTAATATTAGGTTTGATATTTTATCTTCTGAAATAGTTGTGGTGTACGATATTGTATGCATCTACAATTACATATGTTTACATTTCTATAATTGCATAGGTTGATCGGAAGTATATATGATTGTTATTTTAGTACACTTTCTGTGATATGCACCTCTTGTTGAGAGTCAACATAATAGACCAGAGAGTGCTAGAGAAGTTCGAAGGTTTGAAGTGTTATAGAGTATTCTAAAACGGTATACAACTCCCAAGAGGAATGGAGAGTAACTAAACTATTTTAGAACGGTCTAAAATGTTGGAGAATGTTCTACATCTTTCTGGAAGGTTCTAGAAGAAAGTTAGAGAGATTCAAAAAATTCTTAAGGATTCTGATAAATATTCTACAAGATTTTGAAAAGTCTACTATATGCATAGAGTTCTAGAATGTGCTCCCTTGTGAGTGTGCATTTGTGTAAACTACAAGTGGTTGTTGGACCAATAAAGAATATTTTTTATGTGTCCAAAAGTCAGTGTTCTAAATGGCGGCCGCCGAGGCCGCCGAGGCACTTGGAGGTGCCCCGCCGCCACGCCAATCCCCCTTGGCGTTTGATTTGGCGCCCAGGGAGGTTTGGCGGCCGCCTAGGCGGACTTGGCAGCCCTTGGTGGGCTCGGCGGCATCTTTGGAGGCCTAAAATGTATACTATTAACCTAAAAGGGCTAGGATCAAAAGTACAAAAACCAAAAGGGCTTATTACGTAATTTTACAAAATCATATCTATATATATTACAATTACATTTACATCCCCCATTCCACACTCCACACTCCAGTCGATCAGAGCTTCAGAGGCGAGAGACGAAACGAAAGTGAAGAACTCCAGTCGATCAGAGCTCTAGTCGACGCCATCGTCTCTCTCTCTCTCCCGCCGGTATGTCTCTTTCTCTCTCTCTTGGCTCTCTCTTCAGTCTCACTCTCTCTCTTGGCTCTTTAAGTCTCTCTTCACTCTCTCTCTCTCCCTCTCATAGTGATCTGGTCACACACACACTCGTACTGGTGTTGGGTATTTCGTAGTCCCCACAAATTGTGCCTGAATTTCGTAAATCGCCAAAATGTCAATTCAAAATCATATCTATATATATTACTACTTAATATCATTTGGGTTTGTACTTTGAAGTTTGAACTTGCATTTATGGATACATGGAATATAGTTTGATTGGATAATGGTTTGTTTTAAAAAAAAAACCCGAATTGCTTCGCACCGCCTAGGCAGCTTGGCGCTTGGAGGTGGGTCTCCGCCCTACTAGTGCCAAGCGCCATTTAGAACCTTGGTCCAAATTCAACACCTTTATATGTGTGATAACAATACTTAATATTCATCCATCGAATATTAAAATCCTGCGTCCTTGATGGCATGTATCTTCTCTGGTGATATATGCAAGTTTCAAAGAGAACTCCCCAAACAAGGGTAGATCCTCCAAAAAACAATAACTTTGTGCATTATCAACTCCACGGACTTTTAAGGATGAAACGCAACCTCTGCAGAGTGAGAATATGAAAGGGAGAGGCAAAAACTAATCGCATTCCTAATGTCAATACTAACCAAACCACCGCCTTCATCATCATCAAAATCACCAGCATTAGTTCCAAAGTCTTGCATTCCAGGTTGATCAGTAACAGCTGAAACCTACAAAGACAGGTACAGAATATAAAAGTGAGAATCAAAGAGGAGAATCTAGCTAAGGATTCTTGGTATAATCAACCCACTTGATGGCGTGTACCCATACATGAAATTGCACAAATGAAAGAAAAATGCAACCTAGAATGCAAGAGAAGTATGGTTCAGAAATATGACAGAGGTTTAACTACAATCACCAGAAAATTCATCTTTCCTCCTATTAGTTAGCAATTAAGCATACTCAGACCTCATTTGGTGTCATTTGTTGACACCGTTACCCATTCTTGAAAACAGAAAATATGAAATCAAGAGAAAAAACAAAGACTGGTAATAGATTTCTAACAGTTGTATTCTGAAATTTCAAGAAAACAGCTCATACTCAAGCAAGCATAACTGTTATTTGTTAGGTTCTCAAATTTTCAATTCTATATGATACATCTAAATTACTAAGCTTCCCTAAACAAATTACAAGTCTCCCACATATTTTCAAAACCTCAAGTTAGTAGGAGAGCTGAACTTTGAATACAACCTTGTTCGGATTAATCGATGATACAAATTTAAGTTCAATAGATGTAAAAACTTGGCTTAGTACAGGATATCCAACGAAGCATGAGATTTCAACTTTTAATGTACACGCCAAGATGAGGTACATGTTTGAAAAGAAATCAGAATTGGAATCACCTTTATTGCCCGACCACCAATTTCCAGTTGATCTAAACTCTGTGCAGCTCTAGCATCTTCAAGACGTGCAAACTACAACAAAAACCATTTAACTTATCAGCCTATATCCAATATCATGTGTCGCACTGCTACTTCACCAATAAATGCAACAGCATCACCATTGCTGCAGGAAGTTACTTTATAAATAAAACCACTCACCTGAACAAAACCAAAACCTTTGCAATTCCCAGATTCATCAGTAGGCAACTGCACCAGCTCCACGGCACCAAATGGTTCGAAAACCTGGACAATGGACAGCATACATATTGCAAAAGGGAGGGGGGAAGAGAAACCACAAAACTAATGGCCTATATGAGTATACCATCTTAGGAAGAGAGTATATATCAACAGTCTTCCGAGCAACAATGATAACTCTAGCACAAGAGTAGGCAGTTTGTCCTAAGGGACAATAATTTCTACCTGACGAAGTTGATCTTCTTTCATGTTAATATGCAGATTGCCAACATAAAGCCTTCTGGCACCCCCTGAATATGGGCCTATACCCCCACCTGTTGCCCCAGCTGTGGCCGTGGTAGACTGAACCAGATTTTTTTCAGCTTCTGATGGTTTAACCATCACTGGCTGGCCAAGAAGGGGCTGGCCAGACAGTGCTATTCCCATTGGCACTGACATGGCATCAAAAAATTCAATATACCTGCCAATGAGCTGCATTAGAATCAAGCTGGTACCAAAAAGGGGAAATGAAAAACAGTAGGAGAAGGAAAAAGATATGGAAGAACAATTGAACTTACCCAACTCCCTTGGAACGCCTTGCATTACGGTCCATAATAAGCCGTACATCTCTCACCTAAAATGCAGATCAAAGATATTAGGGATAAATATTATCCATGAAACACACCATACCATTCATTGGTTACAACACCAGTGCACCACAAGATGCAGCCATCCAGGCATGCATGCATGGAGTATATAGGTCTCCAAGAGGTGCCGCTGGTCGTTGACCAAATAGTCCAAATCCAACAACTTGCATTCTACTCATGATTTCAATACGTAAAATCAATGAGAAAAACTGATACATTTTACCCAGCTTCAATGAGAAAAACTTGCATTCTACACATTATTTCAATACGTAAAATCAATGAGAAAAACTGATACATTTTACAAAGCTTCAAACGTAGAAAGCTAAGAAGCATGTATACGGATACGGGACATGACAGGACACGGATAAGCGGACAAGTGATTTTTCCAAAAACTAGGACACGGACACGTCGTTTTTTAAAATTCATATAATACATAAAGGTGTTATTTTTTACACATTAAAGATAAAAAAAATATTAAATGAAAAAAATGAGAATTCCATATTGCGTTTTCTTCATAAAGATTATAACTTTCATATTGCTTAATTTTATCTAGAATATTTCTTAATTTTACCAAGTTTTAAGCTTCAAAAATTATAATACGGCCCCAAACGGGTGTGTCGAATACGTGTCGGAGCATGTCCGAAAGGTGTAAGACTTGAAAAATAATAATTAAATATTCAGACACATTTTCACATGTTGGGAATGTGTAGAGCATGCTCGTGCTTCTTAGGTGGAAAGATCAAGGAAAAACTTCAAGCACTCATTTGATTCTCTATAAACCAATATGGAAACTTCCAGTTTCTTATCACTGAAGTTCCACATAATTTTTGTTTCGATTTTAAATTTCCAGCAGGTTTGATCAAGAAAAGACTTGACACAACATGCTGAAGTTTGGATAGCATCAAAGAGCAGCTTTATAGGGAAGATTTGGAGGCTGGCAGAGGAGACAGGGGTATCTTAACATGGTATCAGAGCTTACATTGAGAGAGGACTCGGGGTACAAGTCTCTCCATTTGCATTAAGCTTTTGAGAAATGGGCCCAGCAATGTATATCCTGCTATTCAACACCCTCCCTCACCCTAACGTGCAACTATGTCTTGCATGTGGAGATACAAATATTCATAGATACATCGAAACAAAATACGAAGGGGAGAAGCATGATGCAAACGAGAAACAAATGCAAATGGAGACACTTGAACACAAACCTCTCTCAAGTCTCAAGTTGAGCTTTGATACCATATTATGTTACCAATTATCCCAAAAGTGTAAGATCTTAGTAAATAAGCCCACCAATGTATATCAAGCTATTCAACAACTATTTAAAATATGGGACCAACCCACTAAGGCCCTCATATCTCACAATTTCCACTGTATACAGAGAAACACAACTTTGTTGTAGAGTGAAACATACATATTGATTGCAGAAATCAGTTAAAATCTAAAGTCTTAGAGGGCAATGAGGACTAAGAGTACACCTTGCCAGCTCTTGAGAAGAAATCGTACACATCTCTTTCATCTGCCTTCAGAGATATCTGCAAAAGTTGCAAAAATTCATTAGTTGGCAAAGTGCAAGTAAGAAAGAAGTCAAAGCAATGAAAATGGGTGTCCATAGGATTACAATACCTGATAAGCAAAAACAGTCCGCTGATCTCGTTCAGGATCAGCCTCCGGCTGAGCCACTTCTTCCTTTTTCTCTTTAGGCCGCCTGCAGAAAATAATAACCTCAAATACTATCCACCTTTCTTCACCCATACTCTCCGTTTGTTAGAGAAGGGTGTATCAAAATGATCAAGATGAACCCCAACTTTGTAAAATTCATTTGCTCCTCTAAAATGAAACTACTTCGACAGTGAAATTCCTCATGTTATTAAGCAAAAGAGAAACAAGAAAGGAAGAAAGAAAAGAAACAAACAAAACATTTATTCCAAAAGGACAGAAAATTTTCTCCAGTAGGTTTATAATGACTTGCCGAACCCATCTAACATAATCCTGCAGGAAAGTGCACCAATTGTTCATATGATGGGACCAATCTATGCCAGCTGGAATTATAACATCTTTTTCAAAAATTTAGTGAGAACCAACCTGGAAAACAATTAAAAGAAAGTGGAAGATTGGACCAAGTAATGAAATATGTAGTCCAACTTCAGGCATTGATTTACTAA
Organism: Rhododendron molle; assembly: GCA_025413875.1. Taxonomy (NCBI): domain Eukaryota; kingdom Viridiplantae; phylum Streptophyta; class Magnoliopsida; order Ericales; family Ericaceae; genus Rhododendron; species Rhododendron molle. The sequence continues at coordinate 53,956,271 of CM046398.1, forward strand.
CTGATTTGCCCCTTCTACTAACAACCTAATCTTCAAATGGAACAACATCATAGAGTCATATAAAGGCACTAGGAGGAGAACATAATTAGTTGAAAGCACGTCAGGTGCGGAACCTGCTAAAAGTTTATACCCATTAGAAAAGAGACACATGCTTAGCAGGCCTAAGAAGACCAAAAAACCAACAAAAATCTGAAACAAAAATTTTCTTTTTTTCTCAAGGACCAAAAATAACTTAATGTATTTGACTTCTCATCACCATTACACAGAAGGAAGTCACAAAATGCCGCTCAGCAGAAAAAGGAATAAGCATTGAGCAGCCAAAAAAAAAAAATAACAACACAGACACAAGATGAAAAAACAAAACAACATACTGACTATAAGACTCAAAAAATGTATGGACTACTTTGTCGAAAGCAAACAGCTATGAACCGAGGACAAAATCTCACCTCTGAAATATACTGCAGAATGCAGCTATTACAAATTCAATGTGATAATAATAACCAGTTAAGGCTGATCAAACTTAAGTCGCAAAGTAAAGAAAAGACAATTATTCTACCCCAAACATCATGATCAAAGTATATTAGTTTTAACGTTAAACCTCTAGGATGACAAATCAATTTGAGTATTAGACAGATGCAAGGTTGCAATTCAAGTTGATATTTGGAAGTTAGATTTCCAACCCCTTAGCCAATATAACTGTTGAAGAAGGTTATACCAGGAAAACAAGGAATTCTATAGGACATAAAAACATGGGCTGAAACGAAAGCTCCTTTATAAAATTTCCACTCAGTTGCAATGTTGCTCATAAGAGTCAAAATAGACGGCACTATAAAAAGGACCATAGAAATGGTTAAACTTGAACTGTACAAAAGACCTCCCATGGAGACAACACTTGGTACAAAGAATCAAATAACTTTATAATTCAGACACCATCTTTCTATTGTTTACATGGCCTGCAAAAAATATATATATATGGCCAATCATGCAGCGAACTGAATAATGATTTTCCACAAGCATCGGATTATGAAGTGCTTCTGTTAAGCAAAGCCCATCAATCCCTCACCAGCATTTCTGCAACAGAATGAATATAATTAACAACTAAGATCAGAGGTGGAGGACAACCAAAATCATAAAACTGATACCACACCCCAGTTAAGACCTCCAGAGAGTCTAGAAAGGAACATTTTAACCCGTGACCTGAGCCTGGCTCAGTTGCCAGAATCACCACCCGAAGATTTCTCTAGCATATCTGCGAGTCCCCAAAATCTATTGTTCAATATTCAGATTTTTTAGCATTAAATAACACAACTAACTACATGTGACTCGAAAACTATCAGGGACAAAAGTCCTTTGGATCATTGCGCAAAACAAGTCAATCGAACCATCTACAACCAGCTAAGCAACCTTAAACCTATAGCCCGAAAACCTGAGTTCAAAAACATTTCAAGCATAAACAGCATGAAATATCTCCTAATTTGAACTTCAACTAAGAGATGGGAAAGGTAATTTTAGAGGTCTCCGAGAAAAGTTACTACACAAAACAATCAAAAAAACAGTTACTAACCATTACAAAAGTCATACAATACCTTGAAAACAGGGAAGTAAAAAAAAAGGGACAAGGCTAGGTCTAAAAACTACTTACATTTCAAGAAATTGGTATTTTTTAGCATCAAATATGGTGTATGTTACATAGCTCTTCCCACTGTACTTAGGATCCATGTTGAACACTGGACGCTCTTACAGAAAGTGGAAAATGTGTCCAGACTCCACCATGTGTGGTTGGATATCCATCAAGCAGACATTTAGCAATTCACACTCATAGCTATCCGTAGAACTTCCGTCCTTTTGTGTAAATAACACTTTGTAGACATCATTTTGCCCAAGAAAAGGGCCAAAAGCCTATTTAACAATACAATCACTTACCACTTTTCTGTGTCATTGGACAAGAGAAACATTAAATCGGACACTTGATGCAAAATGCACCCAACACTTGTACTTAAGTCCTTGTAAAGTACAACATAGTTAGAGTTCCACAGAGCGTGAGCATAATTACACTTGATGCAAAATGCACCCAACACTTGTGCTTCTATGTAGACACTTCCCCATTTTGCTTATTTGAGGGTTAATCTGAGGCCTTCATATAAGTGCAACAAATAATAAAGTGGTCTTCCTCTTTGTATTCCAAACTTTTGGTGCTCCGAGATATGGTGAGAATCGACGCCATTTTGTGCGGAAAATTATCTTGTGTATGGTTAAGGGATAATGTAATCCCCCTTTGACTAATTTCTTGATTTGATAGATCTTTTTGATATGCACAGAGTTCAGACTTCAGAGAACACTTTTCGTTATTCGCCTTACTTTTATACTCGGTTGGCATTCCCTTTATGTGTCATCTTATATTATCAGTCGCTCATCATTATAAAAATGAACCTACAGAAGACATGTTAAGAAAATTAACCCACGTTGCAATTTTTGATGTAGAAAATTTTTGTCAATTGGGATGACATGGGTACTGCTATTGTTATTGTACACTCAAAATCGTCATGCAAGTCCAAATTCATGACTCGTAGGATTTCATTCAATGAAGAGTCTACATAGAAACAATTGGACTTTATGCATGTTTCTGAATGAACAGTTTACAGTTTAAACACTAGCTGACTTTTTTTTATTTTCGGAAGAGAACACCAGCTGACTTTGATATCTACAAACTTGAAATAAAGATGTAAATATGTGCAATACCTGTTTTCTCTATGTTCCCTCTCCCTTTCCATTTCCTTGTTCTCCGCCCTATCCCGACTTCTCTCTCCAACTTGCTCGTCGTGATGTCTTTCTGAATGACTTCTACTTCGATGTGATTGCTCGCGCTCTCTATCAGTCTCCTTCTCATTATCACGATTACCCTCTCTTCTATCCTTGTCACGGCCACCATCTCTGTCTCGGTCCCTATCTTTATTCCTGTCTGGGCCCCGGTATCGATCCTTCCCATTCCTCTCCTCCCTATCTCTATCGCTATCCTTTTCTCTGCCTCTTTCCCTATTCCTATCCCTATCCATGTCCCTGTCCCTCCCGTCTCTACGTTCTCGGCTACTTCTGGGTCGGTTTCTATCACTCCTTTCACCATCTCTAGGGGACGAACGGTGCCGTGATGAGCCTCTCTCCCTGTCACGGTCACGAGATTCCTCTCCAGACTTTGATCGCTTTGACCGGCGATTTGAATCATCATCATTCCTATCACTTTTGTGCTTTGAACTCCGGCTACGTCCTTTCTCTTCAGATTCAAGTATTTCTTCCCCACCATCAACCGCTCCCTTCACTTTTTGAGGCTCCCGATTTTCCACCGCGTTCTCCAAATAATCATACTCATCAAACTCCATCGGCCAATCTCTAAATCAAACAACTCAGACACAGCCTGTGGCCTATGTAGACAAACTCCTGTTGTCACTGAATATGAAAACTAGACATAAGTACTCCCAAGGAAGATTGACATTGGCATGTGAAATACAATAAATAAATAAATAAATAAGCATAGGTACAAACATGAACACCACACAGACACAAACTTGCAATCGAGATGCAATCATCATAAGCCCAAAACGAGGTGAAGGGGAGCTCGTAGTAAAATCTGTATTCAAGATATTCCTTTATCCAATTCCGGCAATACTAATACCCTAAAACTCCACCCTAACGGCAAAGTTGCCATAAGAAACCTTATTCGCCGGGAAAAAGGAAAAAAAAAAAAATTGGACTGACTTATGTTTACTGGAAAATTATGTGACTAAAACGAAACAAAAGGAGCTCTAACTCCATAGCGAGTACACACAGTACCAACTTCAATTACGGCATCAAGTTAACAACACTTGTCGAAAAGTATTAAGGACGGTAATTAACAAACGACGAAACGGGACAAGGCATAATTTATGTCGACCAACATTGGAATTTGCACATTAGTTGGGGCTTCCTGTTCGAGTCTCTGAGATTTACCTCCCAATATCACGACGCTCTGAATGTTGGAAAGTTGAAGAACGAGCGTGTCCGAAGCAAATGGTTGAAATCTTTTGGATCACTAGGGCAAAACACTGACTGCGAAAGATTTGGTGAAATTCACACTTGGGAAAAATTCAAAATACCCCCAACCTTTACGCCAAAATTCAATTAGACTCTCAATCTTTTAAAAACTTCAATTTTCTCTCAATGTTATCTTCCGTTAATCAAAACGCCCCCTTCCGTCCGAATGACTAACGAATTTTGTTAAAGACTATGTTAAATATTATCCCGATCGAATTTTGATGATCCGAGCCACTCAATGTGTTCAAAATGTGATTTTAAGGGTACCCTAATGAAACCAACAAATAAAATGACGCGGAGGGCTTCATCTAAAGAGTTTTTTATTGAATAGTTTAATAAAAAATTATTCAGATGAAGCCGTTCCCGAATATTTTTTTTGTTGATTTCTCGCAATTACCCTTAAAATCATGTTCTAATCACATTGAGCGGCTCGGATCATCGAAATTCGATAAAAAAAACCTTTTAGAAATATACGCCACAGCTGCTCCGATGGTCACTCCTTTACCTTCCCTGGTGGTTTGCCGCGATGGGTTGGAAGTGTAGGGAGAATCCATGCCTCTGTATATAATTCTCTAGTTACATGTGCATGACTCCTTTACCTTCCCTGGTGGTTTGCGGCGATGGGTTGGAAGTGTAGGGAGAATCCATGGCTCTGTATATAATTCTCTAGTTACACGTGCATGACTTGGGTTCGTATGACTCATTATTGCATGGCTTTATGTACCCGCTGAAAGATATCCTGATGGACGTGTTCATCGCGGGCCCATAAAAAATAAGCTCTATGAAAATCGCAAAAGGCCCATCTGAAGCGAACCCAACTTGTGTTCTTTTGTTGAAAAGTTAGGGTTCGTTCCTACATGACTTAGAATGCCCTTTCAGGAGATAAAATGATAACAGCCTTCATTTAAGACTAAAAACTATATAAGAAGGAGACTGGCAATTAATATAATAGTTTTACACCCACGATATTAATTCAACAAAAAATATAACTTTAATCCTTTATGTGTATTGATGAATTTCACGATTTAAAATATTAAACTAGTTGTCTACTGGATGGAGCCTATGGTTTTATTTAAATTGTTTATCTTATTAGATTGACAAAGTATATTATTCACGAAAATGAAAAGAAAAAAAATCAAGTTACGTATTATAATAGCTTGTTGGAACTACTTGGAATATGATAAAAGATTATAGGCTTCTTTAGAAGGATTCAAAAGTATTGAGTTATGTATACTTCTAGAGCTATCTATTGTTATATTTAAATAGGAGTGGAGTCCCCTTAGGCATGTATGCAAAGCAAGAATGACAGATGATCAATGTGAGGAAGCAGCTGGATGCAACTATCAGACCTAGGCACAATGGCATGTTCTTCGGCACGGCCACCGCCAGTTCGGCACGGCCACTGCCGGTACCTACATCAGTGGGGTCTAATGTGGTTATCACAGAGCTTTGGTGACTGATTGCACATTGGACTGGCAGCCATCTATGCGGAGCAGGGTATTCAGTTTGAATTGCTTTCCATCGGCATCTTGTATGGTTTGCATACAATGAGTCCTACCGGTAGAACTTCTTGGATGCAAATTAATGGCCTGATCTCGGTTTGTACCGATAGGACCATTTTCCTACAGGTAGGATTCTAGGTTGGGACTCTTCTTGCCCAACTTCACTTCAGGCCTTGTTCATGCTTCCCGGAACTTCAACAATGCTCCTCTGGGCTCAGATATCACTCTGTTTAGACTCCTTGAGTCTTTGGTCAATTTTGGGGCAAGTCAATGGCGTCAAATACGCCTTATTCATATGAAAAACCTGTAAACTCCCAAAATGCACCTTTCGCACAATATCATTCAAAATCACAGAGTTATGCACGTGTGCGTGACAAAAATGAGAAAGATAAGCCCCGTTATTTTACACTATTATGGGCTAATCAATGAGCGGTGGGAAGCTCATTGTACAGTTCATCTCAAACACCTTTGTTACCTGCATCGTGAACCACCGTGCTTTGTACGGGATGTCCGAGATGACTGAGAGACTAACTGTTCTTACGATCCTACAATCCGAAATGACCATGGCAATATATGCTCCAATTCCTCTTATCCCCATTTCATCCTCCTTCGTAGCACCGGTAAATTAAGCTTTACTCCACTCCGTTTGATTTGATTTAAATTGTTTATTGGGGTATTCATATATTGATTTTGATTTGACTTATAGGTGTGGGGAGGTACGCACATTACCCATTCCTGAAAAATGATTATTTCTTTTGTTCCTATTAGTCCAAATGGCCCAACAAACTTGGGGAAATTAAGATCTTCCAACTAAACCTGATGTTTGATGTCCTAGGGGAGAGACGATTGATCTGTAGCCCGGTGGTAATATAATCACGGTTAGCATGAGCCAGACGTAGGGGGGATTCGATTGTTGCGCCCTGAATTTTTTTTCCGACTCATTCTCCTTGAGTGGTGAGGGAAAATTCTTGACTAAATACAATGGAAATAAAATTAGTTGCGCGCTGTGACTTGTGTTTAAAAATTAGAGTCACCACTAACATGTAGTTTAGGTATGTCACGTCACCCTTGCTCATAGAAAAACATTTGAAATTTGTTTGCTTCGATTTTGTTAAAATAACTCCTTTACAAACTTGGTTTGCAAAACAAAAAGATGATTCGGAGAGATTTTAACTGTTACGAGTAGAGAATGTATTAGAACCTCTACGCCATCTTTTCGGTACTTATTTTCCAAGATTGACCATTTTCAAATTTATCTAGGAAACAAAAGAACATAACGGGCGCATGTACAGGTGGTGTCTAAACAGGCTTTGAGATCTCTGCTGTAAAATTTCTTCCTCGAAATGACATGTAGCTAAGACCTCAATGCACGACATAAATATTCTTACTCCGGTGCATGAAATTGGCACTATCCCGGCAACAAATTTTCATCAGTCCTGTAAGGCCTTGTTCGGTTTGGAATTCCAAATCCAAAATTTTGAAAAAAGTAACTTTTTTACTTTTTCTCTCTCTAACTTTTCAATCATTACTCTCATTTTTCACTCTATCTCTCTCTACTTTTTACCTCTCTCCATAATCATTTCTCTCTCTACCTTTATTCAAAAACACTACTCAAAACCCATAACCGAACAAGAGCTTAAATAGGCATTCGATCAACCTCCAATAGGCCTTGCCCATTCCCATTATGCACCAATCTTTTTTCGAAACAACAAACCCATCATTTTAACTCTTCCTAATCAGATGAAAGCGTCTGCCAAAAAAAAAACGTATGAATGCACTCCTCACTATGCTCGGTAATAAGTTTTCTTTATGAAGTTTTAGTGTGTGTACTTTGAGCTATAAAATCCAACAAGTAAGAGTACACCAATCTCTGATTATGCTCTCCACAATCATTTCTCTCTCTACCTTTATTCAAAAACACTACTCAAAACCCACAATCGAACAAGAGCTAAATAGGCATTCGATCAACCTCCAATAGGCCTTGCCCATTCCCATTATGCACCAATCTTTTTTCGAAACAACAAACCCATCATTTTAACTCTTCCTAATCATATGAAAGCGTCTGCCCAAAAAAAAAAAAACGTATGAATGCCCTCCTCACTATGCTCGGTAATAAGTTTTCTTTATGAAGTTTTAGTGTGTGTACTTTGAGCTATAAAATCCAACAAGTAAGAGTACACCAATCTCTGATTATGCTAAAGAAAATAAGTACTTATTTTTTGAATTAAAGATGATGTATTATGAGAGAATAGCTTTTTTCGTAAAATGGAGTGGTAATCCGAACGCATCGCATGAATCGCAGCTCTAGATTGCGTGACAGCACCATATTAGGAAGACACAAGTTGGCTACTACTAGAATTAGTCTTCCTAGTAAGCTGCTGATGAAATAACAGAATTGGGAGCATTAGTGTGAGAACCCAAAAAGTTGTCCCACATCCAGAAAATGTTGTTCCTTATTTTGGAATATATATGTGGTTGTATTTCGAAGTGCTATCCGTGCTTGGTGGAGATATAGATTCGGTTGATGAGGTCCAAAACTCGAAATGCAGCTTCGCTCGGTATGCCTTTTAACGAGCTTCTGTTGTTCTTTAACGAAATGGTTCGAGCTTAGTAATTTACTTAACGAGCCTCTCTTTATCGAGCCGAGCCTCCTTAACGAAAGCCGAAATTTTGTCTAACGAGTTTAGGCCGAGTTGAAGGCTCACTGGGCTTAGTAAAGCAATCAGGCTACTCGATAGCTTGAGCCTCGCTCAGCTTACTAAACGGAGTCGGTCGAAAGCCGAGCCTTAGCGTAAAGTCGAGCCGAAATAAGGGTTTGAACGAGGTTCGGGACGCTCAAAGCTCAAACACACCATCAACCTTGGATGTTCTCGACCTTTAATCATCATCGGGGAATCAAAGACCGTAAGTAAACTAATTTGGCAGTCCAAAATAGGGTGTCTACAGTATCAAAGTCGACACCAATCGGAAGTATGAATAGGTCCCATGATGAGACCTGCTTAGGTGGACCTGAGGAGTTTGAGGTGCTTGTCGTGCTTAGACAGGTCTCACATGAGATGAGCTAGGCGTGCTTAAGTGGGCCGACACCAACATGAAGTGTGAGTGAGCTAGGAGTGCTTATAAGTGGGCCGACACCAACTAGAAGTGTGAGTGGGTTCCGCGATAGGGGGAATTGCCGTTCAACGGCCATTGGGTCAATTAAGTCCCAACTGATGGGCTAGTTTCCCTAAAATTCATCTAAATATGAAACGGATAAAAATAATTTGTAATACATGAAAAGGGCCATGTAAAAAGACCAATAACCCCCCTCCTCCCCCCCCCCCCCAACACACACACACACACACACATTTGAAACCCTAAGCTGCTTCTTCTGTCTCATTATGCAGCCAACGACAGCAGCAACTTCTTCTTCTTCTTCTTTTCTCTCTCTCTCTCTCTCTCTCTCTCTCTCTCTCTCCGGAACATAAATTGCTGAAGGAGGTCGTCGGCACGATCGAGGCAGGTGGCGAAGGGCTTGTTGTCGGAGGCTGGAGTCAAGATCAGGATGAGCAGCAAGAGGTTGTCGACGACGTTGAGCGAGCCCGGCCCTCTGCCTCGAGATCGTATGCTCTTTCATGTTCCTTTTCGCTTTGATTTGGATGGCTTTTGATGGACGTCAAGTGAAGAAGATGGGCCAAATTCTTGTTTGCTCCATTGTTGGGCCTCTTGGTGTTCATCTCGACAACGGTGACAGCAGCGCAGAGCTACGCTGGTGCTGGGATTAACCTGACCAGGTGTTTTGGCCCGGCCGTCATGAGAGGAGGCCATCTTTGGGATGGGCATTGAATCTTTTGGGTCGGGCCAGTCCTGGCGTCGTGGAAGGCATTGGCATCAGTGGAGTTTAACCAGAACGGCGTCAATGGGTTCAGTGTGCGTCTTCATCTGAGGGAATGGGTAATATCGATTTTTTGGTTTAATGTATGGATTTATATTGGAGTTCAGCGTGCGTCAATGGATTTTTTGGTTTGATCTGTGTATGGATTTATGGAGTTCAGCCCATCCTTTTTTTTATTCTAACGAAGTGTTGCTGTGTATGGATTTATGTTAATTTGCAGTATCAATTTCCCTCAGGAGTATCAATTTCCCTCGAAGAAAAAATGATTTGGGGTTGTTGGCTGTGTTTTTTGGGATGAATCTAGTGGAGTGTGGGTATGAAAGTGAAACGATTTTGGTTGAACATTTTGAGAATAACTTTTACTCTCGACACAGTTTTCAATAAATTTCTCTCTCCACTCATTATCATTCAACTCCCAAAAATAACTTTCTAAAAGCTCAACCAATCAAGATGTTTAGGGGAGGGACATTTTTGCCTTCAAAACCATGTTTTTGGAATTAATATTCTCCCATCTATGACTTATGAATTCCTAAAAACTAATCCACGACTTCGGTATTTTTGCCCCTCATCCCACTTTCCTGTAATTCCCCCTCCATGTTTTCTTGTCATATACACTACTATCCCTTTTATTGTGAATGCGGAATTATAAGATGAACAGATTGACTCCATTTTGAAACTCTGGAATTTGATCAACGGAGTAAGATTTAATGGGTTATTGATGATTTATTTTGCAACTCCGGATCCCGTTGGTTTTGAAATTTTGGATTTGGATTTGTAGGTAATGAATATAGAGAGAAATGGATCCGGCGATCCTGTAAGGCGCATTCGGGCTGTCCATCTCGGCAATTGACGGCTTGGGTTTTAACCCAAACAATGAAGGGCTCGGATCAATAGAAGTTCGGATTAAATCCGAGCCGTCGGTGCAAAAATGAACCGTTGGGTAGGCCGCTCTACATCCCTATTCTAGAGATAAATAGAATAATAATTGAAAATAAGGATAATGATTGAAGAGATATAGACAAAAAAATAAGAGTAATAATAGAAGAAAAATAAAATAATAATTAAAATCTAAACTTTAAAACCCAAACAAATGGGGTCCGGAATTTGATCAAAATAGTAAAGATTTGATGGCTTAACCTCACCGAGTAATTATCCAATGATTTTGGAGCATCGCTACGTGGTGCCCGTCACATTTATTCACCACATATGTGGAGTTTGTGAATCTAATTCTTGGGATGGATAAGATTGTTTAGATGCAATGAGAGATTATTCAGTGCCCTTGGTGGTGCCCTAAGCCTTCCCGCGACACACATTATTGTGAGTTCTCACACTTGGTCTTGACCCCATAAAAATATGTAATTAAAGAGTGGACTGAAACATCACGTCGCGGTGCCCTAGGGGCATTGTATAATTTTATGTGCTCTTAATGTAGTAGCAATTTTTATATCAAAAATGATACTCACACAACAATCCAAACACAATCTCTCACATATATGTGGGCTTCACACACACTATTATGTGTGGACCCCACATATATGTGAAAGGTTGTGTGAGTAACATTGTTCTTTTTATATTTTCACTACTGGAAAGTCTATGGACAAAGCAAAAATATGCATAGATTGTGCATAGATTGCATTGTGGAGCCCAACATGGGTCCCACACAAATGATTCGAGCTGTTCATTATGTTTAAAATATTTTTCTAAGGGCCTCCGCAAAAAATCGGCCCAATCCAATACCTATAAGTACTTGATTTAATCGTCTAGCTTTTCATGATCCAAAAACATGAAAGAAAAGTTAGACGATTAGATCAAATAAATTATGGGTATCAGATTGAGCTGATTTTTTAGGAGGAACCTTGAAAAAATGTTTTAAACATAATGAATAACTCGAATCATTTGTGTGGACTCTTAATGAGTTCCACAACACAATCTATATATAATCTGTGCACAATTTTACGTGTCAGTAGCAAGGTTCTTTCAACACGGAGAAATAAACCCATTGTCTACTCAAGTGAATTGCCCAGGGCTGTATTATTCAGCGGTACTACCAAATTACCAGACACAAGGCACCAATACCATAATCTCTTCCTCGAGCCCCTCTCACCTCCATTTGATTCCTCTGCCACACTCTCTCTCTCCATCGCCCATTCTCTCTCTCTCTAGTTCACCCAATAAATAAAAAATATGCCACTTTTTTGGATTACTACTCCTATTATTGAAGGATTTTTTCTACTTGAATAACCAAACTCAGAAGATTATTCATAAGAATCTACAGTCAAACTATGATTATCTTTGTAATTTTTCTATCAATAGTTTTTTCAATTACCCGAAAAATGGTCTAATTAATTCAATCTTCCCAATAAAAAAAAAAATTCCAATCTTATCTCTGATTTGGCCATTAAGTAGCCTCAAAATTACCAACAGAGCTTCTGTTATTTTCAAGTCTTTGTTTGGACAAGAAAACCGAAAAACGAGGAAAAAGGAGAGAAACAGAGAACGCAGAACAGAACAGACCTTTCCCTCTCTCTCTCTCTCTCTCCTCTATGTGAAAGCATCTCCATTTGACCACCTCCATTTTAGCATAAACCCAACTTTACTCTCTTACTCTCTCTCTCTCTCTCTCTCTCTGACCAACTCCATTTATGGCATGAACACATCTTCTTTTCCCAAGAGATGAGATGGCCAAATGGGTTTCTCTAATCTCTGCCCAAAAACTACCATTTTACTAGAAACCCACTTAGTTATGAGTCAAAACAGGGAAAGGGTTGTTCTTCTGATCAGAAACAAGGAATGGGTTGGTCTAAGACTTCTCTGAAATCTGCCCATTTCACTCTTTCTCTCTAAAATCTCAGTCAAAACCCATCAAAAGCACTCATTTTTGCACAAAACCCCACCACTCCACGCGTTCCTCAAAAAGGGCCACAAAAAAAAAAAAAAAATCCATTTTTTAGAGTCTCCTCTTGCCCTTCTTCAAAAGCAGAGCTTTCACTCCGACTTTACTTTGCAAAAAAAAAAAAAAAACAGAAGAGAATGGGGTGTGTTGCCTCCAAACTACAGGAAGAAGAAGAAGTAGTGTCTATTTGTAGAGAGAGAAAACATCAGCTGAAGCTAGCTGTAGAGAGAAGATATGCACTTGCTGATGCACACGCTAGGTATTGTCAAGCTCTTTATGGAGTCTCAGCTGGTATAAAGCTATTTGTTGCTCGCCATTCTTCCCCTTCTTCCCCTTTTCTCATCACTTTCCCACCAAAATCTCCCCCCAAAGAAAATTTGGTCTCAAACCCATTATTCCTTCAACAAACACCTTCTGAATCCACCCAATCAGCCATTAACGGCTGTGAATCATGTGGGTCTTCAACATCTTCAGAGGAAGAAGATGAGAGAGAAGAAAAAATGGAGAGACAACAACAAGAGAGTTTTGGGTATTTCTACATGCAAATGCCTCCATCAATGCCTTCACCACAGAGGGATTTTGGGTGGGATTTCTTTAACCCTTTTGATGGTGTAAGGCCAGAGGTAATAGGCGGGTACAATCGTAATTCAGACGACGATTTGAGGGTAGTGAGGGAAGAGGAAGGGATTCCAGAGTTGGAAGAGGAAGGGGGTAGGGTGGAGGAAGAAGTAAAAAATGTGGTGGTGGCTGAAGAAAGTGAGAATGCAAGAGGAGGGCATGTAGAGAGTGGTGGGGTTGAAGTTGTTAGATCAGTGGATGTTGTGGGAAATGGCGAGGAGCAGAAGGGCTTAACAGTAATTGATACACCAGTGAAAGGGAGGGAGTTGTTGGAAGCATTGAGGGATATTGAGGACCATTTCATTAGGGCTTTTGATTCTGGCAAGGATGTGTCCAGAATGTTGGAGGCTAATAGGGTGCATTTGCATTCTGGCCTGGAGGAAATAAAAGGTTAGCATTGTTCTTGTCTCTTTTCATATTATAACATAGAGCTATCCAGATTTTAATATTTGGATTCTGTCTTTGTACTTGTCTGCATGCTATTTTCTGGATATAAAACTTCTGCTCTCTTGAAAATGATCTTCAGTTGCCTTTGAATTCCTGTATTTTTCTATTGACTCCACATGACTTCAATTCCATTTAATATACAATACAATAAAACTGAATAAGAGTTTCTTTAAATGTGGCTCTAGATCTTGGTTCTCACTTTGAATAGCTTCCATTACTGGTACTTTCTGGTATCCATCTTTACGGTGTCGGTGTGTTTGAGTGGGGGATTTGTAGAGAGATTTGTTAAGAGAAAACGAGAAAATATTCTAAATTTGTGAAGAGCAATACCTTACATTTTCTTTTCCCTCCACAAACCTTGATCCATTTACAGTCGTAACTAGGATATTTGTGGGCCTTATGTCTATCGTCTTTGCTTAAAACTTGAAAGAGAATTTCTTCTAATTGGGCATGAATTTCCTTCCTCTAGCCTTTTGCTTTTGTGGCTTTTAAGCAACTTATGTGGACCTTGCTATCAAAAGTTTTCTCCCATTAAGAATCCTTTGTTTTCCTTTGAGGTCTGGTTGTTGTTGCTCCACTGTGACATCTTTTCTGAAAAAGGATCTGATAAGGTGGAACTTACCCAATTGTCTTTCTGAGAAAGTTGGTCACTTTTGGTTAAGCTTTGCATAATGTGCTTCTTCTGCCTTAACTTTGCATTGGATTGTATCTAATGATGTTGAAAGGCTCCAAAATTCCCCCTTTTAGAATCTTAAACTGGAGGAGAGGTTTTTTTGTTGACACAACATCATATACCATAAACCTTATTGGTGTTTACAGGTATTGGCTTTACCTTGAAGGCATATACTACCATAAACCTTGTTCGTTTCACACTGATGATAGAGAGAGATCAAGCTTTGATCCCTCTCTCTCTCTCTCTCTCTCTCCACACACACACACACACACACACACTTTTGTGCCCTTCTTACATAGTTCCCCTCAACTTTCCCCATAAAATCCTACCCGTAGGTGCCTTTATGCTTAATTACTTTTTCAACATCTTATTTGGATGCAGAGAATTCAACAAAACTCATCCAAGCCATCGCATGGCGGTCCACTTCATCTCGATCTTCATCCTGTAAAAGTCTTGTAGCATCTAGTTCCAAAAGCTCTTCAACGTGGACAGAGTTTAACAATGATCTCTTTGACGATTATGGAGGAATGGAATCAGGAAGCCATTCTCTGACATTGGGAAGGCTATATGCTTGGGAGAAGAAACTTTACGAAGAGGTTAAGGTAAATCGCTGTTACCGTGAAGGCGTAAACTGTTCAACGAAACTCAGTTATCATGACTTCATCCTAGTTCCTCTTTGTGAAATACTTGAAGTAACTTCACAAGCAAACCAAACATCACGTTAATAGTACCAGTTTTACAGCTTGGCAATGAGACACCAGGGATATATAGAATGAGGAACATGTATTGTGGCTAAGCATGTTAAAAATAGTCATTTAATGTAGTTCAGTATTGTTATGTAATATATGTTTCCCTTGGACATGATTATATTTATGGCAATGAGACGCCCATTCTGATCTAGAATAAAGTCCAAATGAGATCGTTATGACTGATACCTATCTATCTCAAGTAACGCAGAAGAACATGTTTCTTGTATCCCAACCCTAATAACATAGAGTAAATTGTAATCCATATCACTTGAAACAGTAAAGTTCAAGCACTTCTCCACAATATCTTATCAAATGCACCAAAGATGTGGCCTTTTGCAGGCTGCCATCATGTAGCAGAACAAACCCTTTTCAAGCTGGACATGTTTGGATTCCTGGACCCATATTTATAATTAGCATAACATTTGACTAGAGCATCATCATTACAAAGGTAGAAGTTCATGTAGTGGGACATGGGAAGTTGAATTGTTCTAAGAACAGTATAATCAGTAGAGGCCATACTGTCTGTGTAGTTGCTCAGCTCGATTCTTCCTTCTTGTCATTTAGCTATTAATTTATTCCATGCTACTTGATTTTATCTTACCAGAACAACAAAATGTGAACTGAAAGTATGAAAGCCGATAGCATCTATATGTTTTAGACTGCTTTGTCGGTTGGAAAGAACTGAGCACGATGCCTTTGTCTCTTGACAAAACATTGTTGATTTTGACGTTGTCTCCTTGCCTAGCCAGTTGTCCACTACCTTGTAATATTAAGTTTTACAACATGTTCTTTTGATAGGCATCATGCTTGCTGTGTTTTTTAGGGTACAGACTTACAGTGTCCAAGTGATCAGTACGCATCTGTGATATTTTTATTGCATATAGGCATATAGATTAGGAGTACTGAGTACCTCCTTATTGCACAACAAAGAAGTTTAAATGGCTGAAAATGCCTTCCTTGTTCTTTCCCCTTTTCAGTGTATTTGCTTTCAGAAGTTGATCTTTGTGTTTACATTGTCCACCGTGTAAGCAAAAGGCTAGAGGTTTCTTTTTTTATTTTGTTTATAAAATACAATCCTTTATACTAATTCTTCTAGTAGAACTGAAATTTAGATTTGCTCATCAGGCTGGAGATAGCACCTGGAAAATTTATGAAAAGAAATGCATTCAACTAAGAAATCAGGATGCTAGAGGAGATGGACTTGCAGTGGACAAAACCAGGGCTGCAGTTAAAGATTTATATAGCAGGATCTTGGTTGCAATTCGAAGTGCTGAATCGATTTCAGAACAAATTGAGAAACTGAGAGATGAAGAATTGCAGCCCCAAATTCTTGAATTGTTACAAGGGTAGGGAAATTTCAGAAGCAAGCATTGTTTGTTGTTTCCAGAATCAGTTTTTGCAGAAAATTTAAAGAGATTTTGTTTGGCTTATAGTTTTCCTATCATTTAAGGATGTTTCAACATTTTCAACCATTTTCTGGAAATCTTTTTGGGAGAAACATCACTTTAGGAAAATATCAAAGAATGTTTCCAGATACTCGAGGAGAACTACACATGAAAACGTTTATGCTTTTGTACTCAAAAACAATTTTGTGAATGTTTTTATTGAAACTGATTTTGAAACCATCTACCAAACAGGGCAACAATTTTGCTTTCTTGAAAAGCCCGGTTTCCTTCATTAATTTACCCTTGCCCTTTATGCAGCCTGATGGGAACCTGGAAGGTTATGTTGGAATCGCATGAGATCCAAAACAAGATTATGTTTGAAGTGAAATCTTATACATGTCCCTCTTATGCAAAATTCTGCAACAACTCCCACCGAATTGCCACACTACAACTCGATGCTGAGCTTCAGAATTGGAGAGCACGGTTCATCGACTACATTGCAGCACAAAAGGCATACATCGAGGCTCTCCATGGATGGCTATCAAAGTTTGTCATCCCTGAAGTTGAATTCTACTCCAAGGGCAGGAGTTCAAATTCGGCCCCACCTTGTCGGGTCAAAGGGCCCACGTTGCTTGTGATCTGTCGCGATTGGTTGAATTCAATGGAGAAGTTGCCAGATAAAGCAGTTGCATTTTCTATGAAAAGCTTTGGAAAGGATATAAGGGCATTATGGGTACAGCAAGGCGATGAACAACATCGAATGAGGAAAGTTGAGAGCTTGGCGAAAGAACTTGACAGAAAGATTCTTGCATTCCAGAAGGCGGACAATAGGGCTTTTGAATCAAAGCTTTTGGAACATAACTTGGAGCTAGTCACGGAGCACCGTGCTGAGTTATTGGAAGAGAAGAAGGATATTCTCGAGGGCTTCAGAAGGAGGGTTGATTTAGAGAAGGAAAAACACCATAACTGCGTGCAAGAAACACAAAGGATCACGCTTAACGGATTTCAGACTGGTTTTGGTGGAGTCTTTGATTCATTGACACAGTTTTCGAAGGCTGCTCTGAAAATGTACAATGACCTTTTGAGTCACAAAGAGAGTGTTGAGAAAAAGGTTGGGAATCCCGGATATATAGAGGGCTCCAAACATGAAGAAGATTGCAGCACATGACATTCAAAATCTGGTCAAGTTTTTTTAGGGTTTTTGGGTTCGGCTGTTGTTGTACATTAGATTGTGTCGAAGCAGTTATTTGTATATTTATTCACATTTGTAGTTGAATTTCGTTGAAGTTGTGGACTCACTGCTAAATTGGTAGGTAGCTAAATGGATTGTAATGGATGCCCACAATTTTGTTGGTGAGAGAGCTGTAGGTTTCCTGATTTCTAACACCTCGCCTGGCAATAATTCCATAAGAGTTTGTAAAGGTGAGGATTGAAGTGGGTAATCTTGTAAGAATACTAGGAGAGGTATTTTAATAGCTTCCTCTCAGACTATATCTTGGAGATTATGGTAGCCTTGCCATAACAAGAAGAGTCACATCTCGTGGCTGAGTTTCTCAGAGTTGCAACTTTAGTTCTATCTTCTTTGTTTCCGTCTGTTTTTTTATTATTATACGGAAATGACTGGAAAATAGATTGTAAATAACCATGGTTTTGGGGAGATGAGATTGAACTCGTGCGTCATAAGTTCAGGGTTCAATAGCATAGCAATATAGCAGCAACATCTCAGAATCAACAAAAACTCTGATTGCAAAAATACAGACACCAAAAAATGGGGGGAGGGGAATCCTTGGAGTTGGCCTGATCGGTCTATATTCAGGAAATAGATGACCAAGCCAAACAGAGCCTTAAAGTCCCGATCAATTGGGATAGATTAGCCGCACTACGCAGAGATGGAATCGCTGAAAGAACAAGAAAAAGCTATACGTGTAAATCAAAACGTAAAAGCAACTTTCTTAAATTGTTTTACTTCTTCAACACTCCCTTTGTACAATGTAAGGAAATAAACCATTCTAAAGATGTACATCTACAATCGTGCAAATGAGTGATTACATGTCTAGCATTTTAGTCAATGATTGCGTTTAATTGCATCCTATCTCAAGTACAAGGAAACCAAAAATTGGGAGAAGAGTATAAATTCACTGACTACCACAGCAGGGGAGTGTATGCCGAAGAACGGGACAATGTCCACCTGCAACCAGTTCTCAACAGCTGATCCCACCACAGCACCGGCTACAAGGCCCCCTATGGTAATTAAAGTTGCCTTCCCTGGAAAAAATAAGCAAAAACCAGATCACAACCATTTCAACTTTCACATAGTTCAGTTTAGCCCTACTGCTGACATAATAAAAAACTATTCTCCAACAGCTAAAATAGTACAATCCTCGTATAGGCTACCGCGACATTTTCTTTTACATCTTCCATTCCACAACCAAGAAATTTAATAGAAATGGAAGCTACTTAGGTTTACACAATGTCACAATTATTTCAAGAGTTTCATGCAGATCAGATGTTCTCTTCCTCCAACATTTCAGAAAGTTTACTCACCTAACTTTACATTCTTTTTGGTCTTGAAGTATAAGGATGCTCCAAAACTTGAAGCCAAGATCAGCCCAGGAACATCAGCTGCAGCTGCTGAGGAAAATGTAGAGGCTCCGTTGACATAGTTTAAGACTATTAAAGCTCCATATACACCTGCTTGTATTCCCAAGTCACCACTAGATGGTGTTTCAATTGAAATGGGTGGGTTCCTAACCGTTGACTGCAGCCACCGAGGCATTGATCCCATCCCAGGGGCATTTACAGGTTTGACATCAGCATAACGAATATTACTATCTACAACTTTACCAGCTCGGCGCTGTGAAAAGCTTTGCATAAGCAACATGTCATATGCAGCCTCTACCTGAAAACATTATAACCATGGAACTTTCAGAGAACCCGTGGCAACAAATATAAGTAACAAGGTATTGCTAAAGGGAACTCCACAACTGAACATTTTATTAGATTGTTGAAAGAACTATAAAGAAGCATGTGTCTTCTAATGGAAAACAGAATACTATGCTACCATTAAATGTTGGGTCACAATCCCTGCATATATGTCTTATGAATATGTAAGCCACCGTCAGGCTTTCAGTAGTAGATGATCCTAAAGTCAAGATGACAAAAGCTTTATAATCCTTGTGGCGTAACTTTTTGACGGAATCAATTCGATGTAACTAAAGAGGTAAAATAGTATCACGTAATGTAGCAACCTTAACAAAGATCAACAAGAATAATGGGGCATTGGACACATTTTTTGTCACCTCACTCTCAAGAAACACAGACTACAGGGCCAGAGTTTGCCTCCACCACCAGAAGTAAACACAGGAAAGAAAATTAAAAAAATGCATAAAAGTCATTGTTAGCTCGTCATGTTCACTCATTGTCAGTGACCATGAAGGTCTCCACAATGCATCAGAACTTATCAAGCTTAAACGCACCAAGGCTCATGCCTAAATCGCATATGCCGCGGTCCTTGTTAGGCATTCCTAATTGCAGTTGCACTTGACCCCTTTGGTTAAAGAAGGGAAGAAAGATGCCACATCGCATCTTCATTTAATTCCTTGACTTCTTTTCAGTAATACCAAAGCCAGTCTTTCAATGGCCAACATAGGCAAGAGCTAAACTTCAGTACCCAGATAGAAATCAGCTTTTTCAATCAACCTAAAGCTCAAGTTCAAAAACTATTGCTCCACCTAAATTACAAAGCCCAATAATCAAATCCAACAAAGAAAGTAAGATTTTTTTAGGTTAGAATTCTGCTCCCTACTTTAGGTGTTTTTACTTTCTTCAAGTACTTGCCAAAGGAAATGAAAAGACAAAGAACTATACATAAGAAGCCACTAGCCAGTATTATTACTGTTGAAACCCATTAACAAATATCAAAATTCAGTTCCCAATTGCTAAATTTCCCTAAACAAGAACCCAATTGAGTACCCAGCAGGCAGTACCCCCCCAAATCCACCGTCCGCGCAATTAGCTTCCAGTGCAAGATTCGGACTTTATTAAGAACAAACTACAAAGAAGTTCACAAGAATAAAACCAGTTGGGAGTGGATGATAACGCAACGCACCCGTGCAATTGCCTCTAGGTCGTCCTTACACGTGGCTAGAATCGAATTCTTAGCTCGAAGTACATCATCGAAAGAGGCTCCTTCTGATAAACCCAGCAGCTTCAACGCGTTCTCCACCGACATCTCCAACGGGGCCGAGTCGTCGGCTCGAGACCCCGCGAGGAGAACCGTCGTCGTTAATGAGCGGCGGGAGGGGGCGGAAACAGCCCTCCACCACCGCTGCTGGCCGTTCGCCGCCGTCATCGTCATGCCAATCTGAGCCGTCTCCGGCAGCCGTGCGCGGACTGTCGTGGTTGTGCCGCCGCCGCAGAGGATGGCCCGCGCTGGGAAAGTGGTGGCCATTTGTTGTGTAGGGTGGGAATTGAGAGGTTGATTTGGTTACTTTACTGGGTCTGTTCTGTTGCGTAGACGAGAAATACAAAAAGCTGTTAATTTTGCTGATGTCTGGTACTCCCTCCGTCCCAATTTGTTCCGCTGTTATTTCTTTTTGGGATGTCCCAAAATATTTTGCATATTTCAAAACTTTTCATTTTTGGATGTCTATTTTATCATTTTGCCCCTCATTTATTTTACATTTAAAAATGTTCTCCTGAGCACAATTGGCTAGATTATGACCCACCAGTACCAACTTTTTTTCTCTGATTGCATTCCTCGGTAAAGAAAATCAAATTCAAAATTCAAAATTTTGATTTGTGAGGAAAACATGCTGTGCTAGAGCAAATGTGGCGGCAACTTTTAACACAATTCTTCTCTCCATCTAGTGCCTCCATTTTTGGCGGCAAACATTTTGGGCCCACTTATTTTTTATTTTTTGCATAATTTTAATACTCCTTAATTTTGGTAAAAGGGTGAAATGGTAAAATTATCAAAAAGTCAATGCAATCATGATGTCTTCTTAATTTTTTCATTTCCCAATACATGCGAAACAAATTGGGACGAAGGGAGTATTGGAGTACCGTACAAGGGACATCTGTTGACTATCCACCGTTCGATGAGATCACGTCTCGGCTGATCAAATCTTCTGAGTACAATTTATCGTGGGCCAAAATATCCATAATTTTGGAACATCCAAAGGGGTCGCGGACCAATTCACTTTTTGCTATAGACACGTCACTCTATGGACCCTTTCGCATATGAAGCTACAAGAAGCACCCGGTTCGGAGGCAAACTCCTCGGCTCGGTATCCAAGCTCGGGGAATCCCCAGACTCGGTATCCAAGCTCGGCGGAATCCCCGGGCTCGGTATCCAAGCTCGGTGGAATCCCCGGGCTCGGTAGCCAAGCTTGGTGGAGACCTCCCTGGGCTCGGTGGAGCTCGGGGGCCACCCTCCTCGAGCTTGGTGGGAACCTCCCTAAGCTCGGTGGCAACCTCCCCAAGCTCGGCAAGGTCCTCCCTAGGCTCGGTGGAGCTCGGTGGCCACCTCCCTAAGCTTGGTGGCAACCTCTCCGGGCTCGGATGTCATTTTCCTAACGTTCGGAAGTCATTTCCCTAACTTCCCTAACGTTAGCTGGTCTTTCCCTAACGTTAGGTTGTCTTTCCCTAACGTTAGCTGGTCGTTTCCCTAACGTTAGCCGGTCTTGTCCTAACGTTAGGCGGTCTTTTTTCTAACGTTAGGCAGTCTTGTCCTAACGTTCGGTAATCTTTCCCTAACGTTCGGCTGAAGTTTGCTACTTGAAAGATCTAATAAATATCCAGAGTCGGTTTAGAAACTTTCTACTTAAGGCCGAATCTAGAAACTTTCTACTTATGGCCGAAAGTGACATGATCTAGAAGCTTTCTACTTATAGCCGAAAGTAACATCATCTACTTGTCCAACACTCCAAGGTTTGCCTATAAATAAAGGGCTCCTTCTCCAGGTTTGAGGATCTATCCTTCTTCTTCATACTTTTCTCCCTAAAAAGCATATTCTCCTCTTTCGCCTACTGACTAGGTCGTCGGAGTTTCTCCCCGGAAGTACACCCCCTCCGGTTTGCAGGTACCAGGTTCGGTGTAGACCTCCCCGAGCTCGGTGGAACTCGGGGGCCACCCTCCTCGGGCTTGGTGGGAACCTCCCTAAGCTTGGTGGCAACCTCCCCAAGCTCGGCAAGGTCCTCCCTAGGCTCGGTGGAACTCGGTGGCCACCTCCCCAAGCTCGGCAAGGTCCTCCCTAGGCTCGGTGGAGCTCGGTGGCCACCTCCCTAAGCTCGGTGGCAATCTCCCCAAGCTCGGCAAGCATCTCTCTAGGCTCGGTGTAGCTCGGTAGCCACCTCCCTAAGCTCGGTGGCAATCTTTTCGGGCTCGGTAGAAACCACTCCAAGTTAGGCGGAAACCTCTTCAGACTCGACGAGCTCCCTCACCAGTCAACAAGGGGAAGAAAGGTCAAGGGTGATTTTTAGCCCCCCACAATTGGCGACTCCACTGGGGAAACTTTCTCCTAACTTTATGTGTTGGGGAACTGAACACCATACCTCTCTTCCCCTTTCTTCCACTTTCAACTTTCAAGTCATGTTTGGACACACTCCACCAACGAAAGAGTTCAAACGGCGTCCCAACTCCTCGTACAGATGCTCTTGTTATCACCGTTACCGTTGAAAAATCTACCAATCAACGTGTACTGGTCGACAAAGGGAGTTCGATCGAGGTAATGTTCTACTCAACTTATACGCGTTTGGGGCTTACTGCAAACCAACTCTGCACTGCACCAATTCCACCCATCAGCTTCGCGGGTGCCTCAGTTTGTCTGATTGGCTTGATTACCTTCCCTGTGCGCACTGGCTCCCGAGTGATGATTGTAGTGGCTTCTCGTAGTGGACAATTCCCCGAGCCCCTACAATATCCTTCTCGGTCGAGCTTGGTTGCATGGCATGAAGGCAGTCGCCATGCACGACTTCCAAGCACCCACGAAGCCAACGTATTGAAGATTGCAGACAAAGAAAGGAAGGTTGAAGGATGCATGTTGACGGGGCTACCAACACCAATGGCACCGGGGCTGGTACTGTGCTCCTTTCACCGAGCAAAGCTGCACGTCCTTCTATAAGCATAACATTCGGCGAACCTTCCCTAACGTTAGGTGGTCTTTCCTTAACGTTAGGTGGTCGTTTCCCTAACATTAGGTGGTCTTTCCCTAACGTTAGGTGCTATTCCCTAACGTTAGGTGGTCTTTCCCTAACGTTAGCTGGTCATTTCCCTTCCCTAATGTTAGGTGGACATTTCCCTAACGTTTGACGGTAATCTACTCGTTCGGGCGAAATCCTCGTAGCCCTCGCTAATCTATTCATTGTTCAGGTGAAATCCTCGTATCCCTCGGCACTCTATTCGTTCGGCGAAATTCTCGAAGCCGTCTGTTACTTTTAGGCACTTTCACCCCTAGCATTCGGCGTACCTACGCGACGCTCGGGTTCAAAGCACTTTCACCCCTAGCCGGCTAGTATGCTTAGGCAAATCCGACAAGATTATCTATCGTTCGGCCCACACCTTTCAATTCCTCTTTCAGCTCCAACCGCTGGAAAAAGGAGTTGAGGGGCTATTGTAGTGGGTCGAAATATCCATAATTTCGGAACATCCAAAGGGGTTGCGGACCAATTCACTTTTTGCTACAGACACATCACTCTATGGATCCTTTCGCATATGAAGCTACAAGAAGCACCCAGTTCGGAGGCAAACTTCTCGGGCTCGGTATCCAAGCTCTGGAAAGAAAGGAAAAATAATGAAATTAGAAATTCGAAAATCCTCTTTGTTTGAGGTACTCAACCAAAATTCTTTGAGGTACAAAATCCCTAAAAAGTGTACTCTATTTTGAATGTCTACCTGAACATATTTTACGGCACGAAAGTCTTCGATCAGGAGAAACTTTTTAGTACATCGGGATACCAATTCAGAAAGCTAGAGAGAGAAATGGTACTTCCCCACCACAGGATAATCAAATAAGACAAAATCCAAATTCAAAAGTACATCCCTTTTCTTTGTGGCCAGAATGTTGGCACACCTATACCATACGTGACCTGGCCACGATGGGTAGTTTATTAGCAGTCCTGTTTAGGAATCACAGAGAGAGAGAAAGGGAGGGAGAGGGAGAGGGAAAAAAATGCTGGCTTGTTCGAGTGTCACTCCCACCTGCACAAGTGGGTACCGAAGTAGGTTTTCTTGTAGAGCAGAGGACCAACAAACCCAAAATTCCACTGGATTAATTGTGCAAAATAAGAAGAAGAAAAAGGTATTGGTCGTTGGCTCCGGCTGGGCTGGTCTTGGCGCTGCTTACCACCTCTGTAAACAGGTCCCCCACCACTCTCTCTCTCTCTCTCTCTCTCTCTCTCCATATACACATCTATATACATATGTATGAGAATATATATATATAAAAGCTAAGTTCAACTTTGGATGGTAACAATTGATTTGATTCTGGGTAATCTGATAATCAGGGATTTGATGTAACCGTTCTTGAAGGTGGTTACGACTCTGGGCTGACTAGATTGGCCAGTAGTCCAGATGATTTTGGAATCAGAGGTAATTAATCAAACACCTTACGTGCTTCAGGTACTTAAGCTAAGTGGAGGCTTTTGCTTTCAATAAGAATTTGTTGCTTAAAGGAATCATCAGGACTGTATGCAAACCAATTTCAGGATTCATGGGCCGGAAAAGATTTAGTATGCTTAGATTTGCCAAAATGGAGTTTTAGAGAGTTCTAGCAGATGTTCTTCGCAATAGCAATTACAAGAAACGGATGGCAGCGGGACTTTTTCATATAGAAAAGTTCGTATCTTGCAGAAAATTTAAGAAGAAACTCCAGTAGAATGATATGACGTGATATCATTTTCCCTGTTGAGTTTTCTGTTAAAGTAAAAGTTCCCCAGTTCAGCAACAGTATTGCTTCCAAGGTTTAACTATAATCTCGGTGTTCATATGCCAATATTCTCTTCATATTTGTTGTTCAGGTGTAGGAAGTAAATTTTTTGATATTGTATGGTCGGATGTGGATATTGTTAAGTCCAGAGCAGTTCGCTACATAATTGACAACTTGACGCCACTATAGCTTTTCTTAATGTAATCCGTTTGTTGGTTACATGATCAAACTAATTTTTTTTTTTGGTTGCCGTGATTTGAATTCCAGCTCTAATCTATACTTCATCTTTAGGTTTCTGGTATCCCTATCGAAATATTTTTAATCTTGTTGATGAGCTTGGTATTAAACCATTCACGAACTGGATAAAATCTGCACAATATTCAGGAGAAGGATTGGAGGTAACTTTGTATCTTTGTATCTTTGTGCTTTTCAATACCCCAATTGCAATGGTTATAATCACTGTCTTTGTTGTGGTGCTGAAATTTAGTACGCCGTGTTATTCGTGTCTCATATTACTTGAAGTTGTACTGCTTTGCAATATGTTGATAGAGGCTTCATTCTGCAGGTTGAATTTCCAATATTCCAAGATTTACCTCAATGGCCAACTCCATTTGGGACACTCTTCTACACGGAGGTATGCTTTAAAAGATATGAGGAACTTCCTAAGTGAAAAAGTTATTACCCATCTGATAAGTGCTTCTACTCTTGGTTTAATTCTTTGCAGTTCGCTCGACTCCCTTTGGTAGATCGATTGACATCACTTCCATTAATGGCTGCAGGTGTACTCTACTTTAGTTCTGTTAGAATTCAGAAATGATAGTTAAGGAACTACGATATACTCTCTTTTTCCACCCAAAAAAAAAGCTTTAATTACGTTTATATTGGCATTCTGTTTGTAGTGGTGGACTTCGACAACACCGACACATCTTGGAGAAAATATGATGCAAGTAAGAGTAATTGGAGTTTCTCTGATATTCCTTGGGGACTTCCTTCTTTAGATGAGATATTGTTATTTCAGCAGTGTGAATTTCACTTCGTAGTTACTGCAAGGGAGCTTTTCAGACAATTTCGCTGCTCAGAGAGGCTTTTTGAGAATGTTCTTAATCCACTGCTTCAAGTGGGATTGTTTGCACCAGCAGAGCGATGTAGTGCAGCTGCCACTCTGGGAATGCTATACTATTTTGTTCTGGCTCACCAGGTTTGAGTGGATTTTATTTTATTCTTTTCGAACATATACTACAAGTTTACTCATTTGTCCTTAATAACGTATTGTACGAGTAGATTTCTCTTTCGAATTGGACATAGCAGCATATGAATTGGCAGTGCAGATTGTTGTATAGAGATAGGGAAAGACGATTCGTCTATACAATCCAAGGACGATCTTCTTCTTATATCGTTAGCTATTATGTTGTTTTAATTATGAACAGCCATATTGAGTTTACTTTCTACTGTTTGTAAAAAGAAAATAAGTTTAGGAGTAGTGAAATGATAAGTCCTTGTTTACCAGACTTATGAGGGAAAAAGAAGAATATAATAGTGACGTGTGCTTACCAACTCAATGCAAGTCAAGGAAAAGTCTAGTCATAACTATTTGTTGTCATCAAATCAGATTAGAACATTCAATATAAGATACACTCATCAGCTGAGTTAAAGCGCATTGAAAGAACCAACTAACAAAATTTGGCGTCAACATCACAAGCCAGCATTTATGCCACTGGTGAGTTAACATACTGGTGTAATTTGTATTGAAACTAGTTGAAGTTTGAGGTACTTTGACCAGCATATAGCCGTTTCATTCCACCATATCTCTTGTTAGTGGGTCTGTTCTGCAGGAATTTATAGATTTCAATTTTATGGATGGCAACAGAAAGATTTTGATTTGGTCTGGTGTCGTGGGACAGTGAGAGAAAAGATTTTTGAACCATGGATGGATTCCATGAGAAACCAAGGTTGTAAATTTCTTGAGGGCAGAAGAGTTACGGATTTCTACTTTGATGAGGAAACTGGGCGCATCTCTGAAGTAATTTGTGGAAAAGAGAGTCTAAAAGCTGATGCTGTAATTTTGGCTGTCGGAATCTCCACTCTGCAGGAAATAATCCAGAACAGGTCGGTTTGTATAGAATTTCATTATTCTTGCCTTGATATAAACTGGTAGATTTTTTTCCTTTTTATGGAACAAAATCCATCTAACTTCTATCAATATCTTCTACGATAAGTATTAAGAGATTTAGTTCTACTTAATTCTTGTTCTCTTCTTTAACTGGTATTTAGTTCTTTAGTGCAGCATTATGTACAAGGGAGGAGTTTCTGAAGGTTTTGAACTTGTCTAGCATTGATCTGCTCTCTGTAAAGCTGAAACTTGATAAGAAGGTGTGTGCAGTGATCTCATTTCTTTTCTCCCTTTGAAGAATGGAATGGTCATTGATTTTTGCACGTAGCAGAAGCATTCGTTTTGGTGTCTCCTAAACAAATTCGTTGGTTGAACTGCCATGATTCCAGGTTAACATTTCATTTGCAAGCAACGTCTGCTCTGGAATTGATAATTCAAATAGTTGGACTTTCTTCGACTTGAACACGATATACGATGAGCATAAAGATGATCCAGAAACAGTCGTTCAAGCTGATTTTGTATGTCCGCATCTGTTTTTTTACTCCCGCAAACAGGATTATTCATAAAAAAGCTCAGTTCTGAGTTGGAATTATGTTTCTTCTGTGCACAGTTTCACGCAAATGAGTTGTTGCCCCTGAAGGATGAGGATGTAGTTGCAAAAGCTATGTCATCCCTTTCAAAGTGCATTAAGGACTTTGAGGATGCAACAGTGATTGATAAAGAGATTGCAAGATTTCCAAAGTCCTTGACTCATTTTTTTCCAGGTGACACTCAGTCATCTTGTTTTGCTAATTAATTTTTTCAAATTTCTCTAAGAAAAACATGCTTGTACGTAGTGATATGGATCGCTCTGACATAAGGCGCATTACGCAACCAACCTCATGTTTGGAAGCAAGGAAAATGACCGAAATGGTTTCCTCGGTTGTACACATTACATACAGACTATAATACGGGGTTCTCATTTTAAAAGAGAAGTTAAACTTCCAAGTTAGCCCACAAGATTATCTGTCCAATAAGCTGAAAATTATAATCACCCCATGATTTACCAGGTTTGGGAAAAAAAGAGTAGTGGGTTTGTAAACTGGTATATAGTACATTGTATGTAAATGTAACTCTGTTGTCCTAGTACCACATTGTTGTTGGTTTCTCTGGATTATTTTCCTTTAATTCTTCCAAAGGTTCATACAAGTCTATGATGCGGGGATCTACATCTTTTCCGAACTTGTTCATGGCTGGAGACTGGATAATAACCCGACACGGCTCATGGTCACAGGTTAATTAAAATCATTGAACTCTTCTTTCATAATACTTTCTTCTTGTTAACTCCTTTAGGTATAGTCGGTTGCTTTATATGTGCATATGCAACTCTGTTGTTCAATGTCAGGAGAAGTCTTTTGTCACGGGGCTTGAAGCTGCAAATAGGGTGGTGGACTATCTGGAAGAAGGAACTTTTGCTAGAATTATACCGGTAGAGGAGGATGAGCCTCACATTCAAGCTCTACGTAGCCTTAATAGAAACCTGAATGAGATAATAGTCCAACTTCCGTGGTCCAACTATTTCATTCAGTGAACTTTTCAGATTGCACGTATGTATATGGAGTTACTGTCAAGTGTCAAGATTTGTGGACCTATTCGTATATTTTTGATAAGCAATTGCGGATTAAAAAAAATGTTCTAAGCGATTATTTATTTCTTTGAATTTCCACAACTTGAACTTGAGGTGGGTGGCATTTCTTTTTTCTCGTCTTTTTTTTCCCACGGTGCTGGTATGGTGACGTTTGGTTGTCCTTGCACGGACTGCTCGTTAGCCTTCAAGGGTTTGCTTTTCTGTACTCAGTGGATGTTCTTTGAATTTCCACAACTTGAACTTGAGGTGGGTGGCATTTCTTTTTTCTCGTCTTTTTTTTCCCACGGTGCTGGTATGGTGACGTTTGGTTGTCCTTGCACGGACTGCTCGTTAGCCTTCAAGGGTTTGCTTTTCTGTACTCAGTGGATGTTTACCCGGTCCCCATGGATAACCCGAATGTTGATGTCCCTATCAACCTAGGGGTCCGGATTCGGTTCTTGTTTAGCCTTTGGACTGTTTCTGATTTCAATGAAAGTCTTTGTGGCGTTTTTTCAGATTTAGAAAAGAAGAAATAATTAATCATTTTTTTTTTTAAAAGAAGGATTGACCCCTGACCTCCTATGGAAGTCTACAAGAGTGGCTCTGAGCTAGCCCGGATTATCTTTAAGCCAAAGGAATTGATTGAATAAATTATAAGATTCTTTTATTGGGTTGAAAGAAAATTGATTGGCCAATGATTTATTCAATATTTCCTTGTGATATCCTTTGATGAAAATTGTTAGCTCGAAGTGCTATATTTTATCCTAATTTAAATTTGCCTCGGTAAAACTAAATAGATATTGAGTGATTTGACGACCCCTGTGCTACAAGTAGAAATATCGGAAAAACATCATTAATTGTACTTATGTATTGCGAATGAAAATAGTATTGTCTAGTTTGCCTTTTTTAAGTTTCCTACCAATTCAAACTAGAAAAACTCAGTTAAAAAAAAAAATAAGTCAAAAAATTTGCTACATCACATGCGCCTTTAAGTTGCGACATGGAGCATCCACATTTTCTCTTTTGTAATGTGCCTCATGCGCAATTGAACGCATCCTGAGCGCATCCACATTTTCTCTCATTTTGTAGGGCGTCTCAAGTGCATTTGAGTTCCCCGTCGGGAGCATTCTATTTTTCTCTGTTGGTGTAATTTCATTCTCTCTGTTGGTGTAATTTCATTCCTACATTTAACATCCAGTGACTCATAGATTTCAAGATTTTGAAGGTGCGATTGATTTCCAGAAACAAACCCATGAATCGATCATTAGGCTTAAACGCAGCTCCACCTCGGCTACTCTCCATACTTCTTCAACTCTATCCCACCTTTCACCTTTCAATAACAGTTTGAACTTTACTCTGTGTAGTAGCCAGCATTTGTAGATTCCAAATATAAGAGCCATTTTGCTACATATATTCCCCTCATTTTTTTGGTTCCAATGAACTCTATTGGCTGCCAATAGCGCTCCCAAAATCCTACCATATGGAAAAGTCACTAGTTTCAGAATCATACAAATCCCCATTCCCAGAACGGCCCAATAGATTCTCGTTGAAACTCTGTAGGCTGCCAATAGCGCTCCCAAAATCCTACCATATGGAAAAGTCACTAGTTTTAGAATCATACAAATCCCCATTCCTAGAACGGCCCAACAGATCCTCGTTGAGCTTCCCATTCCGAATCTCCATTTCTTGGCTTAAACGACTCTACAGCTTTCACCTAGAAGGCCAGAGTGGCTACAAACAGATAATAAACCCAAGAAAGTCATACTATCCGGCTCCATTCCTTTTTCCATCATTTCACAACACAATTGTAGGGCTTCAAAACCTAGCCCATGGGCTCCACAGCCCCCAATCATCGATTTCCATGTCACGAGTTCTCTATTTATCACTCTATCACACATAGTCTAGCATAAAAAATGCTTCCGCATCATGCATACATGTTTCAAGGCGCCCAAAGGGTATGGACAACGACGAGGTGGTTAAATATTTCAGCCACAGGACTTGTCCAAAAAAAAAAAAAGGGGACTTCAGCCATAGGTTCTACGCTTTCAAAGTCCATTTGCAGGAACAGTTCTATGGCATCGTCAAAATGCCCTTCAACAATAAGAACTTATATAATAGCACTCCAAGTAATTCTATTCTCAAAGGGAATTTGTCTAAACATGCATTGGAGCAAGGTTTCTATCTTCATGAATGGAACTCATGGAATCACTTCGTACGGGCTTCTTCTGCCTCTTTTATGCTTTAACAATCGTTATAATGTTTAAAGGATTGCCGTTTTTAGTCTCCTGCCAATTCGGACTAGAAAAGCTCGGTCAAAAACAAATTAAAAATATTTGTTGCATCACATGCGCTTCATGCGCAATTAGAGTGCGCCCCGGGCGCATTTAATTTTTGCCCGGTCCACATTTTCTTTCTTTTCGTAGTGCGCCTCAGGCGCCATTGAACGTGCCCCGGGCGCATCCTAGCTATTTTCTCTCATTTCGTAATGCGCATCAGGCGCATTTGAATTGCTCCTCGGGAACATTCACTTTTTCTCTTTTTATGTAATGAACCATAGAATTCCATGCCAACATGCATGCTCAAAAGTTCAAATTAAATGTTTTAACTGTGAACTCTATAATTCTAGTTCCAAAGACCAATTTATGCTTTCTCAATGGATGGTTGAGGCTCTAGATGGATTCACCACCGACTGGTTTGTAGTTGCAAAGGCAGACTGGAAACTGGTGTTTAATTGTTTCTTCAAACGGAAGAATTATTCATGGCCACGAAAAATTACTTTTAGCCGCAAAGAATTACTCTTGGCCGCGAATAATGACTCATGGTCTCGCAAGTCTTTGCGGCCAAGAGTAATTCTGTGTGGCCAAAAGTAACTCTTCGCGGCCACGAGAATTCAACGAGTAATTCTTGGCGGCAGGAGAGATTCTTCGTGACCACGAGTAATTCATCGCGGCCACGAGTAATTTTTCGCGGCCAGAAGTAATTTTTTATGGCCAGGAGTAATTTATCGTGGCTAAGAGTAATGAGCTTTATGTTGTTCCTTATTTAATATTTTACTTTAATTTAATTTTAATCACATGGGTTTTTGTAAATTAGGTAAAATATACAGTTAGACATAAAGGAGTGGAAATACCTTTTGAATTGGTCTCTTTGTTTTACTTCTAATTATTAGTAGCATGTTGTTGCATACTATCGGCAGAGAAAACTCACTTTAGCTTGATTATCTCCTATTTCTTCTCCTATATATCAGAGAATTTGGTTGTTTAAACTGCATAAAAAATCTAATCCCTTTTTTAATACACGGAAGAAAAACTATTATCAATATCTCTGTCTCTACCCTGCTTTACAAATATACACAGTGATTATCAAATATTTTCTATGTACTGCTTTTGTTCCGATTAATTACATCCAGCCATTCTTTTTTGATGTAGATTATATTTGCTACAACATTTTATTTGGATTTGGAGTGTCGGGAAACTACATGGTTTGTGAGTTCAATTCAATGCATAGTAGAGAACTTGAAGGTTGATGTATCTTGGGGAAGGAGCACCATTCAATCCAGTGCAAGAGAGGGTATGTCGTTTCTTAAGAGAGCACTATCACATACCTCGACCACCTCACAGGCTATTCTTATTCCTTTCTCTATCTATTTAACTTTGTGAATTTGATTGATGAATATTGTTTAGAATTATTATTCTATCAGAAAATTCCTATCGCATATATTTTCTCCAACACTTTGGTACAAGTTCGTTTTGGTAAGTTTCTTTTCATTAAGAAAAAAACAAACCGAAAAACATGGACCAAGGGGATATTGGATACCCTTGAGAGTTCAACACAAAAACCTGCCATGTACAAGACAAGGCTCAAACCAAAACAGAAAGAAGAAAAGAAAGAACGGAATTACATGGCTATAAAAGCAGAACAAAGGGAACTCAAGGGCTAGCAAAGACTTGCTGAAGCTAGAACCAACTCAATCACATTCCAAGCTATATTGACCTACAATTTGTTATCCAAGAGGACATAGAGGCTTTTCATCCGAGGAATGATATTCTCCAGAATCATAAGAGAGAATCCCAAACCATTTCTCAATAATGGGTAATTTCAAACAGCTTTGGATAGTTTGGATCACTCGGTTTTCTGTAATTCAGAGAATCCAATCCTTCCAACGGTAATAAGAAGATGAGATATGGAAAATAAATTTTAGTAAGTGTTAATAATGGGTACGTACCTTTGGATAACAAATTGTAGCATTGTGAATAGTTCACCTACCTAGTTCAAATCCGCGCTCACTGCTCACACTTTAAATAATTCAATTTTTCTTCCCCTTTTCTCTCCCCGTTCATAAATCTCTCCACTATTATGTAGTCTAAAAAACATCGGATCAGTACAATCCGTGCAAATTATAGAACTCATTATCGGAATATCTTGATCACCATGACCCCTAATAAAGGATGGGAAATCTACTGTCACGCTCTCAATTTTTAACATAAATATAAATGATTTTCATTTTTAAGACCTCACAAATTTTCAATACGATACCCAAAAGATTACATAATTTCCATTCCCATAACTATACTTTCAAGTCCAAAAGATTTCCAAAATAGTACATCATCGGCTCAACGGCCCCAAAACCAATATAAGTATCAAGTGTCATGAGAGTTAAGAGTTTACAAACATTATTTTAGTTACAAATGCATCTTTCAAAAGAAATTTACAAAGATGAATGAGTAACTCCTTTGGTTAGCTTTCAAAAGTATGTCCACAATCCAAGCACTCCAAGCATGCAATCTACTGCCCCGAATTAATACCTGAAAATGATGTAGGGTTTGAGCTACACTAGCCCAGTAGGAAACTCTAATCTAACAATATATGTAAATGAAATATAGGGATGATCAAATGATGATCCATGATAATAAGATTCGAAGAAAGGATGGTAACAACCACCAATAATCCAACGCTTTGTTTTCAGAACCAACCGTATGACTCGATGAGTAATCTTTAGAAGTACCACGTGTCCAATCGTGTCTCATACAAGTGTCTTGAGCCCTAGCTCCCGTCGGGCCAATTAAAGGACCCCGATGTTCTCTGTCAGACACCTTACCTATTGGGAGGTCCCGAAGTATCCAATACAAGCCTATAGCTCCTGCCAGGCCAATTAAAGGACTCTAATGTCCTCTGCTAGGCACTCACCCGTCGATGAGTCCTGAATGTCCACGTCATGTCTGTGATGTTTCAAAGTCCTTTTACCGTCATGTTCATATCGTTCAAACCCAACTTTGATAAATAAAGTGTTTTTGTGAAATTATGTCCAAACGAGCATTAGAGTTATGGAAACGTTCGATGAAGTCGTTAAATACGAGTAATCAAGTTAATGGTTACGCAGGAGGTGTTTGAGTAGGGTGGAAGTGATTGGGAACCAAATCGGTGAAGTATGAAACGAAACAACAAAAACTGTCCATAAGCAACATGTATCGATACCTAGCAAAATGGTATTGATACCAATGGACCAAGAAGCATTCCAGACGCAAGGGTATCGATACCCATGGAGGATGGTATCGATACCAGTGTGTTTTCTGGGTTTGGTAACACTGTTATCGATACCCAAGGAAAATGGTATCGATACCAAGGTTGTTCGAGCAGATTTTCTGCAGATTTTCATGGGTTTCTCAACTACATCAATCCCAACAACAACAACAACAAATGGCAAGATTCAAGCTATAGGAAACAAGTCATGAACATATATTGAAAGGTAGAATTCCCTGCCTCAAAGATTGAAGAATAAACTCAAAATTCCTCCAAGCCTTAGCCCCAAATCTTGAAACTGGATGAGATAAGCCTCCACCGAGCTCAATCCGACAAGAAACGAGCTCCACCACGAGAAGGAATGAAGGATTCGAGGTTGGATGTTGTGGGTTTGAAGTGGTTTTGGTGGTAAAATGAGTGAGAGTGAGAGGGTGAGAGAGGGAGCCGAGACAGAGAAAAGAAAAGGGGAAAGTTATTCCGTATGCATACACATATGATATATATATACATACACACACACACACACACTAGGCACACATCACACACTCACCCCTCAAGTGCAACATTTT
Organism: Rhododendron molle; assembly: GCA_025413875.1. Classification (NCBI taxonomy): domain Eukaryota; kingdom Viridiplantae; phylum Streptophyta; class Magnoliopsida; order Ericales; family Ericaceae; genus Rhododendron; species Rhododendron molle. The sequence goes on from CM046398.1 coordinate 53,991,208, forward strand.
AATACATTAACCCCAAATCTCAATATTCCAAATCGATTTCCTCCTTTTATTTCTTGTAAAACATTTAAATCAATTATACAAATTTATGAGTCTCTACACCTGCAACAATCTACAAGGCTAATTTAGCAATCTGATATTTAATAAATTCAGCAGTTACAATGTAATTGGGACACACGGACTAGCGAGGTGCCCAGAGGCTTCAAACAACCGAGTCGAATTGACGGCACAAACCAAGTAGAATATGTGAAAAAGCAGCAAAACCCAGTTTGTTACTTTGGTGTTTGTTTCCCACATCGACTAAGCAGAAAAAACGAGGAGAGAAAACACGACTATAAAACAAGTAGCCCAAGAGAAGAGAAGACATACCTTTCTCGGTCTTCTGGCTAAGATCAAGTGTAGTATCTGTTCTTATTAGTTTAATATCTAATATTTGGGCCATCGGCTCACTCTCTTTATTAAATTTATTTTTTGAGGGCAAGGGCTCACTACAGTAGCTTGCCTGGGCCTCTCATGTGTTGCCTTGGTATTGCACTATGGCCTTGGCCTGGCGCACCCCACCCAAACCAAGTTCAAAGCTTTCTGCTACTTCGTGTCTATCTAGAAACAAATCAGTTGGCTTGACATATGCAGATGTGTGTAATTGAGAAGTAGTATTTTGTCAACTGTTTAATTGCGGGGCTAGGTCTTTTCCTTATCAGTTTGTTTTGGTGGGACTGTTTTGAACTCGATCTGTAGTTTTCGTCACTTGGTCTTGGTTTTCATGAATTTAACTTAACCCCACCCCAAAAAAAAACCGACCCCGAAACTTTTGAATCATTTATACCTGCAAATCAAAACATATGTCAATGAAAATCTTCATGGATGGAACTCATGGAATCACTTCGTAGGGGGTTCTTGTACTTCTCTTATGCTTTAACAATCCTTGTAATGTTGCTTCTCTTATGCTTTAACAATCCTTGTAATGTTTAAATGATTGCCTTTTTTTAGTCTCATGCCACTTGAGTGTGCGCGGGCGCATCAACATGTCATGTCCAATTTGGTACAGTTGAATAAATTTTATATTCTACACGAGATTATGTAGGATTTTATCCTAGAAGAATTACATAATGACACCAATAAAAGTAATCAAATATTCAACCAAAATATATTAGAAAAGCCTATGGGGTGGTTGAGGCACGCGGAACCGAGTTCTCCCTTATGAACGATACACCTCCTTCTAAACCGGGTTGGATGATGTTATTTCCTCAAAATACACGATCTTATGATGTTATTTCCTCAAAATACACGATCTTTAAGTCCACTTTTATTTATTTATTTTTATTTTTTTTACAGTGAAGCAAAACTTTACAAACCGATTATTGCCCAACACTCAAATACTCTGAGAAATATATGATCACGATCGGTAGATAATTACGCACTAAACCAAACCTTGAAGAAGTTCCAGAAAGTTTTTTGTTTTTCTTTTTGTATTTTTCCTACGCTTTGATGAAGTTTGGATACTCTATGATCACTGTGAAGAACTTAAGCAAATAAGAAATACCTTAGAATAGTAATTTGATTACCAAATCGAACGTAGAACGTGTTTTAGCCTTAGTGGCTTCAACTATTTTTGCAGTTGTCTTGTTTTGATCCAATTTTTATGAACGAAATGCAAATATTTCTATGGCTAGATTCTGCCATCTTTTAGTACTTTAAAAACTCTATTTATTGATATACAATGGGTCTTGATCCAATTTAAAATGAGAAACATACACGCGTTTGACCGGAATGAATCATATTTTGACCCATCAAGGGTAACATGATCACTTCTTTTGATGTACAAATGATTTTTTATCCAAACTATTTGGAATAGAAATTAAATTGGACAAGCTTTCAAACAATTCAAACCACGCGCAAATTAAAGTTCGGGGGTGTCCGGGGCAAGTCCACAAAGTTTGAGCAGCATTAATGTGTCTCAGGCGCATTTCCATGTGCCCCGGGCGCATCTTGAACATTACACAATAAGTCCCAACTTTGCGAACTTGTCCCAGACACTCCTGATATCCAATTCGCTCGTGGTTTGAACCGTTAAAAAACTTGTCCAATCTATTTTTCTACCAAATTGGTTCGATGAAAAATAATGTGTATATCAAAATACATGACCATTTACCCTCAATTGGTTGGGAAAAAAATTATTTCAATAAAACGCTCGTATTGTTTTCATTTAAAACTAGATTAAGATCAATTATATAATAATAAATAAGACTTTCACTGTATTAAAAGACGATGAAAACGAACAATTAAAAAAATAAAGTTTTATTTATGCAAAGTTGGTTGAAGGGAGAGTGATTCAAAGATCATTTGAGCGACAAAGGCTAAAGTACGATGTCGAGCCCATTTATACATTCTAAGTTCCATTTGAGGCGCACATCCCCAGTTTTAGGGTACTCGTTCATTAATTCTATAAGAGTGCCCACAAGATTCATTGGGCTCTCCACACTTCATTAAATAATCAGAAACTGTTTCATCATCATGATTCACCCTTATTTAGCTAAAAAAAAAAAAAAATCAAGATTCACCCAAGGCAAGAAGTTTGGTGAGGGTGAGAGATAACCTGAGGGAGTCGAGCTCAGAGGGGTTCTCCTCAAGAGAGTTTTTTGCAATGTTTTTTTTTATCAGCATTATTTTTATTAATATCCGAATTCAAAAATCACGTCGGAAGGCTTCTCATGTTTGGAAAAGCATTTTTAAAACAAAAGATTTTGTTGTGAATAATCTGAAATGGTTAGTTGGTGATGGTAAGGACATTTCGTTTTGGCATGATTGGTGGTGTGGCAACTCTATTTTGGCTGATTCTCATGTTAATATTACGTCTGACCATCTTAAAGTTGTTGATTTTATTACTAGTTCTAAGGACTGGAATTGCACTCTTCTTAACCAAGTAATCAATGCTAATTCTTTGAGTGATATTACTAATGTCTTGATCCCCAGGAGAGCTATCATTAAGGATACCCCATGTTGGACTCTTTCCAGCAAGGGTAACTTTTCGGTTAAGTCTGCCTATGTTGCTATTTCTGATAATCCCCCCCTCTCCACTAGTTGGAAATGGATTTGGACTCTCAAGATCCCTGCAAAATTGAAGGGTTTTTTATGGATATGTATGCATGGCAAGCTTCTTACGAACCACCATCGTATGATCCGTGGGTTGGTTGACAATGATATTTGCCCTTGCTGTAACAACGCAAGGGAAGATTTGAAACACCTGTTTTTTGAATGTACTACGAGGGCTAATGTTTGGAATCATCTACCTAGTGTTCAGGTGCCCCAAACGAACAACTTGGAGGAGTGGAGGAATTGGCTGCATACCAACATCAACCATTCTAGTGCACAATCAGGGGGTTATCTTACTAAAGTGCTTACTTTAGTTACCTTGTGGAAAATTTGGTTAGCTAGAAATCGAAAAGTTTTTGACAATATCATGATTAATCCAGCTGAAATTAGTATTAGTAGTTCTATTTTTGCCTCTCAAATTTGTCACAGTTTCCTATCGATTTCTTGTATCAATCCCAGGCTTGTAAGACTAGTGTCTTGGAATTTTCCAGGAACAGGAAAACTCAAGCTTAACACAGATAGGAGCAGCCGAGGAAATCCTGGACCAGCGGGATATGGAGGAGTTTTTAGAGAAGAAAGAGGGCATTGGGTCCTTAGCTACCTGGGAAGATTAGAAGATTGTACGAGTCTTGAAGCTGAACTATGGGGATTATTTAGAGGCCTTGAGTTGATCCAAAGTCAAGGAATGGAGGCCATGGAGGTGGAGTCCGATTCAACAGCCGCAATTGCTTTGATCAATGGAGATCCCCCCGTTCATTCTCCTCACACAGTTATCATTAGAGAATGCAAAGCTCTTATGGCTGCCATGGGATGCACTCTGAACCACACGCTAAGGGAGGGAAACAAGGTCGCGGACAAGCTTGCAAATTTGGGAGTTGAGCAGGAAGAAAAAATGGTGTCTCACATTTCTCCACCAGATGATATAATCCCCCTTCTAGAGGCGGATATGAGAAGAGTGATTTTTGAGAGAGTGTAGTCTGTTTTATTTTTCCAGTTTACCAAAAAAAAAGGACAAGGGCAAATGAAAATGAAAATTAATTATTCTTCATAGCTACCCAAGACCCAATCGGTCAAAGACCAACAAAACCCAAAACCAACCCCACAACCATCTGCCAACCAGAGCCCTACACCTAATTGAATCCGAAATGCCACCGTCTCCGCCAGGAGGAACGTTGTGAACTTGTCGTATGTCGCCAATCCCAAAAATGCCTCGAGAGACTTAAGCCGCAAACATCTTGCAGCCCAACAAGGCGCCACCACCCGATGCCGCCGCCGTGCACCTTTGAACTTGCTGCTACCACTGAAACTACTGCTGCAGCCATGCCGTGAACCCACTGCCCGAGGTACCACCGCAATCGCCTCTGTTGCACTGCAGCTACCCAGCCCTCAACCACCATCAACACCACCTCAAAACCCCCAAAAAAAAACCCTGCAAAAAACTGCAGCACATGCTATTCGTGTGTGAGTTTTTTTGTAATATTATTGCGTATGATCCTATAATAGTTAAGTTTCTCTCAATTCGTTGTGTGAGTGTTTGGTTTTGATCCTCGACGCACTACACGACCGTGAGACATAGAGGATGTGATATCAATAAGGATTCTGTAGGTTAGGCTCTCTATGTCTCGAGACTTTCCAGAAAATTATTTTGTTCCTCTCACACCATATGTGGTAGACATACGGTTGCTGAAAGAGAGAACTTGAGAAAGTATTTAGCCATGGTCGAAGACCTAGCCAGGCTTCTCATCCAAGGAATGATATAGCTGTCATTATCGAAATAACTTGATCATCATGTTTTAAGGGAAGGAAGAAAAAAGAGAGTAGCAAGATGTTCAACCTTGACCTGAATAAAGGATGGAAAACCTGCAGCTATCTACAAGGCTAATTTTGCAATCTGATACTCAATAAATTCAGCAGTTACAATGTAATTGGGACACACAGACTCGTGAGGTGCTCAGAGGCTTCAAACAACAGAGTCGAACTGTTTGCACAAACCAAGCAAAATATGTGCAAAAACAGCAAAACCCAGTTTCTTACTTTGAGATTTGTTTCCCACGTCGACTAAGCAGAAAAATGAGGAGAGAAAGCGCGACCATAAAATAAGCAGCCCAAGAGAAGAGAAGACATGCCATTCTTGGCCTTTTGACTAAGATCAAGTGTAGTATCTGTTCTTATTAGTTTAAAATATCTGATATGTGGGTCATTGGCTCACTCTTTATTAAATCAATTTTTTGAGGAGGAGGGGTCTCTCATGCGTCGCCTTGGTGTTGCACTATTGCCTTGACCTGTGTCACCCCACCCAAACCAAGTTCAAAGGTTTTTGCTATTTCGGATCTAGAACCAAATTAGTTGGCTTGACATATGCGGACAGATGTGTGTAAATGAGAAGTAGTAGTATTGTCAACAGTTTAATTGCGGGCTGAGGTCTTTTTTCCCTATCAGTTTGTATTGGCGGGTCTGCTTTGTGAACTCTGTAGTTTTTGTAACTTGGTTTTGGTTTTGATCATGAATTTAACTTACCCAAAGCAAAAAATACAAACTGACCCCAAAAATACGAAAGAGAGCTCCATGAGAATCAAGAGCACAGTAACCCCAGGTCCAAGAACTGCATATTATTTGCATTTTTCAACCATTTCTAAAGTTTTAAATCATGTATATATACCTGCAAATCAAAATATTATGTCAATGAATTCTTCATGGATGGAACTCATGGAATCACTTCGTACAGGCTTTTTGTGCCTCTCTTATGCTTTAATAATCCTTATAATGTTTAAAGGATTGCCTTTTTTTAGTCTCTTGCCCGGGCCCATCCACATTTTCTCTCTTTTCGTAATATTCCCCAGGCGCAATTGAATTACGTGCCCCGGGCGCATCCTATTTTGTATCATTTCTTTATGCGCCTCAGGCGCATTTGAATTGCTCCTCGGGAGCATTCACTTTGCTGCATCACATGCGCCTCAAGCGCAATTTGAGTGCACCCCAGGCACATCCACATTTTTTGTCCTTTTGTAATGAGCCTCAGGAGCAATTGAACGCGGAGCTCCATGAGAATCACGAGCACACAGTGCCCCCAGGTCCAAGAACCACATATTACTTGCATAATTTCAACCATTTCTAACTTTTGAATCATATATACCTGAAAATCAAAACATATTTCAATGAAATCTTTATGGCTGGAACTCATGGAATAACTTTGTACGAGCACTTCGTATGGACTTCTTGTGCCTCTCTTATGCCCTTTAACAATCCTTATAATGTTTAAAGGATTGCCTTTTTTTAGTCTCCAGTCAATTCGGACTAGAAAAACTTAGTGAAAAAACAAATTCAAAATATTAGTTGCATCACAAGCGCCTCAAGCTCCATTCGAGTGCGCCCCAAGCGCATTTAAGTTGCGCCCAGGCGCATCAACATGTCATGTCCACTTTGGTGCAGTTGAAAAATTTTACATTCTATGCGAGATTATGTAGAATTTTATGCTAGAAGAATAGCATAATGACCCCAGTAAAAGTAATCAAATAGTCAACCAAAATATATTAGAAACATCTGTGGGGTGGTTGAGGCAAGCGGAACTGCGCTCTCCCTTATGAACCATACAGCTCCTTCTAAACCGGGTTGGATGATGTTATTTCCTAAAAAATACAATGATCTTTAAGTTCACTTTTTTAACAGTGAAGCTAAACTTTACAAACAGATTATTGCCGTTCACCCAAATACTCTGAGATATATATGATCACAGAACCAAACCTTGAAGAAGTTTGAGTCAGTGTAGATAATTACAGAACCAAACCTTGAAGAAGTTTGAGTCAGTGTTTTGTTTTTCCTTTTGTTTTGTTCTCAAAAGGAGATGAAGGAGCTATTTATTCTCAAAGTCTTTTTCCATCCCATATTCCCACCTATTAGCATACCCATACATAATTTATAGGGGAAAAAATTTAGTGCTGAGCGGGTACCACGTGGAATATACCCACCCGACACCGAAAAATTTCTCAATTTGTACAGATCTAAAGAGGAATGGGTTGACATAAATAGTACTCATTGTTAGAGAATCATTACCAATGCAGAGAGTTTTTAGAAGTAGAACACGCAGAATATTTTCCTCAATGATGAAACGGTTTTTCCGACCCTTTGATGAAGCGTGGATACCCTATGAACACTATGAAACACTTAAGGAAATAAGAAATACCTTAGAATAGTAATTTGATTACCAAATCGAACGTACAACATGTTTTGGCCTTAGTGGTTTTGACAATTTTTGTAGTTGTCTTGTTTCTATCCAGTTTTCATGAACAAAACGCAAATATTTTTATGGCTAGATTCCACCATTTTTTTAGTACTTTCAAAACTCTATTTATTGATATACAATGGGTCTTTATCCAATTTAAAATGAGAAACATACACGCATTTTACCAAAATGAATCATATTTTGACCCATCGAGGGTAAAATGGTCTCTTCCTTGGATGTACAAATAATTTTTATCCAAACTACTTGGACTAGAAAGTAAATTGGACAAGCTTTCCAACAGTCCAAACCACGTGAAAATTGGAGTTCAGGGGTGTCCGGGGCAAGTTCGCAAAGTTTGACATGTTATGCAGCATCAATGCACTGCAATGCGCCCCGGGCGCATCATGTTGCATAACAAGTCCAACTTTGCAGACTTGTTCCAGACACTCCCGAACTCCAATTTACTCATGTTTTGAACTTTTAGAAAGCGTGTCCAGTATACTTTCCTACCGAATTGGTTTCGATGTAAAATAATGTGTACATCCAAATACATGACCATTTTACCGTCAATTGGTCGAAAAACACATTATTTCAATAAAATGCTCGTATCGTATTCATTTTAAATCAAATTAAAACCAATTATATAATGATGAATAAGATTTTCTCAAAATTAAAAGTTGAAGGAAACAAACAATTAAAATAATAAAGTTCATTTCTGAAAAGTTGGTCGAAGGGAAACCGATTCAAAGATCATCGGAATGATAAAGGCTAAGGTACATTTTTGTGCCCATTTACACATTCTAAGCTCCATTTGACGCACACATCCCTAGTTCTAGGTTATTCATTCATTCTGTAAGAGAGTGTCCACAAGGTTCATTGGGCTTTCCACACTTTATTAAATTATCATAAATTGTTTCATCATCAAGATTCAACCAAAGGGAGACTTATGGTGAGGGTGAGAGATAACCAGATGGCCGGAGTATAGCTCAGAGGGTGCTCCTCTGGAGAGTTTTTTTTTTTTTAATGTTATTGCGTATGATCCAATAATAGTTAAGTTTCTCTCAATTCTAGACACGAGTCCACTAGATGAGCTTTAGTACAAGTTTGTTTTGGTAACTTGCTTTTCATTAAGAAAAAAACAAACCAAAATACATGGACCAAGGGTTTATTGGATATCCTTGAATGTCCAACACAAAAACCTGTCATGTACAAGACAAGGCCCAAACCAAAACAGAAAGAAGAAAGGAATTAGAGGGCTAACTATAAAAGTAGAACAAAGGGAACTCATGGGGTATGTGGAGACTTGTGAATTTATTAAATTTCGGAAATCGTTTATTTCGTAAAGTAGTTGTATTGTTAGTAAAATCACTTGTATGTCGTGGGGTGTATGGGGATACGTATTCTGGTGTGTATTGGACTCTTGAAGGATGGTAAAATGTTAGTTTTGGTGATATATTGATGTTGGGAAGTGTTGGTATCAAGTTGGGTTCGTTCCGGAGTCCGTTGTAATTTTTCACTTTTCTGCCTTGTTGGTACCAGTACTGGCCGTTTCTCAGTACAGGTACCTACTGTCCAGTGCATGTTTAAATTGGCACTTTGAAGGCTTTGGTACCGGTACCCCCTTTTTCCCAGTACCGGTACCTGCTGCGTTTTTCTGCACTTTTTCAGCACGCTTTTGGGACATTATAAATACCCCCTTTTGTCATTTCTCACCCCAAAACTCATGAACCAGACCTGGAAAACCCTCCTCTCGCCTACCTAACCTCAATCTCACCCAAAACTCTCGATTTCAACCGCAAATCTTCAAGATCCTCGGGTTTCCAACTTCAAATCACTCGAATCTTGCATTTTGGAGAACAAGGGGTAAGTTTGTGTCCATGTTTTCACTTCTTAGACTCTCACCCACGTTTTTCCCTCTCTCCTCTCGATTAATTGTTGATCTTTACTTGTTGTTCATGTTTTTGGGCTTTATCTACTCTAGATCTTGTACCTAAGCTCGGGTGAGGCTTGTCTTTGGAGGATTCTCGCTTATTGCTTTCGGTAGACTTAGGGTTTTGCTCAAAACCCATCTTGGTAGGGATTTCTCTCTTCTTTTACATGTCTTGTGGTGATTATGCATGAATACGAGTGTTTATTTGTCGTAAATGGTCGAATGGAATGCTTTATGGCTTGTGGATCGTGTATTTCTTGAATATGGAATTTGTAGTCTTGAATGCTATGGTCCTTGGCCATTTGGGATGTAGTAGATTGTGTCGATGTGTGTAGAATGAGATTATGGTGTTGACTGTGACGATAGTGTGATTGTCGATATGAAGTGAAAATGGAGTTTATTGTGACGCAAGGGGTGGTAACACAAAATCGCAAGGGGTGAAGTATATTGTGACGCAAGGGGTGGTAACACAAAATTGCAAGGGGTGGAAATTAGTTGGAGGAAGTGTGAGTGTGTGTACGTGTGTGTGTGGCTATATGTGTGTATTGCTATGATACTTGCCGAGGGTGTTGATGTGCATCGTTTGAATTTGTTACCTAAATTGATTCGCCTTATCCATGTTTATCGTCTCATTGCATGTAGATTTTGTAGAGAATTTCCTACTGGGCTAGTGTAGCTCAATAAAATCCTTCTTTTCAGGTTCAAATGCCGGTCCATAGCGTGTATGCACCGGGTGTTAAGATGTGAAGACTTTTTGGAAGCTAATCGCATTTTAGTTACTTAATCATCTTGTGGCGGTCTCCTTTTGATTAGATGAATATGTAACTAAATCTTTTATTAAATTTCTTTTGACTAGACCGTATGTAACTCAAGAACTTGTCTTTAATTTTCAATTTGGGGCCGGTGTGCCAACATTGTATATCTCTGAATTTGGAGAACTTGTTTTGTAAATTTAAACAGGTGGAAATGCTCTTTTTGGGTTTATAGGCCGTATGTGAGGTTTATTTATTGAAATGGTGTATATAATTATGTCGAAAATCGAGGGCGTGACAGGGTAGCAAAGACTTCCTGAAGCCATGACCAACACAATCACATTCCAAACTATACAAAGCTGCTTATTGAACTCAATATTGGGTAGTCTTCTCCCAGAGGACATAGAGGATTTGACGTCAACAAGGATTCTGTAGCTTAGGCTCTCTATGTCCGGGGACCTTGCCTAGAAAATTACTGTTTTGTTCCTTTCACACCATATGTGGTAGACGGTTACTAAAAGAGAGAACTTAAGAAAACATTGGATTTGTACAATCTGTGCAAACTATAGCACTCATTATCGAAATATCTTGATCACCATGTTTTAGAGGAAGGAAGAAAAAAGAGAGTAGCAAGACGTTCAACCTTGACCCCTAATAAAGGATGGGAAACCTTCATCTATCTACAAGGCTAATTTAGCAATCTGATACTCAATAAATTGAGCAGTTACAATGTAATTGGGACACACGGACTCGAGAGGTGCTCAGAGGCTTCAAACAACCGAGTCCAACTGACGGCACAAACCAAGCAGAATGTGCAAAAGCAGCAAAACCAAGTTTGTTACTTTGGAGTTTGTTTCCCACATCGACTAAGCAAAGTAATGGGGATTGAAAATGTGACTTTAAAATAAGCAACCCAAGAGAAGAGAAGACGTACCTTTATCTGATATATTAAATTAATTAATAATTTTTTGAGAGGGGAGGGCCCACTACAGTAGCTGGCTACTAGGGCCTCTCATGCGTTGCCTTGGTGTTGCACTACTGCCTTGGCCTACCAACCAAACCAAGTTCAAAGGTTTTTTGCCAATTCGTGTCTAGAACCAAATTAGTTTGCTTGACATTTGCAGATGTGTGTAAATGAGAAATAGTATTTTTTCAGTTTGTTTTCAAGTTGTGAACTCTGTAGTTTTCGTAACTTGGTTTCATGAATTTAACTTACCCAAAAAAAAAAAAAAAACCCGACCCCAAAATATTAAAAATTCTACACTAAATTGCTCTCTCTACACACTCTCTTCCTAGAATGGCAAACTGATATTTTGTTATTCCACAGAAATAGAATATTAGTCCTTGGTTCTTTTACATTTGCTAAGTGGATATTCTATCTGTCTTCGTGCACAAACGAAGACAGAAAGGACCTAGAGTTCGAATTTGTTTTATCTTGAAGATGGATTTGCTGTAACCTGGTGCACAACTTCTGGTGGGGACGACTACTGTCTTTAGGACAGTGTTCTCCTAACGCAACTCGAATAGTTTCTATCGCTTCCAGATTTTGCAAGAGACGACCCCATCACTTTCATCTTTTTGAAGACTGGATTTCCAACAGTAATCTAATTGGAGATCGATCCAAGTTGTTCAATGAAATATTCATGGATGGAACTCTTGGATTCCCTTTGTATTGACTTCTTGTGTGTCTCTTTTGCTTGAAAAACCCCTATACTAATGTTTAAAGGCTGGCCTTTTATAGTCTCCAGCCAACTTGGACTAAAAAAACCATTGAAAAAATATGCATCACATGCGTCTCAGGTACATTTGAATTGCGTCCCGGGCGTGCATATTGCTTTGCACTCTTTTCGTAAGATGCATTTAACTTGTGCCCCGGGCGAGCCTCAGGCACATTTGAATTGCTCCTTGGGAGCATTCACTTTTTTCTCTTTTGATGTAATGAACCATTGAATTCCATGCATGCCAACATCCAGTGGCTCACAGATTTCAAGAATTTGAAGGTGCGATTGATTTCAAGAAACAAACCCATGCATCGATCATTAGGCTTCAATGCAGTTCCACCTCAGCTTCTTCATCAAATCGTTGTCGTTCATACTAACTAGCGTAGTAGCCATCATTTTTAGGTTCTAAATCTGAGAGCCATTTTGCTACATATATTCCCCCCATTTTTGGTTCCCATGAACTCTACAGGCTGTCAAAAACGCTCCTAAAATCTTACCACATGGAAAAGTCACTAGTTTCAGAATCATACCAAATGCCCATTCCCAGACCGGCCAAACAAATCCTCATGGCATAAAAGACTCTAAAGCCTTCACTTAGAAGGCCAGAGTGGCTACAAGTAGATAATAAGCTCAAGATCGAAGGTCATACTATTTGGCTCCATACTTTCTTCCACCATTTGACGAAAAAATTGCAGGGTTTCGAAACCTAGCCCATGTGCTCCAAAGCCCTCAATCATCGATTTCCGTGTCACGAGTTCTCTATTTATCACCCTGTCACAACATAGTCTAGCATAAGAAATGCTTCCGCATCGATCATGTGTACATGTTTAGGATAAGCATGGATACACTGGGATGATTTGGGATTATCAGTAAAACTGAAACTGATTTAACAATCCTCATAAGGTTCGGAAACTATGGGGTCCATGATCTCCGACACAACTTGCAAAGCATTGAAGAACAAATTATGAATCATGTATACCTGAGAATCAAAACGTATGTCAATGAAATTTTCATGGATGGAACTCATGGAATCACTTCGTACGAGCTTCTTGTCCCCCTCTTATGCTTTTACAATCCTTATAATGTTCAAAGTATTGCCTTTTTTTAGTCGTCTGCCAATTCGAACTAGAAAAGTGTTGGGATTCTCCCATGTGTGTGAAGCACAGGATAATTTCCCCATTATTACGCACTGTCTTTCTATTTCTCTTTTATGTATTTAGATAAGAGAGAGAGGCTGTGTGTGTGAGACACCAGTGAGAGTGGCGTCCGGAGGGGGAGCCGGTTGTGGCTCCCTCAGAGTGGGAGAGCACAATGTGAGGGAGAGAGTGAGGAGAGTGCGGGGGCCAGTTGTGCCATCCCAGAGTGGAACCGGTTGTGGTTTCCAGAGAGTTTTTGTAACTTGTATGTGTGTGTGAATATATACAAAGTGATTTTTCTCTCAATCTTGTGTGTGTGTTGTGTGCGTAGAGGTGTGGATCGGGGTCGGGTCTTGACCCAAATAAAAACTCAGTAAGAAACAACTTAACAACATTTGTTGCATCACATGCGCCCCAGGCGCAATGTGCTCCCGGTGCATTTAAGTTGCACTCGGGCGGGTCCACATTTTCTCTCTTTCTGTAATGTGCATCGGGCGCGTCCTATTTTCTCTCATTTCGCAATGCGCTGCAGGCTCATTTGAATTGCTCCTTAGGGGCATTCACTTTTTTTCTCTTTTGATGTAATGAACCACTGAATTCAAAGCCAACATGCACGAAAGTGGGAAAATGTTTTAACTGTGAACTCCATAATTCTGGTTCCAAATACAAATTCCCTTTGTGTCACTTGGGAAAGTCGTAAGTGGATCATTAATGTAGAGACTCGCGAATTTATTTTACTTTCGGATATCGTTTAATGAAAAAAAAACGTATTATTAGTAAAGATGTGCGTATATTTGTGGGAGTGTACGGATATACGTATTCGGATGTGTATCGGACCCTAGGAAAGTGGTAAAATGTTAGTTTTGATGTTGTGTTGATGTGTGAAAGTGTTGGTATCAAGTTGGGTTCGTTCCGGAGTCCGTTGAAATTTTTCACTTTTCTGCCTTGTTGGTACCGGTACTGGCCGTTTCATAGTACCGGTACCTACTGTCCAGTGCACGTTCAAATTGATATTTTGAAGGCTCCAGTACCGGTACTAGGAATCGCCCAGTACCGGTACCTACTGCGTTTTTTTGCAAATTGCAGCACGCTTTTTTGGACTCCTATAAATACCCCTCATTTACCTTTTTCACATTCAAGCACCACGAAAATAGATCTGAAAACCCCCTCTCACCTACCCAACTCCAATCTCACTCAAATCTCTCGATTTCTACCTCAAATCTTCGAGATCTAAGGGATTCCTCCCTCAAAATCACTTGAATCTCATGTTTAGTGAACAAATGGTAAGTTTTGTGTTCTTGATCTTCCTCTTTGATGCTCTATCACGTTTTTCTCTCTCTCCTCTCGATTACTTGTTGATATTTGCTTGTTTATCATGTTTTTGGGTTGTATTTGTTCTAGATCTTGTATCCAAGCTCGGGTGGAACTTTTTTGGAGGATTCAAGCGTTTAGCTTTCGGTAGACTTAGGGTTTTGCTCAAAACCCATGTGGTAGGGATTTCTTACTCTTGTTTTGCGTTTATGTGATGGTTATGTACTTAGATCGTGTTTCATTTCGTGCTTGAGGTTGGGTTCTACGTTTCGGTTGAATTTGGGATTTTTTGCCCGTTTTTGAGTTTCAGCCCAACTTCGAACAGTCATAACTTCTTCGTCCAAAGTCCGTTTCATAAAAATTTTATGTCGATTCGAAGGTCTTGAAGTCAACTTTCATTTGCCGCTAGAATTACCTAAAAACTCTTAGTACACAGAAAGTTATGACCATTTGAGTAGAGGTGTGTCGAGCTGTCAATATCGGTTGGTTATTTCTAAGATTGTTTCGTTCTGTGTGATGATTCCTTATATGATTAAAGCATGTTTAAGTCACTCTCGAGTATGGTTGCTTGTGTCTTATGACTCGTTGTTCGATGTTAGCTCTTGGAACTCGTTAGAGTATGATGTTGATATGGTTGGTTGGAGACAGTACCAAGGTTGATCGGAGTACCGTGTGCGGTTAGGGTTTAAGTGGTGAATATTACGATTAGACATGAATTTGTTTAGTGATCCGATGGGACGTGTTTATAAATTGTAAAGCATTGCATGATGATAAATGAAGTGAGGTGAACTTGGAAAAAACATTGTCTTCATGTATTTGGGTTGATTATGCGTGTGTGTATGTCTTAGTTGAGAGTTTTTAAATTGAGGGTCCTACTACGCAAGGGGTGGTAGTGCGGAGACTTTAGAGGGCCCGTAACGCAAGGTGTGGAAGAGCGGAAACCCAGGTGGAGAGAATTCACTATATCGTACGCAAGGGGTGGTGATATAGTTGAATGTCTCGCCGGAGAGAATTCATTATATCGCACGCAAGGGTTGGTGATATAGTTGAATGTCTCGCTGGAGAGAATTCATTGTATTGTTCGCAAGGGGTGGTGGATACAGTTGAATGTCTCACATGATGAAGAGAATTTTGGTTGACCTTAGAGGTCTATGTTGATGTTGGGAATGAATGTGCTTGGGATTGTGATTGTCGAAAAAGAGAATGAAAGGTTGATTTTATCAAAGTTTTATTAAAGAAAGCAATTTGAGTTAAAACTCCTCCGGTATTCTTGAGCGAATCAACGGAGCTTGACCCGTGGTGGTCTTGTGTTTTCTTGAAATTGTTTTGGAAATTCAAATGGGAAGTTTTATGAATGAGGCTTTACGGTAGATGGTATGAAATGAGATGGTGTCTGTGGCATTCGTTCGGAAAATTATTAGATGGCTGAACCATGATTGTTATTTGATCGATTGATATGAGTTTTGATGCTACTTCTAGTTGACGTGTGGATGGTTAGGGTTATCTCTAAAATGTCCGAAATCTCGAAGTCTAAATTTGTTAGTTCATTGCGGTAATCCCTCTTGTGTCTTATGTTTGTTTGTTGAGTCTCATTTGCGTTTGGTTCATAATTCATCGTATTTTCATATAGCTTCAGTATAGAATTCTTTACTGGGCTAGTGTAGCTCAACAAAATCCTTCTTTTCAGGTTCAAGTCCCGGTCTATAGCTCGCATGCATTGAGTGCTTGGATGAAGAAGAATACTTTTTGGAAGTTAACTTCATTAGTCACTTAACCTCTTTGTAATGATTATCCTTTGGTTAAAGATGGCTATGTAACTAATAACTTTGAAATTTCTTTTGACTAAACCGTTGTAAATTCAAGGAAAACTTGTTCGTACTTGTACTTAAGTCAATTTGGGCCATGGTGCTAGGGATGTATTTTCCTAAACTTGGGGACTTTGTTTGTAAATTAAACAGGTGGAAGACTCTTTTGGGTATTATCTATGATATGCGAGAGACTTTTATTAAAAATGAATTATTTATTTATGTTGAAAATCGAGGGCGTGACAATTAATCAGCTGATATTAATTGTTGAAGGAAAAGATATTTGAAAGCATGACAATAAGTTGTAACATAGCGGCATTTGTAAACGGATCCTTCACATACAGTACCCAGTACCCTTCTTACAATTTTTTTTTTGTTGCTTATCCACTTTTTCTTCCCCACGATGTACCCTTATCGAGCTTTTATAAAATCATCTTTTGCCAAGCAAAAAAAGAACTATGCCAAACTGTCAAATAAATTAATGTGTTTGAAATCGGAGAGAGGTCATGCAGGCAAAGGTTGTGGCAAAATTGTTGCAGAGTCAGATAATGGTTGATGCAATATTTATTGCTTTCATGGGAAATCAAAAGTCACAATCCATCATGACAATTGGCAAACAATATCTTAAGTGTAGTTAACATGATCTTGAAAACTTTAAGGTCAACAAAACATGATCTTGAAAACTTTTATAGTTACCATACATGTATGTATTACCAAGTTTCAGATTTCCAGTGAAAAGAAACAAAAGGCTTAAAAAGCATCAAATGTAAACAACAACTTGAACATTACTAAGTGTAATAGCAAGCATTATTGGGTTCCAAATCCAAGAGCCTTCAGCTACATATTCCCCTTCTTTTTTTTTGTTCCTATTGAACTCTACAGGCAACCAATAGCGCTCCCCAAATACTACCTCATAGAAAAGCCACTAGTTTCAGAACCATACCGAAAGCCTCGTTGAGCTTCCCAAACTGACTCCACAAATCCACGATAAAAGGGTAATGATTTAGATCAGGTTCCATTCCGAATCTCTATTTCATGGCATAAAAGACTCTACAGCCTTCACTCAGAAGGAAGGCCAAGATTGGCTACAAGTAGATAATAAGCTCAAGAAGGTCAATACTATTCTGCTCCAGTCCTTCTTCCTTCATTTGACAAACAATTTGCAAGGCTTCGAAACCTAGTCCACGGGCTCCACAGCCCTCAATAACCAATGTCCATGTCACAAGTTCACTATTTAACATCCTATCAGCCATAGTTTCAAGTCGTCAATATTAGTATACACAATGATGGGGCATTTAAAGATGAGATATCGGCTACAGAACTCATCAAAAGAAAGAAAGAAAAAAAAAAGAGATATCAGCCACAGGTTCTAGACTTCCATTGCCCATTTGCCGGAACAATTCTATGGTATTCTCAAAATGGAGGGCATTTTGAGTATGATTCTGAAACTAGTGGTACTTGTGGGCAGCATGCCCGGGAATTTTCGGATTCCAAAGGCAAGGCCCGTAATCGAGGGAGCGCGAGCGGAGAAGCCGGCGCTCGTAAATACAGAGAGTCGCCACTCGGGTTTGAAGGTCCGACACCCAAGGAACCGTATTTCGAAGCACCTGCCGCGCTGTTTGAATTGAAAAAGTGAAGGAAACCAGTCCGTCATAATCATATCTGGGTTCGGGAGCCAGGTTACGAGAGGGGAAGGGTTTTAAGGCACCCCTCTCGCCCAATCCGGAGATCGGTCTCTACTTAGGCATTTTGAAAACATTGCGATTCTTCTTTTATTAATCAATTTTTAGCCAATTAGGGCGGGGGAACAGTTTAATGGGGATTAAAGCTGTAACAGTTTGCAAGATATGATGGATGGCATGAATGAGCAGTTAGTATAGGATGAGAACAGACTGCTGTGAGATTTTACAGGCTGAGCCCACAACCCACAGCTCTTATCCTCAAACCTTCTGGGCTCTGGAAGGACCAGTGCACACCCAGAACAAACCAAGCAGTTTATAGCAGTTATAATATACAGTTTAAAACAATTCTAAAAGGCTATAGAGCCATAAAATTTCTAAAAACACCTCTTAAACAGTGAGGGGACAAAAATAGAGGCCTAAAACCAAGTTAAACATGCATGGCAAGCTACTGGTCCGGGACGAACCATCGCGCGAGGGTTCTTAGTGGACCACGAGGGTTTGCGCCCTGGCTCACGACGGTTGCGCCCTGGCGCAATGGTCAACTCTCCATTTGACCATCGTGCGATGGTTCCAGTATGTCGCGCGAGGGTTCAGATCACCTTCCAGTGTTTGGTTTTGCTCATCCTGGATTCTGGGATAGGTCCAGAATGATCCCAGGGGTGCTCCAAAATAACAGATTGAAATACAGCAAGCAGTTTAAGCTAAGGAAAACAGTAAACTGGTTGTTTAGCATGCAACACAGTGATCTACACCTAAACACATGCTTCAAAACAGTAAGAACTATTTATGAAACACAAAGAACAGGATACCCTTCCCTACGAGGTTCATCATCACACTGACACAAAGTGTCGCGCGAGTGTTAGGAACCATCGCGCGAGGGTTCGTGCTCTACTGCTTCTTGGAACTTTGCTGGTTTTAGGGCCAGGAAGGGTATTGATTACCAGCCTTGGCCCTGCCAGCCCCCTCAGGGATCAGAACAGAGAGCAGAACAAAGGTAAGCTATACCTTTAGTTCTTTTGAGTTTGAAAGGTGTTTGAGCTTTGAATTGAATTGAGATTGAACAAGGTGGTAGAGCTTGTAAAATGAGCGTATGGAAGTGGTTTGAGTGAGGGAGTATCAAGGGTATTCAAAGTTGTATAGCCCTTTTTGCACTTGAACTTTGGTAGTTTCTTTCTTCTTCTCTTCTTTTGAACCATAAATTGTTAACCCTTTTTTTGGAACCCTTGATAATGAAGCACCATGGGGGGTATATATAGGAGGAGTGGTGGAAATGGTGTATGGAGGAGAAAGAACCAACCAATTTGGCTTGGTGGCCAAATTGCCTCTTTTGGAAAGGTGGCAAGGAGAGAAGCCCAGCCAGTCCACGAGGTCTAGATTTGGTTACTTGGTGATTAAGCTGCCCAGCTGAAAAAGGTGATAGGGACAGCTTAGAACCGTCGCGCGAGGGTTCTCCCCTGGCGCGCAATTGTTGCGCCCTGGCGCGAGATGGTCAACGGTCAAACTTTGACTGTTGACCACACCTGGCAGCTTGACCCTCGCGCGATGGTTCTAAACCCTCACGCAACAATTGGTTTTTGGGCTTTCTGATGTGGTTTAGGCTAGGTTAGGTTCAAGGGCTCTTCAAACACTCAAAGCTCAAACACTCGACATTCCCGAGGTGTTCTTGATCCGTTTCATCATCGGAGAATCAAAAACCGTAAGTAAACGAATCTAGAAGTTCAGATCTGGGTGTCTATAGTACTATTCTTAAAGGGAATTTGTCTAAACAATTTGAACTGCTCTATCCATGTATCCACACTTTGCATAAAAATCAAAGGAATGAAGTTTGGAGAACATTGTGATAAAGTCCATTTTCAGTAGAAAAACCGTGCAATTTTTGCCTTGAAAACGATTACCATTCTCCCAAGAAGCTGAAAATACTTCGTACGGGTTTCTTGGGTCTCTCTTATACTTTAACAATCCTGAAAATGTTTAAACCGAAAATAATTTGGGGAAATGCTATATATTTTAGTCTAACTCGACCACATTACAATGTATCGAGATCATTCTCTGCTCGTGAATAAAGAAACAAGAACTACGTATTTGAGTATCGAATGAAACTTAGAACGTGTTCTAGCCAACTGGCTCCAAAGATTTTTTGCTAGCCTTCTTTCTTGCCATTTATTATAAACAAAACTTGAATGTCTTTGAAGTTGGATTTCACCATCTTTTAGTACCTCAAAAACTCTATTTATTGATATATAATGGGCCTCGATCCGATTTAAAATGAGTGACATGCGAGAATTTTACCGGAATGATTTTTTTTGGAACCACTTAGAATAAATTAATCACGTCGTTTAATGTACAAATTTTATGGGATCGAAAATACAAGAGTTAAAAAGCAAATTGAACAAGCTTTCTAATGGTTCAAACCACGCGGAAATTGGACTTCGGGAGTGTTCGGGGCAAGTCCGCAAACTTCGACAAACTTTGCAGCTTCATTGCGCCCCAGGCGCATGTTTATGCGCCCCAGGCGCACAGCAATGCGCCCGGGCGCATCCTCCACGCTACACAATAAGTCAAACTTTGCGAGCTTGCACCGGACACTCCCGAACTCCGTTTTGCATGTCGTTTGAACCATTAGAAAGCTTGTTCAATGCACTTTCAAACCAAATTAGTTTGGATCAACAAATATTTATACATCAAAAGACGACACCATTTTACTCTCGGTGGGTAGAAAAAACTATTCATTTTGGTAAAACGCTCCCATCTCTCCAATTTTTAATCGATTGTGACCAATTATACAACGATTAACAAGGTTTCTGAAGTATTTGAAGGTAACTAAAACAAACAATGAAAATGATAAGTTTATTTTTTGAAAAGTTGGTCAAAAGGCGGGCGATTCAAAGCTCACCGGAGTCAAAGAAGCTAGAAAACGTTTCCACGCCTATCTACACATTCTAAGTTCTATTCAACATTAACATCCCTAAGTATAAGTTATTCTTCAATTCCGTTACAATTTCACAAAGTTCATAGCTCTTTTCCGCACATTATCAAGTCGTCAGAAATTGTTTCATCACAAGGAATATTCCCCGATGGCAAGACTTGTACATTTATGAAGCCAAATTTGATCATCTACGCTACCACTGCTATCAGAATTTAACAACCGCTCTTTCATCCCTTTAGTACAGTTGCCATCTTCTCAATGATATAAGTTCATTACTGTATTTTTTCGTCATCTTCACCCAATCAATTGACACACTATTACCACAACAACCTCTCAAGTATAACACCGCCGTCACTTCCACTCTTATTTCACCAGCACCTAACACACTAAATAAGTTTAAAATGATTGCAGTATTAATATCTACCGCCTTCTCTACGAGGACTTGATAACCACTAAAGAAAAAACACATGTAGATTATTTGTCAATTTTAAGAAGTTGAGAACTTTTCCTAATTTGTTTGGATTTATAGTTTTTTCAAGCTTAACGCTCATCGTAAACACTTCAAAACTACCGCTACCCCGAAACAACATTCACAATATACTCAATTCAAAAAGGCGGAGAGTTTTCAATTCAAGTTTCTTCGCTTCGCCATATCATTATTCCTACGACAATCGCAACCACCACAGCCACCACCAACATAAAAATCATCGAGAAATTCTTACTTTAAGAAAGTTTGAGAAATATGACGTTTTGTATTTTTAAGAATTTTTCAAATCACCTCACAACCACCTTAACCATGATGCATGGCCACCGCCGAAGCTCCAAAAAAAATGAACGAGAATTTTCTCCATCAAAAAAAGAAAGCCAAGCCCGAAGGTTTCTTGAAAATTTTCTCAATTCTAAAATTTTTTGCACCACAATCTTTAAATGATTTATGATTCATTTAGATAGTCGTAGTGGTTTTGATGTAGTGAAAAATCTTAACCATTTGAATTTAATTCTTGTTTCTTTATTCACGAGCAGAGAACGATCTCGATACGTTGTAATGTGGTCGAGTTAGACCAAAATATATAGCATATCCCCAAATTATTTTCGGTGTTCTCGTTTCAGTAAAATTCTCAAGTTTTGTTGTGTTCTCGATTTTACCAACACTTCGGTGGAGCGTAGATCCACTATGTACTCTCGAGAACATTTGAGTAATGAAGAAATATATAAGAACTACGTATTTGAGTATCGAATGAAACTTAGAACGTGTTCGAGCCAACTGGCTCCAACGATTTTTTTCTAGCCTTCTTTCTTGCCATTTATTATAAACAAAAGTTGAATGTCTTTGAAGTTAGATTTCACCATCTTTAAGTATCTCAAAGACTCTATTTATTGATATATAATGGGCCTCGATCCGATTTAAAATGAGTGATATGCGAGAATTTTACCGGAATGATTTTTTTTGGAACCACTTGGAATAAATTAATCACGTCGTTTAATGTTCAAATTTTATGCGATCCAAAATACTAGAGTTAAAAAGCAAATTGAACAAGCTTTCTAACGGTTCAAACCACGCAGAAATTGGACCTCGGGTGTGTTCGGGGCAAGTCCGTAAAGTTCGACAAACTTTGCAGCTTCATTGCGCCTCAGGCGCATGTTTATGCGCCCCAGGCGCACAGCAATGCGCCCGGGCGCATCCTCCACGCTGCACAATAAGTCAAACTTTGCGAGCTTGCACCGGACACTCCTGAACTCCGTTTTGCATGTCGTTTGAACCGTTAGAAAGCTTGTTCAATGCACTTTCAAACCAAAGTAGTTTGGATCAACAAATATTTATACATCAAAAGACGACACCATTTTACTCTCGGTGGGTAAAAAAACTATTCATTTTGGTAAAACGCTCGCATCTCTCCAATTTTAATCGATCCTGACCAAATATACAACGATTAACAAGGTTTCCGAAATAATTGAAGGTAACTAAAACAAACAATGAAAATGATAAGTTTATTTTTTTAAAAGTTGGTCAAAAGGCGGCCGATTCAAAGCTCCCTGGAGTCAAAGAAGCTAGAATACGTTTCCACGCCTATCTACACATTCTAAGTTCTATTCAACATTAACATCCCTAATTATAAGTTATTCTTCAATTCCGTTACAATTTCACAAAGTTCATAGTTCTTTTCCGCACATCATCAAGTCGTCAGAAATTGTTTCATCACAAGGAATATTCCCCGATGGCAAGACTTGTACATTTACGAAACCAAATTTGATCATCTACGCAACCACCGCTATCAGAATTTGACAACCGCTCTTTCATCCCTTTAGTACAGTCACCATCACCTCAGTGATATAAGTTCATCACTGTATTTTTATGTCAACTTCACCCAATCAATTGACACACTATTACCACAGCAACCTCTCAAGTATAACACCGCTGTCACTTCCACCCTTATTTCACCAGCACCAAACACACTAAATAAGTTTAAAATGATTGCACTATTAACATCTACTGCCTTCTCTACGAGGACTTGATAACCACTAAAGAAAAAACTCATGTAGATTATTTGTCAATTTTAAGAAGTTGAGAACTTTTCCTAATTTGTTTGGATTTATAGTATTTTCAGTCTTAACGCTCATTTTAAACACTTCAAAACTATCGCTACCCCGAAACAACATTCACAATATACTCAATTCAAAAAGGCGGACCGTTTTCAATTCAAGTTTCTTCGCCTCGCCATATCATGATTCGTACGACAACCGCAACCACCACTGCCACCACCAACTTAAAAATCATCGAGAAATTCTTACTTTAACGAAGTTCGAGAAATATGACGTCTTGTATTTTTAAGAATTTTTCAAATCACCTCACAACCACCTTAACCATGATGCATGGCCACCGCTGAAGCTCCAAAAAAAATGAACGAGAATTTTCTCCATCAAAAAAAGAAAGCCAAGCCCGAAGGTTTCTTGAGAATTTTCTCAATTCTAAAATTTTTTGCACCACAATCTTTAAATGATTTATGACTCATTTAGATAGTCGTTGTGGTTTTGGATGTAGTGAAAAATCTTAACCTTTTGAATTTAATTCTTGTTTCTTTATTCATGAGCCGAGAATGATCTCGATACGTTGTAATGTGGTCGAGTTAGACCAAAATATATAGCATATCCCCAAATTATTTTCGGTGTTCTCGTTTCAGTAAAATTCTCAAGTTTTGTTGTGTTCTCTGTTTTACCAACACTTCGGTGGAGCGTAGATGCACTATGTACTCTCGAGAACATTTGAGTAATGAAGACATATGTAAGAACTACGTATTTGAGTATCAAATGAAACTTAGAACGTGTTCTAGCCAACTGGCTCCAACGATTTTTTACAAGCCGTCTTTCTTGCCATTTATTATAAACAAAACTTGAATGTCTTTGAAGTTGGATTTCACCATCTTTTAGTACCTCAAAAACTCCATTTATTGATATATAATGGGCCTCGATCCGATTTAAAATGAGCGATATGCGAGAATTTTACCGGAATGATTTCTTTTGGAACCACTTAGAATAAATTAATCACGTCGTTTAATGTACAAATTTTATGGGATCCAAAATACTAGAGTTAAAAAGAAAATTGAACAAGCTTTCTAACGGTTCAAACCACGCAGAAATTGGACTTCGGGAGTGTTCGGGGCATGTCCGCAAAGTTCGACAAACTTTGCAGCTTCATTGCGCCCCAGGCGCACAGCAATGCGCCCGGGCGCATCCTCCATGCTGCACAACAAGTCAAACTTTGCGAGCTTGCACCGGACACTCCCAAACTCCGTTTTGCATGTCGTTTGAACCATTAGAAAGCTTGTTCAATGCACTTTCTAACCAAAG
Organism: Rhododendron molle; assembly: GCA_025413875.1. Lineage (NCBI taxonomy): Eukaryota > Viridiplantae > Streptophyta > Magnoliopsida > Ericales > Ericaceae > Rhododendron > Rhododendron molle. Next base: position 54,015,626 of record CM046398.1, read on the forward strand.
TAGTTTGGATCAACAAATATTTATACATCAAAAGACGACACCATTTTACTCTCAGTGGGTAGAAAAAACTATTCATTTTGGTAAAACGCTCGCATCTCTCCAATTTTTAATCGATCGTGACATATTATACAACGATTAACAAGGTTTCCGAAGTATTTGAAGGTAACTAAAACATACAATGAAAATGATAAGTTTATTTTTTGAAAAGTTGGTCAAAACTCAAAAGGCGGCTCCCCGGAGTCAAAGAAGCTAGAATACGTTTCCACGCCTATCTACACCTTCTAAGTTCTATTCAACATTAACATCCCTAATTATAAGTTATTTGTGGGCAGCATGCCCTGGAATTTCCGGATTCCAAAGCGATCCTCCGGGAATTTCGTTTCCCGAAGCAAGGGCCCGATAGATCGAGGGAGCGCGAGCGGAGAAGCAGGCGCTCGCAAAACACAGAGTCGCCACCTGGGTTTGAAGGTCCGTCACCCAAGGAACCGTATTTCGAAGCACCTGCCGCGCTATTTGATTTGAAAAAGTGAAGGAACCAGTCCGTCATAACCATATCTGGGTTCGGGAGCCAGGTTACGAGAGGGGAAGGGTTTTAAGGCACCCCTCTCGCCCAATCCAGAGATCGGTCTCTACTTAGATATTTTGTGGAAACTTTGTGATTCTTCCTCTTCTTTAATCATTTTTTAGCCAGTTAGGGCGGGGGAACAGTTAATCGGGGATTAAAACTGTAACAAGTTTGCAAGATGTGATCTAAACATGGCATGGATGGATGGCAAATATGAAACGGGATAAAACTTAACCCCCTGATTAGAATAAACCAAACTGCTCATGGAATAGGTGTATCACACATGACAGCCATCTTTGCACGCATGGATCAACGTGCATGCAAAAAGGACCATCGCGCGATACACCCATTCCCTCGCGCAAGTGTTCAAGTCTCACCACAGGTTGAATTTTATCCCCTTCTGGAAGGACCAGTGCACACCCAGGAGGCAAACCAAGCAGTTTATAGGTACTGAAAGTAAATAATTATTACAAATTATTATAAACAGGAGCTAAACAAATTGAAATACAACCCCTAAACAGTGGGGGTATCAAAACAAAGGCCAAGGGCCAAGCTGCTCATGCAAGGGCAGCTACTGGAAATCAGAGGACCGTCGCGCGAGACCGTGAGTCACTCGCGCGAGTGTCCTGACTGGACTTCCAGGAACTGCTTTGCATGCTCTGAGCTCTGGTACAGGTCCAGATGCAACCCAGAAGCATTCCAACAAAGTAAATAAGCTAGAAAAGCTAGTCTATGTGTTTTAACATGCTGAGCAGTGAGCTAAAAGGCCTATCATACTTCAAAACAATGAATAACATGATAAAACAAGAATAACCAGCACCCCCAAACCCCACGAGGACTGTCGCGCGAGACAGTGGACTGTCGCGCGCGTTTGTGAGTCTATCGCGCGAGGGAGTGCTTGGCATGGATTCTTGTATTTCTGCTGACTTTAGGGCCAGGACTGGTATTGATTACCAGCCTTGGCCCTGCCAGTTCCCCTCAGAGATCAGAACAGAGAGCAAAACAAAGGTAAGCTATACCTTTGGCTTTTGGTTTGAAAATTGTTTGAACTTTGAGTTGAGTTGAGATGAAAAGGGGGATTTGAGTGATGGAGGAGGAAGAACAAGCTTTGTTCTTGAGGTGTAAGCCTTTGAATGCCAATTTTTGTTAACCCTTTGAAAGTGAACAAATGGGGGGTATTTATAGGGGAAGCCAAGGGCCAAAGGTGGTGGCAAACACCCCCTTAGGACCAAACTTGGTGACTAAGCTTAGTGAAAAGGTGATGGGAAGGGTTGTGTGAGGGTGTGTTCCCAAGGGCCTGCACTGTACAGTACCTATGGGGAAAAACGGGGTTCAGAAGCCCTGTGACTCCCAGGCAAACCAAGTGGCTGGCAAAGGTGAAAGGGACAGCAGACCATCGCGCGAGAGAGTGAGACTCTCGCGCGAGTGTACCACCTGTCGCGCGTGGGTCAACAGTCAAATGTTTGACTTTGACCACACCTGGCAAAACAGACTCTCGCGCGAGGCAATGACTCCCTCGCGCGACGGTCCACTCCAGACCCAGTGTTGACTATCTTTAATTTCTTGGTTTAAGGGTTCAAAAGGGTTCAACGGGGGTTCCACACACTCAAAGCTCAAACACTCGACATTCCCGAGGTGTTCTTGATCCGTTTCATCATCGGGGAGTCAAAAACCGAAAGTAAAGTAATCTGGAAGCCCAGATTGGGGTGTCTACATTATTCTTCAATTCCGTTACAATTTCACAAAGTTCATAGCTCTTTTCCGCACATCATCAAGTCGTCAGAAATTGTTTCATCACAAGGAATATTCCCCGATGGCAAGACTTGCACATTTACGAAGCCAAATTTGATCATCTACGCTACCACCGCTATCAGAATTTAACAACCGCTCTTTTCATCCCTTTAGTACAGTCGCCATCACCTCAATGATATAATTTCATCACTGTATTTTTACGTCATCTTCACCCAATCAATTGACACACTATTACCACAGCAACGTCTCAAGTATAACACCGCCGTCACTTCCACCCTTATTTCACCTACACCTAACACACTAAATAAGTTTAAAATGATTGCACTATTAATATCTACCGCCTTCTCTACGAGTACTTGATAATCACTAAAGAAAAACCTATGTAGATTATTTGTCAATTTTAAGAAGTTGAGAACTTTTCCTAATTTGTTTGGATTTATAGTATTTTCAGTCTTAACGCTCATTGTAAACACTTCAAAACTATCGCTACCCCGAAACAACATTCACAATATACTCAATTCAAAAAGGCGGACCGTTTTCAATTCAAGTTTCTCCGCCTCGCCATATCATGATTCGTACGACAACCGCAACCACCACCAACTTAAAAATCATCGAGAAATTCTTACTTTAACGAAGTTCGAGAAATATGACGTTTTGTATTTTTAAGAATTTTTCAAATCACCTCACAACCACCTTAACCATGATGCATGGCCACCGCAGAAGCTCCAAAAAAAATGAACGAGAATTTTCTCCATCAAAAAAAGAAAGCCAAGCCTGAAGGTTTCTTGAGAATTTTCTCAATTCTAAAATTTTTTGCACCACAATCTTTAAATGATTTATGACTCATTTAGATAGTCGTGGTTTTGGATGTAGTGAAAAATCTTAACCTTTTGAATTTAATTCTTGTTTCTTTATTCATGAGCGGAGAATGATCTCGATACGTTGTAATGTGGTCGAGTTAGACCAAAATATATAGCATATCCCCAAATTATTTTCGGTGTTCTCGTTTCAGTAAAATTCTCAAGTTTTGTTGTGTTCTCGGTTTTACCAACACTTCGGTGGAGCGTAGATGCACTATGTACTCTCAAGAACATTTGAGTAATGAAGACATATGTAAGAACTACGTATTTGAGTATCAAATGAAACTTAGAACGTGTTCTAGCCAACTGGCTCCAACGATTTTCTAGTAGCCTTCTTTCTTGCCATTTATTATAAACAAAACTTGAATGTCTTTAAAGTTGGATTTCACCATCTTTTAGTACCTCAAAAACTCTATTTATTGATATCTAATGGGCCTCGATCCGATTTAAAATGAGTGATATGCAAGAATTTTACCGGAATGATTTCTTCTGGAACCACTTAGAATAAATTAATCACGTCGTTTAATGTACAAATTTTATGGGATCCAAAATACTAGAGTTAAAAAGCAAATTGAACAAGCTTTCTAACGGTTCAAACCACGCAAAAATTGGACTTCGGGAGTGTTCGGGGCAAGTCCGCAAAGTTCGACAAACTTTGCAGCTTCATTGCGCCCCAGGCGCACAGCAATGCGCCCGGGCACATCCTCCACGCTGCACAACAAGTCAAACTTTGCGAGCTTGCACCGGACACTCTCGAACTCCGTTTTGCATGTCGTTTGAACCGTTAGAAAGCTTGTTCAATGCACTTTCTAACCAAAGTAGTTTGGATCAACTAATATTTATACATCAAAAGACGACACCATTTTACTCTTAGTGGGTAGAAAAAACTATTCATTTTGGTAAAACGCTCGCATCTCTCCAATTTTTAATCGATCGTGACATATTATACAACGATTAACAAGGTTTCTGAAGTATTTGAAGGTAACTAAAACATAGAATGAAAATGATAAGTTTATTTTTTGAAAAGTTGGTCAAAACTCAAAAGGCGGCTCCCCGGAGTCAAAGAAGCTAGAATACGTTTCCACGCCTATCTACACATTCTAAGTTCTATTCAACATGAACATCCCTAATTATAAGTTATTCTTCAATTCTGTTACAATTTCACAAAGTTCATAGCTCTTTTCCGCACATCATCAAGTCGTCAGAAATTGTTTCATCACAAGGAATATTCCCCGATGGCAAGACTTGCACATTTACGAAGCCAAATTTGATCATCTACGCTACCACCGCTATCAAAATTTAACAACCGCTCTTTTCATCCCTTTAGTACAGTCGCCATCACCTCAATGATATAATTTCATCACTGTATTTTTACGTCATCTTCACCCAATCAATTGACACACTATTACCACAGCAACGTCTCAAGTATAACACCGCCGTCACTTCCACCCTTATTTCACCTGCACCTAACACACTAAATAAGTTTAAAATGATTGCACTATTAATATCTACCGCCTTCTCTACGAGTACTTGATAATCACTAAAGAAAAACCTATGTAGATTATTTGTCAATTTTAAGAAGTTGAGAACTTTTCCTAATTTGTTTGGATTTATAGTATTTTCAGTCTTAACGCTCATTGTAAACACTTCAAAACTATCGCTACCCCGAAACAACATTCACAATATACTCAATTCAAAAAGGCGGACCGTTTTCAATTCAAGTTTCTCCGCCTCGCCATATCATGATTCGTACGACAACCGCAACCACCACCAACTTAAAAATCATCGAGAAATTCTTACTTTAACGAAGTTCGAGAAATATGACATTTTGTATTTTTAAGAATTTTTCAAATCACCTCACAACCACCTTAACCATGATGCATGGCCACCGCTGAAGCTCCAAAAAAAAATGAACGAGAATTTTCTCCTTAAAAAAAAGAAAGCCAAGCCCGAAGGTTTCTTGAGAATTTTCTCAATTCTAAAATTTTTTGCACCACAATCTTTAAATGATTTATGACTCATTTAGATAGTCGTTGTGGTTTTGGATGTAGTGAAAAATCTTAACCTTTTGAATTTAATTCTTGTTTCTTTATTCACGAGCAGAGAATGATCTCGATACGTTGTAATGTGGTCGAGTTAGACCAAAATATATAGCATATCCCCAAATTATTTTCGGTGTTCTCGTTTTAGTAAAATTCTCAAGTTTTGTTGTGTTTTCGGTTTTACCAACACTTCGGTGGAGCGTAGATGCACTATGTACTCTCGAGAACATTTGAGTAATGAAGACATATGTAAGAACTACGTATTTGAGTATCAAATGAAACTTAGAACGTGTTCTAGCCAACTGGCTCCAACGATTTTCTAGTAGCCTTCTTTCTTGCCATTTATTATAAACAAAACTTGAATGTCTTTGAAGTTGGATTTCACCATCTTTTAGTACCTCAAAAACTCTATTTATTGATATCTAATGGGCCTCGATCCGATTTAAAATGAGTGATATGCGAGAATTTTACCGGAATGATTTCTTCTGGAACCACTTAGAATAAATTAATCACGTCGTTTAATGTACAAATTTTATGGGATCCAAAATACTAGAGTTAAAAAGCAAATTGAACAAGCTTTCTAACGGTTCAAACCACGCGGAAATTGGACTTCGGGAGTGTTCGGGGCAAGTCCGCAAAGTTCGACGAACTTTGCAGCTTCATTGCGCCTCAGGCGCATGTTCATGAGCCCCAGGCGCGCATAGCAATGCGCCCGGGCGCATCCTCCACGCTTCACAATAAGTCAAACTTTGCGAGCTTGCACCGAACACTCCCGAACTCCATTTTGCATGTCGTTTGAACCGTTAGAAAGCTTGTTCAATGCACTTTCTAACCAAAGTAGTTTGGATCAACAAATATTTATACATCAAAAGACGACACAATTTTACTCTCGGTGGGTAGAAAAAACTATTCATTTTGGTTAAACGCTTGCATCTCTCCAATTTTTAATCGATCGTGACCAATTATACAACGATTAACAAGGTTTCCGAAGTATTCGAAGGTAATTAAAACAAACAATGAAAATGATAAGTTTATTTTTTGAAAAGTTGGTCAAAAGGCGGCCGATTCAAAGCTCACCGGAGTCAAAGAAGCTAGAAAATGTTTCCACACCTATCTGCACATTCTAATTTCTATTCAACATTAACATCCCTAATTATAAGTTATTCTTCAATTCCGTTACAATTTCACTGTCACGCCCTCGATTTTCAACTAAATAAATAAGTCATTTAAATAAATTATCCTCTCATAAGATAGATAATACCCAAAAAGAGTTTCCAAATGTTTAATTACAAACGAAGTCCCCAAATTTTCAGATAGTCAACGCAGGCACACCGGCCCAAATTAACATAGGTACAAGTACAAGTGTTTAGAATATTACACGCTTAAATCAAAAGATAACTCAAGAATGAATTAGTAACAAATCATCTTTAACAAAAGTAAGTGATTTACAAAGATGATTAAATAACAAGATTTCGTTAGCTTCCAAAAATGTCTTCCACACTGAGCACGCGATGCAATGCAAGCTAATGTCTGGCATGTGGACCTGAAAAGAAGGATTTTGTTAAGCTACACTAGCCCAGTAGAGAATTCTATACTCAAGTTATAAGAAAATGTAATGAGTTATGCAACTAAAGTGAATGAGTATAAACAGATACGCCCAATGTACGTATGACTATCAAATAACAACATTCTATGACCCAAGAACTCGAGAAATCCTATGTGTAATACTCATCAACTCACACTTCTAACTCGAGCCATTAACTTTCCCACATCAATCATTATAAACCAAATCACGAGTTCACAACCGTTTTACAACATAACATATGATTCCACACTCATTTCTCACTTCTTTATCACTCGTCATCGAAGCCCGTTTCATCCATCATCATAACCCTCCTTCAAAAAAAAAAGAAATTCATTTATTTTTAAATGGATGTTTTGTAGAGAAACACATGACCTTTCAAGGTCAAACTCCGTTGATTCGAGCTTGAATAGCCGGAATCCGTTGATTTGTGCCCAAATACCAGAACCGTTGATTCGCTCAGGAATACCGGAGGATTTTCAATAAAAATCCTTTTTCCAAAAACCAAGTTTCTGTCTTTTCAAAAAAAAAACTTCCATAAAATCAATCGTTTATCTCTTTCTTTAACAGTCACAATCTCAACCAGTAAAATCCACACAACAACAAGAACTTCTAAAGTCAATCAAATTTCTCTTCATCATGCGAGACGTTCAACTATGTTACCACCCCTTGCGTCACATTGAATTCTCTTCAATTGGGTTTCCGCATTACCACACCTTGCGTTGCGGGCCCTCTAGAGTCCTCGCATTACCACACCTTGCGTTGCGGGACCCTCCATTCGAATTCTCAATTCAATCATGCACACATATAACGTCATTCATTGCACAGGCAAATAACATTTCTCAAATTCACAATGTAATACAACTAGTAGACATGTCACATCGTTCGTTGATAAACGCCTTCAAATCTCTTATTTCTCTAAGTCTATCCCGATGCCCTTTGTTACATACCGAACCCACAAATGGCTCCACGACACACCACCCGTTCGATCCTAAATAGGAATCTTATAAAACGAGTGCCAAAGGAATCTAGGAAGATCAACAAGACGAAGCACAAGGATACGAGTTACTATGCTACCCTTTGGATCACTAACCACCCATCACACTCACCACGACGCCCCACATAACCTACGGTACACCTAAACAACCTTACGGTACATTCTCCATTTACAACGGTACTAAAATTACCTTTAACGAGGGGTCGAAGGGATTGGACGATCAACGAATCATTGGAACCCGAGTAATCAAGTTTAGAGTTGATTAGAATATGATTGGAGAGTGTTAGAAGTGATCGGGGGTCAACACAATCGATGAATGAACAATAATGCTCAAAACAGTTTTTCTGAGACAAAGGTACCGGTACCTCAAAAACTAGGTATCGGTACCTGACCAATCCAGAGAGCAAACTGAGATAATGGTACCGGTACCTCAAAAACTAGGTATCGGTACCCCAAGGTATCGATACCTCAAAAAAGTGGTATCGATACCACTGCCTTACAGCAGCCGATTTTTTGCAGAAAATTAAGAACGAACCCCAAGTCAAAATCCAACGAACTAAGGCAAGATTTAGGCACATAATCATCACATAAACTCATAACAAGAGTAAGAAATCCCTACCTCAAGTCAAGGATTGAAACCCATGCAATTTGAGCAAGCCTAAGACTCCGAAAACTTCAAAATCAGCCGAATACTCTCCTCCGAGCAAAACCCACGAAATTCAAGCTCAACAACCTCGATGGAAGGTCAAATGGAGGTGGGTTTGTATGGGTTTTGGTGGATTTTTGGGTGAGAGAGGAAGAGAGTGAGAGAGAGCCGAGAGGGAGAGAGAAGCGTCGGGAGGGAGAGAGAGAATGAGATGGAGAATTATCTCCTACAACACACACACACACCATATATACTAGCTTATATGTAAATTGCACAGACACTCTTTCAAATAACAATCCTAACACATAAACCCAATTCAAATAATTTAATAAATCCTTCACTTGTTCTATATTCCAACATTAATCCAACCTTTTAATAAATTCCAAAAATACGGGTCTCTACATTCACAAAGTTCATAGCTCTTTTCCGCACATCATCAAGTCGTCAGAAATTGTTTCATCACAAGGAATATTCCCCGATGGCAAGACTTGTACATTTACGAAGCCAAATTTGATCATCTACGCTACCACTGCTATTAGAATTTGACAACCGCTCTTACATCCCTTTAGTACAGTCGCCATCAGCTCAATGATATAAGTTCATCACTGTATTTTTACGTCATCTTCACCCAATCAATTGACACACAATTACCATAGCAACCTCTCAAGTATAACACCGCCGTCACTTCCACCCTTATTTCATCAGCACCTAACACACTAAATAAGTTTAAAATGATTGCCCTATTAATATCTACCGTCTTCTCTACGAGGACTTGAAAACCACTAAAGAAAAAACACATGTAGATTATTTGTCAATTTTAAGAAGTTGAGACCTTTACCTAATTTTTTTGGAATTATAGTATTTTCAGTATTAACACTCATTGTAAACACTTCAAAACTACCGCTACCCCGAAACAACATTCACAATATACTCAATTCAAAAAGACGGAGAGTTTTCAATTCAAGTTTCTTCGCTTCGCCATATCATGATTCGTACGACAACCGCAACCACCACTGCCACCACCAACATAAAAATCATCGAGAAATTCTTACTTTAACAAAGTTCGAGAAATAAGACGTTTTGTATTTTTAAGAATTTTTCAAATCATCTCACAACCACCTTAACCTTGATGCATGGCCACCGCCGAAGCTCCAAAAAAAATGAACGAGAATTTTCTCCATCAAAAAAAGAAAGCCAAGCCCGAAGGTTTCTGAGAATTTTCTCAATTCTAAAATTTTTCGCACCACAATCTCTAAATGACTTATGCTTCTTTTAGATAGTCGTAGTGGTTTTGATGTAGTGAAAAATCTTAACCTTTTAAATTTAATTCTTGTTTCTTTATTCACGAGCAGAGAATGCTCTCGATACGTTGTAATGTGGTCGAGTTAGATTAAAATATATAGCATATCCCCAAATTATTTTCGGTGTTCTCGTTTCAGAAAAATTCTCAAGTTTTGTTGTGTTCTCGGTTTTACCAACACTTCGGTGTAGCGTAGATGCACTATGTACTCTTGAGAACATTTGAGTAATGAAGAAATATATAAGACCTATGTATTTGAGTATCGAATGAAACTTAGAACGTGTTCTAGCCAACTGGCTCCAACGATTTTTTGCTAGCCTTCTTTCTTGCCATTTATTATAAACAAAACTTGAATGTCTTTGAAGTTTTGTTTTTCACCATCTTTTAGTACCTCAAAAACTCTATTTATTGATATATAATGGGCCTCGATCCGATTTAAAATGAGTGATATGCGAGAATTTTACCGGAATGATTTTTGTTGGAACCACATAGAATAAATTAATCACATCGTTTAATGTACAAATTTTATGGGATCGAAAATACAAGAGTTAAAAAGCAAATTGAACAAGCTTTCTAACGGTTCAAACCACGCGGAAATTGGACTTCGGGAGTGTTCGGGGCAAGTCCGCAAAGTTCGATAAACTTTGCAGCTTCATTGCGCCTCAGGCGCATGTTTATGCGCCCCAGGCGCACAGATATGCGCCCGGGCGCATCCTCCACGCTGCACAATAAGTCAAACTTTGCGAGCTTGCACCGGACACTCTCGAGCTCCGTTTTGCATGTCGTTTGAACCGTTAGAAAGCTTGTTCAATGCACTTTCTAACCAAAGTAGTTTGGATCAACAAATATTTATTCATCAAAAGACGACACCATTTTACTCTCGGTTCGTAGAAAAAACTATTCATTTTGGTAAAATGCTCGCATCTCACCAATTTTTAATCGATCGTGACCAATTATACAACGATTAACAAGGTTTCCGGAGTATTTGAAGGTAACTAAAACAAACAATGAAGATGATAAGTTTATTGTTTGAAAAGTTGGTCAAAAGGCGGCAGATTCAAAGCTCACCGGAGTCAAAGAAGCTAGAAAACGTTTCCACGCCTATCTACACATTCTAAGTTATATTCAACATTAACATCTCTAATTATAAGTTATTCTTCAATTCCGTTACAATTTCACAAATTTCATAGCTCTTTTCCGCACATCATCAAGTCGTCAGAAATTGTTTCATCACAAGGAATATTCTCCGATGGCAAGACTTGTACATTTAATTACGAAGCCAAATTTGATCATCTACGCTACCACCGCTATCAGAATTTAACAACCGCTCTTTCATCCCTTTAGTACAGTCGCCATCACCTCAATGATAAAAATTCATCACTTTATTTTTACGTCACCTTCACCCAATCAATTGACACACTATTACCACAGCAACCTCTCAAGTATAACACCGCCGTCACTTCCACCCTTATTACACCAGCACCTAACACACTAAATAAGTTTAAAATGATTGCACTATTAATATCTACCGCCTTCTCTACGAGGACTTGATAACCACTAAAGAAAAAACACATGTAGATTATTTGTCAATTTTAAGAAGTTGAGAACTTTACCTAATTTGTTTGGAATTATAGTATTTTTCAGTCTTAACGCTCATTGTAAACACTTCAAAACTACCGCTACCCCGAAACAACATTCACAATATACTCAATTCAAAAAGACGGAGAGTTTTCAATTCAAGTTTCTTCGCTTCGCCATATCATGATTCGTACGACAACCGCAACCACCACTGCCACCACCAACATAAAAATCATCGAGAAATTCTTACTTTAACAAAGTTCGAGAAATATGACGTTTCGTATTTTTAAGAATTTTTCAAATCACCTCACAACCAGCTTAACCTTGATGCATGGCCACCGCCGAAGCTCCAAAAAAAATGAACGAGAATTTTCTCCATCAAAAAAAGAAAGCCAAGCCCGAAGGTTTTTGAGAATTTTCTCAATTCTAAAATTTTTCGCACCACAATCTTTAAATGACTTATGCTTCTTTTAGATAGTCGTAGTGGTGTTGATGTAGTGAAAAATCTTAACCTTTTAAATTTAATTCTTGTTTCTTTATTCACGAGCAGAGAATGCTCTCGATACGTTGTAATGTGGTCGAGTTAGATTAAAATATATAGCATATCCCCAAATTATTTTTGGTGTTCTCGTTTCAGAAAAATTCTCAAGTTTTGTAGTGTTCTCGGTTTTACATACACTTTGGTGGAGCGTAGATGCACTATGCACTCTGGAGAACATTTGAGTAACGAAGAAATATATAAGAACTAGGTATTTGAGTATCGAATGACACTTAGAACGTGTTTTAGCCTAGTGGCTCCAACGATTTTTTGCGGGCCTTCTTTCTAGCCATTTATTATAAACAAAACTTGAATGTCTTTGAAGTTGTATTTCACCATCTTTTAGTACCTCCAAAACTCTATTTATTCATATATAATGGGCCTCGATCCGATTTAAAATGAGTGACATGCGAGAATTTTACCGAAATGATTTTTTTTGGAACCACTTCGAATGAAACAGTCACGTCTTTTAATGTACAAATTTTATGGTATCCAAAATAGTTGTGTTAAAAAGGAAATTGAACAAGCTTTCTAACGGTTCAAACCACGCGGAAATTGGACTTCGGGAGTTTTCGGGGAAAGTCTGCAAAGTTCGACAAACTTTGCAGCTTCATTGCGCCTCAGGCGAACAGCAATGCGCCCGGGCGCATCCTCCACGCAACACAATAAGTCAAACTTTGCGAGCTTGCATGGGACACTCCCGAACTCCGGTTTGCATGTCGTTTGAACCGTTAGAAAGCTTGTTCAATTCACTTTCAAACCAAAGTAGTTTGGATCATCAAATATTTATACATCAAAAGACGACACCATTTTACTCTCAGTGGGTAAAAAACTATTCATTTTGGTAAAACGCTCGCATCTCTCCAATTTTTAATCTATCATGACCAATTATACAATGATTAATAAGTTTTCCGAAGTATTTAGAGGTAACTAAAACAAACAATGAAAATGATAAGTTTAGTTTTTGAAAAGTTGGTCAAAATGCGGCCGATTCAAAGCTCACCGGAGCCAAAGAGGCTAGAATACGTTTCCGCGCTATCTACACATTCTAGGTTTTATTCAACATTAAAATCCCTAATTATAAGTTATTCTTCAATTACGTTACAATTTCACAAATTCATACGGCTTTTCCGCACATCACCTCTTTCATCCCTTTAGTACAGTCGCCATCACCTCGATGATATAAGTTCATCACTGTATTTTTACGTCATCTTCACCCAATCAATTGACACACTATTACCACAGCAACCTCTCAAGTATAACACCGCCGTCACTTCCACCCTTATTTCACCAGCCCCTAACACACCAAATAAGGTTAAAATGATTGAACTATTAATATCTACCGCCTTCTCTACGAGGACTTGATAACCACTAAAGAAAAAACACATGTAGATTATTTGTCAATTTTAAGAAGTTGAGAACTTTTCCTAATTTGTTTGGATTTATAGTATTTTCGGTCTTAACTCTCATTGTAAACACTTCAAAACTACAGCTACCCCGAAACAACATTCACAATATACTCAATTCAAAAAGACGGAGAGTTTTCAATTCAAGTTTCTTCGCTTCGCCATATCATGACTCGTATGACAACCACAACCACCCCTGCCACCGCCAACATAAAAATCATCGAGAAATTCATATTTTAACGAAGTTTGAGAAATATGAAGTTTTGTATTTTTAAGAACTTTTCAAATCACTTCACAACCACCTCAACCATGATGCATGGCCACTGCTGAAGAACCAAAAAAAATGAACGAGAATTTTCTCCATCCAAAAAAAAAGCCAAGCCCGAAGGTTTCTGATAATTTTCTCAATTCTAAAATTTTTCGCAGCACAATCTCCAAATGACTTATGCTTCTTTGAGATAGTCGTAGTGGTTTTGATGTAGTGAAAAATCTTAACCTTTTGAATTTAATTCTCATTTTTTTATTCACGAGCAGAGAATGATCTCGATACGTTGTAATGTGGTCAGTTAGATTAAAATATATGGCATATGATCAAATCATTTTCAGTGTTCTCGTTTTAGAAAAATTCACAAGTTTCGTTGTGTTCTCGGTTTTACATACACTTCGGTGGAGCGTAGATGCACTATGTACTCTCGAGAACATTTGAGTAACGAAGAAATATATAAGAACTAGGTATTTGAGTATCGAATGAAACTTAGAACGTGTTTTAGCCGAGTGGCTCCAACGTTTTTTTGCGAGCCTTCTTTCTAGCCAATTACTATAAACAAAACTTGAATGTCTTTGAAGTTGGATTTCACCATCTTTTACTACCTTAAAAACTCTATTTAATTATATATAGTGGGCCTCGATCCGATTTAAAATGAGTGACATTCGAAAATTTTACCGAAATGATTTTTTTTGGAACCACTTAGAATAAAATAATCACGTCTTGTAATGTACAAATTTTATGGGATCCAAAATACTTGAGTTAAAAATCAAATTGAACAAGCTTTCTAACGGTTCAAACCACGCGGAAATTGGACTTCGGGAGTGTTCGGGGCAAGTCTGCAAAGTTTGACAAACTTTGCAGCTTCATTGCGCCTCAGGCGCATGTTTATGCGCCCGGGCGTATCCTCCACGCTACACAATAAGTCAAAATTTTTGAGCTTGCACCGGACACTCCCGAACTCCGTTTTGCATGTCGTTTGAACCGTTAGAAAGCTTTTTCAATGCACTTTCAAACCAAAGTAGTTTGGATCAACAAATGTTTATACATCAAAAGACGACACCATTTTACTCTCGGTGGGTAAAAAAAACTATTCATTTTGGTTAAACGCTCGCATCTCTCCAATTTTTAATCGATCGTGACCAATTATACAACGATTGATAAGGTTGCCGAAGTATTTAAAGGTAACTAAAACAAACAATGAAAATGATAAGTTAAGTTTTTGAAAAGTTGGTCAAAAGGCGGCCGATTCAAAGCTCACCGGAGCCAAAGAGGCTAGAGCCTATCTACACATTCTAAGTTCTATTCAACATTAACATCCCTAATTATAATTTATTCGTCAATGCCATAACAATTTCATAAAGTTCATAGGGCTTTTCCGCACATTATCAAGTCGTCAGAAATTGTTTCATTGCAAGGATTCCCCGATGGCGAGACTTGTACATTTACGAAACCAAATTTGATCATCTACGCTACCACCGCTATCGGAATTTAACAACCGCTCTTTCATCCCTTTAGTACAGTCGCCGTCACCTCGATGATATAAATTCATCACTGTATTTTCACTTCATCTTTACCCAATCAATTGACACACTATTAGCACAACAACCTCTCAAGTATAACACCGTCGTGACTTCCACCCTTATTTCACCAGCACCTAACACACTAAATTTTGGGCAGCATGCCCTTGGAATTTCCGGATTCCAAAATGCAAGGACCCGAATCGAGGGAGCGCGAGCGCAGAAGAGGCAAGCGCTCGGAATACAGAGTCGCTACTTGGGTTTTAAGGTCCGACACCCAAGGAACCGTACTTTAAAGCACCTGCCACGCTATTTGATTTGAAAAAGTGAAGGAACTAGTCCGTCATAACCATATCTGGGTTCGGGAGCCAGGTTAGGAGAGGGGAAGGGTTTTAAGGCACCCCTCTCGCCCAATCCGGAGATCGGTCTCTACTTAGGCATTTTGTGAAAACTTTCGTGATTCTTCTTTTATTAACCAATGTTTAGCCAATTAGGGCGGGGAACATTTAACCGGGGATTAAAAGTGTAACACGATTTGCAAGATGTGTTTGTATTGAGCATGGATGGATGGAATAATATGAAAAATGGGATAAAACTTAACCCTCTGATCAGAACATCAAAACTGCACAAGGCATAAGCATGCCATACACGATGGCCAACTTTGCATGCATGGATCTACGTACATGCAAAGAACCATCGCGCGACACTCTTAAACCCTCGCGCGAGTGTTTGTATCCCACCACAGGTTGAATTTTATCCCCTTCTGGGCTCTGGAAGGACCAGTACTCACCTAGGGGGCAAATATTACAAACAGAATGAATTAAATTAGGAATACAACCCCTAAACAGTGAGGGTACATAAACAGGGGGGCTAGGCCCTAGTTGCCATGCAAGGGCAGCTACTGGAAATCAGAGAACCATCGCGCGCGATCTTAGAACAGTCGCGCGAGGGTTCTTATTGGACTTCCAGGAATTGCTTTGCGTGTTTAGGGTTCTGAAACATACTCAGAAACATCCCAAGGGCATTCCAAACCAAGTAATATAACAAAATAAACTAAACTATGGATTTTAGCATGCAACTCAGTGAAAACATGCTGCAAAACAGTAGGAGTACTAAATCAAACTCAAAGGCCAACATTCCCTTCCCCACGTGCTCCATTCTCACACAGACAAAATGTCGCGCGAGTATTCGGGACCATCGCGCGAGGGTTTGTGGTCCACAATTTCTTGTAACCCTGCTGACTTTAGGGCCAGGACTGGTATTGATTACCAGCCTTAGCCCTGCCAATCCCCCCTCAAGGATCAAAACAGAAAGCGGGTAAATGTTTATACCTTTGCTTAAGTTGTTTTTGAAATGATTTGAACAAGGTGGTGTAGCTTGGAGAATGAGTGTGTGTAGAGCACAAGAGTGAGAGAATAACAAGTGTGGTTGAGGGTTTGTAAGCCTTTTACTTGAATTTTTGTGACTTTTTTGTGAACCCTTAACTTTGGAAGCATGGGGGGTATTTATAGGCTAAAGGGGAAGGCAAGGGTTGATGGCAAACTAGGCCTAGAAGCCAGCCAACAAGGCTGGCCAGCCAAGCTTGGAGGAGAAGGTGGCCAACAGGGTGGGGGGTGGTAACATTGGGAGGTGCCAACCATACAGTCACCAACAACAGTTCTGGAGGAAAACGGGATTCTACAGCCCCATAGACCCCTTGATGATCACAAAATCTAGCTAGAAAAAGGTGATGGGGACAGGCTAGAACCATCGTACGAGGGAGTGAAACTGTCGCGCGAGGGCCAACAGTCAATAGTTTGACTTTGACCCACACCTGGCAATATAACCCGCGCGCGAGGATTCCAAAGACATGTGCGATGGTCAAACCTTAGTTTTAGGGCTTTGACCTAGGGTTTTGGGGTTTTAAAAAGGCTAAAGAAGGGCTCCGAACACTCCAAACTCAAGCCATTGCAAACTCAAGTCTGTTTCGACCAAGTTCATCATCGGGGAAACAAGAAACCGTAAAATTGTAACGCCCCGAATTTTGGGTACGTTAAATAAACATTTTTATTGAATAAATTAAGGAGAGTCTAGCTCATTATTACAACATACGTCTCACAAGAGTACTTTTATTCAACAAAAGAGGGAATAATCTAAGGTTAACTACTGCTCCGCCTCTTCCTCCATCCTTGCAAGTTCCTCGGCTCCAAAGGCCTCCAAGGTGTACTGTTCCTGCTGCTCATCTATAAAATCTGACACATTATACCAGCGTTGCCCCCAGTATAATAGTCAGGGTCACCAAAAGATAACACCGTGAGCTACAGAAGCTCAATAGAATAATCCAACCCGCTAACCCATAACTTACAACAAAGAGTCATATAAATAATTACACATGCTCATTCAACAACATAATTAACAATGATACATCCGCATTCACTATCTTGCTTACGTTGGTGTCATGCCTTTCTTTGTTTCTCCTACGCGACTCATCGTAAACTGTGTCACCATTTCATTTAAAAAAAATCATTTCTCATTCAACGGGCTACCAAGTCCGGCCACGTTATAAAATCTTGCATTGGCTCCTCTCCGCGGATAACCAAGCCCAATTACCAATGAAGCTACCACGTCCGGCTCCATTAGCAATCTACACAATGGGCTACCAAGTCCGGCCTCTTTGCGGTTTTCGCAAGTCCACACAAAGGGCTACCAAGTCCGGCCACCTTGCGGGTTTTCACAACTCACATAAGGCTACCAAGTCCGGCCATTATGTAGTTTCAAAAATCCTTTTTATCCATATCAACCACTCCCTAAGTGTCATGTTTCTACTTTTTGGTTCTCGTGTCTCGTAATCATGCATAGACTCCGCGGCAGGACGAATCACTTTAAAGTAATCTAGCAAGATCATCCAACTCTATTTAATCATGGTTGTTTGCAACCACAAGTAAGGTAAGCAATCATGCGATCAAGTTCACAATCCTTGAAAAGGTCAAAATACAAATACTTTGTTTTGAAACAACATTTTGTTTTTAAACGAATCGTAACCACATATGTTTATTGACGAGTTAATCAAGTTGGGGAGATTCTATAAACCATGCATTCAATTATTCTCAAGATCAAAGTAAACTACGTACTTTTAGTAAGAAAGTTCTACAAGCTAATTATCACAACTACATTATCATGCTCATATACTTCAAAGAATTCTACGTCAAACAACATCATGCGATCAACTAGCCAAGTATTACATAGTCTTACTCACGCTCATATCATACGATATACATAGGGTAGGGGTATAAGAAGATTCTACCTTTCTTCTTGGCGGTAGGAAGATTACGAAAAGATCGATGGAAAGAAAGTTGGCAAACGAACGAAATAATGGCTTATGATAAGCTTCCGATAGCTTCGAAAGAGAAAGGTTTCTCTCGAAACTAGATCGTAACCTATACTACTACTACTTTAGGATCGAGGTGGTGGTCGTATGGTGGTTTAGTGGCGGAGATGGAAAGAAAGCTTAAGAACAAGCTAGAACTACTCAAGAACACTAAGAATTCTTATGCTTTCAAGGAGAGAACTTGGAGAATGAAGAGGTGTGAGTTGAATGAGAAGTGTGAGGTCCTATTTATAGGCAAATGGGCTCTCCCTCCCTCTCTTTGGCAGGCTGCCCTCTCTCCCTCTTTCCTCCAATTTTTTTATTCAAGCAAATCAAGTTTGCTTGCAAGAAATAACCTACAAACCTAGGCATGCAAGGCTAGGATGTGTCCTTTGGATTGGATTTTGGAAGATAGGCCAAGCAAGTGGATTTGTTTCAAGTATAAAATTAGGGTTTGTACAAAGAAGGACAAGATTGGATGGCATTGGTTATGCTTTCACTTGAAAGTATACACAACTAGGACAAGGATGACCAAAGCATGTCAACCACTTGCACACACATCACTCTCTCCCTCTCTCTCCATCCGAATCTCTCTCTCTCGGCCTCTCTCTCCTCTCTCTCTCTCTTTCTCTCTCTTTCTTGCATTATATATATATATATTCATATGTACTTTATTGGAAGTAAACAAATATAATAAGGTTTATAAGTACACTAGAAAATCTAATACTTTCAAGTAAATAGGATTTTTCCATTATAAAAATCAATTACACACATGTTGTACTTACATTATAATATATATATCTATATATATATATATATATACAAGTACATATATATAATACACAAGCTAGTACTTACACAATCTAGTCTAGGGTTCCATAGTCTAATAAACTAACCTAATGCTTTCAAAGTACAATGGAAGCACAAGAAGTCAATCCAAGGTACTTTCTCTCTCTCCTCCTCTCTCTCTCTCTCTCTCTCTTTCTCTCTCGGCCCAATCTCTCTCTTTCCTCTCTCGGCTTTCTCTCTCTCTTTCTCTCTCATGTACTATATATATATATATATATATATACATACTAGAAAGCAAACATATATAATAATGTATTAGTGTACTAGAATATCTAATAGATTTACAAGCAAAAGGATTTTCCAATTAAAAATTGTAATACACACATGCACAATACAATATATAATATATATACAACAAGTACTTACATATATATATATACATGTACTACACAATATCTATACTAGATATGACCTAGGGCTAATATCTAATATAGTATTCTACTACTTTCAAAGTACTATGTATAATAATACTAACCTAATGTACTAATTGTATTTTAATCAAATAACACACATGGCCAAGTCTAATATTTAAATCAAACAAGTACATGATTGTCAAGACTAACTATTATCCATTGGATAATGGTTTCCCTAGCGGTCAATAACCAATGGGTAATGATGGCTAGGATTCTAGTCTATCGCCCAATGGGTAAAGAATCTCCTAACGGTTATTATCCAACGGGTAATACCAAAAAGTGTAATACTTTGCAATTTAAGCACTAAACTAATCTAATCTCGTACTTAGGAAGATTAACCAAGGTTTACCTATTGACCAATGGGTAAAGGAAGTTCTAACGCTATTGTCCAATGGATAAAGACAAAAAGGGTAAAATGGTCCATCTAGGGTTAGGGAGAAGTGAAATGGGCATTAAGCTATTCTAACTAATTAATTAAAGACTAACGATACTTAATCTAGGCTTTCATTGCTCGAGTGGTATTTTGGTTTTATTTAGTAGGAAATCGCCTAATAACAGAATACTAAAGCCCGATGGTGCCAAACGCCAAGGCAAGTCGTGAGCGTGGCCAAGGCGGCCTGGTGGCAAAGCGATGGCTGTGGTACAAAGCTGGCACAAACAAAGGCTAAGGCACTGGTGGCAAACGGTGGCCAAAGCAACGGTGACCAAACAAGGCTGTGGCCAAAGCACTAGTGGTGGTCAAGCGCGCCAGCGGCACCGGTGGCTAAACAAAGGGCTAAGGCCAGCAGCTGCTAGCGGCTGCGGAGGCCAGCACTGGCTGCTAAAGGCTAAGGCAGCGGCTAGTAGCGAGCGGCGCCAAAGCACTGGTGGCTGCAAAGCTGGCATAGCCAAGGCAAGGCGAGCAAAGCGACCACGCCAAGGTAAAAGCAAGGCGCGACCCGCAAGGCAGAACCCGATGGCGGCCAAGGCAGAGCAACCTCGATAGTGACCCGACGCCTAGGCGAGCCAGGCCGACAATGACCCGACGCTAAGGCAAAGCGGCGCGACAATGAGCCGACGCCAAGGCAAGGAGCTTGTCAGCGAGCCGACACCAAGGAAAGGCAGGCGCGCGACAGTGAGCCGACGCTAAGGCAAGGCAGTCAACAGTGAGCCGACGCTAAGGCAAGGCAGTCAAGTCAACGGTCGAGGCCCAAGGCAAAAGCAAGGCGCGAGCCGACGCTAAGGCAAGGCAGGCTTGACAACGAGCCGACGCTAAGGCAAGGCAGCTTGTCACCGAGCCGATGCAAGGCAGGCCCGTCAATGACCCGATGCCTAGGCAGCCTAGCCAAAGCAAGGCGGTCAAGCCGACTAAGGCAAAGACCAAAAATTTCTACTAACCACTTCGGCATCGATGCAACACTCTAGGTTAGGGAAATGTAACTAAGCCAAATGGTAATTAGGGTTGCTAGCTAATCGGTTGCCATGTAGGATTTCCAGCCGAGAAAATAAATTCTAGGATTTTACTACAATTACCAAGTAACTATACCAAGGTCTTAATAGGCATACTCGTCTTTAGAAAATGACCTTAATGCCCGGGCGATAAATTCTAATCTCCTAAGTCATAAACCTAATTATGACGGATTATTAATCGCAAAAAAGGGATTTTTAAAATAAATAAAGAATTTTCAAATATAATAACAAAATTTTATAAGTCGATAACGACCGATTTTTGGATGTTGAAATGAAATCCAAGTATTAAAATAAAATTCAAATTTTTAGCGAAATTTTTATTGACAAAAAATCAGGGTCGTTACAAAAATGATCAGGAGATCCAAATTGGGGTGTTTACATAAATAAGTTTAAAATGATTGCGATATTAACATCTACCGCCTTCTCTACGAGGACTTGATAACCACTAACAAAAAACACATGTAGTGTCACGCCCTCGATTTTCAACATAAATAAACATAGCTTTTCATAAATAAATTTCTCACATTATCTTACATAATACCCTAAAAGAGTTCACCATGTCCTGGTCATTAAATTACTGATCCAACTCCAAGAGTTTGAAGATATTACATCATTAAAAGACATAGAGTTAAAGTTCTATTACATTCCCAAAGCATGTTTTACCAAAATATCCATGAGTCTCCTTTACCACTTCTTCCGAAAATATGCACTAGAAGGCATGCACTTCACTCCAAGCTACTGCTCCGGGTTCACACCTGAAAATGATAGGTTGAGCTACACTAGCCCAGTAGAGAAATCTACACAACCATTATATGAAAATGGGATGACAGGTAGAATGAACAACAGAAACAAGGTATGGTATCTCAAAGGAGAAACAAAACACGACTGGTAATTTTCCCAACGTCAATGACACAGTTGAAGTACTATGACTACACGCCAAGATTCTAGATTAACCACGAGAACTTATTATCTATACGATTTTCTAATGACTGCCACTGCCTCTCATCTTATTTCGAATCACCAATCTAATAACTTGACTTATGAATCTATCATATTCAAAGAACCGCAACGCCGATGTCTTTCATATCACTCACACTTTCACAATAATAGTCCATTTCCAATCACATCATGTCACAATTTCCTTTTCGTTCTATGTCATGAGCAAAAGCTCCTGCCGGGTCATTTACGGAGTCCCGATACTCCCCACTAGTACCTCTCTCCTTGATGGAGCTAATTCAAGTCACACAACATAGGTCACCACACCACAATCCCTCAGATACACTTTACAATTTAATCATCCATCTCAATCACATATAGTGAAATCACAACGAAGGCTTATTCACTTAATAGTGGTATACGGATAAATTCCACTTCAATCAACTCGCTTTCATTTCGCCATTGGTTTCTCATATCACCTTTTTAAGCTTGTACACATTATACAATAAAAGAGGCACTTACTCACAATGATTCGTTGATTTCATCCTAGCAGCACTTTAAACAGTACAAGCTACGCAAGAGGTGCACCACACATCAATCGTGAGGGAAACGTCTCTCGTATTTACACTTAGCATTGTTCAACTTAATAGAGTGTTCCACAAGTTCGTCTTACACCTCGCATGTTAGCACACACAACCTTCGCCCACCTATATTCATTATGTTCTCTAAAATCTCGTTTCGGTGTCAAAAAACTCGTACGGAACCCGACAACAACTACACGGCCTTAAGTATACCACTAGCCTCGTCAAACCATTCAATGAAATACTCAGGAGAACCGAAGGACATCCGT
The DNA here is from genome assembly GCA_025413875.1 of Rhododendron molle. Taxonomy (NCBI): domain Eukaryota; kingdom Viridiplantae; phylum Streptophyta; class Magnoliopsida; order Ericales; family Ericaceae; genus Rhododendron; species Rhododendron molle. Next base: position 54,038,520 of record CM046398.1, read on the forward strand.
GTTTCACCCACACGATTCTAGGAAAAGGATTTCCCAACTTATACGAACAAATCTATCTTATCTTGGCTACCAAATGTTATCGGTTGAGAATTAGGAGATGAGACCACCACCATTGGAAAGTAGATCTTCCGTACATCAATTTCGATATAAAATTTGTCCAAAATGGAGTTCGGATGAAAAAGTTATGCCCGCTCAAAATTCTTCCAAAAATGCTGATTTTTGAATACCTAACCGGTAGAAGACCAGAATTTCACAAAATGACACTACTGGACAGCTTTTCTACCGGTAGGACCTAGGCTTTCAATGCACGATTCTCAGCTTTGCAAGAACAACTCCAACAACAAAACTAACAATTTTGGGCACGATTTAAGTACCAAATCAACGCATAAACATATAATAGAGGTGAGAAATCCCTACCTCGAAGTCGAAGAATGAAACCCAAGCTCAATCAAGCAAGCCCTAGCTACGAAAATCTTGAATCAATGGAATATTCCTCTTCAAGCTCAAACCCACGGATTTCCAAGCTCTAGAACACTTGAATGCGAAAACCTTATGGCGGACCGAGGTGGGTTCGAAGTATTTTGGGGTGTTGGAGTGAAAGAGAGAGAGAGAGCGAGAGGAGGAGCCGAGAGAGAGAGATCAGTAAGAGAGAGAGGATTGGGGATATTTTATCCCCTACACCCTCACACACAAATATATAAACCAGGACACACACCAACCACACTTGCACTCCCTCTACTTTCAATCCTATCACAATGACCCCAAGTCAAATTAATTCAACAAATTTCACGTTTATTCGATATTCTAATATTAATAAAAACTTTAAACGATTTCCAAAAATACGGGTCTCTACATGTAGGCTATTTGTCAATTTTAAGAAGTTGAGAACTTTTCCTAATTTGTTTCGATTTATAGTATTTTCAGTCTTAAAGCTCATTGTAAACACTTCAAAACTACCGCCACCCCAAAACAACATTCACAATATACTAAATTCAAAAAGACGGAGAGTTTTCAATTCAAGTTTCTTCGCTTCACCATATCATGATTTGTACGACAACCGCAACCACCACTGCCACCACCAACATAAAAATCATCGAAAAATTCTTACTTTAACGAAGTTCGAGAAATATGAAGTTTTGTATTTTTAAGAATTTTTCAAATCACCTCACAACCACCTTAACCATGATGCATGGCCACCGCCGAAGCTCCCAAAAAAATGAACAAGAATTTTCGCCATCAAAAAAAGAAAGCCAAGCCCGAAGGTTTCTGAAAATTTTCTCAATTCTAAAATTTTTCATACCACAATCTCTAAATGATTTATGATTCTTTTAGATAGTTGTAGTGGTTTTGATGTAGTGAAAAATCTTAACCTTTTGAATTTAATTCTTGTTTTTTTATTCACGAGCAGAGAATGATCTCAATACGTTGTAATGTGCTTGAGTTAGATTAAAATATATAGCATATCCTCAAATTATTTTCGGTGTTCTCGTTTTAGAAAAATTCTCAAGTTTTGTTGTGTTCTCGGTTTTACCAACACTTCGGTGGAGCGTAGATGCACTATGTACTCTCGAAAACATTTGAGTAACGAAGAAATATATAAGAAGTAGGTATTTAAGTATCGAATGAAACTTAGAACGTGTTTTAGCCTAGTAGCTCCAACGATTTTTTGCTAGCCTTCTTTCTAGCCATTTACTATAAACAAAATTTGAATGTCCTTGAAGTTGGATTTCACCATCTTTTAGTACCTCAAAAACTCTATTTATTCATATATAATGGGCCTCGATCTGATTTAAAATGAGTGACATGCGAGAATTTTACCGAAATGATTTTTTTGGAACCACTTAGAATAAAATAATCACGTCGTTTAATGTACACATTTTATGGGATCCAAAATACTAGAGTTAAAAAGCAAATTGAACAAGCTTTCTAATGGTTCAAACCACGCGGAAATTGGACTTCGGGAGTGCTTGGGGCAAGTCCGCAAAGTTCAACAAACTTTGCAGCTTCATTGCTCTTGAGGCGCATGTTCATGCGCCCCAGGCGCATAGCAATGCGCCCGGGCGCATCCTCCACGCTGCACAATAAGTCAAAATTTGCGAGCTTGCACCGGACACTCCCGAACTCCGTTTTGCATGTCGTTTGAACCGTTAGAAAGCCTGTTCAATGCACTTTCAAACCAAAGTAGTTTTGTTCAACAAATATTTATACATCAAAAGACGACACCATTTTACTCTCGGTGGGTAAAAAAACTATTCATTTTGGTAAAACGCTCGCATCTCTCCAACTTTTAATCGATCGTGACCAATTATACAACGATTAATAAGGTTTCCGAAGTATTTAAAGGTAACTAAAACAAACAATGAAAATGATAAGTTTAGTTTTTGAAAAGTTGGTCAAAAGGCGGCCGATTCAAAGCTCATCGGAGCCAAAGAGGCTAGAATACGTTTCCGCGCCTATCTACACATTCTAAGTTTTATTCAACATTAACATCCCTAATTATAAGTTATTCGTCACTTCCGTAACAATTGCACAAAGTTTATAGGGCTTTTCCGCACATCATCAAGTCGTCAGAAATTGTTTCATCACAAGGATTCCCCGATGGTGAGACTTGTACATTTACGAAGCCAAATTTGATCATCTACGCTACCACCGCTATCAGAATTTAACAACCGTTCTTTCATCCCTTTAGTACAGTCACCATCACCTCGATGATATACGTTCATCACTGTATTTTCACTTTATCTTCACCCAATCAATTGACACACTATTACCGTAGCAACCTCTCAAGTATAACACCGTCGTCACTTCCACCCTTATTTCACCAGCACCTAAGACACTAAATAAGTTTAAAATGATTGCGATATTAATATCTACCGCCTTCTCTACGAGGACTTAATAACCACTAACAAAAAACACATGTAGACTATTTGTCAATTTTAAGAAGTTGAGAACTTTTACTAATTTGTTTGGATTTATAGTATTTTCAGTCTTAAAGCTCATTGTAAACACTTCAAAACTACCGCCACCCCAAAACAACATTTACAATATACTCAAATCAAAAAGACGGAGAGTTTTCAAGTCAAGTTTCTTCGCTTCACCATATCATGATTCGTACGACAACTGCAACCACCACTGCCACCACCAACATAAAAATCATCGAGAATTTCTTACTTTAACGAAGTTCGAGAAATATGAAGTTTTGTATTTTAAAAAAAATTTCAAATCACCTCACAACCCCCTTAACCATGATGGCCACCGCCGAAGCTCCCAAAAAAATGAACGAGAATTTTGTCCATCCAAAAAAGAAAGCCAAGCCCGAAGGTTACTGAGAATTTTCTCAATTCTAAAATTTTTCGCACCACAATCTCTAAATGATTTTTGATTCATTTAGATAGTTGTGGTGGTTTTGATGTAGTGAAAAATCTTAACCTTTCGAATTTAATTCTCATTTTTTTATTCATGAGCAGAGAATGATCTCGATACGTTGTAATGTGGTTGAGTTAGATTAAAATATACAGAATATCATCAAATCGTTTTCGGTGTTCTCGTTTTAGAAAAATTCACAAGCTTTGTTGTGTTCTTGGTTTACCTACACTTCAAAGAAGCGTAGATGCACTATGCACTCTCAAGAACACTTGAGTAACGAAGAAATATATAAGAACTAGGTATTTGAGTAATGAATGAAACTTAGAATGTGTTTTAGCCTAGTGGCTCCAACGATTTTTTGTTAGCCTTCTTTCTAGCCATTTATTATAAACAAAACTTGAATTTCTTTGAAGTTGGATTTCACCACCTTTTACTACCTTAAAAACTCTATTTATTGCTATATAATGGGCCTCGATCCGATTTAAAATGAGTGACATTCGAAAATTTTACCTAAATGATTTTTTTGGAACCACTTAGAATAAAATAATCACGTCTTTTAATGTACAAATTTTATGGGATCCAAAATACTTGAGTTAAAAATCAAATTGAACAAGCTTTTTAACGGTTTAAACCACGCGAAAATTGGACTTCGGGAGTGTTCCGGGCAAGTCCGCAAAGTTTGACAAACTTTGCAACTTCATTGCGCCTCAGGCGCATGTTCAGGCGCACAGCAATGCACCCGAGCGCATCCTCCACACTGAGGGTGTGATCGATCTCCAGAAACAAAACAATGGATCAAACCTTCGGCTTCAATGCAGCTCCACCCCGGCTTCTTTAGCAAATCATTGTCGTTCATATATCTCCGTAGTTCTTCAACTCCATCCCGCCTCTCAACAACAGCTTGAACAGTACAAATTATGAAGCTCAAATCATTGTCATTCACTCGTTTTATTCTTGCTTACAATTGGTAAAAGCGTGATTAGTGTACGCATGATCTGCATTCGGACATCTTGGCCGCATCTTATTACTTTTGGCAGCAAGTTTTAACATCTGGCCGCTATTTTTTAAAGCGTGGTTTTGGAACACGTGTTTTAGTGTATGATCTGTTTTCGGACATCTTGGCTGCGTCTTATTACACATGACCACATCGTATTACACCTGGCCGCTTGTTTCACACTTGGCCACGTCTTATTACAATTGGCCGCTTCTTATTATTCTTGGTCGTTTGTTTTGACACTTGGCCGCTTGTTATACAGTTGGCCTCTTCATATTACTCTTGGCCGCTTGTTTTGACACCTGGCCGATTGTTATTACACTTGGTCGCGTCTTATTACAGTTGGCCGCTTCTTATTACTCTTGACCGCTTCTTATTACTCTTGGCCGCTTGTTATTACTCCTTGTCGCTTGTTATTACTCTTGGCCGCGTTTTATTACACTTGGCCGCTTGTTATTACTCTTGGCCGCGATTTTCTTAACGCGGGACTAGCATACCCGTCATCGTGGCTAGAGCGTGGGGCTTCTAATGATGAATTTGGGTTTAGACGCAGGCCTCTAGGACTTAGTGGATTGAATTGAGCTTACCAGCTGGTCCACCTCATGTTAAGCCGAAGCCCATTGAAAAAATCTCAACAAAAGAACTTTTAAGAATCTTTCAGTTGGTCCAAAATATTTTCCTGGCTCTCTTTTGGGGATTTTATACTTTTACAAGATTAAGGTTTCCCTATTTTTTTAAATATTTTTATTCAATTTTCCTTTGAGTTAGTTAGTTTTGCGTGAAATTTTTTTATGGATTATTGGATCGTTTCGACGAGAGAAATCGAAGAACCATAAAATTATGACCAAAACTCAAATATTATTTTAAAAAATTCAAGAAAAAGTTCAAAAAGTTTGAATATTGTTTGGCCTTTTTTGGATTTTTCCACAAGTAATTGAGTTTGGAGGAATCCATTGTGGTGGTAGACTGAAATATAGAAAATATTGTCAAACCTTTTCGGTGTTCTCGTTTGGAAATATTCTTAATTTTTGTTGTGTTGATAGTTTTAGCTAGACACACAAATTTGAAATTGAAAATATTTAACCCCTGCTTTGGGCGAAGGTCAATGATGAAACGGTTTTCCCTACGCTTTGATGAAGTTTGGATACTCTATGAACACTGTGAAACACTTAAGCAAAGAAGAAATATCTTAGAATTAGTAATTTGATTACCAAATCGAACGTAGAACGTGTTTTAGCCTTAATGGCTTCGATGCTTTTTGTAATTGGCTTGTTTCTACCCAGTTTTTCATGAATGAATATTTCATAGTTGGATTCCGCCATCTTTTAGTACTTTAAAACAGTACTATTTATTGCTATATAATGAGTCTTAATCCAATTTAAAATGAGAAACATACACGTGTTTTATCAGAATGAATCATATTTTGACCCATCAAGGGTAAAATGGTCACTTCCTTTGATGTACAAATTTTTTTTATTCAAACTACTTGGGATAGAAAGTAAATTGGACAAGCTTTCTAACGGTTCAAACCACGCAAAAATTAGAGTTCGAATGTATTCGAGACAAGTCCGCAAAGTTTGACATGGTATGCAATAGAAATGCGCCTTAGGCGCAATCCTTTGCGCCCAGGCGCATTTCAATGCACCCCGGGCGCATCCTAAACATTACACAATGAGTCCAACTTTGCGGACTTGCCTCAAAAACTGCCGAACTTCAATTTTCTCGTGGTTTTGAACAGTTAGAAAGCTTGGCCAATCTACTTTCCTACCGAATTGGTTTCGATAAAAAATAATTTGTACATCAAAGTACATGATATTCTACCCTCCTATGGTGACTGCAATCGTTGTTTGTCAAGGCTATTTCCTTGAAGCTACCGTCGCATTCCTTCCTATCCTCCCTGCTATATCTGCCATGGTGAGAAGGATTTTTTCTTTGGAGAACTTTCGCATTCCTTCCTAATTCCCATTGAATGTGATTCAATGGTGATCTTCTTCTTTTTTCCTTATTTTTTTGGGTAGTTTAATTAGGCGTATATTATAAGGAAATGTATGAAGTTATTGTCCATGTCACAAGTTCACTATGTATCATGCTATCAGCCACAGTTTCAAGTCGCCAATAATAGTATACACAACAAAGAGGCATTTAAAGATGAGATATCAACCACCGAACTCATCAAAAGAAAGAAAGAAAAAAAAAACAGACATCAGACACAGGTTCTAGACTTCCATTGCCCATTTGCTGGAACAGTTCTATGGCATTCTAAAAATGGAGGGCATTTTGTCTATGATTCTAAAACTAGTGGTGCTATTCTTAAAGGGAATTTGTCTAAACAATTTGAGTTGCTCTATCCATGTATCCGCACTTTGCATAAACATCCAAGGAATGAAGTTTGGAGAACACTATGATAAAGTCCATTTTCAATAGGGCTTTGAAACCTAGCCCACGGGCTCCACAACCCTCATTAACTGATGTCCATGTCACGAGTTCACTATGTATTATCCTATCAGCCACAGTTTCAAGTCGCCAATATTAGTATACACAACAATGAGGCATTTAAAGATGAGATATCAGCCACAGAACTCATCAAAACAAAGAAAAAAAGACATCAGACACAGGTTCTAGACTTCCATTGCCCATTTACTGGAACAGTTCTATGGCATTCTAAAAATGGAGGGCATTTTGTGTATGATTCTAAAACTAGTGGTTCTAGACTGTCCAAGCATACACCTCAATCTTTGGGCCTTTCCAATTTCTTGATTGAACGGAGTCAATGGATCACAAAAGGGGCCAAAGGATGCCGCCAAGCACTGGATCACAAAAGGGGCCAAAGGATGCCGCCAAGCACTGGGTGCCGAGCAGCATCCGACCGTTCGTTTCGCTATGGATCACTTGGACTGAATCTGAGTGCATATAAATCTAAACCATTCATTGCTTGATCAACATTAGAGCAGTTGATCGTCGAGATGAACGGTTGGCTCGACCGCTCAGCAGTACCACTGCCAAACACAGGCATCTCCAAATCCCAAGGATAGTAGTGTATTATTAACCAACAATAAGTCTACATTATGTACTCAAAAAATAATCCGACGAATTCAAATTATTTACTCAAAATTGAAGCAAATGTCGTAAGAAATGAATGTAGGTACATTGCACCGTCTTCGTAACAAAGCATGTTACTATGGCCTCCCCTATTGACCCACTGTTAAGTGTCAACTAACTCGTTTTAATCGCCATTTTATTCTAGAATTTAAGTTCATTTTATAGAGTACAAGGATGCATTTACAAATCCAAACAACTCTTCAAAAGGAAAATCTCAATTCTTGGAAGGAAGAACTTAATTGTTTTCTTTACTTTTGGAGTTTGGAAAAATGCTCAGTTGAATTATTGTATAATCAAAAATGAAATGAAGAGGCACAACGAAATGATCAAAAGGGTGAAGCATAAATGAACACTCAAATACAGGAGAGATCCGGAGTGAGCAAGAACGAGATATGCAGCTCCTTTCCCTCTATAAAATTCAACCGTCCGCATCTTTTCGCTCTAATGCCACCTCCATTCTTTGCAAAGATTTAGAAATGCACATCTAAATGCAATATACTCCTAGATGTATACATCCACATATACCAGTTCCTATTTGCCTGCAGATTTCTAAGAATTTACCGTTGGAATTTCAACAAAAGCCATTAACAGTGAAAGCACAACAAGGAATTATATTCATCGGAGTGAACTCTCGTGTTTCTAGCCCAATTTACAAGAATAAGAACACAACCCAACCGACGGCCCAAACCAAGAACCACATAGTACTTTTGAATCATGTATACCTGAAAATCAAAACTTATGTCAATGAAATCTTCATGCATGGATGGAACTCATGGAATCACTTCGTACCACCTTCTTGTGCCTCTCTTATTTTTTTAACAATCCTAATAATGTTTGAGGGATTGCCTTTTTTAGTCTCCTGTAAATTTGGACTAGAAAAACTCAGTAAAAAAAAGTACAAAAATTTGTTGCATCACATGCGCCTCAGGCGCAATTGGAGTGAACCGAAGGCGCATTTAAGGTGCGCCCGGCCGCATCCCCTTTTTTGCTCTTTTTGTTATGTGACTCAGGCGCAATTGAACGCTCCCCAGGCGCATCCTTATTTCTCTCATGTCATAATGCGCCCCAGGTGCATTTGAATTGCTCCTTGGGAGCTTTCACTTTTTCCTCTTTTGATGTAATGAACCATTGAATTCCATGCATGCCAACATCTAGTGGCTCATGGATTTCAAGAATTTGAAGATGCGATTGATTTCTAGAAACAAACCCATGGATCGATCATTAGGCTTCAACGCAGCTCCACCTCAGCTTCTTCATCAAATCGTTGTCGTTCATACTAATTAGTGTAGTAGCCAACATTTTTAGATTCCAACTCTAAGAGCCATTTTGCTACATATATTCCCCACATTTTTTCTTCCCATGAACTCTCCAAGCTGCAAACAACGCACCCAAAATCCTACCACATGGAAAAGTCACTAGTTTCAGAATCATACCAAATGGCCATTCCCAAACTGGCCCAACAAATCCTCATGGCATAAAAGACTCTACAGCCTTCACTTAGAAGGCTAGAGTGGCTACAAACAGATAATATGCTCAAGATCGAAGGTCATACTATTTGGCTCCATACCTTCTTCCACCATTTGACGAAAAAATTGTAGGGCTTCGAAACCTAGCCCACATGCTCCAATGCCCTCGATCATCAATTTTCGTGTCACGATTATCGCCAACTGGGATGATTTGGTATTATCAGTAAAACTGAAACTGATTTAATAATCCTTATAAGGTTTGGAAACTATGGGGTCCATGATCTCCTACACAACGTGCAAAACATTGAAGAACAAATTATGAACCTTGTATAACTGAGAATCAAAGCGCATGTCAATAAAATCTTCATGGATGGAACCCATGGAATCACTTCGTACGGGCTTCTTGTCCCACTCATATGCTTTTACAATCCTTATAATGTTCAAAGTATATATTGCCTTTTTTTAGTTGCCTGCCAATTCAGACTAGAAAAATGTTGGATTCTCCCATGTGCGTGAAGCACAGGATAATTTCCACATTATTGCCCACTGTCTTTTGTTTCTCTTTTATGTGTTTAGATAAGAGAGAGAGAGGCTGTGTGTGTAAGACAACTGTGAGAGTGGCGTGCAAAGGGGAAGCCGGTTGTGGCTCCCCCGGAGTGGGAGTGCACAATGTGAGGGAGAGAGTGAGGAGAGTGTGGGGGCCAATTGTGGCTTCAAGTGGAACCGGTTGTGGTTTCCGGAGAGTTTTTGTAGCTTGTTCGTGTGTGTGAAAATATACAAAGTGATTTTTCTCTCAATCTCTCGGTGTTTGTGTGCGTAGAGGTGTGGATAGGGATCGGGTCTCGACCCAACAAAAACTCAATAAGAAACAAATTAAAAACATTTGCTACATCACGTGCGCCCGAGGCGCAATGTGCCCCCGGCGCATTTAAGTTGCGCCCGAGGGCATCCACATTTTCTCCTTTTTTGTTATGTGCCATCGGGTGCGTCCTATTTTCTCTCATTTCGTAATGCGCCATAGGCGCATTTGAATTGCTCCTCGGGAGCATTCACTTTTTTCTCTTTCAATGTAATGAACCACTGAATTCAAAGCCAACATGCTCGAAAGCGGCAAAATGTTTTAACTGTGAACTCCATAATTCTGGTTCCAAGTACAAATTCACTTTGTGTCACTGGGGAAAGTCGTAAGTGGATCATTAATCAGCTGATATTGTTGAAGGAAAAGATATCTCAAAACATGACAATAAATTGTAATACAACGGCATTTGTAAACAAATCCTTCACATACAGTACCAATACCCAGTACTCTTCTTGCAAATTTTTTTTGTTGCTTATCCACTTTTTCTTCTCCTAGATGTACCCTTATTGAGCTTTTATAAAATCATCTTTTGCCAAGGAAAAAAAGAACTATGCTAAACTGTCAAATAAATTAATGCGTTTGAAATCGGAGAAGGGTCATGCAGGCAATGGTTGTGGCAAAATAGTTGCAGAGCCAGACAATGATTGACGCAATATTTATTGCTTTCATGGGAAATCAAAAGTCACAATCCATCATGACAATTGGCAAACAATATCTTAAGTGTAGTTAACATGATCTTGAAAAGAAACAAAAGGCTTAAAAAGCATCAAATGTAAACAACTTTAACATCACTAAGTGCAATAGCAAGCATTATTGGGTTCCAAATCGAAGAGCCTTCAGCTGCATATTCCCCTCCCTTTTTTTTTGATCCCATTGAACTCTACAGCCTGCCAATAGCGCTCCCCAAATACTACCTCATAGAAAAGCCATTAGTTTCAAAACCATACCGAAAGCCTCGCTGAGCTTCCCAAACCGACTCAACAAATCCACGATAAAAGTGTAATGATTTAGATTGGGTTCCATTCCGAATCTCCATTCATGGCATAAAAGATTCTACAGCCTTCACTTAGAAGGAAAAGGCCAAGAGTGGCTACATGTAGATAATAAGCTCAAGAAGGTCAATACTATTCTATTCTGCTTCAGTCCTTCTTCCACCATTTGAAGAACAATTTGCAGGGCTTTGAAACCTAGCCCACGGGCTCTACAACCCTCAATAACTGATGTCCATGTCAGGAGTTCACTATGTATCATCCTATCAGCCACAGTTTCAAGTCGCCAATATTAGTATACACAACAATGAGGCATTTAAAGATGAGATATCAGCCACAGAACTCATCAAAAGAAAGAAAGAAAGAAAAAAAGACATCAGACACAGGTTCTAGACTTCCATTGCCCATTTGCTGGAACAGTTCTATGGCATTCTAAAAAGGGAGGGCATTTTGTGTATGATTCTAAAACTAGTGGTGCTATTCTTAAAGGGAATTTGTCTAAACAATTTGAGGTGCTCTATCCATGTATCCGCACTTTGCATAAAAATCCAAGGAATGAAGTTTTGAGAACACTATGATAAAGTCCAATTTCAGTAGAAAAACCATGCAATTTTTGCCTGGAAAACGATTACCATTCTCCCCAAAAGCCGAAAATACTTCGTACGGGCTTCTTGTATCTCTCTTATGCTTTAACAATTCTTATAATGTTTAAAGGATTGCCTTTTTTTAGTCTCCTGCTAATTCGGACTAGAAAAAGTGAGGTAAAAAAACATATTAAAAATATTTACTCCGTCACATGCACCTCAGGCAGAATTCGAGTGTGCCCCAGGCGTATCCACATTTTCTCTCTTCTTGTAATGTGCCTCATACGCAATTTGAATTGCTACTCGAGAGCATTCGCCTTTTTCTCTTTTGATGCAATGAACCACTGAATTTCATGCCAACATACTCAAAAGTGCAAAATCTAACTGTGAACTCCATAATTCTGGATCAACAAAAAGAAACTCCAGAGGTCATTGGTTATTGTGTTAGCCCATATTTATTTGTATATGAGACAAATCTTGAACAAAAAATTTGGGCCTCGAGGCACTTTTAAAAGGTAATAGAACAATTACATTCCGACATATGACATCCACGGCCGGGCTCATCGATTTCATAGCCTTTGAGGGTGTGATCGATCTCCGGAAACAAAACAGGGAAAAATTCAAAATACCCCCCAACCTTTAGACCAAAATTCAATTAGACTCTCAACCTTTTAAAAACTTCAATTTTACTCCCAACGTTATCTTCCGTTAATCAAAACGCCCCCTTCCGTCTAAATGACTAACGGATTCCGTTAAATATCGTCCCAATCGAATTTTGATGATCCAAACCGTTCAATGTGTTCAAAACATAATTTTAAGGATACTTTCTAGAATTTAGCAAAAAAAAATGACCGGGAAGGGCTTCATCTGAACAGTTTTTTATTGAACTATTAAAAAAAAAACTGTTCAGATGATGCCCTTCCCGGTCATTTTTTTTTGTCGATTTCACGCAGGTACCCTTAAAATCACGTTTTGAACACATTGAGCGGCTCGGATTATCGAAATTCGATTTGTAAAAGGGAGGTGTAGACCGAAGCAAAATCCGAACGCCCGGCCTTGAACAAAATCCGGATCAATCCGCACCTCCCCTTTTCCAATCGAATTTTGATGATCCGAGCCGTTCAATGTGTTCAAAACGTGATTTTAAGGGTACTCTTAAGAAATCGGCAAAAAAAATGACCCGGAAGGGCTTCATCTGAACAGTTTTTTATTGAACTATTCAATAAAAAACTGTTCAGATGAAGCCCTTTTGGGTCAATTTTTTTTTTCAAATTTTTTGCGGGTATCTTTAAAATCACGTTTTGAACACATTGAGCGGCTCGGATCATTGAAATTCGATTGGGACGCTATTTAACGGAGCTTTTAACGAAATCCGTTAGTCATTTTGACGGAAGGGGGCATTTTGATTAACGGAAGATAACGTTGGGAGTAAAATTGAAGTTTTTAAAAGGTTAGGAGTCTGATTGAATTTTGGTGTAAAGGTTGGGAGGTATTTTGAAATTTTCCCAACAAAACAATGGATCAAACCTTCGGCTTCAACGCAGCTCCACCCCGGCTTCTTTAGTGAATCATTGTCGTTCATACATCTCCGTAGTTCTTCAACTCCATCCCACCTCTCAACAACAGCTTGAACAGTACAAATTATGAAGCTCAAATCATTGTAATTCATGCGTTTTATTCTTGCTTACTATTGGTAAAAGCATGATTAGTGTACGTATGATCTGCTTTCGGACATCTTGGCGCATCTTATTACTTTTGGCAGCAAGTTTTAACATCTGGCCGCTATTTTTTAAAGCGTGGTTACGGAACACGTGTTTTAGGGCCAAGTGCAATTTTGTGCGGCCAAGTGCAATTTTAAGCGGACAAGTGCAATTTTCCGCGTCCAACTGTACTTTTCCGCGGCCAAGTGCAATTTTAAGCGGCCAAGTGCTATTTTCCGCGGCCAACTGCAGTTTTAAGCGGCCAATAGCAATTTTCCGCGGCCAATAGCAATTGTCAGCGGCCAACTACAATTCGGCGCGGCCAAGTGCAATTCTACGCGGCCAAGTACAATTCTTTTTGGGAAGAAGTAATTCTATGCTGCCACTAGAAATTCTTTGCAGCCACGAGTAATTTTTCACAGTCAGGAATAATTTTTTGCGGAAATAATAATTCTTTAAGGCCAGGAGTAGTTCTTTGTGGGCAAGAGTAATTCTTCGCAGCCAGAATTCTTCAATTGCCGCCAGAATTCTTCAATCGCCATGCATTGAAATTATGCTTTCAAAACTTTACGGCCTGGAATAATTTGATAAAATCACACGAATGGTTTTCCTATGGCCGTATTCTTTTTTTGATAATCCTAGTTTTTTATCTGATTCGTTAAATAGTATATCCATGCAAAAGTTCAAATTGATTGAACAAACCATCGAATAGCGCACAAGGTCTCATAACCTATTTTGATGATTCGAGATGTCCATTCTATAATTCCTGACATGTAAATCATTCATCAAAAAATCATATATGTTATGGCCATTTCAAATAGATGAAACTTGAGAAAAATTCAATTAGAAAAACTGTGATAATCTATGCATATTTATATACTCCACCTTTGTGTCATGAAACATAGCACTACACTAAAAGGGTACAAGTTTAATTATATATGCTTCACAACTTTAATGCATGTCTTCACAGAAGAAGAAGCCAACAAAATCAGTTTGGAGCCTCCAATGCTCTTGTAGTCAATGACCTATTTCTTGTTCTCTTGTATGGGAAAAAAACAAAATGATTGTGTTGCTGCCATGGGAAGTCAAAATATATATACTAGTAGTAAAATTTAGCTTAAAAAAAAAACAAAAAGTCACAATGTGAAGTCCCCAACTCAAACAAGTTATGCTGGTTTGACCTAATCTATATAGATCAAAATTAACTTCTAAATCACCAAGTAATAGTGTTTGAGAGCATATCACGAGCGATCGAGCCCAATAGCAGTAAAAGTACACTATATTAAACACGTGTCCGACAAGACATAAAAAAAGCACTCAAGATAAGCTTTAAGACTTTAATTATAAACTTCTAAACAAACAAAAGACATGCCTGAAATGCTGAGTTCCTCGATAGCTAGGAATCTCAACACATGACGCGGTTGGTCGTCCTTCTGGAATTTGAAGAGTAAATTTGCAGTTAGTTGCATCCTTCGAAAGACATGAGAATTCATCGCTCAAGCAGAAGAAAATGTGGTCAATTCTTGAGTAGTGACCAAAAATTGTCACCCTCTTTAATACCATTGCATTTTCCAACAAGTACTTCACAAGGTTTAGCTCTTCTTCTTCATCGCCCCAGAATTCGTGAATTTCAATCGTCGTGAGGCTAAGAAGCAAACATTCAGGCATTGGCATCCCACGGTACTTGGAGCTTGGTCCTGGTAAAGGTGCTACAGTTCCTCAGGGTGAATGATTCCCTAATTAAAGTGAGGGAATACCCAAGATAAACTTTTTTAGTTTTAGTTTTTCCTTATTTAATTTTTTTTGCATCTTTTAGTTTTGCGCTAAACTTTTTTGAATTATTGATTTGTCTTTGATGAGTGAAATCCAAAAAGTTTAAAAAAAATTCTTTAACCTAACATTTTTGTAAATACCCAAGATAAAACTCGACAAAATCGTAATTTTTTAGTTTCCATTTCGTTTCGACAAGACGAAACAATAATTCACAAAAGATTGACGCAAAATTAACAAATGCCAATTTTTTTTGAATATAAACAACATTCACAAAGTCCAAAAAGACCCTAAAGCTCTTAGGGCAACAAGCCGTCACTATTAGCTTTTCTTAGTAATTGTTGGGATAAATTGTTCATCCCAACAAGAGAAATCGAAAAAATAAAAAAAAAACATATAAAACTGTATTATAGAGAAAAAAATATCAATTGTTTGGTGTTTTTTCGTTTTTAGTAAAATTATTTCTTAGTTTTTATCAATAATTTTTTTACTTTTAAACTTTTCTAATATAGCGAGATGGATGATCAATCCGAAAAATAAAGCTTAAATGTAAGAAAAAAAATTTCAAAATGAAAAATAAACATAAACTCGACCAAAATGTCCAGGACATTGGGAGGAAAATATTTTGGCCCAGTTGGAAGATTTCTAAAATCATTTTTTTAGATTTTATTTGAATGGTAATAGAGGCAGGCCGAGCCCAATTCAATCCAATAAGCCCAAGTGGCCCGCTTGAAAACGGGGTCTCACGATCTCCCCACCTTGGCTGCA
The DNA here is from genome assembly GCA_025413875.1 of Rhododendron molle. Taxonomy (NCBI): domain Eukaryota; kingdom Viridiplantae; phylum Streptophyta; class Magnoliopsida; order Ericales; family Ericaceae; genus Rhododendron; species Rhododendron molle. The sequence continues at coordinate 54,054,115 of CM046398.1, forward strand.
ATGTCCTCGTTGCACCCCATTGCATTGGCCCTGCAACCTTCTCCTGGTGGCCATAGTGTGGCACTTCAGTCCATGCAGCACAATCAATGTGCTCGTACCAAATTCTAGAAGAGGCCCCCACTATATAGACTGGGGTTGTGCTCTTATACCAACTGTAATGACCCAACCTAGCTAACCTGCTAACCATTCCCTTAACCACGTGGCTCAAAAGGTTAATCTCAAGTTATACAACAGATAGACGAATTTCATTATATATTACTTCCATTTTAATTTCCCAGCGGATGTGGGACACGGGGTCTCACACAACCACATCGACCGATATAAGTTCACTACTATATTTTTACTTCATCTCCACCCAATCATTTAACACACGATCACCACAGCAACCTCTTAAGTACTACACCACCATCACTTCACCGCCACTTCCACCCTTATTTCACCACAACCCCAACACACAAAATAAGTTTTAAATGATTGCAATATTAAAATCTACCGCCTTCACTACGGGGACATAATAACCACTAACAAAGAACACATGTAGACTATTTGACAATTTGAAAAAGTTGAGAACTTTTCCTAATTTGTTTGGATTTAGAGTATTTTCAGTCTTAAAACCCATCGTCAACACTTCAAAACTACCACCACCCCAAAACAAAATTCCCAATATACTCAATTCCAAAAGACTGAGAGTATTCAATTCAAATTTCTTCGCTCCACCATATTACGATTCATATGACCACCACCACCACCACTGCCATGACCAACATAAACATCATCAAGAAATTCTTACTTTAACGAAGTTCGAGAAATATGAAGTTTTGCATTTTAAAGAATTTTTCAAATCACCCCACAACCACCTTAACCATGATGTCCACGATCGAAGGTCCCAAAAAATTGAACGAGAATTTTCTCCAGCTAAAAAAGTGACCCAAGCCTGAAAGTTACTAAGAATTTTTTCAATTCTAAAATTTTTGGCCCCACAATCTCTAAATGATTGATGATTCTTTTAGATAGATGTGGTGGTTTTGATGTAGTGATGAATCTTAACCTTGTGAATATTTTTTTTAATATTCATGAATAGAGAATGTTCTCGATACGTTGTAATATGGTTGAGTTATATTAGAATATATAGAGTATCCTCAAATCATTTTCGGTGTTCTCGTATTCTTTTTTGTGTTCTCGGTTTTACCTACACTTCGGTGGAGTGTAGATGCACTATGTACTCTCAAGAACACTTGCGTAATGAAGAAATACATAAGAACTAGGTATTTTAGTACCAAATGAAACTTAGAACGTGTTTTAGCCGAGTGGCTCCAACGATTTTTTTGCTAGCTTTCTTTCTACCCCTTTATTATAAACAAAACTTAAATGTCTTTATAGTTTGATTTCACCATCTTTTAGTATCTTAAAAACTCTATTTATTGACATAGAATGGGTCTCGATACGATTTGAAATGAGTGACATGCGAGCATTTTACCGAAATAATTTTTTTTGAACCACTTAGAATAAAATAATCACGTCTTTTAATGTATAAAATTTTTTTGATCCAAAATACTTGGGTTAAAAAGTAAATTGAACAAGCTTTCTAATGGCTCAAATCACGCAAAAATCGGAGATCGGGAGCGTTCGAAGTAAGTCCGCGAAGTTCGACCTATTTTGCAGCTTCATTGCGCCCCAGGCGAAAGTTTATGCGCCCCAAGCGCACTTCATTGTGCCCGGGTGCATCCCCAAAGCTGCACAACGAGGCAAACTTTGCGGGCTTACACCAGACATTCCCGAACTCCGTTTTGCACGTGGTTTGAACAGTTAGAAAGATTGTTCAATGCACTTTCCAACCCAAGTAGTTTGGGTCAAAAAATATTTATACATCAAAAGACGTCACCATTTTACTCTCAGTGGGTCAATAAAATTGTTCATTTTTTGGTAAAACGCTCGCATCTCTCCCATTTTTAATCGATCTTGACCAATTATACAACGATTAATAAGGTTTTCAAAGTACTTAAAGGTGATGGAAACAAACAATGAAAATGATAAAGTTTAGTTTATCAAAAGTTGGTCAAAAGGAGGCGATTCAAAGATCATCGGAGTCAAAAAGGCTAAAATACGTTTCTGTGCCCATCTACACATTCTAAGTTCCATTCAACACGCATTTCCCTAATTATAAGTTATTCGTCGATTTCGTAAGAGTTTCACAGAGATCATAGTGCTTTTCGACACATCATCAAATCGTTAGAAACCGTTTCATCATAAGGATTCGCTGAAGGCAAGACTTGTACACTTACAAAGCCAAATTTGATCGTCTACACTACCACCACTATCGAAATTTGACCACTGCCCTTTCACCCCTTCAATACAGCCACCAACACCTAGACCGCTATAATTCACCACTGTATTTTTACTTCATCTTCACCTAATCAATTGACACACTATCACCACAACAACCTCTCAAGTACATGTTTTAGCCTAACGGCTCAAATGATTTTTCTGCTAGCCTTCTTTCTACCCCTCTTTAATAAACGAAACTTAATTTTTTTGGTGGTTGGATTTCACCATCTTTTAGTACCTTAAAAACTCTCTTTATTTATATATAATGAGTCTCGATACGATTTAAAAAAAATGACATGTGAGCTTTTTATCGAAATGAACAGTTTTTTTTAACCACTTATGATAAAATATTCAAGTCTTTTATTGTACAAAAATTTTGGATCCAAAGTACTTGGGTTAGAAAGTAAATTGAACAAGCTTTCTAACGGTTCAAACCATGAGCAAATCGGAGTTTGGGAGTGTCTGGAACAAGTCCACATAGTTTGACCTATTTTGCAGCTTTATTGCGCCTTAGGCGCACTTCACTGTGCCCGGGCGCATCCTTATACCTGCAAAAGATAACAAGATATCAGCACTTACATATTTGAATGCTATTTTGCTTGGCCAAGAGCTACTAAAACATTGATAAGAGGGCTTGAATTGTTCTGGAGTCTTTTTATACCATTACCAAAAGAAAAGAAGTAAGCCAAACAAAGGTAGTTTAGTTGAACTATAGTGGAAGATTTGTGAGCAGAAGACAAATGGGTTGATGTCTCATCTGTTTGTAACTCAGGCCATTAAACTTCAAACTATAATCTTCCATATCAGGCTTGACTAAACAACACAACTAACTTTAATTCTCGCAATCGAAACCAGAAACGAAAAACTTAAAAGAAAGAAAAGAATTCAACTCTAGACTACTCAAACAGGAGACAAGACATTGTTTAGTCCTCAGCATACAGTAGAAAAACCAACCAGTTCGCCGAAGAACTTATTTCATCTAGACATGGCTGAACAGAACCAAAAAAAAAAAACAACAAACACTATTTCTCCCTATGAACAACGAACAAAAAACAAAAGAATGAAAAGAATCAAACTCTACATTAGTGTCACAACAAACACTATTTCTCCCTATGAACAACGAACAAAAAACAAAAGAATGAAAATAATCAAACTCTACATTAGTGTCAACAGAAAATGAGCACTACTATGTCACCACATGGGCCTGGTGTTTGATTTTCCTCTTCCGCAACCGAAACAATGTCTTCCAGACTCAATGACACTCCACAAGAGAAACTTGGACTCGGCTTCAATCTCGGCATGACAAACATCTCAGCCTTATTGTTCAAAATCGGCGAAACCTTCCTCACACAAGGCCTCGCGAAGCTATCAGGATTCACGCAGCTCAAACCCAGAAGCAAAAGCTTCTACATTTACCCTTCCTCAAACTCCCCCTTTAGCCTCTCATCTGCCTCCTCAATCACCTTCCCTTCTGAATACAACCACCACACCCAATCAACTAAATTCACCATCTTTTGGCGAGGATTTTGTATATCGATCAGCCTCTCTCTACATGCCACTTCAAGAATCACAACTCTATAGCTGAAAACATCGGTTTTCTAAGTTGCTTTCCTATATTGAAGATACGCTGAAGCCAAATACCCCATGTTGCTAGTCTTTATGCCTCTGTGAATCACTAGTGGCTCACATTCTTGATTCAGGCCAACCCAACTGCAATATTGTACCTATGTAGCATTTCAGGGGATTCCCCTCTTCAGATTCTTGGTACAGGAATTTATCAAGACTCCCATTGGTCCTAAACTCATAAAAAAGTAGCAATTCTCCCTTTTAAGCACACTAGCCTATGCCTTGAGCAAGCGATAATCGACAATCCCACAATGAATCCTGATTTTCCTGTTAATTTCATCACCTGATCAATATTATTATGAACATATATTGTAAATTGTAATCACGGAATCGATACTACCAACACATAACCAAATCAGTAATTAGCATACATCATTGCATCTATCATCAATGTATTGTCAAAAAAATAAATCAATATGATCAAAGTCATGTCCCCTAAAAATAGGGAGATGTTTTTACGTTTGAAACTAGTAGTAGCCTCGTTTACAATCCAGGAGAAAGAAAGAGAAAACTCTCCATCAAACAAACATCATAAATAACTTTAGCGCATACCCAAGGCGGGTCGTCTTCGGAAACACACACAAAAATTGCGTGCTTGTTTTCTCCTTGAATTCAGTGATTGATAAGTACATTGCCTTATCAAGAACACAAGCATAACGGATTGCTGTTACTTCAGCTTGTACAACAAAAGAAGCAAAAATGTTCCTCATACAACTAGAGAGGGAGAGAGAAATCGTTGGTTTTTCAGGAATTCGACGTAATTCGGTTTTTTCAACCGACTTCGAGCTATTCGGTTTTCTTCCCCATTTGAAGAGGGAGCTTCAAGATCAACATAACAAGGGAGGTTTTTGATTTTCTTGATAAATTTTTTTTTAAATTACAATTTAACACACTTAGCATCTTCAACATGCGAAGTTACTCAAAATTACACATAGAGAATTACTCCTAGCCGCTGCCACATGGAATTACACTTCGCATCCTCAACATGTGAAGTTACTGAACCTACGCCGTTTCACAGTGATCCTGGTTCACACTCTTAGGGGACTGCAAAGAAATTTTCTACCCGTAAGATTCATCTTGAATTTATCTGAGACAATCGTCTTCTACAATCCATTACAATCATTTACCATGTAAAATATTTTACCTATTTTTTGGTGTTTGGTTGTGTAAAAAATGAGGAAAATATTTTACATGTAAAACATTTTCCATCAATTGGATGAAAATGACTTACCCTTAAATCTTCCGTAAGTTATTTTCCGAAATGGACCCGCTGCCTTCTACTGCAATTCTCACTGCTCAGTTTCCTCGATCGTCAGTCCTGACCCATGTTCAATTCCAATAATCTCATATCTCTTCACCGTTTAAACTCCCCATCTCCTTCTCTGCACTATTTTGTTGATTTCCGAAAATATTTTCAAGTGCCAACCAAACACCGAAAAATAAAAGTTTGAAGTTTGTTTTCTGAAAAAATATTTTACATGGAAACAAACGGAGCCGAACAAGTCAATCGATTTCAGAGTTTACCTGATCTTGATGCATTTCTCTTCATTTTTGTTCTTGAAATAGGTTCGGCTACACTGAATTAAAACCATCGTTTCTCTATCTCTTCAAAACTATGAGCGCATTCTTCTTCCCTGGATAACCAAACACCAGAATCAACGGAGAAATTTTGCAGGAAGAAACAGTTGTGGGCAAATCTTCAAAACCCAAATCTCAACTTCTTCTTCCATACTTACCCCTCAGTTCTCCTTCTTCTTTATTGCACTTAACATTGTTTCTCATCGATTGAACTCCTTAATTATGTTCTCTCCTCCCCTTGTTTTTTATTGATTTGGGAAATTCAAGAAAACATGACAAGTTTGAATCTTTGTTTTTGCATGTAGGATTTATTGTTTACATGGATACCGTATATGGATGGGTAGCAGCATATGAAAAATGCATTGCTGGTTTCGTTTGTTTGGTGTTTGGATTAATAGGTTGGTGGGTCTCTGATTTCGATTAGAAAATGGATCGAAATATGTGGTGGGTATTGTTGATCAGATCGAGACAAAGTCACACAAAAAAGTAGTAATTCTTTTGAACCATATTTTGGTGGGAATTGAAGTTTGAACCATAATTCTGATACAAACCTTTGGTAGAACTCACCATTCAAAACCGGCTTACAAGGGGAGTGTGCCCAAGAGCTTATATGCACATGGCCAAGCCCATACTTAGCCGATGTGGGACATTAGGATCGTAACATACCACCACGCTCCGCAACTGATGTCCACGGCAGCGCACTCTATCGACACTGACCCGATGGTAGCCCTTTCTTCTTTTTTTCCCGCTCCACCCACCTATCAGTATTCAATACTTTTAAGTATTTTAATCCAGCCTATAGGTCACCCCCATCGCGGGTCGAATGGCAACGTGGCTGCTAGCTCTAATACCAATGATACAAACCTTTGGGTAGAACCCACCCTTGAAAATCAGCTTACAAGGGAAGGGTGCCAAAGAGCTTTTATGCACATGGCCAAGCCCATACTTAGCCGATGTGGGACATTAGACTCTTGGCCGCGTTTTATTACACTTGGCCGCTTCATATTACTCTTAGCCACTTGTTTTGACACTTGGCTGCTTGTTATTACAGTTGGCCGCGTCTTATTACAGTTGGCCGCTGCTTATTTCTCTTGACCGCTTGTTATTACTCCTTGCCGCTTGTTATTACTCTTGGCCGTGATTTTCTTAAAGCGGGACTAGTATACCTATCATCGTGGCTAGAGCGTGGGGCTTCAAATGATGAATTTGGGTTTAGAAGCAGGCCTCTAGGACTTTGTGGATTGAATTGAGCTTACCAGCTGGTCCACCTCATTTTAAGCCGAAGCCCATTGAAAAAATCTCAACAAAAAGAACTTTTAAGAATCTTTCAGTTGGCCCAAAATATTTTCCTGAATCTCTTTTGGGGATTTTATACTTTTACAATATTAATGTTTCCCTATATTTTTAAATATTTTTATTCAATTTTCTTTTGAGTTAGTTAGTTTTGCGTCAAAATTTTTTATGGATTATTGGATCATTTCGACGAGAGAAATCGAAGAACCATAAAATTATGACCAAAACTCAAATATTATTTTAAAAAATTCAAGAAAAAGTTCGAAAAGTTTGAATATTGTTTGGCCTTTTTTGGATTTTTACACAAATAATTGAGTTTGGGTCATAATTTTCCACTTCTCTGACTCATCTTGTCGAGACGAATCAATAGTTTAAAAAAATTTGACGCCAACTAACAAATGCAAAAAAATAATTAAATGAATAGAGACAAAAAAAAAATCCATTTGGCAGGAAAATAAAAATGTCTGCTATCATTTAAGATTTTAATAGAGAGATGTGTCCAAGTGACTGTCCAAGCATACACCTCAATCTTTGGGCCTTTCCAATTTCTTGATTGAACGGAGTCAATGGATCACAAAAGGGGCCAAAGGATGCCGCCAAGCACTGGGTGCCGAGCAGCATCCGACCGTTCATTTTCGCTACGGATCACTTGGACTGAATCTGAGCGCATATAAATCTAAACCATTCATTGCTTGATCAATATTAGAGTAGTTGATCGTCGAGATGAACGGTTGGATCGACCGCTCAACAGTACCACTGCCAAACACAGGCATCTCCAAATCCCAAGGATAGTAGTGTATTATTAACCAACGATAAGTCTACATTACTTACCCAAAAAATAATCTGACGAATTCAAATTGTTTACTCAAAATCAAAGCAAATGTCGTAAGAAATGAATGTAGGTACATTGCACCGTCTTCGTAACAAAGCATGTTACTATGGCATCCCCTATTGACCCACTGTTAAGTGTCAACTAACTCGTTTTAATCTCCATTTTATTCTAGAATTTAAGTTCATTTTACAGAGCACAAGAATGCATTTGTAATTCCAAACAACTCTTCAAAAGGAAAATCTCAATTCTTGGAAGGAAGAACTTAATTGTTTTCTTTACTTTTGGAGTTTGGAAAAATGCTCAGTTGAATTATTGTATTATCAAAAATGAAATGAAGAGGCACAACGAAATGATCAAAAGGGTGAAGCATAAATGAACACACAAATACAGGAGAGATCCGGAGTGAGCAAGAATGAGATATGCAGCTCCTTTCCCTCTATAAAATCCAATCGTCCGCATCTTTTCGCTCTAACGCCACCTCCATCCTTTGCAAAGATTTAGAAATGCACATCTAAATGCAATATACTCCTAGACGTATACATTCACATATACCAGTTCCTATTTGCCTGCAGATTTCTAAGAGTTTACCGTTGGAATTTCAACAAAAGCCAATAACAGTGAAAGCACATCAAGGAATTATATTCATCGGAGTGAACTCTCGTGTTTCTAGCCCAATTTACAAGAATAAGAACACAACCCAACCGACGGCCCAAACCAAGAACCACATAGTACTTTTGAATCATGTATACCTGAAAATCAAAACTTATGTCAATGAAATCTTCATGCATGGATGGAACTCATGGAATCACTTCGTACCGCCTTCTTGTGCCTCTCTTATTTTTTTAACAATCCCAATAATGTTCGAGGGATTGCCTTTTTTAGTCTCCTGCAAATTTGGACTAGAAAAACTCAGTAAAAAAAAGTACAAAAATTTGTTGCATCACATGCGCCTTAGGCGCAATTGGAGTGAACCCAAGGCGCATTTAAGGTGCGCCCGGGCGCATCCCCTTTTTTGCTCTTTTTGTTATGTGACTCAGGCGCAATTGAATGCTCCCCGGGCGCATCCTTATTTCTCTCATTTCATAATGCGCCCCAGGCGCATTTGAATTGCTCCTCGGGAGCGTTCACTTTTTCCTCTTTTGATGTAATGAACCATTGAATTCCACGCATGCCAACATCTAGTGGCTCATAGATTTCAAGAATTTGAAGATGCGATTGATTTCTAGAAACAAACCCATTGATCGATCATTAGGCTTCAACGCAGCTCCACCTCAGCTTCTTCATCAAATCGTTGTCGTTCATACTAATTAGTGTAGTAGCCAACATTTTTAGATTCCAACTCTAAGAGCCATTTTGCTACATATATTCCCCCCATTTTTTCTTCCCATGAACTCTCCAGGCTGCAAACAACGCACCCAAAATCCTACCACATGGAAAAGTCACTAGTTTCAGAATCATACCAAATGCCCATTCCCAAATTGGCCCAACAAATCCTCATGGCATAAAAGACTCTACGGCCTTCACTTAGATGGCTAGAGTGGCTACAAACAAATAATATGCTCAAGATCGAAGGTCATGCTATTTGGCTCCATACCTTCTTCCACCATTTGACGAAAAATTTGTAGGGCTTCGAAACCTAGCCCACGTGCTCCAATGCCCTCGATCATCAATTTTCGTGTCACGATTATCGCCAACTGGGATGATTTGGTATTATCAGTAAAACTGAAATTGATTTAATAATCCTTATAAGGTTTGGAAACTATTGGGTCCATGATCTCCTACACAACCTACAAAACATTGAAGAACAAATTATGAACCTTGTATACCTGAGAATCAAAACGTATGTCAATAAAATCTTCATGGATGGAACTCATGGAATCACTTCGTACGGGCTTCTTGTCCCACTCATATGCTTTTACAATCCTTATAATGTTCAAAGTATTGCCTTTTTTTAGTTGCCTGCCAATTCAGACTAGAAAAATGTTGGATTCTCCCATGTGCGTGAAGCACAGGATAATTTCCACATTATTGCCCACTGTCTTTTGTTTCTCTTTTTTGTGTTTAGATAAGAGAGAGAGAGAGGCTGTGTGTGTAAGACAACAGTGAGAGTGGCGTGCAAAGGGGGAGCCGGTTGTGGCTCCCGCGGAGTGGGAGTGCACAATGTGAGGGAGAGAGTGAGGAGAGTGTGGGGGCCAATTCTGGCTTCAAGTGGAACCGGTTGTGGTTTCCAGAGAGTTTTTGTAGCTTGTTCGTGTGTGTGAAAATATACAAAGTGATTTTTCTCTCAATCTCTCGGTGTTTGTGTGCGTAGAGGTGTGGATAGGGATCGGGTCTCGACCCAAAAAAAACTCAATAAGAAACAAATTAAAAACATTTGCTACATCACGTGCCCCAGGCGCAATGTGCCCCCGGCGCATTTAAGTTGCGCCCGAGGGCATCCACATTTTCTCTTTTTTATGTGCATCGGGTGCGTCCTATTTTCTCTCATTTCGTAATGCGCCATAGGCGCATTTGAATTGCTCCTCGGGAGCATTCACTTTTTTCTCTTTCGATGTAATGAACCACTGAATTCAAAGCCAACATGCTCGAAAGTGGCAAAATGTTTTAACTGTGAACTCCATAATTCTGGTTCCAAATACAAATTCACTTTGTGTCACTGGGGAAAGTCATAAGTGGATCATTAATCAGCTGATATTGTTGAAGGAAAAGATATCTGAAAGCATGACAATAAATTGTAATACAACGGCATTTGTAAACAAATCCTTCACATACAGTACCCAGTACTCTTCTTGCAAATTTTTTTTGTTGCTTATCCACTTTTTCTTCCCCTAGTTGTACCCTTATGTGATAGTGTGTCAATTTATTTGGTGGAGATTAAGTAAAAATACAGTGATGAACTAATATCAGTTGAGGTGCTTGCGACTGTACTGAAGGGATGAAAGGGCGTTTGTCAAATTCCGATAGTGGTGGTAGCGTTGTACTAGAAATGGTCAAGTGACTGTGTTGGTGGCGTAGACGATCAAATTTTGCTTCGTAAATGTTTAAGTCTTGCCTTGGGCAAATCCTTTTGATAAAACAGTTTTTGACAATTTGATGATGTGCGGAAAGCCCTATGAACTTTGTTAAACTCTATTGAATTGACGATACCTTATAATTAGGGATGTGCGTGTTGAATGGAACTTAGAATGTGTAGATGGGCGCGAAAACGTATTTTTGCCTTTTTGGCTCCGATGATCTTTGTATCGTCCTCCTTTTGACCAACTTTTCATAAACTAAACTTCATCATTTTCATTGTTTGTTTCGACCTTTTAATACTTTAAAAACCATATTTATCGTTGCATAATTGGTCATGATCCAATTAAAAATGAGAGAGATGTGAGTACTTTACTGAAATGAATAGTCTTTTTTAACCCATTGAGAGTAAAATGGTGACGTCTTTTGATGTAAATTAATTTTTTTATCCAAACTACTTGGGTTGGAACATGCATTGAACAAGCTTTCTAACGGTTTAAATTACGCGCAAAACGGAGTTCGGGAGTGTCCGATGTAAGCCCGCAAAGTTTGACTTGTTGAGTAGCTTTATGGATGCGCCCGGGCGCATTGAACTGCGTCTGGGGTGCATAAACGGGCGCCTAAGACGCAATGAAGTTAGAAAACAGGTCAAACTTTGCGGACTTGCCCCGGACACTCCCGAGCTCTGATTTATGCGTGATTTGAACCATTACAAAGCTTGTTCAATTTACTTTCCAACCCATGTAGTTTGGATCAAAAATTATTTATACATCAAAAGACGTCACCATTTTACTCTAGGAGGGTGTTCCACCATTAATTATGGGCCTGTTATTTGGTCTTCTCATCTGTGTTCTATTTGTTGATAGTGGAATATATGCTTAGATGGACAGTAATACTTCTTTATTCCATCCTCTCAGTTTGCTTAGTATATTGAGTATAGTATTTTTCATTTTTTTGGTTTCTGGTTTCGAGTGCGAGAAATTGTGTTGTGTTCTGTGGTGTTGTTTAGTTAAGACGTATATTAATTTTGATTTCAAAACAGATAAGACATTGAACCATTTGTCTTCTGCTCACAAATCTTCCACTATAGTTCAACTAAACTATCTTTCTTCTGGTAATAGTGTAGGTAGACTCCAGAACAAAATAAGTCGTCTAATCATTGTTTTAGTAGCTTTAGGCCAAGCAAAATTGCATTCAAATATGTAAGTCTTGATCTCTTGTTATATGAATTTGAACCATTTTTTATTGTCCTCCATGAGATCACATGTTTGAGTCCTGCGTAGGCCTCCAAACCTTGGGGTCATTGGAGGGTTTGTCTGGTCATTAACTTCAAGGTCCCTAAATTAGTTGAGGTGCACAACATATCCCGAACATCTGGTAATAAAAAAAGGAATCTAAACCATTTTGAATGGTTTTATGATGCTGAGAACCAAAACATACACAACCTGATCAAAATCAGACTGCAACACCAATACGACTTTGATTCTGCCTTGAGCATCTAAATACTTCTCCAAAAAAATTATAAATTGGTAAAGCAATTCGTAGATTTGGCACAAAACAACCCATAAAATTGTTATTAGCAATGTCATTGCAGCTGAAATCCTTAACTAGTCCCTAGAGAATCAACAACCATCAAAGCAACTCACAATAATAGACTAAAACAACTCGTTAATTAAATAGCTAAAAACAACAATGGAAACAGTCTGAAAATAAATTCCACAACAGGAAAACCACCAAGTTTGATACTACGACTAAAGTTCACAACAAAAAATCTGCAGAATGCCTAAACCAGAATAGCAACCCAAAACAGAAGCAACCCCCAAGTCCAGAACAGCATCCCCATATAGCAGCACGAACTTCCTCTTCTAGATACAAAAAAGTAGTCCAAACTTCTTCAGGGATCACCATCTTTGTCACACGTCTCTTGGAACTAAGACATCTGCTGAACTGATGCAAATTCAGAGAGGCCGGCTAAAGAGAAATTGCAGACAAGATAACTACCAAATAGAAAGAGTACGAACCTCGCAGTGACATCCATGGTGCGCAATGCACGAAGGGGAGATGTATTTGCTTTATCTTTTCATTTAATTGATCTCACAAAGGTTGAGCAACCTCCTTGACGATCGGTCCATCCTTAGGGGGAATCTATGGAATGCCCATAACGATGGGGAGGTTTTGGAAGAAGTTGCTTAGAGCCTGTTTGTATCTCCATGATTGAATCACCACATGATTAATTGTTGATTCTTTTAGATAGTTGTGGTGGTTTTGATGTAGTGAAAAATCTTAACCTTGTGAATTTAATTCTTTTTTTGTATTCACGAGCAGAGAATGATCTCGATACGCTGTAATGTGGTTGAGTTCGATTAAAATATATAGAATATCCTCAAATCATTTTCGGTGTTCTCGTTTCAGAAACATTCTCAAGTTTTGTTGTGTTCTCGGTTTTACCTACACTTTGGTGGAGCGTAAATGCACTATGTACTCTCGAGAACACTTGAGTAACGAAGAAATATAGAAGAACTAGGTATTTGAGTGCCGAATGAAACTTAGAACGTGTTTTAGCCTAGCTAGTGGTTCCAACAATTTTTTGCTAGCCTTTTTTCTACCCATTTATTATAAACAAAACTTAAATGTCTTTGAAGTTGGATTTCACCATCTTTTAGTACCTTAAAAACTCTATTTATTGATATATATTGGGCCCCGATCTGATTTAAAATGAGTGACATGCGAGAATTTTACCGAAATGATTTTTTTTGGAACCACTTAGAATAAAATAATCACGTCTTTTAATGTACAAATTTTATTGGATCCAAAATACATGAGTTAAAAATTTAATTGAACAAGCTTCTAACGGTTCAAACCACGCGGAAATTGGACTTTGGGAGTGTTCAGGGCAAGTCCGCAAAGTTCGACAAACTTTGCAGCTTCATTGTGCCTCAGGCGCATCTTTATGCGCCCCAGGTGCACTGCAATGCACCCAGGCGCATCTCAACGCTGCACAACAAGTCAAACTTTGTGAGCTTGCACCGGACACTCCCGAACTCCGTTTTGCACGTCGTTTGAACCTTTAGAAAGCTTGTTCAATGCACTTTCAAAATACTTATAGATCAAAAGACGTCCCCATTTTACTCTCAGTTGGTCAAAAAACTATTCATTTTGGTAAAACGCTCGCATCTTTCCAATTTTTAATCGATCATGACCAATTACACAACTATTAATAAGGTTTCCCAAGTATTAAAAGGTAACTAAAACAAACAATGAAAATGATAAGTTTAGTTTTTGAAAAGTTGGTCAAAAGGTGGCCGATTCAAAGATCACCGGAACCAAAAAGGCTAAAATAGGTTTCCGCGCCTATCTCCACATTCTATGTTCTATTCAACATGCACATCCCTAATTATAAGTTATTCGTCAATTCCTTAAGATTTTCACAAAGTTCATAGGGCTTTTCCGCACATCATCAAATCGTCAGAAATTGTTTCATCACAAGGATTCGCTGAAGGCGAGACTTGTACATTTCGAAGCCAAATTTGATTGTCTACGCTACCACCGCTATTAGAATTCGACAACCGCTCTTTCATCCCTTTAGTACAGTCGCCAACACCTCGACTGATATAAGTTCATAACTGTATTTTTACTTCATCTCCACCGAATCAAATGACACACTATTACCACAACAGCCTCTCAAGTATAACACTGCCATCACTTCCACCCTTATTTCACCAGCACCTAACACACTAAATAACTTTAAAATGATTGCGATATTAATTTCTACCCCCTTCTCTACGAGGACATAATAACCACTAACAAAGAACACATGTATACTATTTGTCAATTTTAAAAAGTTGAGAACTTTTCCTAATTTGTTTGCATTTATTGTATTTTAAGTCTTAAATCTCATTGTAAACACTTCAAAACTACCGCCACCCCAAAACAACATTCACAATATACTCAATTCAAAAAGACGGAGAGTTTTCATTCACAATATACTTAAAAACCACCACATCAATCTAAAATAATCATCAACCATTTAGAGATTATGGTGCGTAAAAATTTTAGAATTGAAAAATTCTCAATGACTTTCGGGCTTGGATTTAGTTTTAGAGGGAGAAAATTCTCATTCCTTTTTTTGGAGCTTTGGTGGTGGCCTTCATGGTTAAGGTGGTTGTGAGGTGATTTGAAAATTTTTTAAAAATACAAAACTTCATATTTCTCGAACTTCGGTAAAGTAAGAATTTCTCATTGATTTTTTTGTCGGTGGTGGCAGTGGTGGTGGTGGTCGTCGTACGAATCGTGATATGGTGAAGCGAAGAAACTTGAATTGAAAACTCTCTGTCTTTTTGAATTGAGTATATTGTGAATGTCGTTTTGGGGTGGTGGTAGCTTTCAAGTGTCGACAATGAGATTTAAGATTGAAAATACTATAAATCCAAACAAATTAGGAAAGGTTCTCAACTTTTTAAAATTTCCAAATAGTATACATGTGTTCTTTGTTAGTGGTGATTATGTCCCGGTAGAGAAGGCGGTAGATATTAATATCGCAATCCTTTTTAACTTATTTAGTGTGTTAGGTGCTGGTGAAATAAGGGTGGAAGTGACGGCGGTGTTATACTTGAGAGGTTGTTGTGGTAATAGTGTGTCAATTGACTGGGAGGAGATGAAGTAAAAATACAGTGATGAACTTATAACAGTCGAGGTGTTGGCGACTATATTGAAGGGATGAAAGAGCGGTTGTCAAATTCTGATAGCGGTGGTAGCATAGACAATCAAATTTGGCTTCATAAATGTACAAGTATCGCCTTCGGCGAATCGTTGTGATGAAACAATTTCTGACGATTTGATGATGTGCGGAAAAGCCCTTTGAACTTTGTGAAAATCTTACGGAATTGATGAATAACTTATAATTAGGGATGTGCATGTTGAATAGAACTTAAAATTTGTAGATAGGCGCGGAAACGTATTTTAGCCTTTTTGGTTCCGGCGATCTTTGAATTGGCCGCCTTTTGACCAACTTTTCAAAAACTAAACTTATCATTTTCATTGTTTGTTTTAGTTACCTTTTAATACTTCGGAAACCTTATTAATCGTTGTATAATTGGTCATGATCGATTAACCATTGGAGAGATTCGAGCGTTTTACCAAAACTTGAATGAAACTTAAAACGTGTTTTAGCCTAGTTGCTCCAATGATTTTTTGCTAGCCTTCTTTCTAGCCATTTATTATAAACAAAACTTGAATGTCTTTGAAGTTGTATTTCACCATCTTTTAGTACCTTAAAAACTCTATTTATTGATATATAATGGGCCTCGATGCGATTCAAAATGAGTGACATGCGAGAATTTTACCGAATTGATTCTTTTTGGGACCACTTAGAATAAAATAATCACGTCTTTTAATGTACAAACTTTATGGGATCCAAAATACTAGAGTTAAAAAGAAAATTGAACGAGCTTTCTAACGGTTCAAACCACGCGGAAATTGGACTTCGGGAGTGTTCGGGGCCAGTCCGCAAAGTTCGACAAACTTTACAGCTTTATTGCGCCTCAGGCGCATATTTATGCGCCCCAGGCGCACAGAAATGCGCCCGGGCACATTCCCCACTCTGCACAATAAGTCAAACTTCGCGAGCTTACACCGGACACTCCCGAACACCGTTTTGCATGTCCTTTGAACCGTTAGAAAGCTTGTTCAATGCACTTTCAAACCAAAGTAGTTTGGATCAACAAATATTTATACATCAAAAGACGACACCATTTTACTCTCGGTGGGTAGAAAAAACTATACATTTTGGTAAAACGCTCGCATCTCTCCAATTTGTAATCGATCGTGACCAATTATACAACGATTAACAAGGTTTCCGAAGTATTTGAAGGTAACTAAAACAAACAATGAAAATGTTTATTTTTTGAAAAGTTGATCAAAAGGCGGCCGATTCAAGCTCACCGGAGTCAAAGAGGCTAGAATACGTTTCCACGCCTATCTCCACATTCTAAGTTCTATTCAACATTAACATCCCTAATTATAAGTTATTCCTCCATTCCGTTACAATTTCACAAAGTTCATACGGCTTTTCCGCACATCATCAAGACGTCAGAAATTGTTTCATCACAAGGATTCCCCAATGGCAAGACTTGTACATTTACGAAGCCAAATTTGATCATCTACGCTACCACCGCAATCAGAATTTAACAACCGCTCTTTCATCCCTTTAGTACAGTCGCCATCACCTCGATGATATAAGTACATCACTGTATTTTTACGTCATCTTCGCCCAATCAATTGACACACTATTACCACAACAACCTCCCAAGTATAACACCGCCGTCACTTCCACCTTTATTTCACCAGCACCTAACACACTAAATAAGTTTAAAATGATTGCAATATTAATATCTACCGCCTTCTCTACGAGGACTTGATAACCACTAAACAAAAAACACATGTAGATTATTTGTCAATTTTAAGAAGTTGAGAACTTTTCCAAATTTGTTTGGATTTATAGTATTTTCAATCTTAACGCTCATTGTAAACACTTCCAAACTACTGCTACCCCGAAACAACATTCATAATACACTCAATTCAAAAAGACAGAGAGTTTTAAATTCAAGTTTCTTCGCTTCGCCATACAACGATTCGTACGACAACCACAACCACCACTGCCACCACAAACATAAAAATCATCGAGAAATTCTTACTTTAACGAAGTTTGAGAAATATGATGTTTTGTAATTTTAAGAATTTTTCAAATCACCTCCAACCACCTTAACCATGATGCATGGCCACCGCCGAAGCTCCAAAAACAATGAACGAGAATTTTCTCCATCAAAAAAAGAAACCCGAGCCCGAAGGTTTCTATTCTCAATTCTAAAATTTTTCGCACCACAATCTTTAAATGATTTATGATTCTTTTAGAAAGTCGTAGTGGTTTTGATGTAGTGAAAAAAATCTTAACTTTTTGAATTTAATTCTTGTTTCTTTATTCACGAGCAGAGAATGATCTCGATACGTTGTAATGTGGTCGACTTAGATTAAAATATATAGCATATCCCCAAATTATTTTCGGTGTTCTCGTTTCAGAAAAATTCTCAAGTTTGGTTGTGTTCTCGGTTTTACCAACACTTCGGTGGAGCGTAGATGCACTATGTACTCTCGAGAACATTTGAGTAACGAAGAAATATATTAGAACTAGGTATTTGAGTATCGAATGAAACTTAGAACGTGTTCTAGCCAACTAGCTCCAACGGTTTTTTGCTAGCCTTCTTTCTTGCCATTTTTTTTATAAACAAAACTTGAATGTCTTTGAAGTTGGATTTCTCCATTTTTTAGTACCTCAAAAACTCTATTTATTGATATATAATGGGCCTCGATCCAATAAAAAATGAGTGACATGCGAGAATTTTACCAGAATGATTTTTTTTTGGAACCACTTCGAATAAAATATTCACGTCTTTTAATGTAAAAATTTTATGGGATCCAAACTACTAGAGTTAAAAAGGAAATTGAACAAGATTTCTAACGGTTCAAACCACGTGGAAATTGGACTTCGGGAGTGTTCGGGGCAAGTCCGCAAAGTTCGACAAACTTTGCAGCTTCATTGCGCCCCAGGCGCACAGAAATGCGCCCGGGCGCATCCTCCACGCTGCACAATAAGTCAAACTCTGCGAGCTTGCACCGGACACTCCCGAACTCCGTTTTGCATGTCGTTTGAACCTTTAGAAAGCTTGTTCAATGAACTTTCAAACCAAAGTAGTTTGGATCAACAAATATTTATACATCAAAAGACGACACCATTTTACTCTCGGTGGATAGAAAAAACTATTCATTTTGGTAAAACGCTCGCGTCTCTCCAATTTTTAATCGATCGTGACCAATTATACAATGATTAACAAGGTTTCCAAAGTATTTGAAGGTAACTAAAACTAACAATGAAAATGACAAGTTTATTTTTTGAAAAGTTGATCAAAAGGCGGCCGATTCAAGCTCACCGGAGTCAAAGAGGCTAGAATACGTTTCCACGCCTATCTACACATTCTAATTTCTATTCAACATTAACATCCCTAATTATAAGTTATTCTTCAATTCCGTTACAATTTCACAATGTTCATAGGGCTTTTCCGCACATCATCAAGTCGTCAGAAATTGTTTCATCACAAGGATTCCCCGATGGCAAGACTTGTACATTTACGAAGCCAAATTTGATCATCTACGCTACCACCGCTATCAGAATTTAGCAACCGCTCTTTCATCCCTTTAGTACAGTCGCCATCACCTCGATGATATAAGTTCATCACTGTATTTTTACGTCATCTTCACCCAATCAATTGACACACTATTACGACAGCAACCTCTCAAATATAACACCGCCGTGACTGCCACCCTTATTTCACCAGCATCTAACACACTAAATAAGTTTAAAATGATTACAATATTAATATCTACCGCCTTCTTTACGAGGACTTGATAGCCACTAAAGAAAAAACACATGTAGATTATTTGTCAATTTTAAGAAGTTGAGAACTTTTACTAATTTGTTTGGATTTGTAGTATTTTCAGTCTTAACGCTCATTGTAAACACTTCCAAACTACCGCTACCCCGAAA
Source organism: Rhododendron molle (assembly GCA_025413875.1). Classification (NCBI taxonomy): domain Eukaryota; kingdom Viridiplantae; phylum Streptophyta; class Magnoliopsida; order Ericales; family Ericaceae; genus Rhododendron; species Rhododendron molle. The sequence goes on from CM046398.1 coordinate 54,073,377, forward strand.
CAACATTCACAATATACTCAATTCAAAAAGACGGAGAGTTTTCAATTCAAGTTTCTTCGCTTCGTCATACCATGATTCCTACGACAACCACAACCACCACTGCCACCACCAACATAAAAATCATCGAGAAATTCTTACTTTAACGAAGTTTGAGAAATATGACATTTTGTACTTTTAAGAATTTTTCAAATCACCTCCAACCACCTTAAACCTGATGCATGGCCACCGCCGAAGCTCCAAAAACAATGAACGAGAATTTTCTCCATCAAAAAAAGAAAGCCAAGCCCGAAGGTTTCTGAGAATTTTCTAAATTCTAAAATTTTTCACACCACAATCTTTAAATGATTTATGATTCTTTTAGATAGTCGTAGTGGTTTTGATGTAGTGAAAAAAATCTTAACCTTTTGAATTTAATTCTTGTTTCTTTATTTACGAGCAAAGAATGATCTTGATACGTTGTAATGTGGTCGAGTTAGATTAAAATATTTAGCATATCCCCAAATTATTTTCGGTGTTCTCGTTTCAGAAAAATTCTCAAGTTTGGTTGTGTTCTCGGTTTTACCAACACTTCGGTGGAGCGTAGATGCACTATGTACTCTCGAGAACAATTTAGTAACGAAGAAATATATAAGAACTAGGTATTTGAGTATCGAATGAAACTTAGAACGTGTTCTAGCCAACTAGCTCCAACGATATTTTGCTAGCCTTCTTTCTTGCCATTTATTTTATAAACAAAACTTGAATGTCTTTGAAGTTGGATTTCACCATCTTTTAGTACCTCAAAAACTCTATTTATTGATATATAATGGGCCTCGATCCGATTAAAAATGAGTGACATGCGAGAATTTTACCGGAATGATTTTTTTTTGGAACCACTTCGAATAAAATATTCACATCTTTTAATGTACAAACTTTATTGGATCCAAAATATTAGAGTTAAAAAGGAAATTGAACAAGCTTTCTAACGGTTCAAACCACGGGGAAATTGGACTTCGGAAGTGTTCGGGGCAAGTCCGCAAAGTTCGACAAACTTTGCAGCTTCATTGCGCCCCAGGCGCAGGTTTATGCGCCCGGGCGTATCCTCCACGCTGCACAATAAGTCAAACTTTGCGAGCTTGCACCGGACACTCCCGAACTCCGTTTTGCATGTCGTTTGAACCGTTATAAAGCTTGTTCAATGCACTTTCAAACCAAAGTAGTTTCGATCAACAAATATTTATACATCAAAAGACGACACCATTTTACTCTCGGTGGGTAGAAAAAACTATTCATTTTGGTAAAATGCTCGCATCTCTCCAATTTTTAATCGATCGTGACCAATTATACAACGATTAACAAGGTTTCCGAAGTATTTGAAGGTAACTAAAACAAACAATGAAATGGACAAGTTTATTTTTTGAAAAGTTGATCAAAAGGCGGCCGATTCAAGCTCACCGGAGTCAAAGAGGCTAGAATACGTTTCCACGCCTATCTACACATTCTAAGTTCTATTCAATATTAACATCCCTAATTATAAGTTATTCTTTGATTCCGTTACAATTTCACAAAGTTCATAGGGCTTTTCCGCACATCATCAAGTCGTCAGAAGTTGTTTCATCACAAGGATTCCCCGATGGCAAGACTTGTACGTTTACGAAGCCAAATTTGATCATCTACGCTACCACCGCTATCAAAATTTAACACCCGCTCTTTCATCCCTTTAGTACAGTCGCCATCACCTCGAGGATATAAGTTCATCACTGTATTTGCACTTTATCTTCACCCAATCAATTGACACACTATTACCGCAGTAACCTCTCAAGTATAACATCGTCGCCACTTCCACCCTTATTTCACCTGCACCTAAGACACTAAATAAGTTTAAAATTATCGCGATATTAATATCTACCGCCTTCTCTACGAGGACTTAATAACCCCTAACAAAAAACACATGTAGACTATTTGTCAATTTTAAGAAGTTGAGAACTTTTCCTAATTTGTTTGTATTTATAGTATTTTCAGTCTTAAACTCATTGTAAACACTTCAAAACTACCGCCACCCGAAAACAACATTCACAATATACTTAATTCAAAAAGGCGGAGAGTTTTCAATTCAAGTTTCTTCGCTTGACCATGTCATGATTCGTACGACAACCGCAACCACCACTGCCGCCACCAACATAAAATCATTGGGAAATTCTTACTTCAATGAAGTTCGAGAATACGAAGTTTTGTATTTTTAAGAATTTTTCAAATCACCTCACAACCACCTTAACCATTATGCATGGCCACCGCCGAAGCTCCAAAAAAAAGGAACGAGAATTTTCTCCATCAAAAAAAGAAAGCCTAGCCCGAATATTTTTGAGAATTTTCTCAATATATTCTAAAAATTTTTGCACCACAATCTCTAAATGATTTATGATTCTTTTCAATAGTTGTAGTGGTTTTGATGTCGTGAAAAGTCTTAACCTTTTGAATTTAAATCTTGTTTTTTTATTCACGAGCAGAGAATGATCTCGATATGTCGTAATGTCGTTGAGTTAGATTAAAATATATAGAATATCATCAAATCATTTTCAGTGTTCTTGTTTTAGAAAAATTCACAAGTGTTGTTGTTTTCTCGGTTTTACCTACACTTTGGAGGAGCGTAGATGCACTATGCACTCTCAAGAACACTTGAGTAATTAATAAATATATAAGAACTAGTTATTTGAGTAACGAATTAAACTTAGAACGTGTTTTAGCCCACTGGCTCCAACGATTTTTTGTTAGCCTTCTTTCTAGCCATTTATTATAAACAAAACATGAATGTCTTTGAAGTTGGATTTCACCACCTTTTATTACCTCAAAAACTCTATTTATTGATATATAATGGGCCTCGATCCGATTTAAAATGAGTGACATGCGAAAATTTACCGAAATGATTTTTTTTGGAACCACTTAGAATAAAATAATCACGTCTTTTAATGTACAAATTTTATGGGATCCAAAATACTTGAGTTAAAAATCAAATTGAGCAAGCTTTCTAACGGTTCAAACCACGCGGAAATTGGACTTCGGGAGTGTTCGGGGCAAGTCCGCAAACTTCGACAAACTTTGCAGCTTAATTGTGCCTCAGGCGCATCTTTATGCGCCCCAGGTGCACTGCAATGCGCCCGGGCGCATCCTCAACGCTGCACAATAAGTCAAACTTTGCGAGCTTGCACCGGACACTCCCGAACTCCGTTTTGCACGTCGTTTGAACCGTTAGAAAGCTTGTTCAATGCACTTTCAAACAGAAAGTAGTTTGGAGTAACGAATGTTTATACAGCAAAAGACGACACCATTTTACTCTCGGTGGGTAGAAAAAACTATTCATTTTGGTAAAACGCTCGCATCTCTCCAACTTTTAATCGTTCGTGACCAATTATACAACGATTAATAAGGTTTCCAAAGTATTTAAAGGTAACTAAAACAAACAATGAAAATGATAAGTTTAGTTTTTGAAAAGTTGGTCAAAAGACGGCCGATTCAAAGCTCACCAGAGCCAAAGAGGCTAGAATACGTTTCCGCGCCTATCTACACATTCTAAGTTCTATTCAACATTAACATCCCTAATTATAAGTTATTTGTCAATTCCATAACAATTTCACAAAGTTCATAGAGCTTTTCCGCACATCATCAAGTCGTCAGAAATTGTTTCATCACAAGGATTCCCCGATGGCGAGACTTGTACTTTTACGAAGCCAAATTTGATCATCTACGCTACCACCGCTATCAGAATTTAACCACCGCTCATTCCTCCCTTTAGTACAGTCGCTGTAGACACCCCAATCTGGGCTTCCGGATTAGTTTACTTACGATTTTTGATTCCCCGATGATGAATTGGATCAAGAACACCCCGGGAATGATAGGTGTTTGAGCTTTGAGTGTTTGAAACCCTTGAACCTAATCTAAGCCACTTCCAAAAGCCAAAAACCCTACTGACCCGCGCCAGGGCGCAATGGTCTCACGCCAGGGCGCAACCGTCGCGCGCCAGGGCGCACCATCGCGCGACGGTCTGACTCCCTCGCGTGATGGTTGACCGTCACGCGCCAGACCCACTCCATCGCGCGCCAGGGCGCACCATCGCGCGATGGACTGACTCCCTCGCTCGAGAGTCAGCCTGGGTCAAAGTCAAAGATTTGACTGTTGACCCACGCGTGATAGCTGTCACACTCGCGCGATGGTCCCAAACCTGTCACAGTCACCTTTATCAGTTGGGAAAACTTAGCCACGAAGTTATCCCCAGCCAGCCTCGTGGCTGGCTGGCCTCCACTCTTTGGACCAGACCTAATTACTCCCTTGTTCTCCTATAAATACCCCTCATTTGTTCTCTTTCAAAGGGTTACAATTTTTGATATTGCAAGGCTTACACCCTAAGCATCCCCAATAACATAACTTGTTCTTCCTCCTCCATCACTCAAATCCCACTTTTCATCTCAAACTCAACTCAAAGTTCAAACACTTTTCAAACCAAAGGCCAAAGGTATAACACCTTTGTTCTGCTTACTGTTCTGATCCCTGAGGGGGGCTAGCTGGGCCAAGGCTGGTAATCAATACCAGTCCTGGTCCAAAAGCTAGCAAGGTTTCAAAAACCGTCATGGCTAGAACCAACGCGCGATGGACTCACTATATCGCGCGACGGTCCTCTGTTGCTTGCGACAGTCCACGTGGGGATTGGTGTCTTGCTGTTTTATGTCTTCATTCTGTATAGATCACTTGCAAGCATGTAAATAACCAGTTTATTGCTTTTCCTTTGTTAGAACTGCTAGCTTGCATTTCAATACTTCGTTCTGTTCTGTTGGAGTACCCCTGGGACCTTTCTGAATATGTTTCAGAACCCAGAAACATGTAAACCAAGCACTGGTCTGGTCCAGTCCCTCGCGTGACAGACTGACACCATCGCGCGATGATGCGCCAGGGCGCACCCTCGCGCGCCAGGGCGCATCCTCGCGCGACAGAGTGACTGTCTCGCGCGACTGTTTGTCCCCGTCCAGTGGTTGGCCTTGCATGATTCACTTGGTTTTAGACTGTTATTTTGTCCCCACACTGTTTATGGGGTATTTTGTCAATTTGTAGGGCCAGAGTAATTCTTTGACTGTCGTGTATAGTAATCATGCTTTCAAAACTTTGCAGTAAGGATTAATTCTTCGCGACCAGGAATAATTCTACATGGCCACGAGTAATTCTTTGTAGCCACGAGTAATTCAATGCGTCAAAGAGTAATTTTTTTGCGACCAGGAGAATAATTTTGTGCGGCTAAGTGCAATTTTCGGAGGCCAACTGGAATTCTACGCGGCCAAGTGCAATTCTTGGCGGTCAAAGGCAATTTTATGCGGCCAAGTGCAATTTTCTGCGGCCAAGTGCAATTTTAAGCGCACAAGTGCAATTTTCTGCGGCCAACAGCAATTTTCCGCAACCAAGTGCAATTTTAAGCGGCCAACAACAACTTTCCGCGGCCAACTATAATTCGGCACGGCCAAGTGCAATTCTACGCGGCCAAGTATGATTCTTTGTGGGAAGAAGTAATTCTACGCTGCCACTAGAAATTCTTTGTAGCCACGAGTAATTTTTCACAGTCAGGAGTAATTTTTTGCGGAAATAATAATTCTTTAAGGCTCGGAGTAGTTCTTTGTGGGCAAGAGTAATTCTTCGCAGCCAGAATTCTTCAACCGCCATGCATTGTAATTACGCTTTCAAAACTTTACGGCCTGGAATAATTTGATAAAATCACACGAATGGTTTTCCTATGACCGTATTCTTTTTTTTTGATAATCCTAGTTTTTTAACGGATTCGTTGAATGGTATGTCCATGCAAAAGTTCAAATTGATCGAACAAACCATCGAATAGCGCACAAGGTCTCATAACCTATTTTGATGATTCGAAATGTCCATTCTATAATTCCTGACATGTAAATCATTCATCAAAAAATCATATATATTATGGCCATTTCAAATAGATGAAACTTGAGAAAAATTCAATTAGAAAAACTGTGATAATCTATGCATATTTATATACTCCACCTTTGTGTCATGAAACATATCACTACACTAAAAGGGTACAAGTTTAATTATATATGCTTCACAAGTTTAATGCCTGTGTTCACAGAAGAAGAACCCAACAAAATCAGTTTGGAGCCTCCAATGCTCTTGCAGTCAATGGCCTATTTCTTGTTCTCTTGTATGGGAAAAAAACAAAATGATTGTGCCGCTGCCATGGGAAGTCAAAATATATATACTAGTAGTAAAATTTAGCTTAAAAAAAAAAACAAAAAGTCACAATGTGAAGTCCCAACTCAACCAAGTTATGCTGGTTTGACCTAATCTAGATAGATCAACATTAACTTCTAAATCACCAAGTAACAGTGTCAGAGAGCATATCACGAGCGATCGAGCCCAATAGAAGTAAAAGTACACTATATTAAACACGTGTCCGACAAGACATAAAAAAAGAGCTCAAGATAAGCTTTAAGACTTTAATTATAAACTTCTAAACAAACAAAAGACATGCCTGAAATGCTAAGTTCCTCTATAGCTAGGAGTCTCAACACATAACGCAGTTGGTCGTCCTTCCGGAATATGAATAGTAAATTTGCAGTTTGTTGCACCCTTCGGAAGACATGAGAATTCATCGCTCAAGCAGAAGAAAATGTGGCCAATTCTTGAGTAATGACCAAAAATTGTCATCCTCTTCAATACCATTGCATTTTCCAACAAGTACTTCACAAAGTTTAGCTCTTCTTCTTCATCGCCCCAGAATTCGTGAAGTTCAATCGTCTTGAGGCTAAGAAGTAAACATTCAGGCATTGGCATCCAACGGTACTTGGAGCTTGGTTCCTGGTAAAGGTGTCGCAGTTCCTCAGGGCGAATGATTCTCTAATTAAAGTGAGGGAATACCCAAGATAAACTTTTTTAGTTTTAGTCTTTTCCTTATTTAATTTTTTTTGCAACTTTTAGTTTTGCGCTAGACTTTTTTGAATTATTGATTTGTCTTGATGAGGGAAATCCAAAAAGTTTTAAAAAAATTCTTTAACCTAACATTTTTGTAAATACACAAGAAAAGACTCGGAAAAATCATAATTTTTTAGTTTCCATTTCGTTTCGACAAGACGAAACAATAATCCACAAAAGATTAACGCAAAATTAACCAATGCAAATTTTTTTTGAATATAAACAACATTCACAAAGTCCAAAAAGACTCTAAAGCTCTTAGGGCAACAAGCCGTCACTATTAGCTTTTCGTAGTAATTGTTGGGATAAATTGTTCATCCCGACAAGAGAAATCGAAAAAATAAAAAAATAAAAAAACATATAAAACTGTATTGTAGAGAAAAAAATATCAATTGTTTGGTGTTTTTTCGTCTTTAGTCAAATTATTTCTTAGTTTTTATCAAAATTTTTTTACTTTTAAACTTTTCTAATATAGCGAGACGGATGATCAATCCGAAAAATAAAGCTTCAATGTAAGAAAAAAATATCAAAATTAAAAATAAACATAAACTCGACCAAAATGTCCAAGACATTGGGAGAAAAATATTTGGGGAAATTCCTGGCCGGTCCTAGTTTTTTGTATGGGTTCCATGCAAACCCTCTTTTGTAAGTTCTATCCCATCTAGACCCTTTTTACATAAGCTTTTATTATTTTGCCCTTTTCACTTTTCAGCACCCACAGAATTCACACCCCTTTGAAGAATTCACATCCCAAGAATTCACACCTCTAAGAAGAATTCACACCCTCGAGAATTCACACACCTTCGAAGAATTCACACCTCCAGGAATTCACATCCCTAAGAATTTACACCCCCCGAGAATTCACACCCATTTTGCAAAATTCACACCTCTTTGCAAGAATTCACACCCCTAAAATTTACACCCCATTTTCAAAATTCACACCCGTTTGCAGAATTCACACCCATTTGCAGAATTCACAACCCACAGAATTCACACCTCTCGAGAATTCACACTCATTTGCAGAATTCACACCCCTTCGCAAAAATTCACACCCCCCGAATTCACATCGTTTTGCAGAATTCACACCCTTTTGCAGAATTTACACCCCCAGAAATTCACACCCATTTGCGCTATTCACACTCCCAGAATTCACTTCTTTGAAAAAAGACACAATTCACACCTACATAAAGAATTCACATGTTCAGAAAAGACACAATTCACACCTTAAAAAAGACAAAATTCACATCTCATCTATACTTTTCATACCCTCGAAAAACGAGAAATCAATTGAGAGACTCGTGATCTTTACTGAACAAATCAATTGAATCCCAATCATGCACAAATTGAACAAATCAATTCGCACCAACTGAAACAATCTATAACAATACAAGAACGAAACAATTACGAGAGAAATCAATTAAGAGACTCATGATCTTTACTGCAACGATCTCGAACGTATCGACGTGCGTAGCTGCAAAATAAAATTAAAGATGGGGTGGGGTCAACCCTTTTTTGTTAATATTGTCTTGTCAACACCGTTTTAAAGATGTTTTTACTATTCTGCCCTTATAACTTTTTACACCTCTAGAATTCACACACATAGAATTCACACCACTTTGTAAAATTTACACCTACAGATTTCACACCTCTTTGCACTATTTACAACGCCAGAATTCACATCTTCAAAAAGAGACACAATTCGCATCCAAATGAAGAATTCACATGTTCGGAAAAGACAAAATTCACACCAAAATAAAGAATTCACACCTCGGGAGGTGAATTCTTGGTGTGAATTGACACCCCTAAATGCAAAATTCATACCTCATTTGCACTATTCACGCCCTTAAGAATTTACATCATTTTGCAAAATTCACATCCTCAAAAATTCACATCCGCAAGAATTCACATCTCCAATAATTCAAGAATTCACAAAAAAACACAAAACAAAAGAAAAGCACGGGCGTTAATTCTTTTTCACCAAACACCTTTTACCGCCTTCCAATCGGCCTTCCACCCCGCCTTATGCCCACCTTCCGCTCGACAAATTTCAACTAGATTCCGCTCGACAAAGTTCAGATTAACGAGATACAAACATTCCTCATCATCGCACCTTCTGTAAACAAACAAATCTCTACATGCATACATACATAAACCCTATGAAGTTTTTGTTTTCTGAAAAAAAAAACAGTGATGGAAAACTGATGAGAGAAAGATCTGAAGATTGGTAAAAAAAGCAATTCCTAAACTCACAAAATCAACGAAGGTAGCAGAGAGACGATGTCGTCTAGGGTTTGTTGTTCCTATATATAGATAGAGGTCTAGATTGGACTCGAGATCGAGTCGTCCTCAGATGAAGGCAACACCGTCCTGGCCGGCAACCACTCCAGATCGCTCGCTGTCAGACGTAGAAGCGGAAGCTAGTGATATACTCGCAGCTGCCGTCGGCGAATATCGCGACATCGCTCAGGCAAACACCATATCCGTCGAAATTGGGATAAAAAACTACGACAACTTCGAAGTCCCCTCAGGGCTGGACCACGACGATGACGGGCAGTACTCGCGGTTGCCAGAGATCGACGAGAAAGACGTCGCGAAGGACGTCGTTGTTTTGGGGGAGAGGAACTTCAGCGAGTTGTTGAGATGCACGCCAGTAATAAATGTGGGGGCATTTTTGATACATCACTTGAAACGGGGTTTGGGCGGAAAGGGCAAGACATGAGGTGGGGCTGAAGGGATATGTTGAGACAAAACTGGGCCGGCCAGTAAGAACCCCAAAATATTTTGGGCCAGTTGGAAGATTTCTAAAAGCATTTTTTTAGATTTTATTTGAATGGTAATAGAGGCAAGCCGAGCCCAATTCAATCCAATAAGCCCAAGTGGCCCGCTTGAAAACCCAATTGTGAAAACTATAGTGTATAGTGATCACGCTTTCAAAATTTTGCGGCTAAAAGTAATTTGTTGCGGCCAGAGTAATTCTTTGACTGTCGTGTATAGTAATCATGCTTTCAAAACTTTGTAGTCAGGAGTAATTCTTCACGACCAAGAATAATTTTGTGTGGCCACGAGTAATTCAATGCGTCAAATAGTAATTTTTTGCGATCAGGAGAACAATTTTGTACGGCTAAGTGCAATTTTCGGAGGCCAACTGCAATTCTACACGGCCAAGTGCAATTCTTCGCGGTCAAGTGCAATTTTATGCGGCCAAGTGCAATTATGCGCGGCCAAGTGCAATGTTAAGCGGACAAGTGCAATTCTCCGCGGCCAACTGCAAATTTCCGCAGCCAACTGCAATTTTCCGGGGCCAACTGCAATTTTAAGCGGGCAAGTGTAATTTTCCACCGCCAACTGCAATTTTAAGCGGCCAGCAACAATTGTCCGCGGCCAACAGCAGATTTCCACGGCCAACTACAATTCGGCGCGGCCAAGTGCAATTCTTTGTGGGAAGAAGTAATTCTATGATGCTACTAGAAATTCTTTGCAGCCACGAGAAATTTTTCACAGTCAGGAGTAATTTTTTGTGGAAATAATAGTTCTTTAAGGCCAGGAGTAGTTCTTTGTGGGCAAGAGTAATTCTTCGCGGCCAGAATTCTTCAACCGCCATGCATTGTAATTAGGCTTTCAAAACTTTACGGCCTGGAATAATTTGATACAATCACACGAATGGTTTTCCTATGGCCGTATTCTTTTTTTTGATAATCCTAGTTTTTTATCAGATTCGTTAAATAGTATGTCCATGCAAAAGTTCAAATTGATCGAACAAACCATCGAATGGCGCACAAGGTCTCATAACCTATTTTGATGATTCGAGATATCCATTCTATAATTCCTGACATGTAAATTATTCATCAAAAAATCATATATATTATGGCCATTTCAAATAGATGAAACTTGACAAAAATTCAATTAGAAAACTGTGATAATCTATGCATATTTATATACTCCACCTTTGTGTCATGAAACATAGCACTACACTAAAAGGGTACAAGTTTAATTATATATGCTTCACAAGTTTAATGCTTGTCTTCACAGAAGAAGAACCCAACAAAATCTGTTTGGTTTCGCACCACAATCTCTAAATGATTGATGATTGATGATTCTTTTAGATAGATGCGGTGGTTTTGATGTGGTGATGAATCCTAACCTTGTGAATATAATATGGTTTTTTTTATTATTCATGAGCAAAGAATGTTCTTGATGCGTTGTAATGTGGTTGAGTTAGATTAAAATATATAGAATGTCCTAAAATCATTTTCGAGTTTCTCATAGAAACATTCTCAAGTTTTGTTGTGTTCTCGGTTCTACCTACACTTCGGTGGAATGTCGATGCACTATTTACTCTCCAAAATACTTGGTCAGTAACAAGGAAATGTATAAGAACTTGGTATTTGATTACCGAATGAAACTTAGAACGTGTTTTAGCCTAGTGGCTCCAATGGTTTTTTTATAGCCGTCTTTCTCCATGCAAAAAAAATGGACCGAGAATTTTCTCCATGCGAAAAAGAAAGCCAAGACCGAAAGTAATTGAGAATTTTCACAATTCTAAATGTTTTTGCACCACAATATCTAAATGAATGATGATTCTTATAGATAGATGTGGTGGTTTTGATGTGGTGATGAATCTTAACCTTGTGAATATAATATTTTTTTATATTCATGAGTAGAGAACGTTCTCGATGCGTTGTAATGTGGTTGAGTCAGATTAAAATATATAGAATGTACTAAAATCATTTTCGAGTTTCTCGTTATGTAAATATTCTCTAGTTTTGTTGTGTTCTCGGTTTTACCTACACTTCGGTGGAGTGTAGATGCACTATTTACTCTCCAGAACACTTGATTAGTTACGAAGAAATACATAAGAAGTTGGTATTTGAGTACCGAATGAAATTTAGAACGTGTTTTAGCCTAGTGGTTCCAATGATTTTTTTATAGCCTTCTTTCTGCCCCTTTATTATAATACAAACTTAAATGTCTTTGTAGTTGTATTTTACCATCTTTTAGTACCTTAAAAACTCTACTTGTTGATATATAATGGGTCTCGATACGATTTAAAATGAGTGACATGCGAGCATTTTACCGATTTGATTTTTTTTGAACCACTTAGAGTAAAATAATAATGTCTTTTAATGTATAAATTTTTTTGGATCCAAAATGCTTGGATTAAAAATTGAATTGAACAAGCTTTCTAACGATTCAAATCACCTGGAAATCGGAGTTTGGGAGTGTTCGGGGCAAGTCCGCAAAGTTTGACCTGTTTTGCAGCATAATTATGCGCCCCAGGCGCACTAAAATGCGCCCGGGTGCATCCTCAAGGCTGCACAACACGCCAAACTTTGGGGGGCTTGCTCCGAACACTCCCGAACTCCATTTTGCACGTGGTTTGAATCATTAGAAAGCTTGTTCAATGCACTTTCGAACCCAAGTAGTTTGGATCAAAAAATATTTATACATCAAAAAACGTCACCATTTTACTCTCAGTGGGTCAAAAAAAAACTATTTATTTTCGTAAAACGCTAACATCTCTCCCATTTTTAATCGATCATGACCAATTATACAACGATAAATAAGGTTTTCAAAGTATTAAAAGGTGATGGAAACAAACAATGAAAATGATAAAGTTTTGTTTATGAAAGGTTGGTCAAAAGGAGGACAATTCAAAGATCATCAGAGTCAAAAAGGCTAAAATACGTTTTCGCGCCCATCTACACATTCTAAGTTCCATTCAACACGCACATCCCTAATTATAATGTATACGTCAATTCCATAAGAGTTTCACAAAGTTTATAGGGCTTTCCACACATCATCAAATTGTCATAAACCATTTCATCATAAGGATTCGCCCAAGGCGAGACTTGGAGATTTACAAAGCGAAATTTGATCTTCTACTCCACCAACACTGTCACTTGACCATTTCGAGTACAACGCTACCACCACTATCGGAATTTGACAACCACCCTTTCATCCCTTCAGTATAGTCGCAAGCTGTAACGACCCGACCCTGCTGACCTGCTAACCATTCACCAAACCACGTGGCTCAAAAGTGTAACTTCAAGTTATACAGTAGCTAGTCGGATTTCATTATATATTACTTTAATTTCCCAGTCGATGTGGGACATGGGGTCTCACTATCTCCCCACCTTGGCTGCAACGTCCTCGTTGCACCCCATTGCATTGGCCCTGCAACCTTCCCTTGGTGGCTATAGTGTGGCACTTCAGTCTATGCAGCACAATCAATGTGCTCGTACCAAATTCTAGAAGAGGCCCCCACTGTGTAGACTAGGGTTGTGCTCTTATACCAACTATAATGACCCAACCTAGCTAACCTGCTAACCATTCCCTCAACCACGTGGCTCAAAAGGTTAACCTCAAGTTATACAACAACTAGATGAATTTCATTATATATTACTTCCATTTTAATTTCCCAGCGGATGTGGGACATGGGGTCTCACACAACCACATCGACCGATATAAGTTCACTACTATATTTTTACTTCATCTCCACACAATCATTTAACACACTATCACCACAGCAACCTTTTAAGTACTACACCACGATGTTCACGCCTGGCGGACACTTATTTGTCGGCTCAAAGACGTGGTATTCACACACGCAGTGCTGCAGCTGGCTCGCAGCCAATAACGGGCTCGGCCTCTTGCTGGGCTCGGCCCCAGGCAAGCTCGGCTGCCCCCAGGGACACGTCCGCTCCTCACGTGCTGAAGCGGTTACAAAGATAATGATGAAAGCACATGGGAGAGGACAGCTCACGCTCAAACGGTTACAAATATCTAATCTAGTGATGTCACAACGACGTCACCCGGCTCGTGCGAAGCACGTGATAGTACTTGGAGAGCAAGCTAAGGAGGTTCTATAAATAGCGGAGGGTTTACAGCCCTAAAGGTACACAACATTCCAGACCCAAAACCTTAGCTCTCTCTCTCTTTCTCTGCACTATACTCATCCTTGCGCCGGAGGGCCATACCGGGGCTCCTCCGGTGTGGTCTTTAGTCGTGCTTCGTGGTGCAGGCTAGGCGAAGAGAGCTTGGCCAACCCTGAGCCAGAGGAAGGACTCGAACCAGAGACCACGGGCCACACAATTGATGAACCCGACGTGAACTTACTTCTGATCCAAACGGCTCACTCCTCTCCCAACACCAACCTCCCTTCCTCCACAAACAACCTCAAATCCTACCACAATGGGCGGCGATCTCACGAACGCAGCCGTCTCTGGGGCCAAGGACGTTGGTGGAAACATCATCCTTCCACCCCGGAGAGACACATGTCAATCTCAATCCCGGCCAGCTCCGGGCTATCGCCAGCCGCGGAGTCACGGCGTCTACATCCGTCACAACGCCGAGACGACGAACGAGATAACGAAGTCGGCGCGTTGGCGAGGTGGCCCAAATGAAAGCGGCACATTCAAGAAAGCGCAATCGCCACCTCGAGATCTGAAGTAGAGCGTGGAGGCGAGGACAAACGCCACCTCCACCGCCACCTCAGAAGCAACAAGAGTTGGGCCACGCGGATCCTGAAGGAGGCAGACTTGGCTTCACCCTGCGCTGGTAGCGCATTTGGAGATCATCCTCTGAGCGACCAACGCTTACGGAGCACATCGTTCGAAGCCACCAAGAACGCACCAGAACGCGGGACACCGAGTCGTTCACAAGCACGCATTTCGTCGTCGTGCGGAATTCTCTCGCACCACGGTCTCGCACCATAGCCGAGATTCCGTACAAACCAGGCGCCACGTGTCTGAACGCCTCGGCGAAATCCCACCCGAGAACCAGAATGATGAGATCCGACAACGACGCGGGAAAGGAATTGGTGATGAAGGGGCGCATGATAACAAAACTCGTCGTGAACGAGAAAAGTCCATCGACGGCCCACGGCGAACGACAACAGACCTGAGGGACAAACTCAGGCACAGGAACGATGGAAATACAACCCCTAAGGACCCCAAGGGAAGGGACTCTAAACGAACGAAGATAGATGCGTTCGGCAAACCGCCGCGCCCTGGGTTCGAGCGGCAGTTGAAGGATCTCGGGGTTTCACCATTCACTTCCCATATCATCAACACTTCACCCGAACCCACATTTCACTTGCCGAAGTTCACCAAGTTCGACCCATCAACATGTGAAGCCTACACCCATCTCATCCACTTCCGCCAGACAATAGAGCTCTGTACCCAGAAGGATGAGATCAAGTGCAAAGCGTTTCCATCCAGCCTCGGCTCCCTTGGACTCTAGTGGTTCAACAAATTGCCCGCTGGATCCATTCGGAATCTTGCCGACCTCGAGCGCGCGTTCAATACCCGCTTCATTACTAGCAACAAGACTGCCAAGGAGCCTGAGTCCTTATCCCAGATGAGGAAGCTCCCGGCCGGCACCGAACGATCGCCGAGCGTTCTGGCGCTCTTCAGCGAAATGCACCGGGATCGGCGAATCTTGGGCGCGCGTGCCTTCAAGAATGGTTTGAGACAAGCGGCAAAATCATCTTGATTTATCTCGCCATTCGCCCACTTACGGCATGGGCGAACTAATGCGTGTCGTCGAACGATTTTACGCTGGGCTAGAGGAATTCTCACGGCCTAGTACGAGCGCAGGTATGCCGGCGTAAATACAACAACCCCTGGTTACCCCGCTGTCCGCACCAAATTCTAGCCCAGCAACAACATTCAAGAAACACGTGAACAATATCAAGGACGGCAAAAAGCGTCGGCCAAAGGTACATGACTACGTTGCCGAGACTACATATTTCAAGGAACCTATCTGGTCCTTCTTGAAAGAAATCATGCGACAGCCATGGTTTGAATGGCCGACTGGGAAGCTCGGCACAGATACGGGGCAGCCAGATCAAAATCCAAGGAAGAAATGCTCTTATCATAACGAGCTCGGCCACTATACAACGGCCTGCGCACCATACAAAGCACTTCTGGAGAGACTTGCTGCACAAGGCCACCTCGATCAATATATCGACCGAGCAAAGACGCCAGCCCGACAACCAACAGGCAATCCCAACCCCAACGAACCGCGGCCAATGATCCACGTTATCCACGGGCCAGTAACCAAAGAATTCGAAGGGACCCTGCGCGCCGACATCACTCAAGCCTCGTCCTCAAGACAGGTACTCTCTGTCGGCTCTGGGTCCAAGCGCCCGTATCCACAGGATATCCCCAAGTGGACAATAACCTTCACCGAGCGTGACCTAGAGCATGTGCAGACTCCCCACTCTGATGCACTTGTCATCACTCAATTCAAATTGGTGTTCACGACGTCAAGCGAGTCCTCATCGATCAAGGCAGCTCGGAGGTCATGTATTACGACCTTTTCAAAAAGCTTGATCTCCTAGAGTCGGCACTACAAGACACGGAGCGTCGGATTCAACGGAGCTCCCGTCTGGCCAATTGGCAAAATCTTCCTCCTGTCGTCGTCGGCTCAAGGACCATTTCGTAGAGTTCATCGTAGTCAACGCTCAAGCCCTTACAATGCCATCTCGGCCGAGCACTGGTTACCAAAGATGCAGCCATTGCCTCCTTACCACCCAGTGTCGTCTCGCTTTGGCGCAGTGGGCGACATAAGAAGATCTCGAGGCGACTAGGTTACCTCGAAAAATGCTACGCCTCACCGGCCGTGCACCGCCCTCCAAAGCAAAACAAGTCCAATGGGTTGAAGTCCCGGACATGGCTGTCATCGAAGAAGTTGGCCACAAAGCCGAAGACAAAGCCGAAGAAGAGTTGGTACAAATGCTCATAAATGAGGACGGATCTCGTTTCTTCTTGCTTGGCTCTTCCCTGAGCAACGCCGAGCGTGAAGAAATGTTTCAATTTCTGAAAGAGAACATGGAGGTCTTCGCTTGGACGCCCAACGAGATGCCTGGTGTCGACCCTAACTTCATTTGCCACTCGCTCAACATCAAGAAGGACTCCAAACCGGTGGTCCAGAAGGCTCGACGTTCAGCTCCCGAGCACGCCGACGCCGTCATTGAGGAAGTCAATCGCTTACTCGAAGCCAATGCAATCCAGGAGGTACAATACCCCACTTGGCTATCCAACACGGTGGTAGTGAAAAAGAAGAACGGCAAGTGGCGAGTTTGTGTCGACTACACCAACCTCAACGATGCTTGTCCTAAAGATTGGTTCCCTCTGGCGAAAATCGATCAGTTAGTCGACGCCACCGCCGGCCACGCTCGTTTCAGCTTCCTCGATGCCTACCGTGGTTATCATCAGATAGCTATGGACCCGGATGACATGGAAAAAACCGCCTTCATCACTCCTCACGGCATCTTTTGCTATCGAGTCATGCCATTTGGGCTCAAAAACTCAGGCGCCACCTTCAACCGAGCAATCTACAAAATGCTCCACGAACAGATTGGCCATATTTTGGAGGCATATATTGACGACCTAGTCGTCAAGAGCCAGAAGGAGGGTAACCATCTTGCCGAGCTAAAAGAAGTATTCGACGTCCTCAAACTCCACAAGCTCCGCCTAAATCCCGAAAAATGTGCCTTCGGTGTGAGCGCCGGTAAGTTCCTTGGACATCTTGTCAACCGACGAGGTATTGAAGCCGACCCCAACCAGATCAAAGCTGTTGTAGACCTGCGCCCACCACGTACGGTCAAAGAGGTCCAGAAACTCACCGGCATGGCTGCTGCTCTCAACCGCTTCATCAGCAAGTCGTCGGACAAATGCCACGCCTTCTTTCATGCTTTGAAAGGGAAAAGTAGGCGAAGTTTCGAATGGACAGAGGAGTGCGACAAGGCGCTAGCCGAGCTCAAGAGCTACCTTTGTTCCGCACCTCTATTAGTGAAGCCGGCAGAATTTGAAACGCTCTATCTATATTTGGCGGTCTCAGCCCATGCCGTCAGTTCCGCTCTCGTCCGACGACAGGGAGCCGAAGACATGCCCATCTACTTTACCAGCAAGACACTCCTTCCCGCACAAACGCGCTATCTCCCTCTGGAGAAATTGGCTCTAGCTCTCGTCTCGGCCGCAAGGAAGCTCCTCCCCTATTTTCAGTCCCATACTATCACGGTCTTAACAGAGTACCCCCTCAAAGCTCTCTTTCGAAAGGCCGACCTCTCCAATCGAGTTTCAAAGTGGGCCGTCGAACTTGCCAATTTCGACATCCGCTTTGAGCCTCGTACGGCAATCAAAGGACAGGTTCTCGCCGACTTCATTGCCGAACTCACCCCTAAAGACGCCGCAGAGTTCAGTACGCCTGCTCTACCAGCTACGGCCGAACAAATAGATGCTGAGAAACCTTGGCTACTTTTTCAGGGCGACTCCTGGAAACTACACGTCGACGGTGCCAGTAACAGAGCAGGTGCGGGTGTAGTCTTAGTCTCCCCATGTGGGACAATGCATGAAAGTTCTATCGTCATTGACTTCCCCGCCACTAACAATGAGGCCGAATACGAAGCCCTCCTCGCTGGTCTACGTTCGGCTTCCGCAATGCAGGCCGACAACCTTGTTGTTTATTGCGATTCTCAACTGATTGTGAATCAAGTATTAGGGGATTACGAAGCCAGGGACCCACGAATGATGAAGTATCAGACAATGGTAGCAGAGCTTATCACCAAGTTTAAAAGATTCAAAATCGAGCAAATAAGCCGGGAACACAACTCCCACGCCGACGCTCTCGCTGGTTTGGCATCGGCCTCCAAAGTTTCAGGATTCCGCACTATCAACTTCAGCAGCATCAGTCAACCAAGCTTTGACATTCCCCCAGAAGTGCTGAACATCGAGCTCGACCCAAGTTGGATGGATGAGATCGTGGACTTCCTCAGGACCAACACTCTACCTGATGACAAAAAGGAAGCATACCGAATCCGAAATAAGGCTGCATACTATTGGATATCCGACAGCGGCCAACTCTATCGAAAGTCCATCTCTGGGCCGTACCTACTCGTCGTCCACCCTACGCAGGTACCAACGATCCTCAACGAGCTTCACTCAGGCAGCTGCGGATGCCATTCTGGCGGACGTTCCTTATGCCAGAGGGCGCTAAGTCAAGGCTATTTCTGGAAAAATATGAAGAAAGATTGCGAAGAGGTTGTCCGCAAGTGCCGACCATGCCAACTGTTCTCCCCAATACCCAAGCAGCCCGCTCAAAACCTCTCCCCCATAACAAGTCCATGGCCATTCGCCCAATGGGGGCTTGACATCGTCGGGAAGTTGCCAACTGCCCCTGGGGGCTTCAAGTTCCTCATCACAGCTACGGATTACTTCTCCAAATGGGTGGAGGCTGAACCTTTGGTAACCACAACCGAGGCTGACGTTCGGCGGTTTGTTTGGAGGAACATTATTACAAGGTTCGGCGTTCCATACGCAATCGTTTCTGACAACGGCACGCAATTTGTTGGCAACGGCCTGTCAAGCCTCCTTGCAGAGTTCGGCATCCGATTCTTCAATTCCACTCCGCGCACTTCGAGGAACGCCGTGCCAGGCGCCTCAAATAAAGCGTGTCTTGGGATTAAACGCCGGTTTAACATCAAAAGCGGGGCAAATGGGCGGAAGGAGCGCTGCCAAGGGTTCTCCTGGGCCTACCGCTCTACACCTCGCCGTTCTACAAGCCAAACTCCATTCTCCATGGCGTTCGGCATGGAAGCCGTCATCCCTTTGGAGTCTAAGTTTCCACCCTCCGGACTGAGACGTTCGATCCAGTCGCCAATGACGAGGCTGTTGCCCAGGAGCTCATCCTCGCCGAAGAAAAGCGCGATGATGCTCGGCTGAAACTAGCCGACTATCAGCAGCAAGTGGCCAAGGGGTATAACCGCAGTGTGCGCGTCAAGACGTTCAAGCCTGACGACTTAGTTTGGCGCAAGGTGGTACAGGCGACTAAAAAGAAGAAATTCATGCCGAACTGGGAAGGTCCCTTCCGCATCGTCAAGATTGCTGGCGAGGGCGCATACATTCTGGAAGACATGAATGGGAAGGTGCTCACCAACCCTTGGAACGCCCAGAACCTCAAGAAGGCATACATGTGATCCACAAATTCATGCTCGGCTAAACTACCTGATTTCACACTGTGTTTTACAAACACTCCTTTACCATTTACTTGTCAGATTCTGTTAAGTCTTTTAAACTCCCAAGAATGGCCTAGGCCGCTGACTATTTGTCTTTTCGTCTCAGTAACTTAATGGGAATATCACCTTTTTGTTCGGCAGTCATTTATCTCCATGTATGTAACTTCATATTTTTTCAAACATCTCGTTTACATTTTTACTCTCGGCAAACACTGCCTCCCACAAACGATGACCTCGGTCACACCCACAAACGGCCCTCAGGGTCAGCTTTGGCCATACTTGCTGCCCAAAAAAGCATTGGACATATGGTCCACCGAGCCCATAACACACATTACGGCTGGAATGTGGGCTTCGGTTTGACTTGGCAAGACAGTAAGGTCGGCCGCAGTCAGGTTACACTCACACTTTGGTGAGCAACCCACCCACTACACAGTTATATCCTAAAGTAGCTAAACCATCCTACTTTGGTCAAGGCTCGGCTGCAACCACCCTACATCAAGCAAACACTACCACACCGAACCCCGACCAAAGTGGGGGCTACGGATATCTACCAATCCAAACATGCAAGGCTACAAAACAAATTTTCACAAGACTAGAACAAAGACTGATCAAGCAAGGAAAGCACACATTCATTCAAAGGAAAGACAAGTGTTGCAGAAATTCCTAACAGGAGGTCAGTGCCGACCCCCCAAAAGATATTACATCTGGAACGGCAAACACCGGTGTTCGGCGCCGTCCAGTCCAAAATAGTTCAAAAATTCAAACTAAAACTCATAATGATCAAACTTGAGCAGTGGCATCCGCAGTAGTATCAGCAGCGTGCTCGGCAACAGCATTGTCAGCATCCCCAGCATCCGCCACCTTCTCTTTTTTCTTCTCGACGTCCTTACTGGCATCAGCAGCAAGTTCATCGCCATCGCCCTTTTTCTTGCCAGCATCATCTTCTGATAAATCAACAACAGTGAGGTCCTCAAGATCCTCCTCACTCTCAGGAAATTCCTCATCTGGTAGCGGAGCACATTCCTCCTCAGTATAGGGAAGTTCAAGCTCGGGAAACCCTCGGATTTAGCGGGGGCTCGGCCTAAGCAACCATAAAGTGGGGCTCGGCCAAGCCTGCCGACGGCCAAAACCTCTATTACCTACATAAGGCTCGGCCAACCCAAACATCAGCCAAGCACAAGACCAATGAGAAGATCTGTCCTCGGAAGAACAGGTTGAATATGAAGATGAACAGTTCATTCATCTCCAGTGCATTAAATCTGCATTCATAGCGAACAAAACCCCAAAACCGAGAAAAAGGCGAAAAAGCATTATAAAACTACAGAACTTAAAGGAGATAAATGCTAACTCGTACACGTGGTTTTTGGCAAGATCTGATGATGAAGGCTGCTTTGCCGTCAAACCAAAAGATGAACGAAAGCGGAGCGAGCTCGACAATGGAGGTTTAGAGAGAAAGCAACTGGCTTCTCTCTCTCCCATCGCCTTTTATAGAGCTAGGGTTGTTAGGATCGCCGAGTTTCACGCCCATAGTTACACCGCCCGACGGGCTTCAATCGGGTTTGACACGTGGCGGCGGCGTGGCGGCTTGCCAGGCCCATGCCCACGCCAACCGCCCTCTCACCGGCCAAATGCACAGCTGACACTTGGCGTTCGCCTTGTGGGCGCCCCTGACGGTTACCCTGTGCAGATGAAAAGACGGGTCAAGTCCAACTTGATCTCATTTCCATCATCAATAATCTATACTCGGCATTCTCCACGTTCGGCCAGAGTTAGGAATCGATCCCTACCTCGCGCTCGGCATCGGCAGAGATCGAGGGGCTATTGTAGCAGGCCGAACACAGTCCGCACTGGTTTACCGACGTTGCAACCCAGCCGAACCTGGAGGTACGCTCGGTACCTGGCGGAAGCTCGGTTCTCCCACAAGCCATATCAGAGTCAGCCGTAGCCGACGATGTTCACGCACGGCGGACCTTGCTGTCGGCTCTCAGCACGTGGTATTCACACACGGTCTGCGCTGGGCTCGGCCAATAATGGGCTCGGCCTCTTGCTGGGCTCGGCCCCAGGCAAGCTCGGCTGCCCCCAGGGACACGTCCGCTCCTCACGTGCTGAAGCGGTTACAAAGATAATGATGAAAGCACATGGGAGAGGACAGCTCACGCTCAAACGGTTACAAATATCTAATCTAGTGATGTCACAACGACGTCACCCGGCTCGTGCGAAGCACGTGATAGTACTTGGAGAGCAAGCTAAGGAGGTTCTATAAATAGCGGAGGGTTTACAGCCCTAAAGGTACACAACATTCCAGACCCAAAACCTTAGCTCTCTCTCTCTTTCTCTGCACTATACTCATCCTTGCGCCGGAGGGCCATACCGGGGCTCCTCCGGTGTGGTCTTTAGTCGTGCTTCGTGGTGCAGGCTAGGCGAAGAGAGCTTGACCAACCCTGAGCCAGAGGAAGGACTCGAACCAGAGACCACGGGCCACACACACATCGACCGATATAAGTTCACTACTATATTTTTACTTCATCTCCACACAATCAGTTAACACACTATCACCACAGCAACCTTTTAAGTACTACACCACCGTCACTTCACCGCCACTTCCACCCTTATTTCACCACAACCCCAACACACAAAATAAGTTTTAAATGATTGCAATATTAAAATCTACCGCCTTCACTACGGGGACATAATAACCACTAACAAAGAACACATGTAGACTATTTGACAATTTTAAAAAGTTGAGAACTTTTCCTAATTTGTTTGGATTTAGAGTATTTTCAGTCTTAAAACCCATCGTCAACACTTCAAAACTACCACCACCCCAAAACAAAATTTCCAATATACTCAATTCCAAAAGACTGAGAGTATTCAATTCAAATTTCTTCGCTCCACCATATTATGATTCATATCACCACCACCACCACCACTGCCATGACCAACATAAACATCATCAAGAAATTCTTACTTTAACGAAGTTCGAGAAATATGAAGTTTTGCATTTTAAAGAATTTTTCAAATCACCTCACAACCACCTTAACCATGATGTCCACGATCGAAGCTCCCGAAAAATTGAACGAGAATATTCTCCATCTAAAAAAGTGACCCAAGCCCGAAAGTTATTGAGAATTTTTTCAATTCTAAAATTTTTGGCCCCACAATAAATGATTGATGATTCTTTTAGATAGATGTGGTGGTTTTGATGTAGTGATGAATCTTAACCTTGTGAATATTTTTTTTAATAGTCATGAATAGAGAATGTTCTCGATACGTTGTAATATGGTTGAGTTATATTAAAATATATAGAGTATCCTCAAATCATTTTCGGTGTTCTCGTTTTAGAAACACTCTTTTTTGTGTTCTCGGTTTTACCTACACTTCGGTGGAGTGTAGATGCACTATGTACTCTCCAAAACACTTGCGTAACAAAGAAATACATAAGAACTAGGTATTTTAGTACCAAATGAAACTTAGAACGTGTTTTAGCCGAGTGGCTCCAACGATTATTTTGCTAGCTTTCTTTCTACCACTTTAATATAAACAAAACTTAAATGTCTTTGTAGTTTGATTTCACCATCTTTTAGTATCTTAAAAACTCTATTTATTGACATATAATAGGTCTCAATACAATTTAAAATGAGTGACATGCGAGCATTTTACCGAAATAATTTTTTTTGAACCACTTAGAATAAAATAATCACGTCTTTTAATGTATAAAATTTTTTTGATCCAAAATACTTGGGTTAAAAAGTAAATTGAACAAGCTTTCTAATGGCTCAAATCACGTGAAAATCGGAGATCGGGAGTGTTCGGGGTAAGTCCGCGAAGTTCAACCTATTTTGCAGCTTCATTGCGCCCCAGGCGAAAGTTTATGCACCCCAAGCGCACTTCATTGTGCCCCGGGTGCATCCCCAAAGCTACACAACGAGGCAAACTTGGCGGGCTTACACCAGACATTCTCGAACTCCGTTTTGCACGTGGTTTGAACAGTTAGAAATCTTGTTCAATGCACTTTCCAACCCAAGTAGTTTGGGTAAAAACATATTTATACATCAAAAGACGTCACCATTTTACTCTCAGTGGGTCAATAAAATTGTTCATTTTGGTAAAACGCTCGCATCTCTCCCATTTTTAATCGATCTTGACCGATTATACAACGATTAATAAGGTTTTCAAAGTATTAATGTAGAGACCCGTATTTTTTAGGCCATATTTTTTCTCTTGTAAACGTATGACTTGTCGAGATAGACGGTGTGGATTTACGGTGCGGCGTGTTCGTGAAAGGATAAAAGGGTAAATGGGTGAGAGGTGCATGTGTGAGTGTGTGGTGTGAGAAGCAGGGGATAATTTTTCCTTGGTCTTCCAATAAATTCCAGAGGAATGCTTTCCTCTTTCTCATTTTCTATCTCTCGGCTCTCTCTCTGACTCTCACATATCTCTCTCTCGGCTCTCTTCCACTCTCACTCAAGAGCCCATCAAAATCACTTGAGCTCTACACAAACCCACCTCTATTTTACCTTCTATACGCATTATTGAGCCTTAATTTCGTGGGTCAAGCTCGGGGAAGGAGGAACCGGCTGATTTTGAAATTTTGGAGGCTAGGGCTTTATTTGATCTCTTGAATTCGGCTTTGATACTTGAGGTAGGGAAATCTAACTAATTTTATGTGTTTATGAGTTGATATAGTGTTTGAGACTTGCTATTGATCATTGTATTGAGATTTGTTGTTGAATTCCTTTGAAATCCCCAAAATCTTCTAGCTGTCCCGTTTTCCACTGTTCAGCAGTTTTTCTGAGATTTTTTCCAACTTCAAACAGTCATAACTTCCTCGTCCGATATCGAAAACACGCAAATTATATATCGAATTCGAGATATTGAAGTAATCACCTTAAAACTCTAAGTACACAGAAAGTTATGATCATAGGAGTGAAGGTGTGTCAGCTGCCTCGTTTTTCTGCTGTTGCTGTCATTTTCTGGGTTTTTGCCCAACTTCGACTGGCCATAACTTCCTCGTCCGAAGTCCAATTTGAGCATATGATATATCGATTTCGAGGTTTTGAAGTCATCTTTTAATTGCCACCGAAATTAGTTGACAGGTTAAGTATACAAAAAGTTAGGACCGTAGAAGTGGAGGATGGTTAGTTGCCACAACTTAAGAATGAGTTTGATAGACCTAAAATATTGCACAAAGGTTGAGTTATGAATTTATGATGAGTGTTGATTGAAATGTGATATGAGGCGGATGAACAATAATTGTGAAATGGTGACGATCATGGAAAATGCAAGGTGAAATGGTTAATCGGTAAACTAACATTAGACATGGTGAGGTGATGACTTATTATTGATATGAGTTATGTTTATGCAAGAAGGGTGTGAATGTTATACTCGTTGGTATGTGGGTGTTACCCTCTTAATGACTGTAATACAGTAGACCCTATTATGAAGTCGTATCGATAGGTTTGCATCGTGAGTATATGTTGAATATGAGAATAGACCCGGGTAAAGCCGTGGTGACCCAAGCGCCTTGTGAATGCAGGAATAGACCCGGGTAAAGCCGTAGTGACCCAATTGCTCTGCGGATTTGAGAATAGACCTGGGTAAAGCCACGGTAACTCTCTTCCGGTTTGACTTAGGGAAAAGACCCGGGGAAAGCCGTGGTGACTCTAAGGGCGATGTTGGTTGTGTTGAACTAAGAATTTGGGATATCATTGTAGTGTATGGTGACTTGTGGTAACGGGTTTCGGGTGGGATTTTAACTACGCTATTCTTATTATTATCTGTCGTTCCATTTTTCATTTGGTAGATTGTTTGCCAAAGAGGCATAGATGACCCACCGTAGTGTGACACGTTGAGGAAGACCGGTATAGGCATTCACACGTTAGGCTATAGACGGAATCTAATTGTAGAGATGTGTTAAATGATGAGACGTGACACGAGAAAAAGATGGTTAATGCGAGAAATTCCTTGAGTTCTTAGAAGTCTTGACCGTGTAGTACGTTCATATTTGGCTTTAAATGCTATTGTCTATCGACGTGATCTCCTTCTCTTCGCACTTGTCTTCTCGTATATACATAAAGTTAGCATAGATTTTTCTACTGGGCTAGTGTAGCTCAACCTATCATTTTTCAGGTACAAATCAGAGGCTGTGACATGGGTTGCTATGCTTGCATGTGATCCTACATTTTGAAACCGACTTCAGAGAGTTAATTTTGCATCTCTTGTAACTTTATCTCCGGATGAAGAAATTGTAATCTTATTATTATTATTATTAAATGAAGGATTCCTGTAAACTCTTAACTTTCTTTTAATGTGATCTAATGGTTTTAGGCCGTTGGGCCAAGGATGTAAATTTGGAAATGCTTTGGAGTTTGGAAATGATTTGCGAAAAAGGGAAATAGAAATGGCTTTTGGGTAATATTTGTATTGTTGTGAGAATTTTTATTTATGGAAAGTCTTTAATATTTATGTTGAAAATTGAGGGCGTGACAATTAAAAGGTGATGGAAACAAACAATGAAAATGATAAAGTTTAGTTTATGAAAAGTTGGTCAAAAGGAGGCGATTCAAAGATCATCGGAGTCAAAAAGGCTAAAATACGTTTCTGTGCCCATCTACACATTCTAAGTTCCATTCAACACGCATTTCCTTAATTATAAGTTATTTGTTGATTTCGTAAGAGTTTCACAAAGATCATAGTGCCTTTCCACACATCATCAAATCGTTAGAACCGTTTCATCATAAGGATTCGCCGAAGGCAAGACTTGTACACTTACAAAGCCAAATTTGATCATCTACACTACCACCACTATCAAAATTTGACCACTGCCCTTTCACCCCTTCAATACAGCCACCAACACCTAGACCGCTATAATTCACCGCTGTGTTTTTACTTCATCTCCACCTAATCAATTGACACACTATCACCACAACAACCTCTCAAGTACATGTTTTAGCCTAACGGCTCAAATGATTTTTCTACTAGCCTTCTTTCTACCCCTCTTTCATAAACGAAACTTAATTTTTTTGGTGGTTGGATTTCACCATCTTTTAGTACCTTAAAAACTCTCTTTATTTATATATATAATGAGTCTCGATACGATTTAAAATAAGTGACATGTGAGCTTTTTATCGAAATGAATAGTTTTTTTTAACCACTTCTAATAAAATATTCAAGTCTTTTATTGTACAAAAATTTTGGATCCAAAGTACTTGGGTTAGAAAGTAAATTGAACAAACTTTCTAACGGTTCAAACCACGAGTAAATCGGAGTTTGGGAGTGTTTGGAACAAGTCCACATAGTTTGACCTATTTTGCAGCTTTATTGCGCCTTAGGCGCACTTCACTGTGCCCGGGCGCATCCTTATACCTGCAAAAGATAACAAGATATCAGGACTTACATATTTGAATACTATTTTGCTTGGCCAAGAGCTACTAAAACATTGATAAGAGGGCTTGTATTGTTCTGGAGTCTTTTTACACCATTACCAAAAGAAAAGAAGTAAGCCAAACAGAGGTAGTTTAGTTGAACTATAGTGGAAGATTTGTGAGCAAAAGACAAATGGGTTGATGTCTCATCTGTTTGTAACTCAGGCCATTAAACTTCAAACTATAATCTTCCATATCAGGCTTGACTAAACAACACAACTAACTTTCTCTCAATCGAAACCAGAAATGAAAAACTTAAAAGAAAGAAAAGAATTCAACTCTAGACTACTCAAACAGGAGACAAGACACTTTTCTACCAACCAGTTCGCCGAAGAACTTATTTCATCTAGACATGGCTGAACAGAAACAAAAAAAAAAACAACAACAAACACTATTTCTCCCGATGAACAACGAACAAAAAACAAAAGAATGAAAAGAATCAAACTCTACATTAGTGTCACAACAAACACTATTTCTCCCTATGAACAACGAACAAAAAACAAAAGAATGAAAAGAATCAAACTCTACATTAGTGTCACAACAAACACTATTTCTCCCTATGAACAACGTACAAAAAACAAAAGAATGAAAAGAATCAAACTCTACATTAGTGTCAACAGAAAATGACCACTACTATGTCACCACATGGGCCTGGTGTTTGATTTTCCTCTTCCGCAACCGAAACAATGTCTTCCAGACTCAATAACACTCCACAAGAGAAACTTAGACTCGGCTTCAATCTCGACATGACAAACATCTCTGCCTTATTGTTCAAAATCGGCGAAACCTTCCTCACACAAGGCCTTGCGAAGCTATCAGGATTCACGCAGCTCAAACCCAGAAGCAAAAGCTTCTACATTTACCCTTCCTCAAACTCCCCCTTTAGCCTCTCATCTGCCGCCTCAATCACCTTCCCTTCTGAATACAACCACCACACCCAATCAACTAAATTCACCATCTTTTGGCGAGGATTTTCTATATCTATCAGCCTCTCTCTACATGCCACTTCACAACTCTATAGCTGAAAACATCGGTTTTCTAAGTTCCTTTCCTATATTGAAGATACGCTGAAGCCAAATACCCAATGGTTCCGGCCGTTACAGTTGACACAAGGCTCTCTTGTCATGATCCATCAACCTAGCTAATCCAAATTCACCAAGCCTCGGGTAGAAACTTGCATCTAGTATTATGTTGCTAGTCGTTATGCCTCTGTGAATCACTAGTGGCTCACATTCTTGATTTAGGCCAACCCAACTGCAATATTGTACCTATGTAGCATTTCAGGGGATTCCCCTCTTCAGATTCTTGGTACAGGAATTTAACAAGACTCCCATTGGTCCTAAACTCATAAAAAAGTAGCAATTCTCCCTTCTAAGCACACTAGCCTATGCCTTGAGCAAGCGATAATCGACAATCCCACAATGAATCCTGATTTTCCTGTTAATTTCATCACCTGATCAATATTATTATGAACATATATTGTAAATTGTAATCACGGAATCGATACTACCAACACATAACCAAATCAGTAATTAGCATACATCATTGCATCTATCATCAATGTATTGTCAAAAAAATAAATCAATATGATCAAAGTCATGTCCCCTAAAAATAGGGAGATGTTTTTACGTTTGAAACTAGTAGTAGTCTCGTTTACAATCCAGGAGTAAGAAAGAGAAAACTCTCCATCAAACAAACATCATAAATAACTTTAGCGCATACCCAAGGCGGGTCGTCTTCGGAAACACACACAAAAATTGCTTGCTTGTTTTCTCCTTGAATTCAGTGATTGATAAGTACATTGCCTTATCAAGAACACAAGCATAACGGATTGCTGTTACTTCAGCTTGTACAACAAAAGAAGCAAAAATGTTCCTCATACAACTAGAGAGAGAGAGAGAAATCGTTGGTTTTTCAGGAATTCGACGTAATTCGGTTTTTTCAACCGACTTCGAGCTATTCGGTTTTCTTCCCCATTTGAAGAGGGAGCTTCAAGATCAAAATAACAAGGGAGGTTTTCGATTTTCTTGATAATTTTTTTTTTAAATTACAATTTAACACACTTAGCATCTTCAACATGCGAAGTTACTCAAAATTACACATAGATAATTACTCCTAGCCGCTGCCACATGGAATTACACTTCGCATCCTCAACATGCGAAGTTACTGAACCTACGCCGTTTCACAGTGATCCTGGTTCACACTCTTAGGGGACTGCAAAGAAAATTTCTACCCGTAAGATTCATCTTGAATTTATCTGAGACAATCGTCTTCTACAATCCATTACAATCATTTACCATGTAAAATATTTTACCTATTTTTTGGTGTTTGGTTGTGTAAAAAATGAGGAAAATATTTTACATGTAAAACATTTTCCATCAATTGGATGAAAATGACTTACCC
Source organism: Rhododendron molle (assembly GCA_025413875.1). Taxonomy (NCBI): domain Eukaryota; kingdom Viridiplantae; phylum Streptophyta; class Magnoliopsida; order Ericales; family Ericaceae; genus Rhododendron; species Rhododendron molle. The sequence continues at coordinate 54,103,173 of CM046398.1, forward strand.
TTAAATCTTCCGTAAGTTATTTTCCGAAATGAACCCGCTGCCTTCTACTGCAATTCTCACTGCTCAGTTTCCTCGATCGTCAGTCCTGACCCATGTTCAATTCCAATAATCTCATATCTCTTCACCGTTTAAACTCCCCATCTCCCTCTCTGCACTATTTTGTTGATTTCCGAAAATATTTTCAAGTGCCAACCAAACACCGGAAAATAAAAGTTTGAAGTTTGTTTTCTGAAAAAATATTTTACATGGAAACAAACGGAGCCAAACAAGTCAATCGATTTCAGAGTTTACCTGATCTTGATGCATTTCTCTTCATTTTTGTTCTTGAAATAGGTTCGGCTACACTGAATTAAAACCATCGTTTCTCTATCTCTTCAAAACTATGAGCGCATTCTTCTTCCCTGGATAACCAAACACCAGAATCAACGGAGAAATTTTGCAGGAAGAAACAGTTGTGGGCAAATCTTCAAAACCCAAATCTCAACTTCTTCTTTCATACTTACCCCTCAGTTCTCCTTCTTCTTTATTGCACTTAACATTGTTTCTCATCGATTAAACTCCTTAATTATGTTCTCTCCTCCCCTTGTTTTTTATTGATTTGGGAAATTCAAGAAAACATGACAAGTTTGAATCTTTGTTTTTGCATGTAGGATTTATTGTTTACATGGATACCGTATATGGATGGGTAGCAGCATATGAAAAATGCATTGCTGGTTTCGTTTGTTTGGTGTTTGGATTAATAGGTTGGTGGGTCTCTGATTTCGATTAGAAAATGGATCGAAATATGTGGTGGGTATTGTTGATCAGATCGAGACAAAGTCACACAAAAAAGTAGTAATTCTTTTGAACCATATTTTGGTGGGAATTGAAGTTTGAACCATAATTCTGATACAAACCTTTGGTAGAACTCACCATTCAAAACCGGCTTACAAGGGGAGTGTGCCCAAGAGCTTATATGCACATGGCCAAGCCCATACTTAGCCGATGTGGGACATTAGGATCGTAACATACCACCACGCTCCGCAACTGATGTCCACGGCAGCGCACTCTATCGACACTGACCCGATGGTAGCCCTTTCTTCTTTTTTTCCCGCTCCACCCACCTATCAGTATTCAATACTTTTAAGTATTTTAATCCAGCCTATAGGTCACCCCCATCGCGGGTCGAATTGCAACGTGTCTGCTAGCTCTAATACCAATGATACAAACCTTTGGGTAGAACCCACCCTTGAAAATCGGCTTACAAGGGAAGGGTGCCAAAGAGCTTATATGCACATGGCCAAGCCCATACTTAGCCGATGTGGGACATTAGAGTCTTGGCCGCGTTTTATTACACTTGGCCACTTCATATTACTCTTAGCCACTTGTTTTGACACTTGGCTGCTTGTTATTACAGTTGGCCGCGTCTTATTACAGTTGGCCGCTTCTTATTTCTCTTGACCGCTTGTTATTACTCCTTGCCGCTTGTTATTACTCTTGGCCGTGATTTTCTTAAAGCGGGACTAGTATACCTATCATCGTGGCTAGAGCGTGGGGCTTCAAATGATGAATTTGGGTTTAGAAGCAGGCCTCTAGGACTTTGTGGATTGAATTGAGCTGACCAGCTGGTCCACCTCATTTTAAGCCGAAGCCCATTGAAAAAATCTCAACAAAAAGAACTTTTAAGAATCTTTCAGTTGGCCCAAAATATTTTCCTGAATCTCTTTTGGGGATTTTATACTTTTACAATATTAATGTTTCCCTATATTTTTAAATATTTTTATTCAATTTTCTTTTGAGTTAGTTAGTTTTGCGTCAAAATTTTTTATGGATTATTGGATCGTTTCGACGAGAGAAATCGAAGAACCATAAAATTATGACCAAAACTCAAATATTATTTTAAAAAATTCAAGAAAAAGTTCGAAAAGTTTGAATATTGTTTGGCCTTTTTTGGATTTTTACACAAATAATTGAGTTTGGGTCATAATTTTCCACTTCTCTGACTCATCTTGTCGAGACGAATCAATAGTTTAAAAAAATTTGACGCCAACTAACAAATGCAAAAAAATAATTAAATGAATAGAGACAAAAAAAAATCCATTTGGCAGGAAAATAAAAATGTCTGCTATCATTTAAGATTTTAATAGAGAGATGTGTCCAAGTGACTGTCCAAGCATACACCTCAATCTTTGGGCCTTTCCAATTTCTTGATTGAACGGAGTCAATGGATCACAAAAGGGGCCAAAGGATGCCGCCAAGCACTAGGTGCCGAGCAGCATCCGACCGTTCATTTTCGCTACGGATCACTTGGACTGAATCTGAGCGCATATAAATCTAAACCATTCATTGCTTGAGCAATATTAGAGTAGTTGATCGTCGAGATGAACGGTTGGATCGACCGCTCAACAGTACCACTGCCAAACACAGGCATCTCCAAATCCCAAGGATAGTAGTGTATTATTAACCAACAATAAGTCTACATTACTTACCCAAAAAATAATCCGACGAATTCAAATTGTTTACTCAAAATCAAAGCAAATGTCGTAAGAAATGAATGTAGGTACATTGCACCGTCTTCGTAACAAAGCATGTTACTATGGCATCCCCTATTGACCCACTGTTAAGTGTCAACTAACTCGTTTTAATCTCCATTTTATTCTAGAATTGAAGTTCATTTTACGCGAGCACAAGAATGCATTTGTAATTCCAAACAACTCTTCAAAAGGAAAATCTCAATTCTTGGAAGGAAGAACTTAATTGTTTTCTTTACTTTTGGAGTTTGGAAAAATGCTCAGTTGAATTATTGTATTATCAAAAATGAAATGAAGAGGCACAACGAAATGATCAAAAGGGTGAAGCATAAATGAACACACAAATACAGGAGAGATCCGGAGTGAGCAAGAATGAGATATGAAGCTCCTTTCCCTCTATAAAATCCAATCGTCCGCATCTTTTCGCTCTAACGCCACCTCCATCCTTTGCAAATATTTAGAAATGCACATCTAAATGCAATATACTCCTAGACGTATACATTCACATATACCAGTTCCTATTTGCCTGCAGATTTCTAAGAATTTACCGTTGGAATTTCAACAAAAGCCAATAACAGTGAAAGCACATCAAGGAATTATATTCATCGGAGTGAACTCTCGTGTTTCTAGCCCAATTTACAAGAATAAGAACACAACCCAACCGACGGCCCAAACCAAGAACCACATAGTACTTTTGAATCATGTATACCTGAAAATCAAAACTTATGTCAATGAAATCTTCATGCATGGATGGAACTCATGGAATCACTTCGTACCGCCTTCTTGTGCCTCTCTTATTTTTTTAACAATCCTAATAATGTTCGAGGGATTGCCTTTTTTAGTCTCCTGCAAATTTGGACTAGAAAAACTCAGTAAAAAAAAGTACAAAAATTTGTTGCATCACATGCGCCTCAGGCGCAATTGGAGTGAACCCAAGGCGCATTTAAGGTGCGCCAGGGCGCATCCCCTTTTTTGCTCTTTTTGTTATGTGACTCAGGCGCAATTGAACGCTCCCCGGGCGCATCCTTATTTCTCTCATTTCATAATGCGCCCCAGGCGCATTTGAATTGCTCCTCTGGAGCGTTCACTTTTTCCTCTTTTGATGTAATGAACCATTGAATTCCATGCAGGCCAACATCTAGTGGCTCATAGATTTCAAGAATTTGAAGATGCGATTGATTTCTAGAAACAAACCCATGGATCGATCATTAGGCTTCAACGCAGCTCCACCTCAGCTTCTTCATCCAATCGTTGTCGTTCATACTATTTAGTGTAGTAGCCAACATTTTTAGCTTCCAACTCTAAGAGCCATTTTGCTACATATATTCCCCCCATTTTTTCTTCCCATGAACTCTCCAGGCTACAAACAACGCACCCAAAATCCTACCACATGGAAAAGTCACTAGTTTCAGAATCATACCAAATGCCTATTCCCAAACTGGCCCAACAAATCCTCATGGCATAAAAGACTCTACGGCCTTCACTTAGAAGGCTAGAGTGGCTACAAACAGATAATATGCTCAAGATCGAAGGTCATGCTATTTGGCTCCATACCTTCTTCCACCATTTGACGAAAAATTTGTAGGGCTTCGAAACCTAGCCCACGTGCTCCAATGCCCTCGATCATCAATTTTCGTGTCACGATTATCGCCAACTGGGATGATTTGGTATTATCAGTAAAACTGAAATTGATTTAATAATCCTTATAAGGTTTGGAAACTATTGGGTCCATGATCTCCTACACAACCTACAAAACATTGAAGAACAAATTATGAACCTTGTATACCTGAGAATCAAAACGTATGTCAATAAAATCTTTATGGATGAAACTCATGGAATCATTTCGTACGGGCTTCTTGTCCCACTCATATGCTTTTACAATCCTTATAATGTTCAAAGTATTGCCCTTTTTTAGTTGCCTGCCAATTCAGACTAGAAAAATGTTGGATTCTCCCATGTGCGTGAAGCACAGGATAATTTCCACATTATTGCCCACTGTCTTTTGTTTCTCTTTTTTGTGTTTAGATAAGAGAGAGAGAGAGGCTGTGTGTGTAAGACAACAGTGAGAGTGGCGTGCAAAGGGGGAGCCGGTTGTGGCTCCCCCGGAGTGGGAGTGCACAATGTGAGGGAGAGAGTGAGGAGAGTGTGGGGGCCAATTATGGCTTCAAGTGGAACCGGTTGTGGTTTCCATAGAGTTTTTGTAGCTTGTTCGTGTGTGTGAAAATATACAAAGTGATTTTTCTCTCAATCTCTCGGTGTTTGTGTGCGTAGAGGTGTGGATAGGGATCGGGTCTCGACCCAACAAAAACTCAATAAGAAACAAATTAAAAACATTTGCTACATCACGTGCCCCAGGCGCAATGTGCCCCCGGCGCATTTAAGTTGTGCCCGAGGGCATCCACATTTTCTCTTTTTTATGTGCATCGGGTGCGTCCTATTTTCTCTCATTTCGTAATGCGCCATAGGCGCATTTGAATTGCTCCTCGGGAGCATTCACTTTTTTCTCTTTCTATGTAATGAACCACTAAATTCAAAGCCAACATGCTCGAAAGTGGCAAAATGTTTTAACTGTGAACTCCATAATTCTGGTTCCAAATACAAATTCACTTTGTGTCACTGGGGAAAGTCGTAAGTGGATCATTAATCAGCTGATATTGTTGAAGGAAAAGATATCTGAAAGCATGACAATAAATTGTAATACAACGGCATTTGAAAACAAATCCTTCACATACAGTACCAATACCCAGTACTCTTCTTGCAAATTTTTTTTGTTGCTTATCCACTTTTTCTTCCCCTAGTTGTACCCTTATGTGATAGTGTGTCAATTTATTTGGTGGAGATTAAGTAAAAATACAGTGATGAACTAATATCAGTTGAGGTGCTTGCGACTGTACTGAAGGGATGAAAGGGCGGTTGTCAAATTCCGATAGTGGTGGTAGCGTTGTACTAGAAATGGTCAAGTGACTGTGTTGGTGGCGTAGATGATCAAATTTTGCTTCGTAAATGTTTAAGTCTTGCCTTGGGCAAATCCTTTTGATAAAACAGTTTCTGACAATTTGATGATGTGCGGAAAGCCCTATGAACTTTGTGAAACTCTATTGAATTGACGATACCTTATAATTAGGGATGTGCGTGTTGAATGGAACTTAGAATGTGTAGATGGGCGCGAAAACGTATTTTTGCCTTTTTGGCTCCGATGATCTTTGTATCGTCCTCCTTTTGACCAACTTTTCATAAACTAAACTTCATCATTTTCATTGTTTGTTTCGACCTTTTAATACTTTAAAAACCATATTTATCGTTGCATAATTGGTCATGATCCAATTAAAAATGAGAGAGATGTGAGTATTTTACTGAAATGAATAGTCTTTTTTAACCCATTGAGAGTAAAATGGTGACGTCTTTTGATGTAAATTAATTTTTTTATCCAAACTACTTGGGTTGGAACATGCATTGAACAAGCTTTCTAACGGTTCAAATTACGCGCAAAACGGAGTTCGGGAGTGTCCGATGTAAGCCCGCAAAGTTTGACTTGTTGAGTAGCTTTATGGATGCGCCCGGGCGCATTGAACTGCGTCTGGGGCGCATAAACGGGCGCCTGAGGCGCAATGAAGTTAGAAAACAGGTCAAACTTTGCGGACTTGCCCCGGACACTCCCGAACTCTGATTTATGCGTGATTTGAACCGTTACAAAGCTTGTTCAATTTACTTTCCAACCCATGTAGTTTGGATCAAAAATTATTTATACATCAAAAGACGTCACCATTTTACTCTTGGAGGGTGTTCCACCATTAATTATGGGCCTGTTATTTGGTCTTCTCATCTGTGTTCTATTTGTTGATAGTGGAATATATGCTTAGATGGACAGTAATACTTCTTTATTCCATCCTCTCAGTTTGCTTAGTATATTGAGTATAGTATTTTTCATTTTTTTGGTTTCTGGTTTCGAGTGCGAGAAATTGTGTTGTGTTCTGTGGTGTTGTTTAGTTAAGACGTATATTAATTTTGATTTCAAAACAGATGAGACATTGAACCATTTGTCTTCTGCTCACAAATCTTCCACTGTAGTTCAACTAAACTATCTTTCTTCTGGTAATAGTGTAGGTAGACTCCAGAACAAAATAAGTCGTCTTATCATTGTTTTAGTAGCTTTAGGCCAAGCAAAATTGCATTCAAATATGTAAGTCTTGATCTCTTGTTATATGAATTTGAACCATTTTTTATTGTCCTCCATGAGGTCACATGTTTGAGTCCTGCGTAGGCCTCCAAACCTTGGGGTCATTGGAAAGTTTGTCTGGTCATTAACTTCAAGGTCCCTAAATTAGTTGAGGTGCACAACATGTCCCGAACATCTGGTAATAAAAAAAGGAATCTAAACCATTTTGAATTGTTTTATGATGCTGAGAACCAAAACATACACAACCTGATCAAAATCAGACTGCAACACCAATACGACTTTGATTCTGCCTTGAGCATCTTCTCCAAAAAAATTATAAATTGGTAAAGCAATTCGTAGATTTGGCACAAAACAACCCATAAAATTGTTATTAGCAATGTCATTGCAGCTGAAATCCTTAACTAGTCCCTAGAGAATCAACAACCATCAAAGCAACTCACAATAATAGACTAAAACAACTCGTTAATTAAATAGCTAAAAACAACAATGGAAACAGTCTGAAAATAAATTCCACAACAGGAAAACCACCAAGTTTGATACTACGACTAAAGTTCACAATAAAAAATCTGCAGAATGCCTAAACCAGAATAGCAACCCAAAACAGCAGCAACCCCCAAGTCCAGAACAGCATCCCCATACAGCAGCACGAACTTCCTCTTCTAGATACAAAAAAGTAGTCCAAACTTCTTCAGGGATCACCATCTTTGTCGCACGTCTCTTAGAACTAAGACATCTGCTGAACTGATGCCAATTCAGAGAGGCCGGCTAAAGAGAAATTGCAGACAAAATAACTACCAAATAGAAAGAGTACGAACCTCGCAGTGACATCCATGGTGCGCAATGCACGAAGGGGAGATGTGTTTGCTTTACCTTTTCATTTAATTGATCTCACAAAGGTTGAGCAACCTCCTTGACGATCGGTCCATCCTTAGGGGGAATCTATGGAATGCCCATAAAGATGGGGAGGTTTTGGAAGAAGTTGCTTAGAGCCTGTTTGTATCTCCATGATTGAATCACCACATGATTAATTGCTGATTCTTTTAGATAGTTGTGGTGGTTTTGATGTAGTGAAAAATCTTAACCTTGTGAATTTAATTCTTTTTTTGTATTCACGAGCAGAGAATGATCTCGATACGCTGTAATGTGGTTGAGTTCGATTAAAATATATAGAATATACTCAAATCATTTTCGGTGTTCTCATTTCAGAAACATTCTCAAGTTTTGTTGTGTTCTCGGTTTTACCTACACTTTGGTGGAGCGTAGATGCACTATGTACTCTCGAGAACACTTGAGTAACGAAGAAATACAGAAGAACTAGGTATTTGAGTGCCGAATGAAACTTAGAACGTGTTTTAGCCTAGCTAGTGGCTCCAACAATTTTTTGCTAGCCTTTTTCTACCCATTTATTATAAACAAAACTTAAATGTCATTGAAGTTGGATTTCACCATCTTTTAGTACCTTAAAAACTCTATTTATTGATATATATTGGGCCACGATCTGATTTAAAATGAGTGACATGCGAGAATTTTACCGAAATGATTTTTTTTTGGAACCACTTAGAATAAAATAATCACGTCTTTTAATGTACAAATTTTATTGGATCCAAAATACATGAGTTAAAAATTTAATTGAACAAGCTTCTAACGGTTCAAACCACGCGGAAATTGGACTTTGAGAGTGTTCAGGGCAAGTCCGCAAAGTTCGACAAACTTTGCAGCTTCATTGTGCCTCGGGCGCATCTTTATGCGCCCTAGGTGCACTGCAATGCGCCCGGGCGCATCCTCAACGCTGCACAACAAGTCAAACTTTGTGAGCTTGCACCGGACACTCCCGAACTCCGTTTTGCACGTCGTTTGAACCGTTAGAAAGCTTGTTCAATGCACTTTCAAACCCAAGTAGTTTGGATCAAAAAATACTTATACATCAAAAGACGTCACCATTTTACTCTCAGTTGGTCAAAAAACAATTCATTTTGGTAAAACGCTCGCATCTTTCCAATTTTTAATCGATCATGACCAATTACACAACTATTAATAAGGTTTCCCAAGTATTAAAAGGTAACTAAAACAAACAATGAAAATGATAAGTTTAGTTTTTGAAAAGTTGGTCAAAAGGTGGCCGATTTAAAGATCACCGGAGCCAAAAAGGCTAAAATAGGTTTCCGCGCCTATCTCCACATTTTATGTTCTATTCAACATGCACATCCCTAATTATAAGTTATTCGTCAATTCCTTAAGATTTTCACAAAGTTCATAGGGCTTTTCCGCACATCATCAAATCGTCAGAAATTATTTCATCACAAGGATTCGCTGAAGGCGAGACTTGTACATTTCGAAGCCAAATTTGATCGTCTACGCTACCACCGCTATTAGAATTCGACAACCGCTCTTTCATCCCTTTTGGTACAGTCGCCAACACCTCGACTGATATAAGTTCATAACTGTATTTTTACTTCATCTCCACCCAATCAGTTGACACACTATTACCACAACAGCCTCTCAAGTATAACACTGCCATCACTTCCACCCTTATTTCACCAGCACCTAACACACTAAATAACTTTAAAATGATTGCGATATTAATTTCTACCCCCTTCTCTACGAGGACATAATAACCACTAACAAAGAACACATGTATACTATTTGTCAATTTTAAAAAGTTGAGAACTTTTCCTAATTTGTTTGCATTTATTGTATTTTAAGTCTTAAAGCTCATTGTAAACACTTCAAAACTACCGCCACCCCAAAACAACATTCACAATATACTCAATTCAAAAAGACGGAGAGTTTTCATTCACAATATACCCCACAACATTCACAATATACTTAAAAACCACCACATCAATCTAAAATAATCATCAACCATTTAGAGATTATGGTGCGTAAAAATTTTAGAATTGAAAAATTCTCAGTGACTTTCGGGCCTGGCTTTAGTTTTAGAGGGAGAAAATTCTCATTCCTTTTTTTGGAGCTTTGGTGGTGGCCTTCATGGTTAAGGTGGTTGTGAGGTGATTTGAAAATTTTTTAAAAATACAAAACTTCATATTTCTCGAACTTCGGTAAAGTAAGAATTTCTCATTGATTTTTTTGTCGGTGGTGGTCGTCGTCGTACGAATCGTGATATGGTGAAGCGAAGAAACTTGAATTGAAAACTCTCTGTCTTTTTGAATTGAGTATATTGTGAATGTCGTTTTGGGGTGGTGGTAGCTTTCAAGTGTCGACAATGAGATTTAAGATTGAAAATACTATAATTCCAAACAAATTAGGAAAGGTTCTCAACTTTTTAAAATTGCCAAATAGTATACATGTGTTCTTTGTTAGTGGTTATTATGTCCCGGTAGAGAAGGCGGTAGATATTAATATCGCAATCCTTTTTAACTTATTTAGTGTGTTAGGTGCTGGTGAAATAAGGGTGGAAGTGACGGCAGTGTTATACTTGAGAGGTTGTTGTGGTAATAGTGTGTCAATTGACTGGGTGGAGATGAAGTAAAAATACAGTGATGAACTTATAACAGTCGAGGTGTTGGCGACTATACTGAAGGGATGAAAGAGCGGTTGTCAAATTCTGATAGCGGTGGTAGCATAGACAATCAAATTTGGCTTCGTAAATGTACAAGTATCGCCTTCGGCAAATCGTTGTGATGAAACAATTTCTGACGATTTGATGATGTGCGGAAAAGCCCTTTGAACTTTGTGAAAATCTTACGGAATTGATGAATAACTTATAATTAGGGATGTGCATGTTGAATAGAACTTAGAATTTGTAGATAGGCGCGGAAACGTATTTTAGCCTTTTGGCTCCGGTGATCTTTGATTCGGCCGCCTTTTGACCAACTTTTCAAAAACTAAACTTATCATTTTCATTGTTTGTTTTAGTTACCTTTTAATACTTCGGAAACCTTATTAATCGTTGTATAATTGGTCATGATCGATTAACAATTAAAGAGAATCGAGCATTTTACCAAAACTTGAATGAAACTTAAAACGTGTTTTAGCCTAGTTGCTCCAATGATTTTTTGCTAGCCTTCTTTCTAGCCATTTATTATAAACAAAACTTGAATGTCTTTGAAGTTCTATTTCACCATCTTTTAGTACCTTAAAAACTCTATTTATTGATATATAATGGGCCTCGATGCGATTCAAAATGAGTGACAGGCGAGAATTTTACCGAATTGATTCTTTTTGGGACCACTTAGAATAAAATAATCACGTCTTTTAATGTACAAACTTTATGGGATCCAAAATACTAGAGTTAAAAAGCAAATTGAACGAGCTTTCTAACGGTTCAAACCACGCTGAAATTGGACTTCGGGAGTGTTCGGGGCAAGTCCGCAAAGTTCGACAAACTTTGCAGCTTTATTGCGCCTCAAGCGCATATTTATGCGCCCCAGGCGCACAGAAATGCGCCCGGGCGCATCCCCCACGCTGCACAATAAGTCAAACTTTGCGAGCTTGCACCGGACACTCCCGAACTCCGTTTTGCATGTCCTTTGAACCGTTAGAAAGCTTGTTCAATGCACTTTCAAACCAAAGTAGTTTGGATCAACAAATATTTATACATCAAAAGACGACACCATTTTACTCTCTGTGGGTAGAAAAAACTATTCATTTTGGTAAAACGCTCGCATCTCTCCAATTTTTAATCGATCGTGACCAATTATACAACGATTAACAAGGTTTCCGAAGTATTTGAAGGTAACTAAAACAAACAATGAAAATGACAAGTTTATTTTTTGAAAAGTTATCAAAAGGCGGCCGATTCAAGCTCACCGGAGTCAAAGAGGCTAGAATACGTTTCCACGCCTATCTCCACATTCTAAGTTCTATTCAACATTAACATCCCTAATTATAAGTTATTCCTCCATTCCGTTACAATTTCACAAAGTTCATACGGCTTTTCCGCACATCATCAAGACGTCAGAAATTGTTTCATCACAAGGATTCCCCAACGGCAAGACTTGTACATTTACGAAGCCAAATTTGATCATCTACGCTACCACCGCTATCAGAATTTAACAACCGCTCTTTCATCCCTTTAGTACAGTCGCCATCACCTCGATGATATAAGTACATCACTGTATTTTTACGTCATCTTCGCCCAATCAATTGACACAATATTACCACAACAACCTCTCAAGTATAACACCGCCGTCACTTCCACCCTTATTTCACCAGCACCTAACACACTAAATAAGTTTAAAATGATTGCAATATTAATATCTACCGCCTTCTCTACGAGGACTTGATAACCACTAAAGAAAAAACACATGTAGATTATTTGTCAATTTTAAGAAGTTGAGAACTTTTCCAAATTTGTTTGGATTTATAGTATTTTCAGTCTTAACGCTCATTGTAAACACTTCAAAACTACTGCTACCCCGAAACAACATTCACAATATACTCAATTCAAAAAGACAGAGAGTTTTAAATTCAAGTTTCTTCGCTTCGCCATACCATGATTCGTACGACAACCACAACCACCACTGCCACCACAAACATAAAAATCATCGAGAAATTCTTACTTTAACGAAGTTCGAGAAATATGACGTTTTGTACTTTTAAGAATTTTTCAAATCACCTCCAACCACCTTAACCATGATGCATGGCCACCGCCGAAGCTCCAAAAACATTGAACGAGAATTTTCTCCATCAAAAAAAGAAAACCGAGCCCGAAGGTTTCTATTCTCAATTCTAAAATTTTTCGCACCACAATCTTTAAATGATTTATGATTCTTTTAGAAAGTCGTAGTGGTTTTGATGTAGTGAAAAAAATCTTAACTTTTTGAATTTAATTCTTGTTTCTTTATTCACGAGCAGAGAATGATCTCGATACGTTGTAATGTGGTCGACTTAGATTAAAATATATAGCATATCCCCAAATTATTTTCGGTGTTCTCGTTTCAGAAAAATTCTCAAGTTTGGTTGTGTTCTCGGTTTTACCAACACTTCGGTGGAGCGTAGATGCACTCTATACTCTCGAGAACATTTGAGTAATGAAGAAAGATATAAGAACTAGGTATTTGAGTATCGAATGAAACTTAGAACGTGTTCTAGCCAACTGGCTCCAACGATTTTTTGCTAGCCTTTTTTCTTGCCATTTATTTTATAAACAAAACTTGAATGTCTTTGAAGTGGATTTCGCCATTTTTTAGTACCTCAAAAACTCTATTTATTGATATATAATGGGCCTCTATCCAATCAAAAATGAGTGACATGCGAGAATTTTACAAGAATTATTTTTTTTGGAACCACATCGAATAAAATATTCACGTCTTTTCATGTAAAAATTTTATGGGATCCAAACTACTAGAGTTAAAAAGGAAATTGAACAAGCTTTCTAACGGTTCAAACCACGCGGAAATTGGACTTCGGGAGTGTTCGGGGCAAGTCCGCAAAGTTCGACAAACTTTGCAGCTTCATTGCGCCCCAGGCGCACAGAAATGCGCCCGGGCGCATCCTTCACGCTGCACAATAAGTCAAACTCTGCGAGCTTGCACCGGACACTCCCGAACTCCGTTTTGCATGTCGTTTGAACCTTTAGAAAGCTTGTTCAATGCACTTTCAAACCAAAGTAGTTTGGATCAACAAATATTTATACATCAAAAGATGACACCATTTTACTCTCGGTGGGTAGAAAAAACTATTCATTTTGGTAAAACGCTCGCGTCTCTCCAATTTTTAATCGATCGTGACCAATTATACAACGATTAACAAGGTTTCCAAAGTATTTGAAGGTAACTAAAACTAACAATGAAAATGACTAGTTTATTTTTTGAAAAGTTGATCAAAAGGCGGCCGATTCAAGCTCACCGGAGTCAAAGAGGCTAGAATACGTTTCCACGCCTATCTACACATTCTAATTTCTATTCAACATTAACATCCCTAATTATAAGTTATTCTTCAATTCCGTTACAATTTCACAATGTTCATAGGGCTTTTCCGCACATCATCAAGTCGTCAGAAATTGTTTCATCACAAGGATTCCCCGATGGCAAGACTTGTACATTTACGAAGCCAAATTTGATCATCTACGCTACCACCGCTATCAGAATTTAACAACCGCTCTTTCATCCCTTTAGTACAGTCGCCATCACCTCGATGATATAAGTACATCACTGTATTTTTACGTCATCTTCACCCAATCAATTGACACACTATTACGACAGCAACCTCTCAAATATAACACCGCCGTGACTTCCACCCTTATTTCACCAGCATCTAACACACTAAATAAGTTTAAAATGATTACAATATTAATATCTACCGCCTTCTCTACGAGGACTTGATAGACACTAAAGAAAAAACACATGTAGATTATTTGTCAATTTTAAGAAGTTGAGAACTTTTACTAATTTGTTTGGATTTGTAGTTTTTTCAGTCTTAACGCTCATTGTAAACACTTCAAAACTACCGCTACCCCGAAACAACATTCACAATATACTCAATTCAAAAAGACGGAGAGTTTTCAATTCAAGTTTCTTCCCTTCGCCATACCATGATTCGTACGACAACCACAACCACCACTGCCACCACCAACATAAAAATCATCGAGAAATTCTTACTTTAACGAAGTTCGAGAAATATGACGTTTTGTACTTTTAAGAATTTTTCAAATCACCTCCAACCACCTTAACCCTGATGCATGGCCACCGCCGAAGCTCCAAAAACAATGAACAAGAATTTTCTCCGTCAAAAAAAGAAAGCCAAGCCCGAAGGTTTCTGAGAATTTTCTAAATTCTAAAATTTTTCGCACCACAATCTTTAAATGATTTATGATTCTTTTAGATAGTCGTAGTGGTTTTGATGTAGTGAAAAAAATCTTAACCTTTTGAATTTAATTCTTGTTTCTTTATTCACGAGCAGAGAATGATCTCGATACGTTGTAATGTGGTCGACTTAGATTAAAATATATAGCATATCCCCAAATTATTTTCGGTGTTCTCGTTTCAGAAAAATTCTCAAGTTTGGTTGTGTTCTCGGTTTTACCAACACTTCGGTGGAGCGTAAATGCACTATGTACTCTCGAGAACATTTGAGTAACGAAGAAATATATAAGAACTAGGTATTTGAGTATCGAATGAAACTTAGAACGTGTTCTAGCCAACTGGCTCCAACGATTTTTTGCTAGCCTTCTTTCTTGCCATTTATTTCATAAACAAAACTTGAATGTGTTTGAAGTTGGATTTCACCATCTTTTAGTACCTCAAAAACTTTATTTATTGATATATAATGGGCCTCGATCCGATTAAAAATGAGTGACATGCGAGAATTTTACCGGAATGATTTTTTTTTGGAACCACTTCGAATAAAATATTCACGTCTTTTAATGTACAAATTTTATGGGATCCAAAATACTAGAGTTACAAAGCAAATTGAACAAGCTTTTTAACGGTTCAAACCACGCGGAAATTGGACTTCGGGAGTGTTCGGGGTAAGTCCGCAAAGTTCGACAAACTTTGCAGCTTCATTGCGCCTCAAGCGCATGTTTATGAGCCCCATGCGCACAGAAATGCGTCCGGGCGCATCCTCCATGCCGCACAATAAGTCAAACTTTGCGAGCTTGCACCGGACACTCCCGAACTCCGTTTAGCATGTCGTTTGAACTGTTAGAAAGCTTGTTCAATGCACTTTCAAACCAAAGTAGTTTGGATCAACAAATATTTATACATCAAAAGACGACACCATTTTACTCTCGGTGGGTAGAAAAAACTATTCATTTTGGTAAAACACTCGCGTCTCGCCAATTTTTAATCGATCGTGACCAATTATACAATGATTAACAAGGTTTCCGAAGTATTTGAAGGTAACTAAAACTAACAATGAAAATGACAAGTTTATTTTTTGAAAAGTTGATCAAAGGGCGGCCGATTCAAGCTCACCGGAGTCAAAAAGGCTAGAATACGTTTCCACGCCTGTCTACACATTCTAAGTTCTATTCAACATTAACATCCCTAATTATAAGTTATTCTTCAATTCCGTTACAATTTCACAAAGTTCATAGGGCTTTTCCGCACATCATCAAGTCGTCAGAAATTGTTTCATTACAAGGATTCCCCGATGGCAAGACTTGCACGTTTACGAAGCCAAATTTGATCATCTACGCTACCACTGCTATCAGAATTTAACAACCGCTCTTTCATCTGTGGACACCCCAATCCGAATCTCTCGATCGTTTTACGGTTTCTTGTTTCCCCGATGATAAACTAGATCGAAAGGCAGTCTTCAGGTTGGAAAGGTTTGAGCTCGGTGTGTGCGGAACCCCTTTTTGAACCCTTTTGAACCCTTAAACCAAGAAAATAGAAATCAGTCAACCCTGGTTCTGGAGTTGACCATCGCGCGAGGAAGTCACTACCTCGCGCGAGGGTCTGCTTTGCCAGGTGTGGTCAAAGTCAAACATTTGACTGTTGACCCACGCGCGACAGGTGGAACACTCGCGCGAGAGTCTCACTGTCTCGCGCGATGGTCCTGAGCTGTCCCTTTCACCTTTTTTCAGCCAGTTGGTTGCTTGCCGTGGAGCTACAGGTCAGCCGAACCCGCTTTTCTCCACAGTATCATGACAGGTCTGTGCTTTGGGAACATACCCTCACACAACCCTTCCCATCACCTTTCCACCAAGCTTAGCCACCAAGTTTGGTCCTAAGGGGGTGTTTGCCACCATCTTTGGCCCTTGGCATCTTCTATAAATACCCCCCTTGTTCTTCCATTAAAAAGGCCACAAAAATTAACTAACTTTGAAAGTTTAGGGAAATTGAGAACTCTTGCAAGCACAAAGGCTCTCAACCCTAGCTCACTTTCCATACATTTCCTTACTCCATTTTCCATCACAAGCTTCGCAACCTTGTTCAATCCTTTCCAAAACCTTCCAAGCAAAGGTATAAACACCATTTCTGCTTACCGTTTTGATCTCTGAGGGGGGCTGTCAGGGCCAAGATTGGTAATCAATACCAGTTCTGGTCCTAAAGTCAGCAGAGTTACAAGAAATTGGTTAAAGCATACCCTCGCGTGAGTGACTCAGACTCACGCACGACAGTTCACTGTCTCGCGTGACAGACCTCGTGGGGTTTGGGGATGCTGCTTTTCCTTGTTTTATCATGTTATTATTGGTTTTACAGTATTTTAGGCCTTTTAGCTCACTGTGGTGCATGATAAAACATATAGCTTAGCTTTCTGTGCTTATTTCTTCTACTGGAATGCTTCTGGACGGGTACCAGAGCCCAGAGCATGCAAAGCAATTCCTGGAAGTCCAGTCAAGTATCTCGCGCGAGGGTTTCCCTGAGTCCAGTAGCTGCCCTTGCATGAGCAGCTTGGCCCTTGGCCTCTGTTTTAACACCCCCACTGTTTAGGGGTTGCATTTTAATTAATTTAGCTCATGTTTGTAATAATTAGTAATATTTATTTACTTCCAGTACATATAAACTGCTTGGTTTGCCTCCTGGGTGTGCACTGGTCCTTCCAAAGCCCAGAAGAGGATTAAAATTCAACCTGTGGTGAGACAGGACCCTCGTGCGAGGGAGTGAGTGTGTCGCGTGAGGGAGTGAGTGTGTCGCGCGATGGTCTGCTTTGCATGCACGTTGATCCATGCATGCAAAGGTGGCCATAGTGTATGGCACATCCATTTCAGGCGCAGCCTGGTTCATTTCTCATCAGGAGGCTGGATTTTGTCTTAGTTTAATTATTCCATCCATCCATGCCATGTTTATATCACATCTTGCAAATCGTGTTACAGTTTTAAATCCCCGATTAACTGTTCCCCCGCCCTAACTGGCTTAAAATTGGTTAAAAAAGAAAATGAATCACAAATATTTTCACAAAATGTCTAAGTAGAGACCGATCTCCGGATTGGGCGAGAGGGGTGCCTTAAAACCTTCCTCTCGTAACCTGGCTCCCGAACCCAAATATGGTTATGACGGATCGTTCCTTCACTTTTTCAAATCAAATAGTGCGGCAGGTGCTTCAAATACGGTTCCTTCGTGTCGGACCTTCAAACCTGTGGGCTACCACAGCCCTGAGCTCGCCGCCCGCCAGGCTCCCTCGATCTATCGGGCCGCTTTGGCGCAAAGAGGAACGAAGTCCTCTTTCCCAAGGGCATGCTGCCCACATCATCCCTTTAAAACAGTCGCCATCACCTCGATGATATAAGTTCATCACTATATTTTTACGTCATCTTCACCCAATCAATTGACACACTATTACCACAACAACCTCTCAAGTATAACACCGCCGTCACTTGCACCCTTATTTCACCAGCACCTAACACACTAAATAAGTTTAAAATGATTGCAATATTAACATCTACCGCCTTCTCTACGAGGACTTGATAACCACTAAAGAAAAAACACATGTAGATTATTTGTCAATTTTAAGAAGTTGAAAACTTTTCCAAATTTGTTTGGATTTATAGTATTTTCAGTCTTAACGCTCATTGTAAACACTTCAAAACTACCGCTACCCCGAAACAACATTCACAATATACTCAATTCAAAAAGACGGAGAGTTTTCAATTCAAGTTTCTTCGCTTCGCCATACCATGATTCGTACAACAACCACAACCACCACTGTCACCACCAACATAAAAATCATCGAGAAATTCTTACTTTAATGAAGTTCGAGAAATACGACATTTTGTATTTTTAAGAATTTTTCAAATCACCTCAATCCACCTTAACCATGATGCATGGCCACCGCCGAAGCTCCAAAAAAAATGAACGAGAATTTTCTCCATCAAAAAAAGAAAGCCAAGCCCGAAGGTTTCTGAGAATTTTCACAATTCTAAAATTTTTCGCACCACAATCTTTAAATGATTTATGATTCTTTTAGATAGTCATAGTGGTTTTGATGTAGTGAAAAAAATCTTAACCTTTTAAATTTAAATCTTGTTTCTTTATTCACGAGCAGAGAATGATCTCGATACATTGTAATGTGGTCGAGTTAGATTAAAATATATAGCATATCCCCAACTTATTTTCGGTGTTCTCGTTTCAGAAAAATTTTTACCAACACTTCGGTGGAGCGTAGATGCACTATGTACTTTCGAAAACATTTGAGTAATGAAGAAATATATAAGAACTAGGTATTTGAGTATCGAATGAAACTTAGAACGTGTTCTAGCCAACTGGCTCCAACGATTTTTTGCTAGCCTTCTTTGTAGCCATTTATTTTATAAACCAAACTTGAATGTCTTTGAAGGTGGATTTCACCATCTTTTAGTACCTCAAAAACTCTATTTATTGATATATAATGGGCCTCGATCCGATTAAAAATGAGTGACATGCGAGAATTTTAGCGGAATGATTTTTTTTCGGAACCACTTCGAATAAAATATTCATGTCTTTTAATGTACAAATTTTATGCGATCCAAAATACTAGAGTTAAAATGGAAATTGAACAAGCTTTCTAACGGTTCAAACCACACGGAAATTTGACTTCGGGAGTGTTTGGGGCAAGTCCGCAAAGTTCGACAAACTTTGCAGCTTCATTGCGCCTCAGGCGCATGTAATGCGCCCCAGGCGCACAGAAATGCGCCCGGGCGCATCCTCCACGCTGCACAATAAGTCAAACTTTGCGAGCTTGCACCAGACACTCCCGAACTCCATTTTACATGTAGTTTGAACCATTAGAAAGCTTGTTCAATGCACTTTCAAACCAAAGTAGTTTGGATCAACAAATATTTGTACATCAAAAGACGACACCATTTTACTCTCGGTGGGTAGAAAAAACTATTCATTTTGGAAAAACGCTCGCATCTCTCCAATTTTTAATCGATCGTGACCAATTATACAACCATTAACATGGTTTCCGAAGTATTTGAAGGTAACTAAAACAAACAATGAAAATGACAAGTTTATTTTTTGAAAAGTTGATCAAAAGGCGGCCGATTCAAGCTCACAGGAGTCAAAGAGGCTAGAATACGTTTCCACGCCTATCTACACATTCTAAGTTCTATTCAACATTAAGATCCCTAATTATAAGTTATTCTTCAATTCCGTTACAATTTCACAAAGTTCATAGGGCTTTTCCGCACATCATCAAGTCGTCAGAAATTGTTTCATCACAAGGATTCCCCGATGGCAAGACTTGTACGTTTACGAAGCCAAATTTGATCATCTACGCTACCACCGCTATCAGAATTTAACAACCGCACTTTCATCCCTTTAGTACAGTCGCCATCACCTCGATGATATAAGTTCATCACTGTATTTTTACGTCATCTTCACCCAATCAATTGACACACTATTACCACAACAACCTCTCAAGTATAACACCACCATCACTTCCACCCTTATTTCACCAGCACCTAACACACTAAATAAGTTTAAAATAATTGCAATATTAATATCTACCGCCTTCTCTACGAGGACTTGATAACCACTAAAGAAAAAACACTTATAGATTATTTGTCAATTTTAAGAAGTTGAGAACTTTTCCTAATTTGTTTGTATTTATAGTATTTTCAGTCTTAACGCTCATTGTAAACACTTCAAAACTACCGCTATCCCGAAACAACATTCACAATATACTCAATTCAAAAAGATGGAGAGTTTTCAATTCCAGTTTCTTCGCTTCGCCAAACCATGATTCGTTCGACAACCACAACCACCACTGCCACCACAAACATAAAAATCATCGCGAAATTCTTACTTTAACGAAGTTCGAGAAATATGACGTTTTGTACTTTTAAGAATTTTTCAAATCACCTCCAACCACCGTAACCATGATGCATGGCCACCGCCGAAGCTCCAAAAACAATGAACGAGAATTTTCTCCATCAAAAAAAGAAAGCCAAGCCCGAAGATTTCTGAGAATTTTCTCAATTCTAAAATTTTTCGCACCACAATCTTTAAATGATTTATGATTCTTTTAGATAGTCGTAGTGGTTTTGATGTAGTGAAAAAAATCTTAACCTTTTGAATTTAATTCTTGTTTCTTTATTTACGAGCAGAGAATGATCTCGATACGTTGTAATGTGGTCGACTTAGATTAAAATATATAGCATATCCCCAAATTATTTTCGGTGTTCTCGTTTCAGAAAAATTCTCAAGTTTGGTTGTGTTCTCGGTTTTACCAACACTTCGGTGGAGCGTAGATGCACTATGTACTCTCGAGAACATTTGAGTAAGGAAGAAATATATAAGAACTAGGTATTTGAGTATCGAATGAAACTTAGAACGTGTTCTAGCCAACTGGCTCCAACGATTTTTTGCTAGTCTTCTTTCTTGCCA
The DNA here is from genome assembly GCA_025413875.1 of Rhododendron molle. Lineage (NCBI taxonomy): Eukaryota > Viridiplantae > Streptophyta > Magnoliopsida > Ericales > Ericaceae > Rhododendron > Rhododendron molle. Next base: position 54,124,079 of record CM046398.1, read on the forward strand.
TTTATTTTATAAACAAAACTTGAATGTCTTTAAAGTTGGATTTCACCATCTTTTAGTACCTCAAAAACTCTATTTGTTGATATATAATGGGCCTCGATCCGATTAAAAATGAGTGACATGCGAGAATTTTACCGGAATAATTTTTTTTTGGAACCACATCGAATAAAATATTCACCTCTTTTAATGTAAAAATTTTATGGGATCCAAAATACTAGAGTTAAAAAGGAAATTGAACAAGCTTTCTAACGGTTCAAACCACGCGAAAATTGGACTTCGGGAGTGTTCGGGGCAAGTCCGCAAAGTTCGACAAACTTTGCAGCTTCATTGCACCCCAGGCGCATGTTCACGCGCCCAGGCGCACAGAAATGCGCCCGGGCGCGTCCTCCACGCTACACAATAAGTCAAACTTTGCAAGCTTGCACCGGACACTCCCGAACTCCGTTTTGCATGTCGTTTGAACCGTTAGAAAGCTTGTTCAATGCACTTTCAAACCAAAGTAGTTTGGATCAACAAATATTTATACATCAAAAGACGACACCATTTTACTCTCGGTGGGTAGAAAAAACTATTCATTTTGGTAAAACGCTCGCATCTCTCCAATTTTTAATCGATCGTGACTAATTATACAACGATTAACAAGGTTTCCGAAGTATTTGAAGGTAACTTAAACAAACAATGAAATGGACAAGTTTATTTTTTGAAAAGTTGATCAAAAGGCGGCCGATTCAAGCTCACCGGAGTCAAAGAGGCTAGAATACGTTTCCACGCCTATCTACACATTCTAAGTTCTATTCAACATTAACATCCCTAATTATAAGTTATTCTTCGATTCCGTTACAATTTCACAAAGTTCATAGGGCTTTTCCGCACATCATCAAGTCGTCAGAAATTGTTTCATCACAAGGATTCCCCGATGGCAAGACTTGTACGTTTACGAAGCCAAATTTGATCATCTACGCTACCACCGCTATCAAAATTTAACAACCGCTCTTTCATCCCTTTAGTACAGTCGTCATCACCTCGATGATATAAGTTCCAAACTGTATTTGCACTTTATCTTCACCCAATCAATTGACACACTATTACCGCAGTAACCTCTCTAGTATAACACCGTCGCCACTTCCACCCTTATTTCACCTGCACCTAAGACACTAAATAAGTTTAAAATGATTGCGATATTAATATCTACCGCCTTCTCTACGAGGACTTAATAACCCCTAACAAAAAACACATGTAGACTATTTGTCAATTTTAAGAAGTTGAGAACTTTTCCTAATTTGTTTGTATTTATAGTATTTTCAGTCTTAAACTCATTGTAAACACTTCAAAACTACCGCCACCCGAAAACAACATTCACAATATACTTAATTCAAAAAGACGGAGAGTTTTCAATTCAAGTTTCTTCGCTTGACCATGTCATGATTCGTACGACAACCGCAACCACCACTGCCACAACCAACATAAAAATCATTGGGAAATTCTTACTTCAACGAAGTTCGAAAAATACGAAGTTTTGTATTTTTAAGAATTTTTCAAATCACCTCACAACCACCTTAACCATTATGCATGGCCACCGCCGAAGCTCCAAAAAAAAATGAACGAGAATTTTCTCCATCAAAAAAAGAAAGCCTAGCCCGAATATTTTTGAGAATTTTCTCAATATATTCTAAAAATTTTTGCACCACAATCTCTAAATGATTTATGATTCTTTTCGATAGTTGTAGTGGTTTTGATGTAGTGAAAAGTCTTAACCTTTTGAATTTAATTCTTGTTTTTTTATTCACGAGCAGAGAATGATCTCGATACGTTGTAATGTCGTTGAGTTAGATTAAAATATATAGAATATCATCAAATCATTTTCAGTGTTCTTGTTTTAGAAAAATTCACAAGTGTTGTTGTTTTCTCGGTTTTACCTACACTTTGGAGGAGCGTAGATGCACTATGCACTCTCAAGAACACTTGAGTAATGAATAAATATATAAGAACTAGTTATTTGAGTAACGAATTAACTTAGAACGTGTTTTAGCCCAGCGGCTCCAACGATTTTTTGTTAGCCTTCTTTCTAGCCATTTATTAAAAACAAAACATGAATGTCTTTGAAGTTGGATTTCACCACCTTTTATTACCTCAAAAACTCTATTTATCGATATATAATGGGCCTCGATCCGATTTAAAATGAGTGACATGCGAAAATTTTACCGAAATGATGTTTTTTGGAACCACTTAGAATAAAATAATCACGTCTTTTAATGTACAAATTTTATGGGATCCAAAATACTTGAGTTAAAAATCAAATTGAGCAAGCTTTCTAACGGTTCAAGCCACGCGGAAATTTGCACAAAGTTCGACAAACTTTGCAGCTTCATTGCGCCTCAGGCGCATGTTTATGCACCCCCGGCGCACAGAAATGCGCCCGGGCGCATCCTCCACGCTGCACAATAAGTCAAACTTCGCGAGCTTGCACCGGACACTCCCGAACTCCATTTTACATGTCGTTTGAACCATTAAAAAGCTTGTTCAATGCACTTTCAAACCAAAGTAGTTTGGATTAACAAATGTTTATACAGCAAAAGACGACACCATTTTACTCTCGGTGGGTAGAAAAAACTATTCATTTTGGTAAAACGCTCGCATCTCTCCAACTTTTAATCGTTCGTGACCAATAATACAACGATTAATAAGGTTTCCAAAGTATTTAAAGGTAACTAAAACAAACAATGAAAATGATTAGTTTAGTTTTTGAAAAGTTGGTCAAAACACGGCCGATTCAAAGCTCACCAGAGCCGAAGAGGCTAGAATACGTTTCCGCGCCTATCTACACATTCTAAGTTCTATTCAACATTAACATCCCTAATTATAAGTTATTTGTCAATTCCATAACAATTTCACAAAGTTCATAGAGCTTTTCCGGACATCATCAAGTCGTCAGAAATTGTTTCATCACAAGGATTCCCCGATGGCGAGACTTGTACTTTTACGAAGCCAAATTTGATCATCTACGCTACCACCGCTATCAGAATTTAACCACCGCTCATTCCTGTGAATGTAAGTACGTTGTAGACACCCCAATCTGGGCTTCCGGATTAGTTTACTTACGATTTTTGATTCCCCGATGATGAATTGGATCAAGAACACCCCGGGAACGATAGGTGTTTGAGCTTTGACTGTTTGAAACCCTTGAACCTAATCTAAGCCACTTCCAAAAGCCAAAAACCCCATCGACCGCCGCCGCATGCGCACGGTCTCACGCCAGTAAGCAACTGCCGCGCGCTGTATGCACTATCGCTACGACGGTCCGACTTCGCTGATGGTTGACCGCCACGCCGCTGCATCTACTCCATCGCGCGCCAGGGCGCACCATCGCGCGATGGACTGACTCCCTCGCTCGAGAGTCAGCCTGGGTCAAAGTCAAAGATTTGACTGTTGACCCACGCACGATAGCTGTCACACTCACGCGACGGTCCCAAACCTGTCACAGTCACCTTTATCAGTTGGGAAAACTTAGCCACGAAGTTATCCCCAGCCAGCCTCGTGGCTGGCTGGCCTCCACTCTTTGGACCAGACCTAATTACTCACTTGTTCTCCTATAAATACCCCTCATTTGTTCTCTTTCAAAGGGTTACAATTTTTAATATTGCAAGGCTTACACCCTAAGCATCCCCAATAACATAACTTGTTCTTCCTCCTCCATCACTCAAATCCCACTTTTCATCTCAAACTCAACACAAAGTTCAAACACTTTTCAAACCAAAGGCCAAAGGTATAACACCTTTGTTCTGCTTCATCGCTCGATCCTCGAGGGGCTAGCCGGGCCAAGGCCGTAATCAATACCACCCCGGTCCAAAAGTCGGGCAAGGTTTCAAAACTGTCTTAGCTAGAACCAACGCCGATGGACTCATTGTATCGCGCGACGGTCCTCCGTTGCTTGCGACAATCCACGTGGGGATTGGTGTCTTGTCGTTTTATGTCTTCATTATCATATAGATCACTTGCAAGCATGTAAATAACCAGGTTTATTGCTTTTCCTTTGTTAGAATCGCTAGCTTGCATTTCAATACTTCATTCGCTCGCTGGAGTACCCCGACCTTTCTGAATATGTTTCAGAACCCAGAAACATGTAAACCAAGCACTGGTCTAGTCCAGTCCCTCACGCGACAGACTGACACCATCGCGCGATGATGCGCCAGGGCGCACCGTCGCGCGCTGTGGGCACACGCCCCTGAAAATCCCCGCATTTTCGGTATGCGGGGTTAGGTTTGCGCCCTTTTTGTTTGAAAGCATGGCGAAATGCCGTTTTGAGAGAGTCGCCACCCGGGTTTTGCGGAAAACACCCAAGAAACCGATTTTAAAAAAACGTTTTTGTTCACGCTTGTTTGATTCGAAAAGGTTTGTAGACTGGACCGTCGTCACCTTCGATATCTGAGGTTCGGGAGCCAGATTACGAGAGGGGAAGGGTTTTATGGCACCCCTCTCGCCCAATCCGAAGATCGGTCTCTACTTAGGCATTTTTGTAAAACATTTTGCATTTTTCTCTCTTTTAATCATTTATTCAGCCAATTAGGGCGGGGGAACAGTTAATGGGGATTGACAAATGACAAGTAATATTCGTATGGCAAAATGAGATGTATGATTTAATGAACAAAGTATAATGATTGAGAACAAGCGCTTCTGTGAGTGTTTTGGACAGACTGGAGTGCGCTGCGACAAAGTGACATACGCAAGCAACGTATCAGCATGCACTGATTTGACCAGTGCATGCCAAGACAACTGGCGCACGCCACCTATTAGTGGCGCACTGCAGTAAGCCCAAACCCACAAACTCTGCTCTCAACCCTCTGGGCTCTGGAATGGACCAGTGCACACCCAGGACAAACCACGCAGTTGATATAGCAACATATATACAGTTTCAGGGTACAGCAGCAAATCAAACAGAAATAAATGGACTCAAAACCCCATAAACAGAGTGGGGGATCAAATAGAGGCCAAAATTTAAACAGAGGCAAGAGCCGCCCACTGGATCTCAAAGATAGGTGGTCAGCCGGAATAGATTAAAATTACGTCAAACAGGTAAGTTTTAAGTTGCAACAACAACATGACTTAGGAAACAGAAGGAAAAATCCAGGCAAAACGGGGCCTGAACTAGGTTCAAAGATGCCCCACACTAAGAGCGTCAGCGAAGGTGACCACATCTATGTATCAGAAATGAGGATGATCATGATCTAGCATTATATAACCGGAACCAAACTGAATCACCAGGATGCATGAATGACTGGCGCGCGCCACTGATTTTCCACTACATTGTTTTATTTGCCAGCTTTGAACTCAAGCTTGGTATTGATTACCAGCCTGGGTTCTGCTGGCTCCCCTCAAGGGTCGAAATGAATTCCAGAACAGAAGGTGGTATACCTTTGGTTTGAGATTGATGGATGGTTTGAACCTTGAGAGAGATGAATGGATGAATGGAAGATGGAAATGTAGGTTGTATGACTGATCAGTGGAGTGGTGTGTTGCTTGCTTACTCTTTCAATGCATGAAAGGAGGAGACAAGAAAAACTAGAGAGAGAGAGAGGAGAGCATTGAAGTTGTTGAACCCTTTGCAAATAAATGCAAGGTGTATTTATAGATCGAGATGGAGGGCTGATCACCGGCCTAAGGGGCTGCTTGGGGTGGCAAGGGAGAAGGAGCCTCCATGCATTGAATGCATGAGACTTGCCTTGATGGAGGGTGTAGGAGAGAGGGGGAGACCGTTCTGAACGATGTAATCATCAGGGGAGCTGTAGACTACGTCAGGGCGGCGACAAAAGTCTCGGCAAGTGGTCCCGAAAAGGTGATTTGACTGGCAATATGTGGCGTGCGCCAGAGGGAAGTGGCGTGCGCCAGTATATGGTGCTTTGATGCCCGATGACTGACACGTGGCAATGAACCAGCGTCGCGCTACCAATCATTGGCGTCGGGCCGGGTTTTGGCCGAGGCCATTTGGTTCTGGCTCGAAGGGTTTGAAAAGGGTTTTTGAAAGGGTTCGGGACGCTCAGAGCTCAAACACACCATCAACCTTGAGGGTTCTTGACCATTAATCATCACTGGGGAATCAAAGACCGTAAGTAAACTAATCTGGACAGTCCAAAATAGGGTGTCTACAGTAGCCCCCCTTTGACGGCACTTGGAGCACCATTGTCTTGGTACAAGTAACGTCAAAGGTTTTCTAGACACCCTTCCAGGCTATCCAGAACAGAACATACGAGTCAATGAAAGTACAGAACATTAAAGCACCTGGTTGATTGAATTGAATGGATGATTGAAGTTGAACGGACAGAGCGGCTGCTTGCTGGGGACAATATGGATGACATTGACCGCCACTTGATTGAAGTTGAATGGACAGAACTGGCTGTTACGGAAGGCGGACTCTCCTGGGGATAATCTTCTCTCGGAGTCGTTGACTTGAGATTAGACAGCTAGATCGTTGTTGACTCGAATTTGGACGGACAGATCGTCGTCGATTTGAACTTGGACGGGCGAACCGCTGTTGGAAACTGACGGGCAAACCGCCGTTGATTTGAGAGTGGACGGGCGAACCATCGTTGATTTGAGAGTGGACGGCGAACCATCGTTGATTTGAGAGTGGACGGCGAACCGCCGTTGATTTGAAAGTGGGACGGGCGAACCGCCGTTGATTTGAGAGTGGACGATGGCGAACCGCCGTTGATTTGAGAGTGGACGAGGGCGAACCGCCGTTGATTTGAGAGTGGACGGGCGAACCGTCGTTGATTTGAAAGTGGACGGGAGAACCATCGGTGATTTGAGAGTGGACGGGCGAACCATCGTTGAGTTGAGAGTGGACGGGCGAACCATCGTTGATTTGAGAGTGGACGGGCGAACCATCGTTGATTTGAGAGTGGACGGGAGAGCCATCGTTGACTTGAGAGTGGACGGGCGAGCCATCGTTGACTTGAGAGTGGACGGGCGAGCCATCGTTGATTTGAGAGTGGACGGGCGAACCATCGTTGATTTGAGAGTGGACGGGCGAACCATCGTTGACTTGAGAGTGGACAGGCGAACCATCGTTGACTTGAGAGTGGACGGGCGAACCATCGTTGATTTGAGAGTGGACGGGCGAACCATCGCTGACTTGAGAGTGGACGGGCGAACCATCGCTGACTTGAGAGTGGACGGGCGAACCATCGTTGATTTGAATGATACAGGTCATTGTTGTTGGGATCAAACTATCTTTGGCCCAAAGAGATCCAACAATCACGGGTAGGTCGTGTCAGGCGGGTTTAATTCCATCTGTTGGGAATCAGAGCCAATCTCCTTATCAAAGACCATCCGAGGCAGAGCAATAAGACTGTTGGAAAATGCGCTTGAGGCTAGATTGAAGTAAAGGTAGCCGTTGGGGGCGGGCCAAGGCAGACTCTTCTGGGGATAAATTGTTGAACGAGCGTACTGTCGCTGGTTGAATTGAGGAGAGACAGGTGGACCATTTCAAGATCGTTGCACGCTGTTGGGAAATAAGGATGGGTGGACCATCATTGAATGTCGCGGCGGACTCTCCTGGGAAATAATCAGCTGCGAACAAATCATTGCCGCATGGGATCAAACCTTCTTTAGCACAAAGAAACTCCAACAATTACGGGTAGGTCGCGTCAGGTAGGTTAAATTCCATCTGATGGGAATCAGAGCCAATCTCCTTATCAAGGACCATCCGAGACAGAGCAATAAGATTGTTAGGCGATGTGCTACTTTTAGACCAATGTGGACCAGGATAAGCGGACGGTGTTGTAGATTGATTGGACGGGCAGACCGTTGTTATGGATCGGTCGGACGATATTCTGATCGTCATTGAGGGTGTGAATGCGGACGATATTCTGATTACCGTTGATCGGGGTGATGACATGACTGATCATCGTTGAGAAAGACGACATGGCTGATCGTCGGTGATGACATGGCTGATCATCGTTGAGAAGGACGACATGGCTGATCGTCGGTGATGACATGGCTGATCATCGTTGATGACATGACTGATCATCGTTGAGAAAGACGACATGGCTGATCGTCGGTGATGACATGGCTGATCATCGTTGAGAAGGACGACATGGCTGATCGTCGGTGATGACATGGCTGATCATCGTTGAGAAGGACGACATGGCTGATCGTCGTTGATTTGATTTGATTTGAGAAGGACGACATGGCTGATCGTCGTTGATTTGATTTGATTTGAGGAGGACGACATGGCTGATCGTCGTTGATTGATTTGATTTTGAGAAGGACGACATGGCTGATCGTCGTTGATTTGATTTGATTTGAGGAGGACGACATGGCTGATCGTCGTTGATTGATTTGATTTTGAGAAGGACGACATGGCTGATCGTCGTTGATTTGATTTGATTTGAGAAGGACGACATGGCTGATCGTCGTTGATTTGATTTGATTTGAGAAGGACGACATGGCTGATCGTCGTTGATTTGATTTGATTTTGAGAAGGACGACATGGCTGATCGTCGTTGATTTGATTTGATTTGAGAAGGACGACATGGCTGGTCGTCGTTGATTTGATTTGATTTGAGAAGGACGACATGGCTGATCGTCGTTGATTTGATTTGATTTGAGAAGGACGACATGGCTGGTCGTCGTTGATTGGATTTGATTTGAGAAGGACGACATGGCTGATCGTCGTTGATTGATTTGATTTGAATGACGACATGGCTGATCGTCGTTGATTTGATTTGAAAAGGACGACATGGCTGATCGTCGTTGATTTGATCCAAGTATCCCAAGTAGAGACTACCCTTAAAAATAGCATGGATATTGGTAAGAAGGACTGCTGTTGGGGCAATAATTACAGCCGTGGATAGATAGACCGTTGCTGCTGGGGATTAAACCTTCTTCGGCACAAAGAAAACCTCAACAATCACGGGTAGGTCGCGTCAGGGAGGTTAAATTCCATCTGTTGGGAATCAGAGTCAATCTCCTTATCAAGGACCATCCGAGGCAGAGCAATAAGACTGCTGGAAGATGTGCTAAAGGCTGGACTAAAGTAGAGGTAGCCATCCGGGACAGGCGAATCAAGCCGTTAGAGACCGCTGGAGTAGGATAGAGAGGTCGTGTGTTTGACATTTGCCATGGAGAAATGGGTAGGAGAACGGCATGTGGCGCATCCCTTTGAAATTGCACTATCCCAGAGCAGCAGTTTCGGCTCCAGTTCAGTAGTGATTAGACCCCAGGTATGAAACCCCAAAATCCCAAACTAACTTGTTGCCTTCGATGCTGGATAGGTGTGCTTCAACACTTGATGGGCTTTTCCTGTTTTCAACAATTGATATACAATATGCAATGACATGTATACTGAATTGAATGCGCAAATTGAAAATGCAGATGCAGACTAGGGCGGCTTCTAGAGGATGACGACCTAAAATGACCATAGCCACAAGAGCTACATAGAGCAACACTGCCACTTTAGCCCCAGCTCACAAGTATGAGAGCATTAAACAACCAATGGCTGGCGGTGTGCAGTCGAAAGAGAGGCCCGTAGAAAGGCTGGCTCGCGTGTAGGAGTGTTCAAGGACTCCGAGGAAAAGTCTGAGAGGGAGAGAGAAACCTCATCGGTGAAAGCCTCCTCAAAAGAGAAGGATGGGAACGGAGCCCCAGGTACTCGAGGAGACCAAGAGTGACGACAACGACGAGAACGAGGACGAGCTCTACCACTGAGGACTCCCACTGAGTCTCCTTACTTCACTGTCCTTTGCTTTTGAGGTTTGGGTCTGGGTGCCCATGTAGACAGACGCTGAGTGGGCAGGCGTGCCCTCTATTGACATTAAACCTTAAGTAGGAATAGTATTGGTACTTCATGCCCCTTGATTTCTGGGCTGATGTGCCTTGTAGATATGCTTTTGCTTGGGCCGTTGAGCTTTGACATGCATGATGTTCCACCGTTGTTTCATGGACATTGTGAGTAGCAAATAAAAGTTGCATTTTCTGGTTTTTTTTTTGGTTTTTTTTTTTTTCTTGAGAAAATTGATAACAGAAAGCCGAGAACCAACCGCTAATATCCAACTTGCATTGACGAATGATCTGAGTTGACAAAATAGACGCGCGTATATGTACAAACTTGCCTAGCTCGAACGAAAAAGGAACGAAGAGCCCCAGAATAACGCGCAAGCTCTTTGACACAAGAAATATTGGGCATTAATGAGCCCAAACTCGAATATCCCCTAAACAGGTGAAATTGACACTTGCAACAAGTCAAATAGATGTACAATGACCTGCACGAAATGATAAAACCGAGAAAAGTATCCCGAAATGACAATGGATTGAAAAACTGAAAAAATGTCCCAAAAATGGACAAAAGACTCCAAAGATGACTCATATAAGTCCCAGACTGAAACCGACACCCCCGTACAGTCACATTAGATCCATATGAGCTGTGCGGTATGACAAAACTAGGCAATAGCCCCTTGCATGACATTCGAGATGCTGTGAACTTGAGATGTGCCTCCGAGGGTCCAAAAATCTTCGTTAGGCATGAGGGCTGCCAACTGTTGTCTGCTACAGAAGAAGCGCGCGCAAGTTTGAGACCAATGCGCATCACTTCGAACAAATGTGCATGAGCCTCACACTAGCGCGTGTAACTGAAAAGCCGCTGCAACTGTTCAAACTAGACTTCGTTGAATTTAAAATAAACCGTGAGCCGTTTAGGCTTCTCAAGCATTTTGTTCTGTTTTTCATGCTTCAAATTATTTTAAGGCTTTTGCTCAGCTTTGAAATTGAAGTAGTAGTTTGCATTAAAGTTGAAAGATGAAAGGTTCCCCCTTCTGATTCTCCAGCGAAGCTTTGTTCTCGACTCCTCTCGACATTTGATGTGGACCTCAAAATGTCAAATCATGAATCAAGTTGATAGAATATGACCGGGTCTCAAGGTGAGACTGCCTACGTATCCCTTTTCAAGGAATCAGGTCAAAACGTAGTTCAGGCTAAGGTTCACTCGTGTGTTTTGCCTCTCCTTTTACGCTCTAACTTTTGCCTAGAACTGCCTTTTCAGGTTTTCAGTCTAGCGAGCTTTCGACTTTTTGCCTATTTATTTTTTCCTAGACCGCCTCCTCAGGTTTTCGGCCTAGCAGGCTGCTCTAACTTTTGCCTGGAACCGCCCACCCTTGTGGTTTTCGGTCCAACGAGCATCTCTCAAGGATAGTAACGCTTGAATTGATCCAGGTTGACTAGAGTGTCGAATTTGTTGCCGTCGAGATCGATGAGCTTAGCGGCATCCCCAGATAGGATGGTCTTGATAATGTAAGGCCCAGAGCACTTCGGCCGGAACTTCCCGAGTGGGTCAAACAACCGAGCACGAATTTTCTTGGTGACCAATGTATCGAATTTTGTTGCCGTAGGGATCGATGATTTCTGGTTACACCCTCAAATAGAGCGGCTTTGATAACACAGGGTTCAGAGTGCTTTGGTTGACATGCCTTGCTCCGGGCTGTTTTGTACATTTCCCTTCTTTGTACTTGGTGGAATACCGCTGCTGCTTCTTTGAACACGGCATGGAGCCCCGAGCTTTTTGAGCTTTTGCTTTACATGGTTTGGAATCCGGTAGCAAAGGGAATTCGATGCTTCTTTACCTCAGGATCGACGTCAGGCGTGTCTTTGTAAAACCATGCCAAAACATTGACGAATTTTCCAGGCGTGACTACACCAAGTGTGTTCTTTGTGAAACCATGCCAAGACGTTGATGAATTCTCCAAGCATGTCTGACCGAGTGCAATGCTCTTTTGGGGACTGGATTGAGCCAATTTGAACCATTCGGGGGTCTACCTCATCTTTCAAGTTTATTGAAATTACTTCTTCTTTTAGTAGGCTGAGCATGCCTTTCGTCTTCCCTTTCGGCGAGGGAACACATTTCCTTGGGAATGTTCCTATCGAAATCTATCCCTTCGTCGTCAGGGTCGACACAGTTTATTCAAAAGTCAACGAAGTACTTAGAAGCAGGATAATGCATATCATAAAAGCCCCAGGGTTTGCCAAGTTCAAAAGAAGACACAAACTAAAATAGAAGTTACGGCATGGAGGGCCAAGAGGCACAAACTCCGACTCAGAGCTAGACTTAGAATCGACCAACTCTGTGCCAGACTCAGACGTGTCGTCAATGCAAGTTAGACGCAATTTGAAAATGTAATATTTAAAAGCTACTTTTAACTTCTGCGATGAGAGGGGTAGAGCCTTCGAGAGTGTTGGGCCCAAGCATCAGCACTTTAGCTTCTTCAGCATCTTCGACCAAACCCACTTGGGAGAACAGCAACTCCAAATGCCCTTGAGTGAAGGACCTCTGCCAGTCAGTCTTCTCCCTTGATTGAATAAGCTTCCTCTTGAATTTCTCCTTTGAGGACTCTTCATCACTGTCAGTCCAGGTGTCGGGAGAGAAAGCCTCAATTGCACCACCTAAAGCCACCAGGTTAACCTCAGGTTCGGATGGGATGGATAGGATTGGTTTGGCTTGATTTGCTGGGATAATATGGAGAGTTGGGTTGAACATGGTGGAGTTAGGCTTGATTCGAGTGGAGATGAGGGATATCTGGTTAACATGTGGGCTGGAATCATGTTGAGGTATGGAGTTGGAGGTGACATTGGCCTTTGATGAGAGTGGGGCTGGGATGATCCCATTATCAATGAGATCTTGGATGGCATGTCGGAGGCGGTAGCAGCGTCGGTGAGATGGCCAGGCATTTGGTGGTAGGTGCAGAAAAGGTTAGGATTGTGGGAAGCCGGAATGTTCGAGGTGAAGGAGCGGGCAGGAGTGGCTTGATCCAGCTTCGAGAAGCTTCTCATAAACTGAGGACTAAGGTACAGGAAAGTGAGAGAAGATCCTTGGTTGGGTTCTACAATTGGGATGAGGATTGGCGAAACTTTTACTAACTCCGCCGCTGTACAGCGTTGCGCTGTCAATGGAACACACTCCTTTGGGATTGGGCCAGGCCTTGTCAATGTGTGCGCCTTTCCTTTCAACACCGGCTTCGGACGGGAATTCAACATCCTTCTTTGGGTGAGTTTTGGCCTCATGGAATTCAGCTAGATTTTTGAACATGTCTTTCGTGCAAGGCTTGATTTCGACCGGAGGAGTATGGTAGGCTTGAGGAGGTTCTTCGACTAACCCCATATCCGGTTGCGGGGCTATGGAGGTAACGAGGTCAACCAGTCCCTGGACCATGATCATTTGTTTGTCCATTTTGAGACCCAGCTCCTCTACAGCTTTCTTCAGCTCGGCCAATTCTGTTCGTGCTGCCATTCTGGATTGATGGTCGAGGAAAGTGTTAGCCCACCGGTTTACTGGTGGTGCCGCTGTATTTGATTGAGTGACAAGCCTTGTAAGCCTTTGCAAAAGCCCCAGTAGATACTCCCAAGTAGGTTTGGCTCTTCTCTTTGGTGAAATGGCCTAGAGCGTTGGACAGCAAAGTAAATGAGAACTCAGTGATGTTCCTGCAACAGTTAGAATGCAATGCACACGTAGACGTCGTCGGTGTCCTCCTGGACTCTACAACTAGCAAACAAGTCCATCTCGCGAAGTTTTAGGACGACGCTGTGATCCTCGGATTTCTTTTCGACAGTGTATCCTTGTTTGAATCGACTAAAACTAATAGATGTCAAAACAGCCTAAGTCTCCGGCTATTCCTTTCTCAAAGTTTCAAAATTTGGAATGGAACAACTTGATACGGATGTCGTGATACCATGACCAAAGTGGCGTAAGCAGCACTGTGCCGGAGCCTTGAATGGTGTAAGTGTTTAACACTTGTGACCGGAGCGGTGTAAGTATCACGGCATGCTCTTTGTAGTTCCCAGATTTCTGTTTGAAACTTTGATCAGATTTAGACAAGGACCTAGGAGGTCTCGATTTCTCGAAGTCTCTTTGACTCAAGGAACTTAAAAGGTTGATAACATGCATCATCAAGATGCACGACTCGTCATCGGTCCAAACGGCGTCCTAGCAGGGACGAGATAGACTTGCCAAACAGACAGACCTAAAAGCCGCCCTAGCATGCTCCTACGCAAAACGGTATGAATGTATGTACAGGCATGCGATATGGAAAACAGTAACACATAGACAGTTATGGGGGTTAGATGCAAACAATCCTACCCTGCAGGTTCCTGTCTTAGTTTGAAAGGTTCTATTGCTTTGTACGCATAGAGAGGCTGGTTTTGGCTTAAAGGGGTTCCTCCGACTAGAGCCACGGTATACCTCCCAAAGCAACGCGTATAGCAAAGCAATGGTCGAACGGTATTGCGATTCATCATCGTCGAAGGTTGTTGGGCGTTCGAGGACCCCGGGCTCCAGTAAACTGTGCCGGTTACCCAAAACACCTCAACGGGGCTAAGTAACACCGATGCAAATGGAGAGTGCCAACGAATGATTTTAAGAGAGAAAAATGCAATGTTTAGAAAAGAAATGCCTTCTTCAAGTTTGGCTCACTTTTATTAATCAAAACTTGGAGAAAACTACACAAGTGAACAATAGTAAAAGCCCCAGTTCGGACTGGTCGGATGTAGAATCCTGTTACGTTACCATTCCGTTCTTCAGCAGCGCGGAGCGTACTGTTTTGACAGACTTTTGAAAAATTGTTCAAGTATGTATTAATTTCCAAGTTTTAATTAATGCAATGATCCCCAGCCAGAAGTCGCCAGCTGGGCACACGCCAAAATCCCCGCATTTTCGTATGCGGGTTAGGTTTGCGCCCTTTTGTTTGAAAGCATGGCGAAATGCCGTTTGAGAGAGTCGCCACCGGGTTTTCGGAAAACACCCAAGAAACCGATTTTAAAAACGCGTTTTTGTTCACGCTTGTTTGATTCGAAAAGGTTTGTAGACCGGACCGTCGTCACCTTCGATATCCGAGGTTCGGGAGCCAGGTTGAGAGGGGAAGGGTTTTATGGCACCCCTCTCGCCCAATCCGAAGATCGGTCTCTACTTAGGCATTTTTGTAAAACATTTTGCATTTTTCTCTCTTTTAATCATTTATTCAGCCAATTAGGACGGGAGAACAGTTAATGGGGATTGACAAATGACAAGTAATATTCGTATGGCAAAATGAGATGTATGATTTAATGAACAAAGTATAATGATTGAGAACAAGCGCTTCTGTGAGTGTTTTGGACAGACTGGAGTGCGCTGCGACAAAGTGACATACGCAAGCAACGTACTGGCATGCACTGGATTGGCCAGTGCATGCCAACACAACTGGCGCACGCCACCTATTAGTGGCGCACTGCAGTAAGCCCAAACCCACAAACTCTGCTCTCAACCCTCTGGGCTCTGGAATGGACCAGTGCACACCCAGGACAAACCACGCAGTTGATATAGCAACATATATACAATTACAGGGTACAGCAACAAATCAAACAGTAACAAATAGACTGAAAACCCCATAAACAGAGTGGGGGATCAAATAGAGGCCAAAATTTAAACAGGAGGCAAGAGCCAGCCACTGGATCTCCAGTATAGGTGGCGCACGCCGGTCATTGAAACCCGTGCGCCACTTGTTCCCCTTGTCCAGTGCTTGGCTTTGCTTCAGCTGGGTTCTGGAACAGGACCAGAAAGATCCCAGGGGCCTTACTAAACAGTTTAAACAGATAATAAGCTACGCAGTCCTAAAATATAGAAAGCAGTAAACTGATTTTTAGCATGCTTCAAGGTGATCAGAAATAAGAGAAACTGAAATGAGGATGATCAGTGATCCCCACACTAGTCCTGCCATGCAGCCATGACTGGCGCACGCACATGCAAGACTGGCGCGCGCCACTGATTTTCCACTACAGTGATTACCAGCCTGGGTTCTGCTGGCTCCCCTCAGGGGTCGAAATGAATTCCAGAACAGAAGGTGGTATACCTTTGGTTTGAGATTGATGGATGGTTTGAACCTTGAGATGGATGAATGGATGAATGGAAGATGGAAATGTAGGTTGTATGACTGATCAGTGGAGTGGTGTGTTGCTTGCTTACTCTTTCAATGCAAGAAAGGAGGAGACAAGAAAAACTAGAGAGAGAGAGAGGGAGAGCATTGAAGTTGTTGAACCCTTTGCAAATAAATGCAAGGGTGTATTTATAGACTGAGATGGAGGGCTGATCAGCCTGGCCTAAGGGGCTGTTTGGGGTGGCAAGAGAGAAGGGAGCCTCCATGCATTGAATGCATGAGACTTGCCTTGATGGAGGGTGTAGGAGAGAGGGGGAGACCGTTCTGGACGATGTAATCATCAGGGGAGCTGTAGACTACGTCAGGGCGGCCACAAAAGTCTCGGGCAAGTGGTCCCGAAAAGGTGATTTGACTGGCAATATGTGGCGTGCGCCAGAGGTAAGTGGCGTGCGCCAGTATATGGTGCTTTGATGCCCGATGACTGACACGTGGCAATGAACCAGCGTGCGTCAGTCAATCATTGGCGTGCCGAAGCAGGGTTTTGCTGAGGCCATTTGGTTCTGGCTCGAAGGGTTTGAAAAGGGTTTTTGAAAGGGTTCGGGACGCTCAGAGCTCAAACACACCATCAACCTTGAGGGTTCTCGACCATTAATCATCATCGGGGAATCAAAGACCGTAAGTAAACTAATCTGGACAGTCCAAAATAGGGTGTCTACACGCGCCTGAGGCGCACTCTCGCGCGCCAGGGCGCATCCTCGCGCGACAGAGTGACTGTCTCGCGCGACTGTTTGTCCCCATCCAGTGGTTGGCCTTGCATGATTCACTTGGTTTTAGACTGTTATTTTGTCCCCACACTGTTTATGGGGTATTTTGTCAGTTTGTAGGGCTTTTCAGCCTTTAAGTTGTTTAAAATTGTATATTATAACTGCCATAAACTGCTTGGTTTGTCCTGGATGTGCACTGGTCCTTCCAGAACCCAGAGGGTTTGAGAATAAGAGCTGTGGGCTTAGGCTTACTGGCGCGCGCAGGTCTTGTAGTAGCGCGCGCAGGTGTGACTAGCATGCATTGACTTGATCAATGCATACTAGTTTCTTCCCACGCACGATACTCTAAAACAGGGGCCTTCCAGTCTGTTTAAACTCCCACAGCAGTCTGTTTTCATCCTATACTAACTGTTTCAATAGAGCAAACATGTCATCTATCACATCTTGCAAACATGTTACAGTTTAATCCCCAATTAACTGTTCCCCCGCCCTAACTGGCTAAAATTGATTAATAAAAGAAGAATCGCAATGTTTTCAAAATGCCTAAGTAGAGACCGATCTCCGGATTGGGCGAGAAGGGTGCCTTAAAACCCTTCCCCTCTCGTAACCTGGCTCCCGAACCCAGATATGGTTATGACGGACTGGTTCCTTCACTTTTTCAAATCAAATAGCGCAGCAGGTGCTTCGAAATACGGTTCCTTGGGTGTCGGACCTTCAAACCCTAGTGGCGACTCTGTATTTACGAGCGCCTGCTTCTCCACTCGCGTTCCCCCGATTTTGGGCCCTCGCTTTGAAATTCGAAAATTCCAAGGCATGCTGCCCACAGTCGCCATCACCTCGATGATATAAATTCATCACTGTATTTTCACTTCATCTTCACCCAATCAATTGACACACTATTACCACAGCAACCTCTCAAGTATAACACCGCCGTCACTTCCACCCTTATTTCATCAGCACCTAGCGCACTAAATTTTGGGCAGCATGCCCTTGGAATTTCTGGATTCCAAAATGTAAGGGCCCGGATCGGGGGAGCGCGAGCGCAGAAGAGGCAAGCGCTCGGAATACAGAGTCGCCACTTGGGTTTGAAGGTCCGACACCCAAGGAACCGTACTTCAAAGCACCTACCGCGCTATGTGATTTGAAAAAGTGAAGGAACCAGTCCGTCATAACCATATCTGGGTTCGGGAGCCAGGTTACGAGAGGGGAAGAGTTTTAAGGCACCCCTCTCGCCCAATCCAAAGATCGGTCTCTACTTAGGCATTTTGTGAAAACTTTCGTGATTCTTCTTTTATTAACCAATGTTTAGCCAATTATGGCGAGGAACAGTTAGCCGGGGATTAAAAGTGTAACACGATTTGCAAGATGTGTTTGTATTGAGCATGGATGGATGAATACTATGAAAATGGGATAAAACTTAACCCTCTAATCAGAACATCAAAACTGCACAAGGCATAAGCATGCCATACACGATGGCCAACTTTGCATGCATGGATCTACGTACATGCAAAGAACCATCGCGCGACACTCTTAAACCCTCGCGCGAGTGTTTGTATCCCACCACAGGTTGAATTTTATCCTCTTCTGGGCTCTGGAAGGACTAGTGCTCACCCAGGGGGCAAATCAAGCTGTTTAATGGGTACTGGAATATAAATAATATTACAAATAGAATGAATTAAATTAGGAATATAATTAGGGCTGCTCAAAAAATCCGGTGAACCGTGAAACCGGTCCGGACCGAACCGATCCGTACCTTTTGGATTTTGTCCGTGGATTAATGGTCCAGACACGGATTGAAAAATTAGAAAATCGTGACTCGCGGTTCGGTCCACAGATTTTCATTACAAAACCGTAGATTAACCAAACCGAACCGTGAGATATTTATTTTATATAAATAATATATATAAATATATATATGTGTATTTATATAATAAATTGTTAGTAATGTTAAAACTTTTTTCTACCAATTTTAGTATTTTATCTTAATAATGGGATATAATGTAAATGTACATAAAATATAGGGAGTAAATTATAGTGTTTTCATATAAATAACGGGTAACCCTAGTTGAGTTTCACTAGTTTGTTTTTTTTTTCGTTTTTTTTTATGTTATGTACTATACTGATACAATTCTACTAGTGTTTAAATTCTTTTGAATTTGATTTTTAAGATAGGTTTTTGGTAGTTTATGTAACAAGTACTTTCTGGTGGTGTTAAACTTAATTTTGAATGTAACATTCTTCCCTTTTAGTGTGGGATATATGCTAGAGTTTTATTTTTGCTAAAATCTGTGGACAAAACCGTAACCGATCCGCGAGTCACGGATCGGATTTTATTTTTTAAAAATCGAATCGTAGGACTTTTGGTCCGGACACGGATTTCATTTTGTAAAAACCGTGACTAGTGGTTCGGTCCTCGGATTCCTAGAAATCCGAACCGAACCGGACCGCGAGCAGCCCTAAATACAACCCCTAAACTGTGAGGGTACATAAACAGGGGGGCTAGGCCCTAGTTGCCATGCAAAAGCAGCTACTGGAAATCAGAGAACCATCGCGCGCGATCTTAGAACAGTCGCGCGAGGGTTCTTACTGGACTTTCAGGAATTGCTTTGCGTGTTTAGGGTTCTGAAACATACTTAGAAACATCCATTCCAAACCAAGTAATACAGCAAAATAAACTAAACTATGGATTTTAGCATGCAACTCAGTGAAAACATGCTTCAAAACAGTAGGAGTACTAAATGAAACTCAAAGGCCAACATTCCCTTCCCCACGTGATCCATTCTCACACAGACAAAATGTCGCGTGAGTATTCGGGACCATCGCGCGAGGGTTTGTGGTCCACAGTTTCTTGTAACCCTGCTGACTTTAGGGCCAGGGCTGGTATTGATTACCAGCCTTAGCCCTGCCAGCCCCCCCTCAAGCATCAAAATAAAAAGCGGGTAAATGTTGGTTTTGAAATGATTTGAACAAGGTGGTGTAGCTTGGAGAATGAGTGTATGTAGAGCACAAGAGTAAGAGAATAACAAGTGTGATTGAGGGTTTGTAAGCCTTTTACTTGAATTTTTGTGACTTTGGAAGCATGGGGGTATTTATAGGCTAAAGGGGAAGGCAAGGGTTGATGGCAAACTAGGCCTAGAAGCCAGCCAACAAGGCTGGCCAGCCAAGCTTGGAGGATAAGGTGGCCAACAAGTGGGGGGCGGTAACATTGGGAGGTGCCAACCATGCAGTCACCAACAGCTGTTCTGGAGGAAAAAGGGATTCTACAGCCCCATAGACCCCCTGATGATCACAAAATCCAGCTGGAAAAAGGTGATGGGGACAGGCTAGAACCACCGCGCGAGGGAGTGAAACTGTCGCGCGAGGGTCAACAGTCAACAATTTGACTTTGACCCACACCTGGCAATAAAACCTGCGCGCGAGGATTCCAAAGTCACGCGCGATGGTCAAACCTTAGTTTTAGGGCTTTGACCTAGGGTTTTGGGGTTTCAAAAAGGCTCAAGAAGGGCTCCGAACACTCCAAACTCAAACCATTGCAAACTCAAGTCTGTTTCGACCTAGTTCATCATTGGGGAAACAAGAAACCGTAAAACGATCAGGAGATCCAAATTGGGGTGTTTACATAAATAAGTTTAAAATGATTGCGATATTAATATCTATCGCCTTCTCTACGAGGACTTGATAACCACTAACAAAAAACACATGTAGACTATTTGTCAATTTTAAGAAGTTGAGAACTTTTCCTAATTTGTTTCGATTTATAATATTTCCAGTCTTAAAGCTCATTGCAAACACTTTAAAACTACCGCCACCCCAAAACAACATTCACAATATACTCAATTCAAAAAGACGGAGAGTTTTCAATTCAAGTTTCTTCGCTTCTGTGGGCACACGCCCCTAAAAATCCCGCATTTTTGGTTTGCGAAAAGTTCGGTTCGCGCCCTTTTGTTTGAAAGCATGACAAAATGCCGTTTTGAGAGAGTCGCCACTAGGGTTTTGCGGAAAACACCCAAGAAACCGATTTGAAAACGTTTTTGTTCACGTTTGTTTGATTTAAAAAGGCTTGTAGACTGGACCGTCGTCACCTTCGATATCTGAGGTTCGGGAGCCAGGTTACGAGAGGGGAAGGGTTTTATGGCACCCCTCTCGCCCAATCCGAAGATCGGTCTCTACTTAGGCATTTTGTAAAACATTTGCATTTTTCTCTCTTTGATCATTTATTAGCCAGTTAGGGCGGGGGAACAGTTAATGGGGATTAACAAATGGCAGGTTGCATTTACATGGCAAAATGTGGTGAATAGCATATGAATAATGATAATAGATTGAGAACAAGCGCTTCTGTGAGCATTTTGGACGAACTGGAACTCACTGGCCCCGAATGATTCACGCAGAAATAGTCCTGTATGCTCTGGCGAGACCACTTTGCCGCACAAGTGACTCTGCGTGCGCCACAACAAGATCGACGTGCCGGTGGGCCCAAACTCACGGCCACGAACTCAACCCTCACGGGCTCTGGAATGGACCGATTGCACACCCGAGACAAACCACGCGGTTGATGTGCGGCATATGTACGATTCTGAGAACACAAAGAACAAAACAAACAGAGATAAATGGGTGAAAACCCCATAAAGCGAGTGGGGGATTAAGCGAAGGCGAACTATCTTGAGAAGCAAGGGCGACCATGGAACACATGACCACTTTGGCGCGCAGTCATAGTACACCGTCGCGCCGATTGCCCTTTTTGTCCAGTGCTTGGCTTTGCTTCCTCTGGGCTCTGGAACACGACCAGAAAGATCCCAGGGGCCTTACTACGCAGTTAAAACAGACAACTAACTACACAGTTCTAAAGTATGGAAAGCTGTAAACTGGTTTTTAGCATGCTGAAAGGTGATCAGAATGGAGAGAAAGTAAAATGAGGGTGATCGGTGGTCCCCACACCAGTCCTGCCATGCAGCCATAACTGGCGTACGGCTAGAGGAGACTGGCGTGCGCCACTGATCCTCCTACGACATTGTTTATTTGCTAGCTATTAGACCAGGCGTGGTATTGATTACCAGCCTGGGCTCTGCTAACTCCCCTCAGGGGTCGAAACAGTTTCCAGAATAAAAGGTGATATACCTTTGGATTGAGTTGATGGATGGTTTGAGCTTGAGCTTGGGATGGAGGGATGAAAGGAGGATGAGGATGGCAATGTAGGGTAAGGGACTGTTCTTCCTTGCTTTGTCTTTCAATGGATGAAAGAAAAACAAGAGAGAGCTAGAGAGAGAAGGTGGAAGAAAGCTTGGGAGCTTTTATGGATGTAACCCCTTGCAAATAAATGCAAGGGGGGTATATATAGGCTGGGAGAGAGGGGCTGATCAGGCTGGCCTTAAAGGCTTGTTTGGCCTCCAAGAAGAGAGGAGCCTCCCATGCATTTAATGCATGGGACTAGTTGATGGAGGGTGTAGGAGAGAGGGGGAGACCGTTCTGGACGATATAATCATCAGTAGAACTGTGGCTAACGTCTTTGCAAAATCGGTCTCACCCGACGTGCACATTTTATAAAGTATTTCGAGGAATTTTCGGTCAAAGGGCATAATTGGCGGATATTACCCATCAAATAGTATGAGATGGGACACGTGGCAATGCACCGTCTAAAGGTTCAGCCAATCATGTTATTGGATAATGTGCCAGCGTGGCAGAACCGCCAGTCAGTTTTGAAAAGGGTTTTGAAAGGGTTTGAACGAGTTTTGGAACGCTCAGAGCTCAAACACACCACCAACTTTGGATGTTCTCGACCTTTAGTCATCATTGGGGAAGCAAAGGTCGTATATAGACTAGTCTGGACAGTCCAAAATAGGGTGTCTACAGCTTCACCATATCATGATTCGTACAACAACCGCAACCACCACTGCCACCACCAACATAAAAATCATCGAGAAATTCTTACTTTAACGAAGTTCGAGAAATATGAAGTTTTGTATTTTTAAGAATTTTTCAAATCACCTCACAACCACCTTAACCATGATGCATGGCCACCGCCGAATCTCCAAAAAAAATGAACAAGAATTTTCTCCATCAAAAAAAGAAAGCAAAACCCGAAGGTTTCTAAGAATTTTCGCAATTCTAAAATTTTTCACACCACAATCTTTAAATGATTTATGATTCTTTTAAATAGTCGTAGTGGTTTTGATGTAGTGAAAAAAATCTTAACCTTTTGAATTTAATTCTTGTTTCTTTATTCACGAGCAGAGAATGATCTCGATACGTTGTAATGTGGTCGAGTTAGATTAAAATATATAGCATATCCCCAAATTATTTTCGGTGTTCTCGTTTCAAAAAAATTCTCAAGTTTTGTTGTGTTCTCGGTATTACCAACACTTCGGTGGAGCGTAGATGCACTATGTACTCTCGAGAACATTTGAGTAACGAAGAGATATATAAGAACTAGGTATTTGAGTATCGAATGAAACTTAGAACGTGTTCTAGCCAACTGCCTCCAACGATTTTTTGCTAGCCTTCTTTCTTACCATTTATTATAAACAAAACTTGAATGTCTTTGAAGTTGGATTTCACCATCTTTTAGTACCTCAAAAACTCTATTTATTGATATATAATGGGCCTCGATCCGATTTAAAATGAGTGATATGCGAGAATTTTACCGAAATGGTTTTTTTTGGAACCACGTAGAATAAAATAATCATGTCGTTTAATGTACAAATTTTATGGGATCCAAAATACTAGAGTTAAAAAGCAAATTGAACAAGCTTTTTAACGGTTCAAACCACGCGGAAATTGGACTTCGGGGGTGTTCGGGCAAGTCCGCAAAGTTCGACAAACTGTGCGGCTTCATTGCGCCTCAGGCGCATGTTTATGCGCCCCAGGCGCACAGAAATGCGCCCGGGCGCATCCTCCACGCTGCACAATAAGTCAAACTTTGCGAGCTTGCACCGGACACTTCCGAACTCCATTTTGCATGTCGTTTGAACAGTTAGAAAGCTTGTTCAATGCACTTTCAAACCAAAGTAGTTTGGATCAACAAATATTTATACTTCAAAAGACGACACCATTTTATTTCCGGTGGGTAAAAAAAACTATTCATTTTGGTAAAACGCTCGCATCTCTCCAACTTTTAATCGATCGTGACCAATTATACAATGATTAATAAGGTTTCTAAAGTATTTAAAGGTAACTAAAACAAACAATGAAAATGATAAGTTTAGTTTTTGAAAAGTTGGTCAAAAGGCGGCCGATTCAAAGCTCACCGGAGCCAACGAGGCTAGAATACGTTTCCGTGCCTATCTACACATTCTAAGTTTTATTCAATATTAACATCCCTAATTATAAGTTATTCATCACTTCTGTAACAATTGCACAAAGTTCATAGGGCTTTTCCGCACATCATCAACTCGTCAGAAATTGTTTCATCACAAGGATTCCCCGATGGCGAGACTTGTACATTTACGAAGCCAAATTTGATCATCTACACTACCACCACTATCAGAATTTAACAACCACTCTTTCAGCCCTTTAGTACAGTCGCCATCACCTCAATGATATAAGTTCATCACTGTATTTTCACTTTATCTTCACCCAATCAATTGACACACTATTACCGCAACAACCTCTCAAGTATAACACCACCGTCACTTCCACCCTTATTTCACCAGCACCTAACACACTTAATAAGTTTAAAATTATTGCGATATTAATATCTACCGCCTTCTCTACGAGGACTTAATAACCAGTAACAAAAAACACATGTAGACTTTTTGTCAATTTTAAGAAGTTGAGAACTTTTATTAATTTGTTTGGATTTATAGTATTTTCAGTCTTACAGCTCATTGTAAACACTTCAAAACTACCGCCACCCCAAAACAACATTTACAGTATACTCAATTCAAAAAGACGGAGAGTTTTCAAGTCAAGTTTCTGCGCTTCACCATATCATGATTCGTACGACAACAGCAACCACCACTGCCACCACCAACATAAAAATCATCGAGAAATTCTTACTTTAACGAAGTTCGAGAAATATGAAGTTTTGTATTTTTAAAAATTTTTCAAATCACCTCACAACCACCTTAACCATGATGGCCACCGCCGAAGCTCCCAAAAAAATGAACGAGAATTTTCTCCAACAAAAAAAGAAAGCCAAGCCCAAAGGTTATTGAGAATTTTCTCAATTCTAAAATTTTTTGCACCACAATCTCTAAATGATTTATGATTCATTTAGATAGTTGTGGTGGTTTTGATGTAGTGAAAAATCTTAACCTTTTGAATTTAATTCTCATTTTTTTATTCACGAGCAGAGAATGATCTCGATACGGTATAATGTGGTGGAGTTAGATTAAAATATATAGAATATCATCAAATCATTTTCGGTGTTCTCGTTTTAGAAAAATTCACAAGTTTTGTTGTGTTCTCGGTTTACCTACACTTCGGAGGAGCGTAGATGCACTATGCACTCTCGAAAACACTTGAGGAACGAAGAAATATATAAGAACTAGGTATTTGAGTAACGAATGAAACTTAGAACGTGTTTTAGCCTAGTGGCTCCAACGATTTTTTGTTAGCCTTCTTTCTAGCCATTTATTGTAAACAAAACTTGAATGTCTTTGAAGCTGGATTTCACCACCTTTTACTACCTTAAAAACTCTATTTATTGATATATAATGGGCCTCAATCCGATTTAAAATGAGTGACATTCAAGAATTTTACTGAAATGATTTTTTTTGGAACCACTTAGAATAAAATAATCACGTCTTTTAATGTACAAATTTTATGGGATCCAAAATACTTGAGTTAAAAATCAAATTGAACAAGCTTTTTAACGGTTCAAACCACGCGAAAATTGGACTTCGGGAGTGTTCAGGGCAAGTCCGCAAAGTTCGACAAACTTTGCAGCTTCATTGCGCCTCAGGCGCATGTTCAGGCGCACAGCAATGCGCCCGGGCGCATCCTCCACACTGAGGGTGTGATCGATCTCCAGAAACAAAACAATGGATCAAACCTTCGGCTTCAATGCAGCTCCACCCCGGCTTCTTTAGCAAATCATTGTCGTTCATACATCTCCGTAATTCTTCAACTCCATCCCACCTCTCAACAACAGCTTGAACAGTACAAATTATGAAGCTCAAATCATTGTCGTTCATGCGTTTTATTCTTGCTTACTATTGGTAAAAGCGTGATTAGTGTACGTATGATCTGCATTCGGACATCTTGGCCGCATCTTATTACTTTTGGCAGCAAGTTTTAACATCTAGCCGCTATTTTTTAAAGCGTGGTTACGGAACATGTGTTTTAGCGTATGATCTGTTTTCGGACATCTTGGCCGCGTCTTATTACACATGACCACATCGTATTACACCTGGCCGCTTGTTTCACACTTGGCCACGTCTTATTACAATTGGCCGCTTCTTATTATTCTTGGTCGTTTGTTTTGACACTTGGCCGCTTGTTATTACAGTTGGCCTCTTCATATTACTCTTGGCCGCTTGTTATTACACTTGGCCGCGTCTTATTACAGTTGGCCGCTTCTTATTACTCTTGACCGCTTCTTATTACTCTTAGCCGCTTGTTATTACTCCTTGTCGCTTGCTATTACTCTTGGCCGCGTTTTATTACACTTGGCCGCTTGTTATTACTCTTGGCCGCGATTTTCTTAAAGCGGGACTAGCATACCCGTCATCGTGGCTAGAGCGTGAGGCTTCTAATGATGAATTTGGGTTTAGACGCAGGCCTCTAAGACTTAGTGGATTGAATTGAGCTTACCAGCTGGTCCACCTCATGTTAAGCCGAAGCCCATTGAAAAAATCTCAACAAAAGAACTTTTAAGAATCTTTAAGTTGGTCCAAAATATTTTCCTGGCTCTCTTTTAGGGATTTAATACTTTTACAAGATTAATGTTTCCCTATTTTTTTAAATACTTTTATTCAATTTTCCTTTGAGTTGGTTAGTTTTGCGTGAAAATTTTTTATGGATTATTGGATCGTTTCGACGAGAGAAATCGAAGAACCATAAAATTATGACCAAAACTCAAATATTATTTTAAAAAATTCAAGAAAAAGTTCGAAAAGTTTGAATATTGTTTGGCCTTTTTTGGATTTTTCCACAAATAATTGAGTTTGGAGGAATCCATTGTGGTGATAGACTGAAATATAGAAAATATTGTCAAACCTTTTCGGTGTTCTCATTTGGAAATATTCTTAATTTTTGTTGTGTTGGTAGTTTTAGCTAGACACCCAAATTTGAAATTGAATATATTTAAACCCTGCTTTGGGCGAAGGTCAATGATGAAACGGTTTTCCCTACGCTTTGATGAAGTTTGGATACTCTATGAACACTGTGAAATACTTAAGCAAAGAAGAAATATCTTAGAATTAGTAATTTGATTACCAAATCGAACGTAGAACGTGTTTTAGCCTTAATGGCTTCGATGCATTTCATGAATGAATATTTCATAGTTGGATTCCGCCATCTTTTAGTACTTTAAAAACAGTACTATTTATTGCTATATAATGAGTCTTAATCCAATTTTAAATGAGAAACATACACGCGTTTTATCAGAATGAATCATATTTTGACCCATCAAGGGTAAAATGGTCACTTCCTTTGATGTGCAAATTATTTTTTATTCAAACTACTTGGGATAGAAAGTAAATTGGACAAGATTTCTAACGGTTCAAACCACGCAAAAATTAGAGTTCGAATGTGTTCGAGACAAGTCCGCAAAGTTTGACATGGTATGCAGTAGAAATGTGCCTTAGGCGCAATCCTTTGCGCCCAGGCGCATTTCAATGCGCCCCGGGCGCATCCTAAACATTACACAACGAGTCCAACTTTGCGGACTTGCCTCAAAAACTGCCGAACTCCAATTTTCGCGTGGTTTGAACAATTAGAAAGCTTGGCCAATCTACTTTCCTACCGAATTGGTTTCGATAAAAAATAATTTGTACATCAAAGTACATGATATTCTACCCTCCTATGGTGACTGCAATCGTTGTTTGTCAAGGCTATTTCCTTGAGGCTACCGTCGCATTCCCTCCTATCCTCCCTGCTATATCTGCCATGGTGAGTGGGCTTTTTTCTTTGGAGAACTTTCGCATTCCTTCCTAATTCCTATTGAATGTGATTCAATGGTGTTCTTCTTCTTTTATCCTTATTTTTTTGGGTAGTTTAATTAGGCGTATATTATAAGGATATGTATGAAGGTATTGTCACCGCTCCTAAATCCCTACTAGGAGAAGCAAGTGTATTCTCAATGAATATTGAATAGGGTTTTGTCAGGGGTTTGCTTGCTTTGAGTTCTTCCCTATTGCTGCTGTGTAGTGCTGGTGAGGGGGAACTAGATGATAGGAAGAAAATCTGTAGTGGGCTTTACTCATCTTAGCATCCGCAATGGGAATAATCAAAATCAATAATCAAAATGTGCCACGTCAGCATTTGATTATCCATTTAGTTCATAATCAAATTTAACAACCTCTATCTCCACATTGGTTATTTTTGCATCTCTAACCAAAAAAAATCCCAAAATACACAATGCACCTATGTCTCATTATTACAACATAATTCTCACAAGAGTACTTTTATTCAACAAAAGAGGGGATAATCTAAGGTTAACTACTGCTTCGCCTCTTCTTCCATCCTTGCAAGCTCCTCGGCTCCGAAGGCCTCAAAGTGTCTTGTTCATCTTTGCTCATCTATAAAAGTCGACACATTATACAGTGTAGCCCGATTATAATATGTCGGGGTCACCTGACAAAGGTAACACCGTGAGCTACAAAAGCTCAATAGAATAATCCAACCCGCTAACCCATAACTTACAACAAATAGTCATATAAATAATCACATATACTCATTTAACAACATAATTAACCATGATACATCCGCATTCACTATCCTGCTTGCGTTGGTGTCATGTCTTTCTTGGTTTCTCCTACGCTCATCGTATTGTGTCACCATTTCATTTAAGAAAATCATTTGTCATTCAACAGGCTACCAAGTCCAGCCACGTTACAAAATCTCGCATTGGCTCCTCCAGCGGATAACCAAGCCCAATTGTCAATGAAGCTACCACGTCGGCTCCAATGGCAATCTACACAATGGTGGGCTACCAAGTCAGGCCTCATTCACGGTTTCGCAAGTCCACACCTGAGGGCTACTGCAAGTCCGGCCACCTTGCCAGGGTTTCACAACTCACGTAAGGCTACCAAGTCAGGCCATTATGTAGTCTCAAAATCCTTTTTATCCATATCAACCATTCCTTAAGTGTCATGTTTCTATTTTCCGGTTTTCGTGTCTCGTAATCATGCATAGACTCCGCGGGCGGGATGAATCACTTTAAAGTAATCTTGAAACTAAACTAGCAAGATCATCCAACTCTATATTACCTAATCGTACTCAAATTATTACTTAAAGCCACTTATGTTTTATCAGCAACAAGTAATGCAACAAATATACATACATGTTCATAATCACCCTCAGACAATAATATATTACAAAAATCCGTTCTCTCTTCCTTTGTGGGAAAACAACATATGTTTATTGACCTAGAAATTCATTATTTGGCATGCTCATTCTTCTTTAGTACTTTAGTAAACAAGTTCTACTAACTAGCTTTGATACCTTAACCGTTTAACTCATGGTTGTATACTTAAGGTAAGTATAATCCAAGCAAGTACATAGCATGTCCATAATCATTACTTAAAGCATAACGCCACATGTGCGGACGCCCTTGGGGTGGTAATCCACCATATGCTTTGTTACTTTACCACAAGTAATACAAGCAAGTACATAGTAGATCCATAATCATTACTTAAAGCATAACGCCACATGTGCGGACGCCCTTGGGGTGGTAATCTTCCCTACGCGTTGTTCATATCACCTCACTAATACAAGCAAGTACATAGCATTTCCATAACCATTACTTAAAGCATAACGCCACATGTGCGGACGCCCTTGGGGTGGTAATCCACCATATGCTTTGTTATAATACCACAAGTAATACAAGCAATGGAATATAAGCTTATAGTTAAGTTAATCAACATGCGATTACTTCTTCACGAAGTTATATCTTAAGTTGATTCTAATCATGCTTAATCATCCAATAGCAATATTAAGTTCACTAACTATCATGCATCCAACGTTTTAAGAAAATAAACTATCATTATCATGCTTTCATTATAACGACTTAGCTAGGTTAAAACTACGACAAGAAGTAGTGTCTAACATATATTTAGGATTATGGATGATTATACTACATTCAATTTGACATGCATACAATTATAGTTAGGATAAGTAGGTTCGAAGAACTCTACCGTTCTTCTTGGCGGTAGGGTGGCTACGGGAATTTACGGTGGACTTCCGGTAGCTTCGAAAGAGAAAGGTTTCTCTCGAAACTAAATCTTGACTATACTACTAAACTCTTATGGATCGAAGGGTGGTGGAGTGGTGGTTTAGTGGCGGCTTAGGATGAGTTTCTTGAAGAACAAGGGAAGAACTTCAAGAACACTCAAGAACAAGGCAAGAACAAGCAAGAACACTAAACTTAGATAGAGAAGTTGAATGGTGAAGGTGTGAGTTGAAAGGCATGGAATGGATGCTATTTATAGGCAAAATGGAGCTTCCCCCTCACTCCACTTGGCCGGCCCTCCCTCTCTCTCTTCCCCATAAATTTGCTCCATGGACTAGTCTTATCAAGCAATAGTATGCCAACTTAGTGCCAACTTGGTGAAATAGTGTCAAAGTACAACCATGTGTCTAAATTCAACCATACACCTCACTCTCCCTCTCTCCCTATTCGGCCTCTCTCTCACTCTCCTCTCCCATGGATTTGTCTCATAGTCTAGTCTTGTCAAGCCAAAGTACAACACAAGTGCAACTTGGTCCAATAGTATCAAAGTACAATGCACATGACCAAGTACAACACACATGCACTCACTCTCCCTCTCCCTCTCCATTCGGCCTTCTCTCCCTCTCTCTTGGTCAAAGTACCTCTTATGTACATATACATATGTATATCTATATGCACATTTATGGAAAGAACAAGGAAGGTAAGGACAAGACCACTTAAATGCACACATGGCTTATGATTATTCTTTTTGTAGGATGAAGTACACATGACTAGTCTTGTCATCCTATTTGGCAATCCTAACAACTATTGTCCAATGGTCAAAGAATAACCAATGGTCCAAGGAAAGTCATCATGAAGTACAATGTTTGCTTTTGACTAGACTATTCCAACTATTAGTCAAACTTGGTCTTCTTCCTAACAACTATTGTCCAATGGTCGAAGAGATCTTCCTGGCATGTAATAACCAATGGATAAGAATTTCCTAGCTTATCGTCAATGGATAAAGATTACCCTAGTATCTATTGTCCGATGGATAAAGATTACACTAGTATCTATTGTCCAATGGATAAAGATTACCACTAGCCTTTATCGTCAATGGATAAGACAAAAGGTAAAATGGTCCATCAGGAGTTAGGACCACCTAATTAGGTTAAATGGTCATTAGGTTATTCTAACTAATTGGTTAAAGACTAACGATACTTAATCTAAGCTTTTATTGCTCGAGTGGTATTTTGGGTTCATTAGTAGGAAATTCGCCTACTAACGGAATATTAAAGCCGCGGTGCCAAACGCATGAGCAAAGCGTGGCGTGGCCAAAGCGACTGGGCAAAGCGGTGGCGGCGGTGTCCTGGCCGGTGGTCGGCGGTGGCTAAAGCGACTGGTAGCGGTAATAGCGGTGGCGGCGTAGCAAGGCAAGGCGAGCAAAGCGACCCGGCAACGCCAAGGCAAAAGCAAAGCGCGACCCGATGCCAAGCCAGAACCGATGGCGGCCGAGGCGAGCAAACGACCAATAACTAGCTTGCTAAGTAGGATTTCGGTAAAAATATAATTCTTAGGATTTTACCACAATCACCAAGTAATTATACAAGGGTCTTAATAGGCAGGCTCGTCTTTAGAAAATGATCTTATCGACCGTGGTGATAGAATCTAATTATGACTGATTATTAGAATTAAAAAGGGAAGTATTAATACGGTAAAGAATTTCTTAGATAACAACGAAATTTTTATTCAGTAAAAATCCGAGTTGTTACAACCTATCCCCCTTAAACAATTTCGTCCTCGAAATTTGGCAAATGCTCAGATCCGAACAAGTGCGGGTAGTTGGCCTTCATGGTTTCCTCTCTCCCGGTGGTCTCTCAGGTTCCGCGGTTTTCCACGCGAACTTCGCCTTGTCGATTGTCTTGTTAGGATCGTCTTCGCCGGTCTTGTATCTCTGTCGGTTCTTCTTCATGCGTCGCGTCTTCCTCGATGGTGATGTCTTCCCAGAGTTGAGAACATGTGTGGGCAATGCAAGATACTTGCGTAGCATTGAGCGTGAAACCGCGTTATGCACTCTGTCTAGCTGCGGCGGCGATGCTAAGCGATCATAACCTTCGATTTTCTCCACAGTATGTCGAAAGGTCGATGTAGCGTGGGGATAGTTTTCCCTTCCCAAATCGATAACTCCTTTCTTTGGTGATCTTGGGAATCGTGGTCTCCTGCGCAGGTTAAGCAGTCGGCTCCTTTTATCATAACTCTTACGCCGACTGCGCGGTTTGGATCCTTTGCCTGATGAAGGCAGTTTTTACGTGGTATCCGTACTATGTCGAGTCAATCAATCCGGTTCCCGACATCATCCAACAAGCGGGAGATCGGCCGAGTCGGCCGTATAGAGCTTGTGAGGTGCCATCCCAATACTTACTTGACAGCTATTGTTGTAGGCAAACTCTACCAAGGGTAAGTGCTGCTCCCAGTTCCCAGAGAAATCCAAGGTGCAGGCTCTTGGCATGTCCTCCAATGTCTGTATTGTCCTCTCCGTTTGTCCATCTATTTGAGGGTGGAAGGCTGTACTAAGCCTTACGTTTGTTCCTAAAGCTCTCTGCAATCCTTTACAGAAATGCGATACAAAACGTGGATCCTTGTCAGATACTATCAAGATAGGTACTCCATGAAGTCGTACGATCTCTTGAATGTATAGCAGGCTCAGCTGTTCCACATTCTCTGTCACTTGACAGGCAGAAAATGCACAGATTTGGTGAGTCAATCCACGATCACCCAAAGAGCGATGTTGGACTTGGCAGATCTTGGTAATCCAGTGACAAAATCCATTGAGATGTGCTCCCACTTCTAGGTAGGTATTGGTAAAGGTTGAAGGTCTCCTCCAGATTTTTGATGTTCGGCCTTGACTTGTTGACACACCAAATAGGTAGTCACAAATCTTGCTACATCCTTTTTCATTCCTTCCCACCAGTACGTCCTTCACAGATCATGATACATGTTTGTACCACCAAGGTGGACTGCGAAGTTCGAATGGTGAGCTCCTTGGAGTACTTCCTCTCAAAGGGTTCCGGTATTAGGTACGAATACCTTTCCCTTGAATATCAGGTTGTTCTTCTCGGTCGTCCATCTTGGTAGCGCCTTTCCTTCTCGGATTTGATACCGTATGAATTCGCAGTCTTGCTCGGAGGTTTGGGCGAGCAAGATTTCTCTGTGAAGTGCTGGTTCTGCAACGAGAGCATACAAACGTGCGTTCCCATCCTTTGAGGATGGTCGTAGGTTGAACTCGTTGAAAGTGTCCACCATCTCCCATTCCTTGATGGCGGTCTTGACCGCCTTCGTATCTGTCCTTCCGACTAAGGCGTCGGCCACCACATTAGCCTTACCGGGGTGAATGCGAAGTGTAAACTTGTAATCCTCGAGATATTCCATCCAGCGGCGCTGTCTCAGATTCACTTCTGAGTGAACAAGTACTGAAGGCTTTTATGGTCGGTAAAGACTTCGAATTGTTCCCCACAAATAGTAACGCCAGGTTTTAAGGGCAAATACTACGAGCCAATTCAAGTCATGGGTAGGAGTAGTTCTTACCAAATGCGGTCGGGTTAGCCGGGATCAGTAAGCTTCTGACTTTTCCATTACGCATCGATGCGCATCTGGGCCGTCTCTTGGCATCGCGATAAGTTGTATAATCTACACCCGGCTTTCGGGGATGATGAGTGCTCGGTGCCTTTGGTCATTAACCTTTTCTTCAATTCTGAAAGGATCTCTCCTGACCCTCGTTTCCAATCCGGTTTTACTCCTTTAAAGTCGATCTGATCATTGGTTTAGCAAGTGTTGAGAAGTCGGGTATGAATCTTCGGTAATACCCAGCCAATCCTAGAAAACTCCAGTTGAATACGGAGGTTGGCTATTTCCAGTTCAACACGGCCTCCACCTTGCCTTCATCCGATTCCGTCCTTAGATACTACATGTCCCAAAAACTTAACCACCTCATCCAAAATTCGCATTTACTTGCCTTGGCGTAGAGTTAGTTATCTCGGAAATACTTAGTACAATTCGCGAATGTTCTTAGTGCTCCTCCTTATTATAGCGAGTATATCGAGATGTCATCAATGAACACCCTTTACAAATCATCCGTAGGGTTGGAAACTTTGTTCATGAGACACATGAATGCTGTTGGAGCCGAGCGGCATCACCTGAAACTCGTAGTGTCCGTATCACGTGCGGAAAGCTGTCTTGTCAATATCCTCGTCTTGGATTCTCAATTGATGGTAACCTTCTGAGATCGATCTTAGAGAAACAAGTAGCTCCTCTTAGTTGGTCAAACAGGTCATCGATCCTGGGCAAAGGGTATCGGTTCTTAATTGTGACTTGATTAAACTTCCTATAGTCGATACATAAGCGAAGCGTTCCTTGCTTTCTTCTTCCACACGAACAATGGCGCTCCCAATGGTGACGTACTTGGCCTGATATACCCTTTCTCCAATAGTTCTTGCAATTGGGGGTCTTGAGTTCCTTTAACTCTGCTGGGGCCATACGGTACGGTGCCGTCGAGATTGGGGCTGTTCCTGGTTGGAGCTCTATAGAGAAGTCTATCTCTCTTTGAGGAGGTAAGCCAGGAAGTTCCTCGGGAAACACATCGGCATATTCGCAAATGATGTGGGGTAATCCCAGTTCCTTCCTATCGGTTTCTTCCATTTGGAGACTAGCTAGCCATCCCAGTAGTTGAGTCGGCCACCTAGATCTTTTCGTCGTCGAACTTGTTGTCTGTCTATCCCCCTTAAAAGCGAGCTTGAGTTCCCTGGGGTGTAAACATCCTTGTCTTGATGGCGATAATGATCTGTTTAACGTCTGTCTTGTGAATAACCAATCATTCTAGGATTATATCGAAATCCGCCATTTCGATCACCCAGGTCGCAAGTTAGTCGTAAGTTGGCTACTTCTAGCTCGCACCCTCTGCTCACTAGACTACAGTTATACTTCCCCCAATGGTGATGCTACCCTCGTACTCGAAGCTTAGGGTTACATTTCTAGTCTTAAAGTAATTCACGAGGCGGTAGATATGAATAGTCACGATGCACAGTCAAACAAGGCTAGCAGGTACTATATAATAATGGCGTACCTTGGATCACCAGAGGATCGGCTCTGTTCCTCGATGCATGTGCAAAAGATCGCCCTCGGAGTGTTTTGTTAGTGTTCATGAGAACACTGCTGTTGACCCATTTTAGTTGCGAATTGGCCTCGCGTGGTTACGCTTTCCAAATCCGGCCTGCCATTTGGTAGCGTCTTTTGGTTTCGAAGTTCCCATTCCTCTCCCTCACGAGGTTCGCGGGCATTGGCGTATGGTGGCCGTCTTCTGACAGTTGTAGCACTTTATTGCCGACAGATCTCGAGTGCCCCTCTGTGGTTGGTCGCGTCCTGGGGTAGCGGTTTTCCACGCTTGGTTGTTTTGGGTCGGGGTAAAGGTCTTAGCGGGGTAGGGTCCTCGATTGTTATTGGATGCTTGGAGTGCGGATTGGTCTCGGTATTGCCGTTGCCTTCTCGGCGGTTCTTGAAATGCGCTTCTTCAACTGCTCGACGAAGAAGCACTGCGAGCGATGCGAATAGGTGGGAAAGGCTTGCGCTACCCGACCGCCCGGCGATTGTCGAGTCCCCACTCGAATCTTCGCTTTCTTATCCTCGATTGCTCACCAGCGTTTGGGGCGTAGCGAAGACGACTCCTCGAACTTTGCGCGCATATTGAGTGTAGCAGACATGGTTCGCGCCAGGTTCATGAATTCTTGCTCTTTGGCAAGCGAATGGGCGTGGGAAAGTACTTGTCAGGAATAGGGTTTCAAACTCATCGAATGTCATGGTGGCCACGGTATGAGTTGTTTCCATCAACTCCACCAATATGGGCCTCTCCGCTGGTTGTGCGTGGCGAGCCACGATCCCCGATAGGGTGATCTCGAGGTGTCGAGATCACCTTGGTTTCCTTAGATTCGAGCCCGCAGTGGGGTTAGGGTCTCGGGCGGAAGGTTGGGGAAGTCGGCGTTGCGAACTTCGTTCATCGCTCGGGTTGGGTCATCGGTTCATCATTGCGGTTTTGGTTTGGTGGTTGGCATTCAATGCGATCCGAAGCTTGCATGATTTGGGCTAGGCAAGGGTTATTGTTAGAGGTTTCTCCATTCTCGAATCCCAGCCACTGCGTCGGTTCACCATCTACAGGTTTGAGTTTTAAGGGAGGTTTAGTTACTAGAATTAATGCAATGAATAAGAACAACTAAATTTTTGATTAAAGAAACCATTGATAAAGATGCATATGGAATGATGGATACGAAAAAAAAAAAAAAAGCGGGTAATAATGGCTAGTATGGTGCCATTGCTATTCTTCGAGCCGCCATCGATCGGCGAATGCTTGGAAACCGCGGCGTTCGTATTCCTTTCGAGCGCGAGTCAGTGCAGCGACCACCTCGAGAATCCGATGTACCAGGAAGGTAGTGGCGTCGTTCTGTCGAACCACCATGGTATGGCTATAGTAAGCACGGCCCAGAAGAGGATGAAGGTGAAGAGCGTAAGCGTATGGCTTTCGAATCGCCGAGGTGAGCTCGGTCGCTCCATCTCTCGGAGCTGGGCGTCTCAGGAAATCCTCGTCGGTAGATCAATTGCCATGGCTCAGTTTGATTGGATAATGGTTTGGAGGGTTTAAGAGGTGAGAGAGAGATGAAGAGATGGAGAGATGGGGTGAAAGAAAATGGGAAGAGGAGGGGGTATTTATAGGGCGGGGGGGGTATGGAGGAGGGAAAAATTAAATTTGAATTTTTTGGGGAAGATTGAGGGTGACGGTTTGCCGAGTCCCCCTTTCTTGGGTTATAGCCGACACTTGGCGCTCTCATCAACTAAAATAAAATGTCTAATGGTAGTGTGCTACAGTATCCGTGTCGAGGAAAATTTTATAGATAAAAAGATTTCTACCATTTAGCAACTTGCGTCAACTAAAATAATTGTCCTTTGTAATAAGGGTTTCATTTACTAAAGAATACTATTGACTAGCACACAACAGTATTCTTTGTTTTAAGAAAATAAGCTTTTCATAGATAAGCAAAGAATTATAAGCATAGAGTTCTATTACAAAACAGAAGATAACCCTTTCCTACCACAAAACAAGTAAACATAAGATGGGGTTTCCTAATACCATTGTAGCGATCTCACACATGATCCTAACATGTTTATTAATACAATACTATTTCTTTCTAAGGCATATTGATTCCAAACTTCTCCCTCAGCCACATCTTGTGGTTCTTTTCGGCCTCGGTTTCATTCATCTGAAACAGCTCCTGCTCCTTTTTAAGTATTTCCTCCTGCGTTAGCACGGGTGGTGCCTCTAACAGTTCGGGGTAGCACGGGAAGAGTTTCATCATGACAGCCTCCCAATCTATGTTGGTCTCCATGTCAGACACCGGGAAGCTAAATGGCTGCTCGAAGTTCTGCACAGGTGGTGCAGGGGCTTGGGTAGGAGGTTGGTTCTCGGGGTTTTGAACTAGTAGGGGTACCTCCCAAATGATGGGGACTTCATAGAGTTCCATGTCATCCACATGTGGGAGTGTTGGTCCGGTGTACTCGGGTGACAGTAGTGATCGGTAGATGGCCCTAGTTTTTGGGGCCGAAAGGTGGGCAACCTCTTTGTGGTACTCTTGACATCTATATAAATGGGAAAGTTCTATATTAGACTTAATGATACGAAGGGTAACTATAAGCATGCACATAAACAGTAATTTCACATAGGAAAGAAATACATATTTTCATTACTTAATCGGATCCAGTACCACATAAATGGCTAGAATTAGCCTAGGCTTACTACTACCTTGCGAGTTCAACTACTACCAACCTTCTTATTACAATTGCATCACAAGCTTCTTAATGAGCCTAAAAGGTGTTTGGGAATTGGGCCTTATATGGGCCTATGTCAGTCTCAACAGGTGGCGGGTACACCGCCGGTGT
Organism: Rhododendron molle; assembly: GCA_025413875.1. NCBI lineage: Eukaryota > Viridiplantae > Streptophyta > Magnoliopsida > Ericales > Ericaceae > Rhododendron > Rhododendron molle. The sequence continues at coordinate 54,162,013 of CM046398.1, forward strand.
CAGAGGCTATGTCCATGATGTCGGGCGCAACCCTTAGCCATCCAGGCTCTTCTTCGTTATCAGATTCACTCTCTTCGTCAGATTCTTCATTCCCCCAGATCACCATTGGTTCTTCTTCCTCGGGATCTTCTTCAGGATCTTCTTCGGGATCCTCATTCGCGGGAGGTGCTATTGGGACCGGAACGGGAATGGCTTCAGCTTCGTTCCCTACAACTACAAGTTCCTCATGGAAAAGGGGTGCGATTTGGACGAGGACAGGTATTGCTTCTTCGTTTCCCACCTCTTCTTCATCAGGGAGTGGCAAGGCACCATGCTCTTGATAGTAGTCATAAGCGTAGGGAAAGGCGTAAGGGAAGTATGGGTCTCTTGCTAACATGTTGGTCATCGTCCTCAGGTACCTCTAAGTTGGCGGGCTTTGGCTAGTAGGTTGTCTCGATAGTTACTCATCTACAAGGAAAAGTTTTAGCCTTGATTAGTAGTGTTTTAAGTCCAAGTTTTACTAATGTTAAAGAAACATCGACATTTCTATGTTCCACGTTCGATTCTTGATTTAAGTCATCATCCAATTGTTAGGGAATTCCCAGCTCGGTGGAATTTCCACACCTTGCTTCGATCAGAAGATTGTTTTGTCAGAATTCCACCCAATTGGGGACGGTAAACTTAAACTTCGGGTTCCACAGGGGCAATTACAACAGGCTTAGGGTTGTACCCTGGGGTTGTATGGTCAGTGGTGTAACGCCCCGAATTTTGGGTACGTTAAATAAACATTTTATTGAATAAACTTAAAGAGAGTCTAGCTCATTATTACAACATAATTCTCACAGGAGTACTTTTATTCAACAAAGGAGGGGATAAACTAAGGTTAACTATTGCGCCTCTCTTCCATCCTTGCAAGCTCCACGGCTCCGAAGGCCTCCAAAGTGTCTTGTTCATGCTTTGCTCATCTATAAAGTCGACACATTATACCGGTAAACGATATAATATGTCGAGTCACCACAAAAAGCTAACAGTGACTCTAGCTCAATAGAATAATCCAACCATAACTTAACTTACAACAAATAGTCATATAAATAATCACATATACTCATTTAACAACACATAATTAACCATGATACATCCGCATTCACTATCAGCTTGCGTTGGTGTCATGTCTTTCTTGGTTTCTCCACGCGACTCATTGTATTGTGTCACCATTTCATTTAAGAAAATCATTTGTCATTCAACGGGCTACCAGTCCGGCCACGTTACAAAATCTCGCATTGGCTCTTCTCCGCGGATAGCCAAGCCCAATTGTCAATGAAGCTACCACGTCCGGCCCATTGGCAATCTACACAATGAGCTGCAAGTCCGGCCTCATTCTCGGTTTTCGCAAGTCCACACAGAGGGCTACCAAGTCCGGCCACCTTGCGGGTTTCACAACTCACATAAGGCTACCAAGTCCGGCCATTATGTAGTCTCAAAATCCTTTTATCCATATCAACCATTCCTTAAGTGTCATGTTTCTATTTTCCGATTTTCGTGTCTCGTAATCATGCATAGACTCCGCGGCGGGACGAATCACTTTAAAGTAATCTTGAAACTAAACTAGCAAGATCATCCAACTCTATATTACCTAATCGTACTCAAATTATTACTTAAAGCCACTTATGTTTTATCAGCAACAAGTAATGCAACAAATATACATACATGTTCATAATCACCCTCAGACAATAATATATTACAAAAATCCGTTCTCTCTTCCTTTGTGGGAAAACAACATATGTTTATTGACCTAGAAATTCATTATTTGGCATGCTCATTCTTCTTTAGTACTTTAGTAAACAAGTTCTACTAACTAGCTTTGATACCTTAACCGTTTAACTCATGGTTGTATACTTAAGGTAAGTATAATCCAAGCAAGTACATAGCATGTCCATAATCATTACTTAAAGCATAACGCCACATTTGCGGATGCCCTTGGTAATCCACCATATTCTTTGTTACTTTACCACAAGTAATACAAGCGAAGTACATAGTAGTTCCATAATCATTACTTAAAGCATAACGCCACATGTGCGGACGCCCTTGGGGTGGTAATCCACCATATGCTTTGTTACTTTACCACAAGTAATACAAACAAGTACATAGTAGATCCATAACCATTACTTAAAGCATAACGCCACATGTGCGGACGCCCTTGGGGTGGTAATCCACCATATGCTTTGTTATAATATCACAAGCAATGGAATATAAGCTTATAGTTAAGTTAAAAGATCAACATACGTTACTTTTACACGAAGTTATATCTTAAGTTGATTCTAATCATGCTTAATCATCCAATGGCAATATTAAGTTCACTAACTATCATGCATCCAACGTTTTAAGAAAATAAACTATCATTATCATGCTTTCATTATAACGACTTAGCTAGGTTAAAACTACGACAAGAAGTAGTGTATAACATATATTTAGGATTATGGATGATTATACTACATTCAATTTGACATGCATACAATTATAGTTAGGATAAGTAGGTTGAAGAACTCTACCGTTCTTCTTGGCGGTAGGGTGGCTCCGGGAATTTCGTCGGAGTAACGGCTTACGGTGTTCGAAAGAGAAAGGTTTTTCTCGAAACTAAATCTTGACTATACTACTAAACTCTTATGGATCGAAGGGTGGTGGAGTGGTGGTTTAGTGGCGGCTTAGGATGAGTTTCTTGAAGAACAAGGGAAGAACTTCAAGAACACTCAAGAACAAGGCAGAACAAGCAAGAACACTAAGCTTTCTAGAGAGAAGTTGAATGGTGAAGGTGTGAGTTGAAGGCATGGAATGGATGCTATTTATAGGCAAATGGAGCTTCCCCCTCACTCCACTTGGCAGGCCCTCTCTCTCTTCCCCATAAATTTGCTCCATGGACTAGTGTATCAAGCAATAGTATGCCAACTTAGTGCCAACTTGGTGAAATAGTGTCAAAGTACAACCATGTGTCTAAATTCAACCATACACCTCCTTATCCCCCTCCCCCATTGGCTCTCTCTCTCTCTCTCTCCCATGGATTTGTTCCATGGTCTTGTCTTATCAAGCCCAAGTACAACACAAGTGCAACTTGGTCCAATAGTGTATCAAAGTACAATGCACATGACCAAGTACAACACACATGCACTCAACTCTCCCTCTCCCTCTCCATTCGGCCTCTCCCTCTCTCTTGGTCAAAGTACCTCTATGTACATATACATATGTATATCTATATGCACATTTATGGAAAAGAACAAGGAAGGTAAGGACAAGACCACATGTGCACATGGCTTATGATTATTCTTTTGTAGGATGAAGTACACATGACTAGTCTTATGTCATCCATTTGTGATCTAACATCATTAATCAATGGATAAGAATTTCCCTGGCATGTAATAACCAATGGTCAAGGAAAGTCGTTATGAAGTCTGATGTTTTCTTTTGGTAGGTATTGCATTCTTAGTCAAACTTGGTCTTACCTTCTGCTATTATTGTCCAATGGTCGAAGAGTGTAGCAGCGTGTAATAGCCAATGGATAAAGATTACCACATCATTGTCCGATGGATAAAGATTACCCTAGTATCATTGTCCAATGGATAAAGATTCTCTCCAGTATCTATTGTCCAATGGATAAAGATTACCATAGCCTTGTCGTCCAATGGATAAAGACAAAAGGGTAAAATGGTCCATCTAGGGTTAGGACCACCTAATTAGGTTAAATGGTCATTAGGTTATTCTAACTAATTGGTTAAAGACTAACGATACTTAATCTAGGCTTTTATTGCTCGAGTGGTATTTTGGGTTCATTAGTAGGAAATCGCCTACTAACGGATTAAAGCCCGGCGGTGCCAAACGCCAAGGCAAGCGTGGCGTGGCCAAAGCGACACGGGGGCAAGCGGTGGCGGCGGTGTCCTAACGACCCGTTGGTCAAGCATTAGCTAAAGCGACTGGTAGCCAGCGTTGGCAAAGCGGTGGCCAAGGCGGAGCCAAGGCAAGGCGGCCCAGCAACGCCAAGGCAAAAGCAAGGCGCGGCCCGATGCCAAGGCAGAACCCGATGGCAGCCAGGGCAGAGCAAGACAGCCCAGCTAACTATGCTTGCTAAGTAGGATTTCCAGCCGAGAAATATAATTCTTAGGATTTTACCACAATCACCAAGTAATTATACAAGGGTCTTAATAGGCAGGCTCGTCTTTAGAAAATGATCTTATCGACCGTGGTGATAGAATCTAATTATGACTGATTATTAGAATTAAAAAGGGAAGTATTAATACGGTAAAGAATTTCTTAGATAACAACGAAATTTTTATTCAGTAAAAATCCGAGTTGTTACAGGTTATTTTTGCATCCCTAACCAAAAAAAATCCCAAAATACACAATGCACCTATGTCCAATCGCAAACGAGTTTCAATCACGCATCCGATCACACCAAATTATTCGTCTCGATGAGACGATTCCAATGAGTGGTGTTTTTGAGTTATTGAGTTTTTTGTTTCCTTATTGGGTTTGGTTATTGAGTTTTGGTTATTGGTAAAAGTTGTTAAGTTTGGTTATGGAATGGGTGGAATTTGATTATTTGGTAAAAGACTTATAACTTTGCTTATTACAATGTGAGGTGTTTTTTTGAGTATTATTGTTAAGTTTACTTATTCTCATCCATTTGATTATTACAATGCGGATGCTCTTAATGGTGAAATATTTGAGGGGGAGTTAGGATACATAGGATAAGTGAGTTCCGGGATATCGTTGTATTAAAATCCATTTAGTTGTGTTGTATTAAAGCGGTGTTCCGGTTTACTCCCTTAAAAAATAAGTACTTATTTGTAATTTTCAAACTTAAAAATAATAGACTTATTAAAAATAAAAAAAAATATGCAATATAGATCTTATTTGAATGAGATCTATCAAATTCTGCAAAACAAATTGAAAAATTATTTTTTGTAAATTCACTAGTTTTTAGCTTCAAAATAAGTCCTTATTTTTTAAGTACTGATTTGAAAAAGTAAAACGGGGCCTAAGTACCTGTAGACTGCGGAGTTGTGCCCCGCATAGTGTTTGTGATTGTCATGTTGTTTTTGCTCTTAAAGTGCTTACACACCAAAAATAATAGTGCGTCTAAAGTCATGTATACAATTCTTGATTTAACCCTTCCATAGATGAAAGTCGTGTAGCTAGCAAAATTTGTTAATTTGTTATCTTGGGATACATTTTGTCAGACTGAGTTTAAATTTTTTCCACTGTACGTGGTGGAAACCAAACCACCACCCATTGCGGGCCTCACTTATAAAATAGAAGGTCATGGATCGGAACTTATTTACCGTCAATTTTATAAACCAAAATTCAATCTTTTATATACCTATCCATGTCCGATAAAGCTAATTTCTTGTGAATATATACTATTCTGGGAGGTATACAAGATGAACGATTTTGCAATATATGTACGGTGAGGCCCACAAATGGTGGTGGTGATGGAAAACTTGGGGTTTCCACCGTAGATAGATAGAATTTAAACTCTTGTCAGACACGTAGCACAACTAAAACAATATGGTACTATAATTTTACAGCAATAATTATTGAAGAAGTGGTAGTGTTAATTAGTTGATGTTCAACGTTCTATCTTTGATACTTCTTTGCTTTTCATTCTTATTTTCACTTTCTTCTTTGTTTCCTTTCGTTGCCAATTTTTTTCAGGCAACATCCGGAGAAAAACTTTACGAGAATTATTGGTCTGCAGCCTGGGGCGGACTCACATGGAGGCACATGGGGTCACGTGCCCCCACGCCTTTGTTTAAAAAATAAAAAATTGATATAAATTTGTAAAAGTTTCCTACATTGGTAAAAATCATCTGTGTGGTGGAGTGGTTATATACATTGTGAAAAGCTCTAGGCATTCGGGTTCAATTCTCAGGTATGCCAACCCATGAGTTATTTCTTTTATTTCTTCATTTTTGTTCTCTCTTTCCTTTATTTCTTCATTTTTTGTTCTATCTTTTTCCTTTATTTTTTCATTTTTATTTTATCTCTTCCCTTTATTTCTCCATTTTTGTTCTACCTCTTTCCTTTATTTCTCTATTTTTGTCTTATATCTATGTGTTTTCCTCCCAATCCAAAATATTATGAAAATTAAATTACGAAATTCTTTAGTTTACTTTCTATTAATCTTATGGTTGCCACCGCAACAATTGAAAGAGTATTTTCAGATATGAAGATTATCAAAAATCGATTGCAGAATAGTATGAGTGATCAATATTCAATGATTGATTGATAATTTAGAGGTATAAATACAAAGAAATATTTTTCAAGATTGTAATAATAGGTGTCCCCAGTATATAGAATTCCTGGGTCCGCCACTATCTGCAGCAATAGAAGACGGAAAGGGATCAAAGTCCAACGAGCTCAATCAGAACAGTGCTAACACCACATCCATGGCCCAAAAAGATGGTCTTCAGGTAGGTTCAATAGAAGAAATGTGAAACCCACGGAGGAAAGCAAAGGATTCTGCTGCAGGGAAAACAACGATTGATTTAAAATTGATGTTATTTCGACTTCCGAGTTATTCTGAATTACTTGGGTTTCACGACTTCAACAACTAGTTTTAGAAGTCGTTCTGACTTTGTTTTGCTTGAAATAACTACAGCTTGGTTGATTTGGTACATCTGCGTTTTGAGTGTGCTTTTTTTTCACTCACCAACTCGAGGGAGAATGCTTTGTGTGGGGCAAACAAACACGTTTCAACTATCAGATTTGTTCATTTTGTAAGGATTAGAGGTGAAAGAAAAATCGACCAAACCAAACCAAACCAAACTGGTGATTTTGTTTTGACTTTTAGAGGTAAACGGTTCTGGTTTGATTTTCAGCCAAACTGAAAAAATTGGTCCCGTTCGGCTTGTTACTGCCCAATCCGGAATAAACCAGACAGGAGCGAGTGTACTTTTACATGACAATAAAATAGTTTGGGTTTGAAGGTTTTTACTATCATCACGATGCAGCAAATTGATGGAGGAAACAGGGTAGTGTTTCCAGTTTAGGAAACAAGGATGATTTGTGCCAGCTTTTCCGTATTGGGTTGCATGCATGGCTCCTCCATCTTCCCATCAGGTCCAATAAGGCTATCAACTCCAAAGAAACCCCAAGTGCTTGGGCTATCTCAAGACTCCAGCATTCTTTCACCGAGGTTATCTTCGATTGTGTAACATTTGTGATTTTCTTCATGATATACATGTGGGTTGAGTCCCAACTTCAAGAAATTAAGAAAATGTTTCGATTGCTAACCTCCCAGCCAATCCAACCTAGGTTGTGGGGTCAGTCTCTGTTTAAGCATTCTTTATTAGACAGTTTCAGATGGGCTTCATAGCAGTAGAAGTATAGAAATGCACAGTAGCTATTGACACGGTAAAAGCCCAAATGCTCTTCCAGACTTCCTTCATTCTAGCCCTGTTGCTGCTCTCCCCTTCAACCCATATATTCTTCCTTAGCAGCAAAGCAGACTCATTGGGAAATAATACAAGATCACTCTATGGATCATCTCGAACCATGGTTGAGGAATCCCCAAGATCAAATCAGCATCCTCATGGCTAAAAGCTTATCTAACCAAATACTCTTTCCATTTGTTACAACTGGGATCAATAAAGCGTTGGACAGGATATTCTTTTGGGAAGTCGGTCACCCATCTTGGTTTGAAACCATCTTCTCAGGGTATTCAGGGATTCATTACCTGGTTACCCTTTCCAACGTGCCATCGAACTCCTGCTTCTAGAACTCTCCTTCTTTCCAAGTTGCTCTTCCAGGTCCACAATGAATTGGAGCTAGCGGTAGCCTTTAAAAACGAGCAGTGGGGAAAAATACTTGGCCTTCAAAAAAAATTCGTAACAGATTGTCACAACCGTCATCAGTTGCCACCCCTGCTTAGCCAATAAAGCTAGATTGAAGCAGCGAAGATCTTTGAATCCCAATCCCCCGCAATGCTTCTTCTCTTAAAGTTTGGCCCACTTAAACCAATTAATTGAGGCACATGTCCATCAGAACGTCTAAGCTCTAAAGCCACTGCATATGGCCAACACGACTAGTGGGCCACTCCGAGTCCCACAAAAATACAAAAAAAAAAAAAAAAAAATCACCAAGTTTAAAATATTTTTTTATGGGGCCTTGTAAAATTCGCCGATCAAAAATAAAAATCCATTATCCATAAAGAGCCTCGATATTGCAACCAGCATATACAATTGTCTTCTTGGGCGTGATTTCCTCTCTTTGGGGTAATATTGATTCACGTCTTGTTCATAAATCTCACTTTCCCTTTGCCTAGATATAGCTCGTCTTGTTGACACATAAGGAGAAACGACCTGTTTAACTACTGAAGCCTCTCGAAATAGGGGTGGGTTATTTCGTCTATTGGGGGGCTAATCTTCTACTAGCACTGCTTTTAACAAAATAGTTGAAATATTTACCATTTTGCAGAATTACCATGCAAAAAACTTCATCGGTAGTATTAATTCGTAAGTATCAAATTAAAAGGTCCAAAATGGCTGTACGTCTGTTTGTCAAAATGATCTCCTTGAATACGATAAGTAAAATAACTGATCACAATTTCTATTGAAAACATAAAAATACACAGATGCCAGTAGTTCCTTTCCTTCTTCCATAATCTTCGTTTACTTGTCAATAAATAACCTACAATTAAACCATCCCGCCTACTTCCGCCTGTAAACACTCAGATTTGATTACAGGGTTCGTCATGACCAACCCTTGCTATTATTGCACACACAACCTCAAAAACTACCTGTACAAATGTAGTCATCCAAAAAAATCAGAAGTGAACTTACATGTTGACCTTTGATCACCAGCAACTTTAAAAACTCAATGGAATTTAAACTCATCCTGATCTTGATGTTCTTGCCACAGGTGGAAGTACAACTGAATCAAGGTTCCCAGGATAAGGAGTCCACAAACCTAATCCTCCCCTTCTCTCTTTCAAACTGCTATTCTTGCCCTTAAACTCATCCAAGGATTTCACCCATTCAACTTTGGAAGAATGCTCGCGAGTGTGTGGGTGCAACACAAAGAGCGAGTTGTACTCGCAGTTTGGAAACATAAAAAATTTTAACCGACCCCCTAATTGATAAACAACATAGCCAAAGCTTAGCTGGTCTCTCGGTGTAAAGAGGTTGACCTCGTTGAACCACAAGCAGCTAAACAAGTTGTTCAGTGCCGTATGCTCACGTATAATGATGGCTCCCTCTGGAACATCTGCATTTCCCAAAAATCAGTCAATAAAGCAAGAAACACTTGTATAATGATAGTAAAAGCAATGGGAAAATAGTGCAGGAAGCAGCACTTTGTGATTCAACACGATATTGCTTCTAGGCAAGTGTGATAGGCTGGACTACTAATCAGCGGATACAGGTAGACATGCATTCCTATTGTACAAGCACTAAGAAGTTGGTTTCAACAAGATTAACAAGATGAGATTCTATTTTGAAACTGAACCACATCCACTAACATGAAACAGAATTATTATGTTAGGGTTCATGAGATTAAAAAGATTATCCTTCTGAGTTCTCCTCCACCAAAATAAATACTGCAAAACCCATCTCTCAGAAGTCAGAAGGAGATACATGGGCGTTTATTTTGAGGTGTCTCAGATCATAACTTTCATATTCATGGCCTTTCTTGAGAACCCAAAATAGAAGAAAAGAACATGAAAACCAAAAAAAAAGATAAGCATGGATTCCTTCCTTTCCTTACCACTAATGGTTTTTTTCTTTGGACTCCATGGCTCCATTCCTTCGTAAAGGTAAATTTTCATTTGAAGATCAATGAGAGGTCGAGCATATCGCTTCCTCCGTTTATTTGCATCAGCCTCCTCATAGATACTGTGATGGTGCTTGTGCTGAGCAATGGCACATGTGTGCTTCCCACGCCACAAGTATCTGCAGAACGTAACAGAATGGTCTTAACCAATTAATCGAAGTCAACTTTATTAGATCATCTCAGAAGCCACTGAATTACTGCAGCCTTCCTTTAGTAATATCCAAATGTTTGAATTTTTCAAGGGCAAAAGTATATTCCACAGTCCTCAACCAATTAGATGCATTAAAAATTGTTTTCTAGTAGGAGTAATATACTTCGCTTATGAAAAATAGAGAGGAACTATGAATATGCACAGAAGAAGCATTGGTCCCGTGCACCACAATACAGCTGTGAATAATCTCTTTTGATATTGGAGGGAAAAACTAAATTAATATGATCTTTTGTGTTTACTTAGTTTGCCTGTCCCTTTTTAGCTACGTTTCAGGAAAGATTTCGGATTCTGAATCTTAAGAAAGATTGACCCAAGATTTTGGACCATAATATTTTTTGAGAAGGACTAAAATTTACAATATGTTTGCTATTCCTTTCTCACAAGTGTTTAAGAGAACAAGGAGGGTAGTGTCACATTGATTTTTTTCCTCTTTTTATTTTATATAAGAGGATGACACATAGACTACGTTAGCCTATACATACTATTGATAGATGAGAATACATAATTTGCTCGTATGAATGAAGTTCAGTAGACCAGACCTTTCTAGAACAAGCAATGGATCGACTATTAGCTCCATTTTACCATCAATCCAGATGCTGTACTGTGCTTGAGGAAATAACCTATGGGTTAATATCTTGGGAACCTTTCCATTCCTCCTGGGTTCATCATAAGGTTGGTGTTTCAGCAGAATCAGACGCCAAATACCAACCCATCGTCCACCATCATTGTCCTCTCTGACAGTAGCATTATTCTTCATGAAATCGATTGATACTTCGTCAACCACCATAAGAAAACAGAAGAGCTTCTCAGAACATTGGCTGATATTTGAAGGCTGATGAGGCAAATCATATCCATCGAAAATGCCAGATGCAACCACAAACCTACACCTCTCCACATATTTGATGTCTTTGGATTCCATTTCTGCACCACCACCTCGATTGAAACCACAGTGCACCTGAAGATAGGATCCATAGCAACAAGGTAAAACTGGTATAAAATCAGTAAGGCAAGAGTGACACATCAGTCTCATGACTCTAATAAAACCAAAGTGCTCCAGAAGATAGAACTAGAATACAGAGACCAAGAAATCAGATTTAAAATCAGAAGAGAAGGCATAAGTGGCATTGTATATCTTTTCTGTTTTACTCATCAAAAGGCACAGCTGCATCATCTGCAGTTGTCCAACAGTTTTCCCTTTTAGCAAGGAACTTTACAAGTTATATGCAATGCAACAAAATGAAAAACAACTAAGATATGGTGGAATCAGGCATCAAGACTTGCTCAATTGATTCGTTCTAATTTGACTGTCAAAAATATGAACAAGACCAACTGGGGTATTGGGTCAGGGCTTTCATTAGCATTTGGTTCATTACATGGCCTCATTTTGTGCTGCAAATCTATCAAACTCTCCAAACATATCCAGACTAGTGGAATTATTTTTCCTAACACTCATCTGGTCTCAATGTACAATCTTCAGCTACATTGCATGCACTCATCTAAATGTAAAAATTAGTTTGTCACACAAGGAAATCAGATGACACAAATAAATTATGGAACTCTATAAGTACCATCAATCAGAAAAATGCATGCGCTAGTGGGACGCTAGCATCCCTGAGGTAATTGGCACCCTGCAGATTGCAATATGTTTTCTAGTGGTCAATCATTGTGCAGGTTACAATGAATTAATTCCTTTTGAAAATATATAGGCTGCAATAGCATGTTACAGGAAACTCGATCATTACAATCATCAATGACGAAACATTCGTTGGAGCCCCATAATGCTATTAACTTAGCACAAGGTAGTTTTTCACCTTCATGGTCGACTTTAAGTTAAAACTCTCCTGTCTTTGCAACCAGCTTTGATGCCCTCCACATAGTGGAGGACCTGGAGGTGACTGAGATCCATTATTTGCTATGTTATCCTCCGTAATATACGACAAGCGGTGAACAACTTTGTCAGGAGTTCTTCTCTTTGGAATAACTATTTTGTCCAGGTCATCCGCAAGGGGAATAGGACAACCTAATTGCATACCAGCACAAATGATATCATCCACAACCTTTAAATTGAGATAATAGCTTCCAAGTTCAAACAAGAGAAATGGCTGAGAGCTTACGGTGTGGTGGTTTCAGTACAAGTCCCATCGTGTCTAACATTATAAAAACCTTGCCATCTCTGCTACAAATAGCTGCACATGATGCAGAACAACATAGAACCATCATTTCAAATGACTAATAGAGAAAAATCTGTGAATATCTGCATTTGAAATTTTTTGAATTACAAGTGAGTTTTAACTTTTTCATCTATATGCATGGACTACTCAAGAGATTACGTTTCAGTAAAAAAACTCATTGGTTTTATAAATTGCTGAGAATTCCTAACCCATATAACAACATTGAAGATTCATTGTTACTCTATACTAATAACCTGTTTCTTCCCCAACACAATGCTTTCCCCAGAGGGACCCCGTTTGAACAATAGCTATTCATATACTTCTATTTTCAGCAACCACAGCTTTCCAGAACTATAATTACCTGCTCTTTGTTTAATCCCGTTAATGTCATTGCATCTTGAGTCACAAAGTTTTGACACAAAGGTGGGATGTCAGGTACAGAAAGAGTTTTAGTCCACCAGAAGTTACAACTAAAATCGCCATAAGAGGAGACTGGAAAGTACATCTTCCAATGATTCAGAAATCCTAATTGACAGACTGCTAATTGGATTGATGTCAACGTATCAGAATTGCTGAGATTTTCTATTTCTTTCTGTTTCATTTTATGTTGCTATTAGAGAGGATTGTTTTCTATATTTAATCAGCAGCGAGAGGAATTTTTCCAAACATATATGGAAAGACCGGTTCACAGTAGGTGTATGTCACTGCATTACAGCTTTAAACAAGCACCAAGAACCAGAAAAGGAATCCCCAACAATAACAATGCGACAACAAAGAACATCATAAGCAGTATCTCCTTAACTTAAATGGTCCAATTCAAATTTTTTTTAAAACCCAACTTCCATGTGTTTTTAAGTATTAAGAAAGACCTTGCAGTTTATTCAAAATGTCCACTGTTTGCCTGAAAGAACTACTTTTTCCTCAAAAAAATAAATCACCCCTCACTAGCTTAGAAAGAAAGAAAGCATTAAGAGCAATGTTTTGATATCTTATTTCAGTATGTTTGCCTTGCGATATCAGGAGAGGATACATAATTCATCTAGTTCTACTTTGATGACCCAAATAGATTCTTCTTGTTACTTTAAATCTCCTCGCCAAACCAAACTGAACGAGGCCTTGTAGTGCCAATCGACTGGTGTTTGCTAGATGAATTTTTTTCACCATTGAACAACCTATCACGGGGGTTTCTTCTTGCAAATATTCCAACTAATTCTAACAAAGTGATGATCATGAAGGGATACCTTCTTTCATAATGAAGTCCGCTTAATTATTCGCCGACATAATCGAAGTATGATACCAAAGAAAAAAAAAGTGTCGAATTCAGTTTGTACAAGTTGATAAATACTCCACTTCATCCATCCTCAAATTTTTTTTATCTGGATACCTAGTCTAATATGCAGCACATACATACAACTATGTCCAGTTGATTTTGACCAAAATGGAAGGAATTACATGAAAAAGAGTCATATTGCTACCTCCAAAGTACCTGAAAAGAAAGCTAGCGAAGATTGGCAAGACAAAACGTGAAATAGGAGCACAGTAAGAATGAGCAATATCCACAATATGCCCCCAACAAGAACCAAACGAATAAAACCCATCTTCCAGACAACCTTAATTGCATAATCTTGAGTAAACCTCCCCGAAGAAAAGAACCCACCTTCTGCATCTGCATCTGCATCAACCACCCACGTAATTTTACGTCCCATTTTGTGCCCCCTTAATGATCGAACCATCGATACAACGAATACTGTATACATGTATGTGGGTGTAAAACTATCTACCTTTAGTTTGCCGATGGGTATTATTACGCTCTGCTCTCCGGCTTGCACGTAAGGAAACGGAGCGTTGGAAGGCGCTTTCCATAATTCAATGCCTTTGAAAAGGAAAAAGCTAAATGATCATAAGCTCCTTCGCTGGAATCAGGAGAGTAATCTATTGACAGTGATAATTGCAGTAGGATAAGAGCCTAGATCTGGAAAATCTTAATGGAATCGCAATCAAAGATATTCAAAAAACCCACGTACCGTATAGAATTGTCTAGCGATGTGGAGACGGTTCTGAGCTTTCTTGAAAATTCAAGCACGAGATTATTGGTTCACGTTGTTCTTGTTGAGGAGGCAAGCGAAGAAGGAACGTTGGTCTGCCGAAGAAGAATACTTTGAGTAGAACGAGCGGAGTGCCCGTGTCGGACGGGGAGTGATCATAGAACTTTTGAAAATGAAAATGGATTATAATGCTACACACACCTCATCTCCCCTCCCACCCAACCGCTTACGCTATGCTGACGTCATCGTAAACGATGTCGTTTTATTTTATATTATAAAAAAAAAAACACACACACACACACACAACACGCGCAGAACGCTTTCCCTTCTCCTTACCCTTCTCGTTCATTTTTTTTTTTTTTGATCCGCAGTCCTTCCCCTTCTCGTTCAAACTACAGATTACAGTCAGGAGAAGCGAGAGAGGGGCTCCCACCACCGGCGACGATGCTTCCCACCTCCACCGGCGACCACGCTTCCCACCTCCACTACTAGAACCCAACCCTAGCGCTCCCCACCGCCGGCGACCGCCACCACCACCGGCTTCTGGGCAGTTCGACATTGTTACCCCCACCTGAAGGTCTCTCTCTCTCTCTCCCTGAACTGATTGCTGGAAAAAAAAAAAAACCCTACATTGAGTTTCTTGAAAAAAAATCCCCCAATTCGAAAATTAGGGTTTTGTTTTGAACTTTGAGTCAAATTAGCTTGCTGTAATGTTAAAGGAATGGAACTGAACTGTTATGTATAGATGAATATACAAAGACTAGTTTGTCTGCATTTTGTCAAGCTCTCATGTCACGGTGTACGTGTTTGTCCTAAAAAAAAAAAAAGAATGTATTTGAAAGTCATGAAAAAAAGAATGCATAGATGAAATAGATGATTTAGACATGGAATTTGCATTTGCAAAACTTCTGACTGCATGAAGTTTTGGTGCCATACTAAGTATTTTTGCCCTGATAATTTGCATTCGCAATTTGTAGATGTTGCCATGTTGAGTTTTTGCTCAGTAAGTAGAGGTAGTTTAAAGCTGTCTAGTTCATGATGTTTGTTTCATATTCTCAAAGTTCTACATCATTGTATCGTTGTCAATCCCATCAAAAACATCTCTTTCCCTGTACACAATCAAAATAGAAATCAAAACCCCATAGCCCTTTTTTTCAAGAACACAACATCATCTATAAATTCAGTAGGTTTTCACAAACATTAAGAAATGAAAAGTCTAATAATACCTTTGAGGGAGGAGAGGAATTCGTCCGACGTTAGTTACTCCGGAATCCGGCAATTACTCCGGAATCCGGCGACTGGAGTGGGTGAGATGGCGAGAGAGATTCCTTCGCTGGGTTTCTTTCACGGCAAGTGTGTTTGAGAGAGAGATAGTGACCATCGGGGTGCCCAGAATCCGGTGGTGGTGGCGATCGCCTGCGATGGAGGAGCGCTGGGCGCCGATGGTGGTGTTGGTGTGAGCCCCTCTCTCATCTGTATTTTGAATTTTTGATTGTGAAAAGGAGAAGGGAAAGCCGTGCTTGAGGGATTTTTTTATTATAGAAAAATGACGTTTTTTGATGACGTGGTTGTGTTCCTGGTTGTGTGTCCGTACGTTGTGTTGCTAGCATTTTTGATAGACCTCTAAGGGGGCGTTCCGGATTTCTTTCTTTTTTTTAAAGTTCTTTTTCTTTAATTTTTAACCTCAAATATAATGAAAACGGAAAATAATTTTTTAATTTTTTTTGCACCGTTTAAAAGATCTCGATGAGATCTATCAAACAAGATCCATATTGGTAGAAAAATTATTTACGTAAACACATGATTTTTGGGTTTGAAATTTCCTCCGTTTAAAAAAAATAAAGTTTTTACCAAATTGGAACACCCTCTAATACTCCTTGATTTAATTGAGATAAAGTGAAGTCTCAGTAATAATATATTGAAGTCTTGAAATTATGTTTTAAATGTGGATCCAAAAAAATTATGTTTTAAATAGTAGGACGAAAAAATAAGATAGTGACATTTCTTTTGGTTCGACTTTCACAATGTTCGAGTCATTTTACACACTTTCACTAATTTTCTTCCCTACCTGATTAAAAATTCTATGCTAGGACTAAAAAAGTCATAAGAAAATTTTTCTTACTGTCTGACGATTAGAATCGAATCTTAATCAATTTATGAGAGAGAAAACTCATCAACCAATCCGACTAACATTGACGCAGTTGACATTGTTGTTTTTTTAAGAGATTGTAAAGGGATTGGAGAACGCAATACATGAGGAAATGTCCATAAATAAGATTTCGGAAGAAAAAATGAAATAAATATTTTAAAGATTCCCAAGAGGAAGGATGTGCCAATGGGCCTCGGCTCAGTTGGTGTGATCCCAAGCCTGCTTTAGTGGAGGGAGGAGTTCAAGCCCCACAAGGGGAGTGGGAGGAGTTCAAAGCTATAAACAGTCTTTGGATTAGGGGTGGAAATTTTCGATACTACACGATACTCCCAACCCAGTTGATCTGGTGTTGTATAATCTACGACAACGGCAACCAAAAAAAGGGAGAAGGATAAGGAGGTTACGGCACTAATCGTAATTTCTTTTATTTTGGTTTTGAATTTGTATTTGGTATGACGCCGCAGTAATTTCGAACTGAAAGACGTATTCTATAAAATATGACTAGTTCTTTTAATTAGTTTTTTCCTACATTTTATTTACATGATTCTATACTTTTCGAAATGTAATGGAAATAATAAGAATAAAAATAAATTACAAAAATGCACTACCGAATGCGTAGTGCCGTAGGTACGAACAAACACTAGTTTACATAAAGGGAGAATTGGTTTCTGGGTATGGAAGGACAAATATGATAGTTCATGGATATTTGTTAGATTGTAAGATTTGTGATTAGGATTAGAATAAGAAAATTTGTGGTTTCAAGTAGCTCGTTCCTGTACACAAATGGGCCAGATAAGGCTTAAGCCTTCGACCCAATGTGGCTAGAAATCCACTTTCGTGTTTGCTTGTCGACCCGAATATACTACTCGCGGGTGAGTAGAAAACAGGCGCCTATTACAGACATCCCATTTTCGATCGAGCAAGGCTCAGCAGCTCCGGCGACGGTCTGTGTCTCCGGAAACCACAAGGTACAGTAACTCTCTCTCCTCCCTTTCTGTTTTTCGTCGTCCCCCTCTCTCTCTCTCTCTCTCTGGTCATCTCTCTCTGTTCGTGAATTTAGATGCTTAAACATAATATTATTGCGGCCTAGTAAATGGAAGTATTGAACAATTAGGGCTCTTCGCTTATAAATACAGTCTCATTTTCGATAATTTTATTTTACGTTAGAGTTCTATTTTCATTTGTGCTTGATCTATATACTTGTTGTTTTGTTTCCCCCCTCGTGGAAGGGCTTCGAGGTTCTTTTGGAATGATTGTAATATTTTACAGGACGATGCGTCTAAATTCTATGTTTTTAGGTTGTTCTTGCGGATGGATCAAGAAATAATCGAAGCAGAGCTAGTGTTGCCGACTCACCTTTGTTTTAAAAAAGTTCAGATGTATGAGAAGTACCCAAAGGGCCAACAGAGGGGCAGGTGGAAGCATCTCAAGCAAATTATCCAAGCTGAAAATTACCAGAACTATCCGCCTAATGAGCCCAATTGTGAGTTCAAGAAACACGTTTTGCACCTTTCACTTTACGCATAGATTTGTTTATCTTTTTCCAGTTAGCGCTTAATGTTTACCCAAAAAAGGGTCTTGATAAGTTTACCTTTAGAAAGCTGGATGTTCTGTACTTGTGTCATATTGAAATTGTTAATAATTTACTAGATCACTTCAGACTTGTCTTCTAGTTTGGAAGGCCATAGTTAATCAACGAGGGACAAGTCCTAGCACTCCGTGCATGTGCGACCCTGACTCACATGTAGAGAGGTAAATGAAGAGTCCATAGCCTAGGGATGACAAAGGAAATATTGTACACTTGAGGCACAAACAACGAGGCAAGCAATCAATAGAGTTCCAAAGCCCTCCGTAAACCTAACTTTGATATCAAGTTAAAACATGCAACTCAAAACTAATTGACAATGATTGGAGATACCGCTCAGGCTCACATACTAGTATGGAAAGTAATAATTAGCCAGTGTGGGACAAGGTCTAACATTTGTATACTATGCTGGCTTTGTGTTAAGAAGGCTTTATTTGTTGGTAAGCTAGCTTGGGCCATGGATGCTGGATATGCTGACAGAGGGACCCTCCCGGGAATCTGGTTATCACTGAGGTCAGGAGATGGTGTTGAGTCAGTCCTGTCATTACTATCATAGACTAGAAAGCGAAGGGCCTGAAATATTTACTACTATCTTTTCCTCCTTTTAGTGCTTTCTGGAAAAGTTCTGTGAATTGCTTTTCTATCAACCTTCATTCCATCGATGTGCTGCATTATGAGTTGAATGAGACAGTGTTTGTCTACCATTATGGCGATCAATAGTTTGTTTGCAGTTCAGATTGTCGCTTGAAAGAGCAATTATCTGATCTTTTGTAGCTGTGTGAGTGAAGCACTGTGTGTGTAGCGGTCCCTTATCTTTATACTAAGTTGAGAATTCACTATCAGGCTGTACTTGTTCGAATTTTCACCCATGTTCTTCATCTTGTTTTTTTTGATAGGCATGTTCTTTATCTTGTTTGCAGATGTTAATATCGAATCGCCACCTTCCATGCATCCTTGCAAAAGAATTTGTGATATAACAGGATTTGAGGTATATAGGTTCTTTTTTTAAAAAAGATGGCTTCATTGTCGGTTCTTTCTGCTCTATTCCATGGGCTACTTGTTTTTTTGTTGTTAAGGTCTGGTGGATGTCCAACTATGATTCTTCTGATCCCAACTGGATATGAAACATACTCCTATTCCTGCTTGATTTTCTTCTGCTTTTCAAAGTAACATGTTGAGCTGACCTATGAATGCTCCAGATTTGGTTGTCCAACGCAACTTGAAATGTGTTGAGCACAGTTCACACTTCACATTATTCTATCTTATTCAAATCTTCTTTTTTAAGGATTAGCTGCACTTGTACTAGTTCAGTGATGAACCTAATCAAGCCAATGAATTAGCTTTTGCTGAATCGAGCTGGAAGATTATTCAACTCCATTGTAGTTTGTTTAAAAGTCTAAGGGGAAATGAAGATGATAAAAACAGTGTGGCAATTATAAAGTCATGGTGTATTGATTTCCACATTGCCTTGAAGTTTGAAGTGTAGGAATTCTCTCTATCCAAACAAGAACAAAAAATTTTACTCCAGCAGTGTAAGGGTAAATTTCCCAAGTCCTCAATGATGTAAGAAGAAATGCCCTTCTTTACTAGGTGAAATCATATTTTATGAAAGGGTCCCATTGGGTGGCATAAGACTGAGAGCACCCATTGTGTAATTTACCCTTGTCACCTATTGTTTTATCGTTTAGTTCCATTTATTGAACTCATAGTGAGCTTTGCTAGTTTAGGGTGACTATGAACTAAAATGACTCAGGTGATGCGCATGAGTTCTTCAGTTTTAGTAGCAGACTACTTTATATATGTGTTAATTGTATAGTAAAAAGTAGCAATTTGATACTACGCCAAAACAAAAAAAAAAAGAAAGAAAAAAGATTTATATCAGAATGTGTATTATAGTATCCATAGTTTTGAAGTTCCCCAATCTTATTCTTCAGTGGTTCCTTTCTAACAGTACCATCTATGATTTCTGCTGAATGAATGGGTAAAGCTCTTATTCTGACGTGCAGGCACCTTACGTTGATCCAAGGACCAACCTCCGCTATGCAAATACAGATGTGTTCAAGCTCGTAAGATCCCTTCCTAACGAGTATGTTCAGAGGTATCTGGCTCTTAGAAATGCAGCAGTTGTTCTGAAGTAGCTTTCAAATAACTCATGAGACAACACCAGGCTGCATCTCTCTGGAAATGAAAACAGTGGCAGTTGAAGTAGGTTTTACATTTCGTTTCCATTATTTCTTCATGGGCCGTTTGCTGTACTATGTAAATTACCTATTATAAGGAATTGAGAGCATCATCTCCACTGTTGGGCTGATACTGGATCTATTTACCATGATGTTATGGTCCTAGAGGGGGTCATCCAATTTTTACTTATTAATGGAAACATGGTTAGGACATAGACCCAAGGATTGGTACTCTTGCTTGTTGGAGATTTAGCTCAAAGTGCACAAACTAAACCGTTATCTTGCATAATGAGGAGTGCTTTCATATGTTTAGGTGGAGCTGAATGCTGGGTTTGTTGTTTTGGAAAGATTGGTGCATAATGTGAACCAGCAAATGCCTATTGGAGGTTGATTAATTCAAAGAGGCTGGTTTTGGATTAATAAGTCACTTTGATTTATTGGGTTGTCTTTATTTAAAAAAAAATATCGCATTAGTCTGTTTGCATTAAACTTTCATGGATTATTGATTCTTTTTGGCAAGAGAAATCGGAAAAGTAAAAAATTATGATCGTATTTTAAATAAAGGCAAAAATAAGTCAAAATGCTTTTTATTTAAAAAGTTATGAGTTTCGACAATTTTTTATTTTTTTACTTTTCTGATTCTTTTCGTTGAAACGAATTTATAATCCATAAAAGTTTGACGTAAAATTATCAAATCAATAAGTCAAAGTGACTTATTGGTCAATTTCATGGACAGTTGTAATTACTTTTGTTCTTTTTTCACTGATGTCTTCGCTATGGGTCATTCAGGGAATAAATTTGGGAAAATGATGGTCAATGACGTGTTTTGATAATTAATACTCCATGTCAAAGACATGTTGAGAATATTGTTAATGCTGAAAATATCCTTAGCAGGTATTAATTATTGAAACACGTTATGGACTGTCATTTTTCCAATAAATTTTTTGCAGCTGAGATCCAGTTTAGATTCTTGGGTCCTTTTTAAAATGGGCCAAACTCCTCTCCAATGGGCGCTACAGCTTGTGGAGACAAAAGCTAGGGGAGTGAGCGGGATTAGAGACCCAGTAGTCCTAGTCATAAACGATGGATACTAGATGCTATGCGTATCCACCCGTGCAGTGATGTAGCTAACGCGTTAAGTATCCTGCCTGGGGAGTACGTTCGCAAGAAAGAAACTCAACGGAATTGACGGGGGCCCGCACAAGCGGTGAAGCATGTGGTTTAATTCGATGCAAAGCGAAGAGCCTTACCAGGGCTTTGACATGCTGCGAACTCTCTTGAAAGAGGGGGGCGCCTTCGGGAACGCGGACACAGGTGGTGCATGGCTGTCGTCAGCTCGTGCCGTAAGGTGTTGGGTTAAGTCCCGCAACGAGCGCAACCCTCGTGTTTAGTTGCCATCATTGAGTTTGAAACCCTGAACAGACTGCCAGTGATAAGCCGGAGGAAGGTGAGGATGACGTCAAATCATCATGCCCCTTATGCCCTGGGCGACACACGTGCTACAATGGCCGGGACATCATGAAGATCAATCCACAAATTGAAGAAAAATGTTAATAGCATGTTATTTCTTGACATCTATGTTTGGTTGCAATTTCAAAATCGAATTTAAGCCAAGTCGTTTGGTTGTGTTTTTTTCCAATTGAAACACGTATTTACTTTTTTACGAATGTTGTATGCGTACTGTGCAGGGGAACGCGAAAAAAATGAAGTATCACTATTTTATGTTCAATGGTTACTATTTGGCAGTAAGAATAAATATTTAGCTATTTAGCATTAAATATAAATAAATTATTGAGGGAGAGATCCATTAATTTGAATGTGGGAAGTAAGGAAGCCTTTTTTTTTTTTTGTTAAATGGAAAAAGAGTAAATTACACTAAGCCCCCCTCAACTAACACACATTTGCACTTAACCCCCTCAAACTACAAAACCCAACATCATGCCCCCTCTAACTATCCATAGTTGACACTTAACCCCCTTTTGTTAGGTCAAAAGGCAGTCAACTTAAATGAGATGTTTGGATCGAGCACCTATGCACATCGGATGCCGTTGATTCCCACGTTGACCCACTCAATTTTTTAAAAAAAAATTTTGGATGGCTCGGATCGGCCGTAGACGGCCGTCGGTGGCTTTAGGACTCTCGTAGGGAAAATGCACCGACGGCCGTTTTCGGCCACCGGACGGCCGATCCAAGCCGTCCAAATTTTTTTTTAAAAAAAACCAATGGGCCAATGCGGAAATCAACGGCATCCGATGTGCGTAGGTGCTCCATCCAAACACCCCATTTAAGTTGACTGTCTTTTGACCTAACAAAAGGGGGTTAAGTGTCAACTTTAGATAGTTAGAGGGGGCATGATGTCGGATTTTGTAGTCTGAGGGGATTAAGTGAAAATGTGTGTTAGTTGAGGGGGGCTTAATGTAATTTACTCATGGAAAAATCGACAGGGAGGGGACATGAATAGTAATGTATTAGTTTTACATTTTAGAATAAGAATTAATCATGTGTAATATGCGCGCACAATGTAGAGTAGATGTAACAGATAGATGAAAGTTTACGAAGTTTGCCAATCTGCGATTGAAAATATGAGTTCGATTTGCTAATGTTGTAAATTTTTTATACTACTAACTAATATGCATTGGTAATTTGGTACTATTAGACTTCTAATAAATCTCAAGAAATTCAGTGAATTTAGCTATCATTCGACACTAATCGACAGTCTATGAAAAGTTATAAACAACACAACTACTATTATTATTTAGTGCAGTAAATGAACTGAGCCGTTCGTGAACTGTTCGAGGCTCGGTTCGGTAAGGGCGAGTTTGAGTTCGATTCGTCTACTAAACTGAACCTGAACTTTAATTTGAGGCTCGTTCAATAAATGAGCCGAACTTGAACCTAATGGTATTTGGCTCGATTAGGCTCGTGAATCTGAGGTTAAAATATAATTAATAATACTTCAGGGGTTTTATGAACAAAAATTATATATTTTTGGGGTGTATGTATAATTTAAGAATTGGTTTTACTGTCGATAACACGTACTACAGTATTTTTATTCTCATTTCTCCAAACACGAGGGACTAGGGTTTTCCACTCTCTTTCTTCTGCATTCTCTCCGATCTGCCTCCTTCTCTGTCTTAGTTGCCACAATCTGCCCTCTCTCTCTCTCTCCCCCCTATAACAATCAACTGTGTGTTCTACCCGAGATGTGTTGTTGGGTTAGGGCTATATATGAATTCTACTGGTGATTTGACGCAGTGGATACTCCTTTTCTTTTGGCAATTACGACTTGATCAGTGTCTTTAATTTCTAAGCTAGCTCCTGATTTCTTCTTCTTTTTTTGTTCAATCGGAAATGCTCCTGATTTCTTCTTGTGGAGCACTCAAAAGTGGGTCTGCACTAGTGAAAGGGTTTGGGAGAGGATTAATCTGCTGCAGTTGAAAATAAAAATTGGTCGAACTCGAGTCTAAAGTGGCGCGGTTTGGCTTGGTTTACGTTAATGAGCCTTAGCGAGCCAAGCTTGAACTTTAAAAATGTTAGACGAGCTGAACTCAAATTCCATTGTCAGGCTCGAATCGAATTCGAGCCAAACTCAAGCCTAACCTACACCTTACCGAACTGATCTGAATATTAGAAGGTTCGGCTCGTTTACATCCCAAGCACAAGGATACACTAGTAAATTTGGCATCGATAGAACTCGCAGGTTGAACGTTTACACCCCTAAGCACAAGGATGCAGTGGTAGATATGGCATCGAGAGAACTCGCACGTTGAACGTGCAATATTATGCTCATTCTGTAATTTTTGATAATACATGGGTACTCTTGGTCTTTCAACAAATCCCAGGGAAGGCGGTGTAATTTATCCAACATTCCGCAGTCTATGAAAATAGCACTCCTCGTCATCGTTCCTTCTTCTCGTGTTCCCTCTCTCTCCCCAAAACCCCTCTCTCTACTTTGTCCGAAGTATCAACCCCACTAGAATCTCTTTTTTTTTTTTTTGAATTCTCGATCACGCTCTCTGACTCTCTCTCTCTGGGTCTCTGTCTCCTCTCGAAAACCTTTGCTAATCCTGTTGGAAAAAAATGGCGGCGACGGCGTCGTGGCAGCCCCAAGAGCAAGGGTTCAAAGAGATCTGCGGCTTACTGGAACAGCAGATGTCGCCGACTTCCGATAAGTCTCAGATATGGCAGCAACTCCAGCACTACTCTCAGTTCCCCGATTTCAATAATTACCTCGCTTTTATCCTCGCACGTGCCGAGGTACCCGCTCAATTCCCCCACGATTGCTTCTTTCTTGTGAAAATAGGCGTGATTCTTTCCACACTGGATGTTTGTAGGCCCTGATTGGTTTTATTTGTTCTTTGATGTGCTGGAGTTTTTTTGTTTGATGATTCGGTTAGACTATGGTCTCTTGGAAATTGGGAGTTATTCTTCTGGTTATTGAAGCTGCTTTTTGATTGATAGATGCGGTTGATGGAATTGTTCTTCATTTGGCAACACGTACCTATTTTGTTTGTCTTTTCCCTTGTAGCAGTAGCATATAGTTTAGGGCTTTCTTAACTCCACTCTTCGGCTTCGGTGGCGTGGTTGGGATGTTTTTCAGAAAAAGTAATTATCATTGTGAAATTTCTGCTTAGCCTACCAAACAAGTAACTTAGATTGCAATATCGATATTTCGAATAACATAGATAAAATATCTTCAATTCTAGGAACGTGTGGAAAATTTTTTAGGTGTCATTCAACTCAAGTCTCGTTTATCTACTCTATTGTGCGAATTTCACTCCATATAGCTCTGCCATTGGCTGCCCTTGATCTTTAATTAAGTAACAATTGCTATGTAACCAATGTTTGATGACATTTACTATAGGATCAGATCCTTTCTACTGTTAATACTTTATGTCCAATTCCCGTTATATGAGTTTTCACATACTGATGGCCGCTCCAGTTATAGTGTTGATTATTCTGTTCTCTGTTACTTAAACAGGGTAAACCATTGGAGGTTCGACAGGCTGCTGGATTGTTACTGAAGAATAACCTTAGAACTGCCTTCAAATCAATGGCTCCTCCATATCAGCAGTATATCAAATCGGAGTTGTTGCCTTGTTTGGGAGCAGCTGATAGGCATATAAGGTCTACTGCTGGGACCATTATAAGTGTAGTTGTTCAGATTGGGGGGGTTTTCGGATGGCCTGAGCTGCTTCATACCCTTGTTAAGTGCTTGGAGAGTAATGAATTAAATCACATGGAAGGTGGTATGGATGCTTTGTCCAAGGTATGTGTTGTGAGCTTGTTCATTCAACTTTCCCAGTCTTACTTTGTTAGCTGTATAAGATATTTTGTTCATGCTGTGATGGTATTGTGATTGTCAGTGTCTCATTCATTTTAGACCACTACCATGATAACATGTTGTACTGGACATGGATGTACAAAAAAGTACATCTTAAGGGCATTTATAGATCATGTTTCCTTATTTTGCTATGGATGTTGAGTTATGGTGCTGGAAAGAATGGTGATGGGGTTTTTCTGTGACAAATTATAGAATATCACGAGGGACTACAATAAGATCTTTAGACCTGCTGTTTGTACCTGCTATAGTAGTCGTGTTTCTTCCTCTTTCGATTAATGCCTCTCTTTAACACATGGATGATGTGTGTACGACAGATTTGTGAGGATATTCCTCAAGTGCTTGATGCAGATATGCCTGGATTAACTGAGCGACCCATCAATGTTTTCCTTCCTAGATTATTGCAGGTGACTGAGCTATTACTGTTGTCAGAGACGTTTGGTTATAACTTCTTCTTTTAAACTTTTGACATGTGGTTTCTATTAAAACAGCTTTTCCAATCACCACATGCCTCACTAAGAAAGCTCTCCTTGGGTTCTGTGAATCAATACATTATGTTGATGCCTGAAGTGAGTACATCTTCTTGTTTATTCCTTTGTATTATGTGCATTTTTTCCTGCTAATTGCTGTTCCCAGGGACCTAATCCGACTGCTGAATGGTTGGTACTTATTACAAAGTTTTATCTCCTTGTAGGCTTTATATATGTCCATGGATAAATATCTGCAAGGTTTGTTCATTCTTGCTAATGACCCTGCTGCGGAGGTGCGGAAGTTGGTAAGTTGTTGATGGAATGGCACTTCTGTTACTACTGTTTCATTGTTGAAATCCTTGCTTTTGTGGGTCACACGGTCACACTCTACACTATCTGTCCACTTGCGCTGCGGACTTGTATGGTGCTTTGCAGCATTAAATGTAGTTTGAGATGACAAGTATGATACTTGTGCTGCATTTTTTCCAAGAAATGCATTGGAGTGCTAGGATGTAGAAATGCATTTTACAATTTCATGATTAGAATCATGGGATGCTGTTGATTTTATCTTTTCGGCTTCTATTCTTCCCTTTCCTTTGTTCTTTTTGTTGGGCTGGGGAAGGGGTTGGTGGTGGGAGCTAGGTGTTGGTATTGAAACTACCACATGGTCTACATGTTGGATTCTTGGGAGGTGGTTCATCATTAAAATGAATAACTGAAGTAGTTTAGATAGTTGTGAAGATTGCAACCTTGAGCTTTTGAGTTATTCAACGAAATGGCTATTGAAATCTATTATGTTTTACAAGGCTTTGTCTTACTTTCATCTGTTTGTTGCTTTATGTATTTAAATTAGGTCTGTGCGGCATTCGTTCAATTAATTGAAGTTCGTCCAGATTTCTTGGAGGTGGGCATTTATCCTGTTGTATTGTAGTTTGAATTATCATGTATTATTCCCGTATGTCACTAGTTCATTTCTCACATCCCCCATGGTTCTTTGTTGTCATTCCTGAAGCGGTAATTCTATTTTATGCAGCCACTTCTGAGGAATGTAATTGAGTATATGTTGCAAGTCAACAAGGACCCTGACGATGAGGTTGCCCTTGAATCCTGTGAATTTTGGTAATCCTCTCCTTGTGAAGTCTGTTTTATTTATGCTTAGGAAATGCATAGCTTTCATCATGGTTTTGTGCAAGAACAGGGGAACAAGTTTGGATGCCTTGTGTTTTCCATACACTCAAATGTATAATAACCCTTCAAATGTCGATTAGGAGCTACTTCAGTTTTTTATGCGACTCGCCATAAACTGAGATCATGCCATCATGGGGAGATCTGAGTCATCTGGCAGTAACTTTGATATGCAGTCATCTGTTATGTTTGGAAAGTTTCGCTTTCAGCATTGTTTCCAATGCTGCTTTTGTAATACTGATTATGGTTCACAGGTCTGCATATTGCGAAACCCAATTACCACCTGAGAACCTACGAGAGTTCTTGCCACGGTTAATTCCAGTATAGCTCAAGCTGCCATTCTTTTTCTCTTTGTATTGCTAATTTCATATTTAAGGGCAACAATAATCAACGCTGGTCACATCTGCCAAAACATTGTAGGTTTTGTTGTCAAACATGGTTTACGCTGATGATGACGAATCCCTTGTGGATGCGGAGGTCAGGTTTTCTAGATCATCTTCCATTTGAGTTAATTTTCTGTTGGCACTTCAATTAAATCTTCCTCATATATACGATCATATAACTGCAGGAGGATGGATCTCTGCCAGATCGAGACCAGGTATGGGTTTAGCTTTTGTTCTTGCTATACTTGGTTGATTATCCAAAAACATCCTGCTTGGCTTGCTGTTTGTAATAGTGATTTCACATTAAAACCTTGATATAC
This sequence comes from Rhododendron molle, assembly GCA_025413875.1. Classification (NCBI taxonomy): domain Eukaryota; kingdom Viridiplantae; phylum Streptophyta; class Magnoliopsida; order Ericales; family Ericaceae; genus Rhododendron; species Rhododendron molle. The sequence goes on from CM046398.1 coordinate 54,189,851, forward strand.
AGGATCTGAGGCCCCGCTTTCACTCATCACGGTTGCATGGATCTGAGAATGCAGAAGATGATGTACGTTTCCGACATCACTGATTGGTGAAACTGAAATATGACCCTGAGTGTGTAGAACATTGCGAGCCCAATGAGGCTCGGATGGAAGAAAGTCTTTTGCTAAATCATTTGAGTTTTGTCACTACAGGATGATGACATAGTCAACATTTGGAGTTTACGTAAATGTAGCGCAGCTGCTCTAGATATTCTCTCCAATGTGTTTGGAGATGAGATTTTACCAACGTTGATGCCTATAGTTCAGGTAATCATCCATTTGTTTTTTCCTCAAACAGGTTGTTTGTTGGGTTCCTACCATTGTCTCTCTCTCTCTCTCTCATCCGATGAGTAAATATGCTAATGGCTAAGGTGTTGGGAAGGTGTTAATTCCGTCGAGTTGATAGTGTTTTCGTAGTGATTTAGTATGAAGATAAAAAAAAATCAATGAATCTATAAAATATTGAGTAAGATACTTATCTAATGGTGACTTGGTAGGAGTGAAATTCTTGAAATTTAGAAGACACGTGATTGAAGGCTTAGCATCAACTTGTATTAGTCGTTCTATTACTCTTGTATTCCTCATTTGAAAGGTAGCTTTCTATTCTGGAAAGTTTTCTTTTTGACAATGGTAATTTACTGGAGTAAAAAGGATGCAAACAAAAATTTTTCATTAGGAGTATAAACCAAAGGCACATGCACATGTATATCTACACACACACACACACAGAGACACGCATGTATACTTGCATTTTGGTTATTGGTAAATAACCTTTTTTTTTGGGTTTAGTTTAGTACTATGATCAAGTAAAAGGTCGACACATATAGACAACTTTTTTCCTTTTTGGAGTATTGGATTTTTGTTTTTGACTCCTTTCGGGAGTAGTAACAAGATCAAGTAAATAACATACTTAAATGCAATTATTGCCTTAATGTCTTCTCATTAATCATTATTGAGTGGGAGACGTGTGTGCTGATTGAGAATTAAAAGATGTTTACATTAGTGCTCCGCAAGCGATGTACTTGCGGTTAAACATTATTTCTTGTTCTTAGATGCCAAGTCTCTGCAGGCTAAGTTATCCACTACTGATGAACCAACCTGGAAAGAAAGGGAAGCTGCAGTTTTAGCTCTTGGTGCTATAGCAGAGGGTTGCATCAATGGTCTTTATCCCCATTTATCGGAGGTAATCGTAATCTTGTAGTTAGATGCTGATTCACTTGCTTTTGGAGGTGTCAATTAATGAGTTAAATGACCGGGACAATGCTTTTTGTCTTCTGATTTCAGTCAATCGTATTTCTTATTCTGGTGTGACTCTTGGAGTTTGTATCTCCGATTTGTGGTTAATCTTGTTTATGTAGGCATTTTGTTTCTATTGCTTGTTTGGTGCCGTCTTTGTTAAATTGAAATATTAGTTGCATGGAAAATGTTCCTTTGCTTAAGAAGCAGCTCAATATACTGCTTCATTTACTTGTAGTATGTTGTGTATCAGATTCTAATTAGGATTTGAAAATTTGTGCAGATTGTTGCGTTTCTTATCCCACTTCTGGATGATAAGTTTCCTTTGATACGGAGTATCTCATGTTGGACAGTTTCTCGATTTAGTAAATACATTGTTCAGGTTTGGATTTATTATATTTATTATCGCATTTGCTTGAAGTAGTCAAAACTATTTCTGAAGTCGAATTTCTTTGATCATCTTACCAGGGTGTTGGCCATCAAGAAGGCCGTGAGCAATTTGATAAAGTTCTGATGGGGCTTCTAAGAAGAATACTGGATGATAACAAGCGGGTGCAAGAGGCTGCTTGTTCTGCTTTTGCAACCCTTGAAGAGGTTGCTACTGAAATGGAAGCTTTGAGATTGTCTTTGTGCTTTTCATTCTCATAGTGTTTTCGTATTATTGGCAGGAAGCTGCTGAAGAGTTGGCGCCGCGCTTGGAAATCATTCTGCAACACTTAATGTGTGCCTTCGGAAAATATCAGGTTGGTTGGTACCTAAGACTCACTAAGCTCAACATGATTCATCATTAAGTGGAGCTGTTGTTTGCATATTAAAGATGGCATGCTTCTCTATTTATGTATTTTGCACATAGGCCTCTCCTCTCTCGGCACCTTATCTTTTCTTTGTGATTATATCCAGAGGCGGAACCTCAGGATCGTGTATGATGCTATCGGAACTTTAGCAGATGCTGTTGGAAGGGAACTAAATCAGGTAAACTGTCTGTTGTGCATAGCAGTTTTCTATGCATCACATATGACTCACATGCGGGCTTAATTTTATTGGTGCCATATGCCAGCGTATCAATTTGATAGCTTCCTTTCCAGTCATGTCTATTGATCTGTTGTATCAAAAGCTCTGTTCATTCTATGCATATTATCTCAATAGGGTGTGGCTGATTTGCCTTAATGATGACTTGCAGCCCACATATCTTGATATTTTGATGCCACCGTTAATTACGAAGTGGCAACAACTTCCAAATTCAGACAAAGACCTTTTTCCCCTGCTTGAGTGCTTTACATCCATAGCGCAGGTACATGTTACATTGTGTTTTGGCAATTTTATGTTGTACTTTTAGTAAAGATATTTTGTTGTCTGGAGTAAGCAGCCATTTTCTTTTCAGAGGTTATGTGTGTGCACTAAATGAGAAATAGACTTAAAATTGAGTAGTTCACTTCACTTCTGCTTGTAGGCTGGCACCAACATGTGGCCTATGAGAGGAGGCCTTTTGGCTTCGGGCCTCTGCCTCTATAAAAGGCTCTTATAATAACTTTGTGAGTAATTTAAAACACAAGATACTGCGCAACAAATTCTTCGGAAGATGTGCACTCTATTAGGACTCACATGTTAACCAATTCGGAGGACTTTCTGCATTTGGGTGAACTATCAAGGTGAAAACTAGTATATGAGCCTGGCCACTCCACTTACTGTCAATTGATTTGGAGTCAGATGTTTTAACATGCTATAAGATCTAGACTCTGTAGATTGACTTCACGTATGTTTGTGCCATAAGTGGACATTGTTTGTTATGATATTATATTGGGATCTTTTCTTTAGGTCTCCACGCGTGACTTGGATCTTTTGTTTACCTCTCCACTTGTGAGTCAGGGTTTGGGCACACGGGAGAGTGTTAGAGTTTGTCCCACATTGATCAATTCCGAAACTAGTATTTGAGTTTGGATGGCCTCTGCGGGGTTCATTGCCAATTGGTTTTGTCCTGTATGCTTGAACAGTAGTTCCTTAGTGCATCAGAATATCTGCAAAGTACCTTGTATCGTAATTGATCTTGTATTCTTTACCTTGCCATTACAGGTGCTTTTCAGGTTCAGCTTTCTATTTTCTGGATATGATTGCTATACAATCCTGAAGGATTAATTACTGGGAGTTACAGTGGTAAAAAGTATAATGTATTTGTGCTTTCTTTCAGGCATTGGGTACTGGATTTTTGCAGTTTGCTCAACCTGTATTCCAGAGGTGCATAAACATCATCCAGTCCCAACAATTGGCAAAGGTTTCAATTAACATAATAATTTCATCATTTCTTGTATCAATAGTGTTAACGTGTTAGTTTCATGGATACATTATATCTTTAATTCTTTTGAGTTTGCAGTTGGTCTTTATTGCATGGTTTTACTTTTTATCTTTGCAATGGTATTTGCGATTTCAGACATCATTTTATGCTTTAATATGTCCCATTGTCCCTTGAGCCCTTGTGTATTAATCTTTTGGAGTCTTCTTATAGAATTTAGACTAAGGTGCTAACATATTTCCTTTTGTGGCCTCTAAACTCATCATGTGGGGGATATTGGTTGGCTTTTATATTCATTGTGTCATCGTTAGTTCGCCAAGAATTAGATTTTGTAGAAGTTCAATTGTCATGTTCTTTGGATTCATGCTGAAATCTTCACATTACCCTATCAGTATTGCAATAGTTTATACTGACTGAGAGAAAGGACAATATTTTGAAACTTGTTTGTGGAAGTCATCACTCTAGGTGAGGTTTCACTTTTTCTAAATTTGGATGGATTAGCGTTTGTCTAGGTCTTAATACCATGTTTTTGGCTTTGAGTGATTATTAAAACATTTGCTGCAATAAGGTATCATAATTTCTGGCAAGATGTCTAGCAAAATTCTCGTGTGAGTGGGATGCACAGATGCATCCTTCGGTTCTTCTGACATTATTCGGTTGCATTGTAAGATGTATGATCCTGATCCATATATGGCACTCATGTTGGTGTTGCAAATTGAACAGTCTACCTTTGCTGGTTGTAATCCTAGCTTAGTTCATGAAAAGATTGTTTTCTGTGTTATTTGAAGAGTGATTGGCTTGATTTACACTTGATTGGACACTTTGGATGCAGGTTGATCCTGTTTCAGCTGGGGTTCAGTATGATAAAGAGTTCGTTGTGTGCTCTTTGGACTTGCTTTCAGGACTTGTTGAAGGTCTTGGGAGTGGGATAGAAAGTTTGGTATTCCTCATTCTCCAATCTCTGTTTCTCTGCAACATGGTTTTATCTTTTTCTGAACGATGCTCCTTGATATAGATGATGAACGTAAACTCTGGTGGCCGTTGTTTATATGTTGTGGCTAGTTGCAAAGGATTCTTGAAGAATATCTCTTCTGATGTGTGGGGTTATTTATTCAGAAAAACAAAAGAAGCTACTAAGGACGACAATCAAAGTGCTTTTTTGCTCCATTTAAGTTCTTTTTTTTTACATCCTCAAACAGCCAGTGTTCTAAAAGGCACTAGTCAGGCGGCGACCCACCGCCTAGTGCCTAGGCTGCCTGGCGCCCGCCTTGCAATTAAGGTTTTTTTTTTTTGGAGAGTCCAGACCCTAGGCGGCCGCCTATCCCCACCGAGCGCCTAAACAAACCGCCTAGGGAAAATCGTGGCGGCAACCCGCCGCCTAGGCCACCTTTTAGAACACTGCAAACAGCACTCGAGGAGAAAACAATGCACTGAATGATACTGATAAAAAAGGTGTCTCTTGTCCACTGGGACTGCTGTCTAGAAAATACTGCTTAAAAAGTTCTCAGCTGTGCATTCAAATCAGTAAGTAATATTGCCCATGTATTAATTCTTCTGTCATTGGATGCTGTTGCATTCTACAGGTATCACAAAGTAGTTTGAAGGACCTCCTTCTTCAATGTTGCATGGATGATGCTCCTGATGTTCGACAAAGTGCCTTTGCATTGCTTGGTGACCTTGCCAGAGTAAGTGGAGTGTAAATATACAGCGCTAAATGATTTACTCCTGAGGCTAGCAACAGGAAAGTTTTGTTGTCTCTACCATTAGCTAGAGTTGACCCTGTCCCCCAAATAAACCAGCTATTGTCAGATTTACCAACTACGAACGTGTGTCTATGTTTTGTGATTGTATAATCCACCTCATTGTCATTGCAGCTTGAGACTTATAGGCTGACAGATATAAATGGCTTTTAGGGCTGTTATCTTTGGAGCCTTATGCCCTTTTTTTGATACGTACTGCACACTTGTGTACTTTCTTCTTGTTCTAATGGATGTTTTTCCCTTTGTTGTATTCGATTAGGTTTGTCCTGTTCATTTGCGCCCTCGTTTGTCAGAATTTCTCGAGGTTGCCAGTAAGCAACTGGTAAGTTGAGCAGATTATACTATTTGTGATCATTCTTTCTTCCTTTTAGCTTTATTGATTACATAGGAAAACTTTTTACAGAACACCCCTAAGCTGAAGGAAACTATTTCTGTCGCAAACAATGCATGTTGGGCTATTGGAGAATTTGCAGTGAAGGTAGTTTCACCTCTCTATTTGCATCAAACCAACTGAGATATTTTTGCCATTTGATGCACCATTCTAGTTCGGCTTACAAAGATTGTGACTCATGTTGAAGTTTGGAATTTGGATGCTTTTATCAGTTTATAATTTCCAACTTCCGCACTTTTTTCCCTGATGGCATTATTTGATTTTCAATGCTTTGTGGCATTTTGTTTTGTGCTTAGTTGTGACCCTAATACAAGATGTCACAGATTTCTCACAGCTTAAGAGAGTGGGTGCTGAGATTGTAATTAATTTCAGTCATGAATATTTGGATTAAAAAGACTGAAGTATGATCCCATCATCTCAGTAGGTTTAGTTTATGCAGGCAGCGTAGTTTGTAAATTTTGGAAGGCAAAGTTGAGGTACTTGTACATGTCGAAAAACTGGAGGGCATGCAAATCCATAAACTCAGACATGATCCTTAAATATGAATAGCTTTTTGTGGTTCTTATTATGTATGCCATTTAAATTGGCTTTAAGGCTGCTGTCATTAATTTTAGCTTGATACTATTGAAAGAAATCTCACCAATCAATAAATCTGCAATTTGCAAAGAGTTTTGTATGTCACATGTGATCATGTGATGCTCTTCTTACAGTTCTTGATCATCGAAATGTTGTGCGGATCACAAATTTTTGGAATAATGCGATCATTATTGAAACAAGAACTTATATTTTCTTGTTTCTTTTGTTCAAGTTTACTCTTTGAAGAAGCAAAATGGGAGGGCACCTACTGCCTACTGACATTTACACCCACTCATTTCTTTTTCTTCCTTCAATTCTTTGGATTCAAAATTGTATGGGAGAATGAATGGCAAAATCTGTATTTGTGTTGTGCTTTGGCATCACCAACTAAAGTCTCTTGATATTCGTACTGGAGACCTGTGATCGAATTCAGTCTCACCCAGGTTGTGGAGGGCTACCCCATATTGTGTAGCCCATCATCGCAGGACCAAAAACAAAAGAGGAGAAAAAAATATGGTTGTCTGCGCTTACAATTTTGTTGGTTTCCTTTTTCGAACTTACTGCAATTGCCGCAATTCCATTTTATAAACTAGAGATTTTTGACATATTCTAAACTACTAATTTCAGGTTCGTCAAGAAATTTCTCCAATAGTGATGACAGTCATTTCATGCTTAGTCCCCATTCTTCAACATGCTGAGGTGATTGACTGTTTCTTTGAATTGTGTGCCTGTGATGCATCGATAAGCGCACACAGTTATACTTATAGGCGTGGGTATGTTTTGGACCTGATACCTGTGTCTAATTACATTTTGATGTTGACCAGGAGCTCAACAAGTCACTTATAGAAAATAGTGCTATCACACTTGGGCGACTCGCATGGGTTTGTCCGGAGCTTGTGTCACCACATATGGAGCATTTCATGCAATCATGGTGTATTGCTTTGTCAATGTAAGTTCTTGTTTCTTTTTCAGGCCCCTAGTGAAACGATTCTTGATGTTAGGCTTTTTAAGCTTTCACTGATAAGTATGCACGATAATAGAGGCACGAATTGGTGCAACCTGGATACAAAATAATGGTGGTTGCATACAGAATAATGGGTGAAAAACCTATATCAGTTACGCACGATCAAACATTGCTTCCTCCTTCCCATTTCGAGTGTCCCTCCTAGGAATTCCCACTGTTTGAGGGGACATGAAATTAATTCATTGTGGAATGTTGGAGACTGAATATCGAATAGATTAGAGCAAGACTGCAAGAGCTCTCACATGCTTCTTTTTCAACTTATCAGCATTTATTGTAGCCATTTCTGATTACCAAATTGCGGCAGGATTCGAGATGATATTGAAAAGGAAGATGCATTCCGAGGTCTATGTGCCGTGGTATGCATACGCCTTCTTTGTCTTCCCCCTACTCTGGGTTTGGAAATGTTATGCACATTTGCTGTTGTCAATGCTTGCAGGTTAGAGCAAACCCATCAGGGGCTTTGAGTGCACTTGCATTTTTGTGCAAAGCTATTGCAAGTTGGCATGTAAGTTGTCAATTTTTCTATGTCAAAAGAAAATTTGCAGAATATTAGATTGTTATCCACCAACTCATCTAAAAGCTTTATTTTTTTAGAGAGAGGTTATATCTTCAACACTGAGAAGCCAAATGTAATTTGTTTGTTGCTCTTATTTTGTTGCAGGAAATAAGAAGTGAAGATCTACACAATGAAGTTTGCCAGGTCTTACATGGTTATAAACAGGTTAGTGGTGCTTTAATTGTTTATTACCATGCTTCTTTGATGTCTTTTGGGAAATTTTTCCAACTTCAACTCGTGCTATTTTCCAATGGGAATTATGACTCGGAATAGAACAGGGACTGCGAAAGCATAGTGAATGATGTTTTCTGGTTTTGTTTTCATTTGCAAAATTTGGAATTGGACAAAGACAACATATAATTGATGTGAATAAATATTTTTCCAGATGCTTAAGGATGGAAGGTGGGATCAGTGTATGTCTGCTTTGGAGCCTCCAGTGAAGGATCAGTTGTCAAAGTATAAAGTATGAGAGTTGTCAAAGCATGAAGTACGGGTTTTTCTCAATATGAGAGTTGTCTGTCGTGCTGGTGCTCCATCAAGCTACCCAAGAGCCGCATTCCTGCTTCTGTATTGTTGTCGTTTCGTGCGTTGTCTACTTATAGTAGAGCTTTCATTTGGGCGAAGCCAAGGTTGGGTGTCATTTTTCCTAGCACAGGTTGGATTATTGCCCAGTCCTCGTTGAATCTTGAAGCTGATTTTTCTAATCTTCAAGGCTGCCCGGGAATTGGTTGTCATAGTAGTATTGGATTTGGAGTGATGGTAGAGGCTGATAATGGCACTTAGATATGGTGTACAGAAGTTTTGTCAAGCCTTTTCAGAGCAATTTTCTTCTTCAGGTCTTCAATCCAAAGATTGGCGAACTTCATGTCGATCTTAAGGTACTTTGGTATCCTACTGGGTGATTGTCTCTTATTGTTTCTGGTGAATAGTTCTCCAGGTTTTTTTTTTACCTACAGATATTGTTCGAGGGGTTAAAATAAGTATTGTTAGAATTTTTGTTAGTGTCTCACATTTTCTTATGAGGGCCGTCCACACAACTTGATGGTGGGGCGGAATCATTGTTGAAGGATTTGGTTGGCGGAAGTGGAATCACAAGTGTGCGGGAAACTTTGGGTTCCATGAGATAGAAAATGTAATCAGCAAAATCTTGAGTAGAACAATCACGGTGTCGTCTCCTTTGTATAATTTTTCATTTATAACTCTTCCCCCCAGTTCGTTCTTTGTTGGTCCATCCTCTTCAGACATGACAGGGAAATGTACGAGTAGACTATTTTCTGTCAGCTTCAGTTACTATTTTACAAGACGATTTCGTGATGGTGTTTACAAATATTCGTTGTTTGTTTTGTTTGGGAACATGATATTGGTTACAAATATTTGTAAATTCTACTCCCTCCGTCACTTTTCAAGCGTTCCGTTTCGTTAAGAAAACATCATTATTACACATTTCACATCAATTTTTAATTATACTTTCTCTACTTAATCCTTTATGGAGGTACCATTATTATATTTTTACTTATTAACTTTTCAAAATGGAATTTACTTTTAGGGGTAAAATGAAAAAGAGAACTGGACTTTAAAAAGAGAACTGAGGGAATACTCCATTACTGTAAATTTGTGTTCAAGTACATATATGCTTAATGACATTTGTTAGATGAAAAAATAACTACAAATATCTAAACACGCGTCTTATGGACCCGCTAACCGATTAAATAACACTACAACACTTTTTTTACTCAATCTAAACTTACTAGATTTTTTTAAAAAAATACTGTACATTTTTTTCTTAATCTGAACTTAGTTAAATAATTTAGAAAACATAGGGATAAAGGAGAATCAGTATATCCTCCTATACTTGCGTGAGCAAATGTCTCAAATCAGGTAACTACTCCCTGCTCATGTTGCCACTCTTTTCAGTAAAAGGTGATATTTGACCTAGATGCTATCTGGAATAAATAATCTAAAATATTTATTTCAAGTACTCATCGAGTGAGCATCTCTCTCAGATCATAACTACGACATTAGAGCAACTCCAATTGTTTAGTGCTTTCTTTGGTTGCTGAAGTCATTTTTTTTGGTTTTTTTTTTTTGATCGGCTCGGCTGCTAAAGTCGATTTTTAGCTTGCTACCAATCATTTTTTCTCAAACAATTACAATCATTGGCACAAACGGCCACATCTATTTTTTCGCGGTCAAATTTAACCCCCAAAATAGCTCCCCTTCCAAACCAAAATGGCTTTTTGTTGGGGATGCTCATGGCAAAAAGCCCTTAAACCACTTTTTGATATTCACACGCTTCAATATTTGTCTTTTAGCATTTTTGCCTGGTGTATTTTTGAACACTAAATACAAATACTGAACTTTGGTTAGTACTTGAACTTAATGGTAGATGAACTGGCCATCTACCAATAAGTCCTGTGAGCATTGGATAATTTTCCCCTTCCACACTTGATTACACTCACTAATCTCGTTCTCAATTACCACCTCCACAAAAAAAATCTTTCTTAACCTCTTCAAAATTCAAATAAAACTGCCAGATTAAAAACTGGCACATATTTTTGTGCACATATCATGCACGTACATTGTGGGGCCCATATTGCGGTTTCACAAAATGATCCGAATCGCTCATCTTTTTTAAAATATTTTTTGGAAGGTTCTTGTAAAAAATTAGTTCCAACGGACATCGGTAAGAGCTTTCTCAAACAGAATGATTCGCCCTACGATTTCTAAGAAAGCCTTGATCAATATCCGTTGGAGCTGATTTATCACAGGAACCCTCCAAAAAATATTTTAAAAAAGATGAGCGATTTGGATCATTTTGTGGGACCCCAATATGGACCCCACAAAAATGTATGTGCATGCAAAAAAAATCTGTGCGGGAATCATTACTGTTAAAAATCCAATTCTGAATAGAAAATCACACTCAGATTCACTAACAACAAAATCTCTTCACTCTCTCTCCATTTTCTAACCCAACCCAAAATGGAAACTCAAACAACGTTAGCCGAAACCTTTTTCGACCATGATTTCCCCCTAATAAAATCCCAAACTCTTCAGCAGAGCTTTCTCATGACCAACGGCTTTATCCGCTCCGACATGGAGATGGTGGCGCTGCAGCCTCTCACCTACACGAGCCTCAAGGACCTATTGCCGCCGCCGGTGATCGTGTCGCCGCCGTACGACCGGGGGGACAGCTGGCGGGAGATTCCGATCAAGGACCCCCTGCTGCAGCACGCCGCGTGGGCCTACCTCCAGCCGGCGACCACGGCGAGTAAGGCAGACGACCGGAGTTGCGCCGCCAAGTTGAAGGATGATTGCCTCGGGTTGTTTGGGTGTTTCGGAGGGCTCTTCAATGATGTCGTATCGACGGTGATGATGAGGTGGTTTTGGAATTGGGAGGATGAGTGCGTAGGTGACGATAGTGATAAGTTTGACTGAGCATTGAAGCTACTTTTTTGACCGATGGATGGAAGTAACGTAGTAGCTAGGTTTGTACGTACATACAAAACCTTGTATGTATATATATATTTTTTTCACTTTGTTTAATTTTTGAGAAAACTCGATCAGAATGCTAAAACTGTTACTCACCATTCTTTTATCAAAGCTTATTTCCTGCTTGTTAGCTCCGCCATCGAAGATGGTTCGGTCGCGTTCGGTGCCATGAAATAGTTGAGAGTGTAACTTCGCTTATTTCCTGTGCATTAGCTCCACCATCGTAGATGGTTCAGTCGCTTTCACCTTTCGGTGCCATGAAATGATTGAGAGTGTGACTTCATACCCTGTATTTGCATAACGAACACATGCATAGTCAGAGAACGTACATTTTTTTCCCGAACAAAATAAAAGCAAAAAAATACTTTTGTTTTACTCTCGACAGTCTTACCAATTCTTCGGTGAGTACTTTATCTCTCTCTCTCTCTAAAATAATACTCCGTACAATTATAGAGGGAATCACAAGCATCCAACTCAGTCCTGACAAAAATGCCAGTACTAGAGAAAAGTATTACTCCACTATATACTTGGGATCTCACAAGTAATTAAGCCAGGCCAGATACTACAACCATCCGGTTCATAAAAATTCTGTATGAGAAAACATTAATGAATCAAGAGGTTGCACATACGTACTCATTTGCAGTGAACAACAATAACAGTACTCTATGTTATAAGCCCCAAATCTGGGGTTACTAAATTATGAAATCCACAAATCTAAGTCACCAGTAATCTCCGCATGAGCACCGGCCATTTCTGAAGTGGTGATACATCTTTTGATCTCCCACCACAATCTCTCTTCCAGTGTTCTCTGCAATCTTCTTTGCTGCACTATGGCAAGCTTCACATATTCTAACGTTTTTCCTAACAAAAACAGGACTTCCAAGTGATACTTGAATCAGACCAAAGCAAATTGCTAATCTAACACTGTGGAATTCTGGAGAGGTAGATCTTTTTCTTATAACATCTAGTGGCCTGAGCTTTGATACACTATTAATGTAAATGTCTTCTCCAATCTTCCTTGACATGATGCTAAGAACATCATATATCATGTCAGTATTCATATGAGACTTATCTAGGTTGATGAACTTGTAAATCTTATTATTGTTTTCAACCGTGCTGCAACCAGGGGATTTTTCTAATCCTTCCTTCGCCATTTGGAATTTAATGCGTTCCACATCTCCCCATCTCCCTGCTTCAGCGTACATATTTGAAAGCAAAACGTAACAACCAGTATTATCGTGTCCCAAGGAAGTAATGTGCTTAGCTGCATGCTCAGCTATTTCAATGTTTCTGTGATGTCTGCTGGCAGCTAGCAAAGACCCCCATATCCTGGCTGTGGGGACCAATGGCATTTCACTGACAAAACGTTTGGCTAGGTCAAGATTTCCAGAGCGGCCGAGTATATCAACCATACAACCATAGTGCTCTATTCCTGGATATATTCCATAGTCCTTCTCCATTGAAGTGAAGTACTCCCAACCTTCATCTATCATGCCAGAAGCGCTGCAAGATAATAGTAGAGAAACGAAAGTACTGGCATTGGGTTTGATGCCCTCTTCCTTCATTTCAGAAAATAATTTAACTGAATTTGCACCAAATCCATGAATAGCATATGCCATAATGATGGTGTTCCATGAAATGACATCCTTATACACCATCCCATCAAAAATTCCCCTTGCGGTCTGGAGATCCCCACATTTTGCGTACATGTAAACGATTGAATTTGAGATAAAAGTACTTGAACTGAGATTTAACTTCGCTACATAACCATGGATTTGCGTACTCTCCCTAAGCAAGGCAACTTCAGCATAGGCAGGTAAAATACTAGTGATTGTTGTTGCGTCTGGATTTAAAGGTTCTTTCCATAACTCCTCAAACAGTTCCAAGGCTTCTCTGTTATGCCCATTCTGAACATAAGCAGCAATCATGGCATTCCATGATACCAGATTTCTTTCACTCATGTTGCTGAAAACTTTTCTTGCGAGTTTCTGCTCCCCACACTTCCCATACATGTCAACAAGAGCAGTCTCTAGTACCAAATGAGGGAGAAACCCTTTTCTCAAAGCAAAACCATGGATAGTTTTACCTTGTAGGAGAGCTCCTATTTGTGCACAAGATGGGAGAAAATTTATTGCTGTTATAATGTCAGGATTCAACTTATCTTCCTCCTGCATTTTCTTCAAGCAAGCAAATGATTCTACGGGTTTCCCATTTCGACTATATCCAGCAATCATAGCATTCCAAAGCACAATGTTTTTCTGATAAATCCTTTCAAACAACGTCTCCGCATAATCCACTCTACCACATTTTCCATACATGTCAACGAGTGATGTCTGAACCATTACATCCAATTCAAATCTACTTCTTATCACTTGTACATGAATTTCCTTCCCGTAACGCAACAAACACTCAAGAGAACAAGCGCCAAGAATGCTGATTATGCTGAACCTATCAGGCCTCAATCCAACTTCCTGCATTTCCCGAAAACACAACAACGCATTCCAACCCTCCCCGACTGAAACAAACCCTCTGATCATAGAATTCCAAGAAACCAAATCTCTAACCGGCTGCTCTTCAAACACCCGCTCAGCAAGCCCGATCAACCCAAGTTTCGCGTACATAGCAACAAGCGAATTGCAAACGTAAATATCCAAATCAAACCCAACTTTAATCAATCTCGAGTGAACCTTTTGCCCTTCTACCAAAGAAAACGACCCAGCACAAGCCTTAATCACAAAAGGGTAGGTGTAATTATCAGCTCGAATTCCTTCACTTCGCATCCGATAATAAACTTCAAGGGCATGTTGAAAGTACCCATTGGTAGTCAGTCCCCTGATTACAACATTCCAAACAGAAGGGTCCCGTGTATTCATATTCTCAAACAGGTGGAGTGCATCTTCCGTAAAACCCGACTTCAAACGCAACAAGATAGCTTCTTCTCGAGTTGAAGCATTCGGCAGCTTCAACTTTTTCCGACTAAAGAGAGCCGATTTGGGTGCTGTTTGCTTGGTAGTGAGGTAATGGTTTTGGCTCGTTTTGGCTGAAATGGTTCGTCGGGTGGTGTCTACTGAGCCGGCGTAGTGAAAGTAGCTCAGAGCAAGAATTGCAGCCATTTTTACGTCAAACGATTGTCAATAATTGGAGAGAGAAACATGGAAATCATGGGGTGCCGATTGTTTTTAACTTCGGCGGGGACGAAGAGTGACCGTTATTGCCGTTATCTTCTGAAGAACTGTCCTAGGTTGTAAACGCTTGACCAGCTAGCCGCTGAAGAGGTACCCAACTTTCACCACCGCACTACAGTTCCACGACTCATTTTATTTTGACCTTATCAAAAGAGAAATTCTTTCTATGGCAGGGGAAAGGGGTTCTCTGTCACCGCCATTGTGCGTTTTACGGTGCATTCATTATTATTTCGAATTGTTCATTTTACAGGGCCCATTGAACAGGATAATCATGTTAAAAAATAACTTTGATAAATCTATTAAAAATTGAATTTTAATTTATAAAATGAACTATATGATACTATCAATTTACACTGTCCATGGCTATCTATTTTCTAAATCAAAATTTAAATTTTGATACAGAATCATATGTTTGATTTTTCGAGTTAATTAAAAGGCCCTCCTAAAATACCAAAAGAAGTCAGGGTTTGTTTGGAACAAGAGAAACACAAAGGAAAAGAAATACTAAAACAACACGAAAGGAAAGCACAAGTGTGGAGCAAAGTGTTAGGGGAAAAATTATTCTTTCTTTCGTTACTTTCTTCTTATTAAATTTCCTCTCAAACCAAACAAGTACAATTTATTTTCCCTTTCCTTTTTTCCTTTTTTCATAGGTTCCAAAAACACTCTAAAGTTTCTTCAAACCCACTCCTTTCTCAAAACGGTACATTTGTTAATTTCTTTTACATTACTTAATTTATAAGCGTGGCTCATCAAAAACGTCTCTAAGATGGTCCCTCGTATTCGGCACAAAACAGTATAAGGCAATAGAATATCACACGCCAGAAGTTGAATACCAAATACGTACGGACCACTTTAAAACAGTCCAATATATAGAATCAACCAAACTTCCCTTGCATGACGGATTTTGCAAGAAATCGTTTTGATTCTTTCTCTTTAACAAGATCGAAGAAGAAAAAAAGAATAAAGCATCCCGCAAACAAGTCTCGTATATATTCGATCTCTGATCACTTCTCTCTCGGGCTAATTAATTTCAGGACTTATGATTGGTAATTACTCCATAGATCGATGGAGTTGGTACAGAGTTGAGGGTACATATGTAAATCGATTTTTATGATTATTCAAGACACTGTTTTAAGCGGGAATTAAAAACATTAATCTACAAAATAAGATCAGCTCAAGCAAAAAAAGAATATGAAGAAGAAGAAGAAACAATTCAAAGCAGGATCCATTTACATGGTTCAGCTGAGCTGAAGCATGAATTGGTAAAGACCTTCTTCAATGATATCATCGGTACATTCCGATCCACCTTTCACGGACTCACTCTCACACAACAAAATTAGTAAAAGCTTTACGTGTTTACATCTACATCCAAGAAGGCCAATTTTGAACTGAGCCAAATATTGAAGTCCAAAGTGCAAGCCTTCCTTTCCCCGGTCTGGTGGTATACATTTGAGTATTATATTACTACTGTAGTACGTAGTTAAGATGTTAAAATTCCCAACTCAGAGGAAAAACCAGTAATGTGTTCAAACTTAAACTTCCTCAGGGATGCTGTGAAGTGCAGGCCTCCAACAACTCCGGCGACTCCCCTTCACCTGATTGGCTCTCCATTGCTGCCTCTTCCTCATAAGATTTAACCTCTGTTCTAAACACAACGACGGTGTGGGCGACACAGATGACTGTGCAGCAATGTTGTTGCTTCTTGCAGCTCTGATGGTTTCTAGCATTTGCTTTAAATCCTGTTTCTTCACAACAATCTTCACCCTCATCCCCCCATCAGATTCTTCGGTCCTTGAAACCACACTCCCGCTTTTGATTTTAGCCACCGATTCCAAAAAGTTGCCCCTCGTCGTCCTCTGGTTCCGGGTTCTTGACGTCCTATATTCTCTCCTTGGTGAACCTTCTACAACCTTCGAGCACTCCATAATCTCTCTCTCTCTCTCTCTCTCTCTCTCTCTATGTTATGCCAATGCCTGTGCTGGATTAAAAAGCTCATGTAGACCATAGAGGCTTTTATAGTAAAGGAAAACAAATAAAGAATCACTTCTGGATCCTGAAACTACGCAAATTCGGTTAATAAAATAGTGGGGGGGTTTGAGTACAAGGAGAGAAATGTCAGGTATGATGAATGTGCAAGGTTTGACTTCTTCTGGAATAGGATGACGGAAATGCCCATTCAGATGGCCTGGTTTTCGGGAGGCTTGTCTGTAATTTAGAGGATTGAACAGGGAAGGTGTCGTCATCGGCCTCAATTTGTCAATGGAGCAGCCCCTTTGGCCATTACGTGCATTGTCAAGACCCTTAGTTTACCGATACTTAATGTTTTCCCCAATCGAAACTGTCCTGTCCACAGGGGTTGTATTTCTTTGTGATTGAATTTCGCCGCCGACCCATCACATGCAAATCCGAATAGTGCGCCCGCGGGGATTGAAAATGCAAGAGGGTTTGTTTATACTGTGATCGAGCAAGGGCAACAGAATGATGCTGGCTTTGTTTGGTTGGCAACAGAATGATACTGTACTATCATTGAGGAAGAGAGGTGGGATTCAACCTAAAGCGTTTGGTCAAGTGAGCATGAGAAAACTAATAAATATTTATCTTTCATGAAGTCGCAAGTTCAAATTCCACAGAAATCGTGGCCATTTCAAACCTCGAGTCGTTGGGGGTTTATCCGATCGTTAACTTCAGGTTTGCAAAATTAGTCAATATACACGCAACTTAACCCGGACGTCCAATTATTGGAAAAAATAAACAATAATGCGAGAGGTGGGATTCCTCGTTCCATGGTGGTGACTAGGTTGGTGAGAGAATTTCTGACCGTTCAGATAGATCCTCGATCATTTTTGGAGTTTTGGGTTCTATTCAGGAGAAATTTTTCGGTCCCAGGTGGGTATATCCCACGTGATAGTTGTTCGGCACATTTGAATCATCCAATATACTTTTGGACGGTTCGAATTAAATTTCTCTCTCTCCTCTCACCCCAACAATTTCTCTCCTTTTTTACTCTCTAAATCCAAGCCATCAAAAAACGTAATGGACGGCTTAAATATGCTGAGTGGACACGACATGATACTCACCCGGCACTATAAATTTTCCCCTATTCAGTACAGCCTGATTCTCTGGTTACAGCTATTCTACTAACCAACTTGGCAACATGTATAGCTTCCTAATATGACATGCCGACACAAATTGAGGCCGATCTTGATCCTCCGTTTCGATTTGGGTCATTTCACACTCAATGCACAAACTTATATAGGGCAACGGCTAGTCCTTACGAACCGGCCACTGCGTGCCGCTGTTAATCGGTGATGGGTGGTGATTGTAGCGCCTGGGTTTGAAAGTTGCTCGGCGGTTTGGTGGGGATGGCGGAGCGGCAGCTCGGTGATGTGGCTAGGGTTTGGCGTTGGTTTTGGGTTGGACCATTGGGCTGGCCCTTCCGAGTTGGAGCTGATTTTATGGATTTGGGCAATTAAGCCTTTTTACGCTCTGAATTGTATAGATCTGTGTTTTTTAGACCCATTTAGGTGTTGGGCTTCGGCCGAATGGGTGTGCTGATTGTATTATTTGGGTTTTTAGACCTTTTTAGGTGTGGGCTTTGTCCCTTTGAATGTTTCTTCGTTTGGTTTTTTTGCCAAACTTAGGTTTTGGATCTCAGGTGAGTATAGGATAATTCTTAGCTTTTATTATCCCTCGTCTAGGTAGCAGGTTAGGAATTTGATGTCATCATCCCTTGTCCAGCCAATCTTTGTTTTTTCAGAGATCAATAAAAATTTTAGCCTTTCAAAAAAAAAAAAAAAACTTTCAATCTTTTTTCTGGAAAAAAAAAATAAAAATCAGTTAGGCAAGTTAGGCAATAACAGCGTGTAAAGGCAAGAACTTGCATATTCTATCACACAATTAATATGAGTCTCATTGTTAGATATAAGATGGCTGATTACTTGACTTCGTATTATGACCACTTCACTTAGCATAAGAGGGTGCGGGCATAGTTCATCCTACGTTTCTAACAATTTACAGTTCACACACCACGATGATGGACTCAAAAAAAATTACTGCACTATTAAAAAGAAACTACAAATGTCAAATCTCTAAAGCAATCCCACGTTAAAGAGGGGATGGTATTTGGATCCATTCCACGCCCACATTGACAAAGTGTGGAATGGATTCACTGGCCCGTTTGGACAAATAAGTCACTTTGGCTTACTTTTTGTCCTTATTCAAATTTTTTTTCGCATTTTGTGACTTATTGTCAATTTTTTGGAGATTATTGCTTCGTTATGACGAGAGGAATCTAAAAAGTAAAAAATTTTGGTCGAAATCCAAATTTTTTTGAATTTCGACGAAATTTGGGCGGGAAAGCCACGTTTTCGTCTTTATTCAAAAAAAATTGGATTCCGATCAAAATTTTTTACTTTTTAGATTCCTCTCGTCATAACGAAGCAATAATCTCCAAAAAATTGAAAATAAGCCACAAAATGCGAAAAAAATTTTGAATAAGGATAAAAAATAAGCTACAGTGGCTTATTTGTCCAAACAGGCCAGTGTTGCAACCTCTCCACTGGGAGTAACTTTTGGGTTGAATCCAATGTTTCTACATATCGAACTTTTTTTGCCAATTTTTTTGTTGATGGTAATAAACGATGCCGATTTTTGGTTATCGAAGTTTAAATTGTTCCTTCAAGTATGAAGGTATCCTAAATAGCTAAAACTATACCAATTCCATTGATACTTCTGAATGCATCTTCAGTTTCTTTTATTCTTTTCTTGAGAAAACGTTAGATGAGTTCTACTATATTGGTTTGAGGAACAAAAAAAAAAAGAAAAAAGAAAAGTTCTATATTGGTTTGAGTCCACGTGGGAGGGCCGTTTTGATAATGGGCCTTTACAAAAGAGGACAAGATCTATATTTGGCCCATATTGCACACTGGCCCCCTGTTATTTGGAAAGAAACCGAAGAACTCTACTCTCAGGCATTTCTTTTTCCGAATAATCACAATTTCCTACTATAATTTTAGGTTATTTGTTCAACGACCAAACACAATTATGGGTATGAATAAAATTTAGGTATTATAATCTACATACAACTTTGATAGCATGAAACAAGATAGCAGGGATGATTCTTTTTCAACCTCAAATGGATTCTCTTTTTTATCGGCAACGATACCGTCAAATGGATCTTAATTATGGTCTTATCCCGTCGTATTGGATGGGAAATATTGTGCATAATTGAGAGATATATAGACAACAAATCTTATAATTAGAGTTCTGATTGGGAGGAGATATATATATATAAATACACACACACCATGGATCCAATGAGGGATCCCGCATCAGTCTACGGTGCGGGACTCCTCTTTTCAGAGCAAATTTCGATGATCCGAGCCGTTCAAAGTGTGTAGAACGTGATTTTAAAGGTACCAAGAGAAAATCGGCAAAAACAAAAGACCGGAAAGGGCTTGATTTGAGCAATTTTTTATTGAACCGTTCAATGAAAACTGCTCCGATCAAGCCCTTCCCGATTTTTTTTTTTGTTGATTTCTCGCGAGTACCCTTAAAATCACATTCTGATTACTTTGAGCGGCTCGGATCATTGAAATTTGCTCGAAAAATGGGAGTCCCGCACCGTAGACTGGTGCGGGATCCCTCATTGGATCCGGACTATATATATATATATCAGTCCGTCTCCTGTAAGGACCACCTTATTTTAATAAAATGCGGACCTTCCAATCCTAATCAAATTTCGATGATCCGAACCGCTCAATGTGTTCAGAACATAATTTTAAGGGATCCTGTGAGAAATCAGCAAAAAAAAAAAAAAAGACCCAGAAGGGCTTCATCCGAGCAGTTTTTGTATATTTTTTATCAAACAGTTCAAATAAAAACTGCTCGGATGAAGCTCTTCCCGATTTTTTTTTTTGGCTGATTTCTCATGGGTACCCTTAAAATGACGTTCTTGAAGATATTGAACAGCTCATATTATCGAAATTCGATCGAAAAAAAGAAGAAATGAGAAGGTCCGCATTTTAACTAAAATGAGGTCTCCCTCATTTGAGACTATATTAATTTTTATATATATATCATTTTCTTTCTTTGTCAATACAAGGTATTCCATAAAATAAGGTCAAGGTAAAGGACTACATGGGTCAAAGGCAAAAACAAAAAGAAGTAGTCAAAAGAAGAACAATTAAAAGATCCTTCTGAAGTACCTATCTTTAATTAGATTTGCTTTTGGTAATCGATGATGTTTATGCTCTCTCTCTCTTTTTTTTTCTTTTTTTAATAACAGCACTCCCTCTTTTGTCTTCTTGTAACGTAAATTTACAAAATTAACATTTCATTTATACATTCTTTCATACTTGGATTCTTAGAAGGATAACATTGTAGATTCAAATCACAAAAAGATAAAAGAGATAAATTCAAAAAAGAGAAGCGTGAATATCAATACTCTTGCTTTTTTTTAATTTTCATCTTTTTATGAGAACCAACAAGAAGTCTTATACTAATATTCAACAAATCTTATACAGTAATATTCAAAATTGTTATTGCTGGGGCTCCTGAAGTCGTGCCTCTCTCGCCCACCCACGTACATAGAGTGGCACGCGCAACGAGAACACTCAGTTAAAAAGCAAAAGCGGAAGATGACAGATATTTCTAGTACGTGTGAAGGTTGTAGGAGTAATTTTGCAACGCAAGTTTCTGACTTCTTTAACCAGCGCACTTGCTTTGCCTTACCCCAGAGAGAGAAAGGAGTGAGAGAGAAATCCACACACACACACAGAGAGAGAGAGAGAGAGAGAGAGAGAGAGATATGGAAAAGGTAGGGGGATTGAGGCACCTGTTCGTGACGGTGTTCCTGTCGAGTTTTGCAGGGGTTGTGGTAATTCCGGGGATTACGGATGTGACCATGTCCGCACTTTGCCCGGGCGTCGATGAATGCTCCCTTGCCATCTACCTCTCCGGTTTCCAACAAGCGGTATGTATGTATATATATTTATTTATGGTTGTATATATCTTTTATATATATATATATTTTAAATTATTAAGTATTCCTGCATATATACTTCATCTCTTTCATCTCTCTTGTGAACTGGTCAAAAAAGTTATACATGGTCATACCTTTGCGTCTCTTTTTTCTTCTTTCTGCATTCAAATTAACATTACCCTCGCTCTTCAGTTCATCCTTTCACTTAGTTTGCATGTTCTTCTCGATAATTTGGATTTGGATTTGGATTTGGATTTTTGGATGTTGAACTTGTAAGGAATTTTTCAAAAAGAAAAGAAATTATGACCACTTTTACTTTTAAAAACTTTTTTTTTTTTTTTTGCGATGTACTTAATTTAGAAATTGTGTTGAGTGTGTGGTTTGATCTCTTTCATCCCTAATTTTACTGATTTGCTAAATCTCGAGTTACGTACATCACACCCTCACTAAAATATACGTACACCTAAATAGAAGTTACTTGCATTAATGAGCGCCCCTCAACCCCTCTTTCTCTCGCAACGTGTTCACATTATCTTTTAAATATCGTACATCGTGACATTTCAAAAGCAATGCGCTTGCTTACATTTCAATCCAACTCTTGTCTTTATTACCATTTTTGTAGAGGATCGCATTCTCTATTTCTCCTTTTGAGAGGATTACTGCATTTTTTTCATGAAGAAATGAATATTGAGAATTTTATTATTCATAAAAACTCCAATCAGAAACCTCTATGTCTCTATCTCTATTTCAAGTAATCCGTATTTTTTCTCCCATCATTATTCCCTTTCATTCCAAATATACTACTCCGTATTTTCTGTTTTTTATATTCAAAAAAGTGAATATGGAGGATTATCTATTTACTTTTTCCATACTCTATATTTGGAGCTTCAAATTCCATGTTCTAAAATAGAGGAGGAAACAAATGCTGTGTTAAAAAGAAATGAAGAAATGTAGAATAGGTTGGCGATGCTCTCAGAGCATGTTTACCAGCACATGTAAACAAGGGAAAAAGTCATTTTAGCTCACAAACAGGGCAAAATAGCCCCCACAGCAGAGGAGTTAAACACAACTGTAAAATGAAAATTTGAATAGTGCTTCGGCACTTTTGGCTCACAACTATTCACTAGGTATGAAATTTTGTATATTATTTTCTCTCTCCTCTCTCTGTCCATCTCTCTTCCTCTTTTTTCTTTTTTTAAAAAACTGTCCTTTCGAAAACTGTTGGAGAAAGAAAAAATATATATTTTAATAGAGAATAGGTTAAATAGATAGTATTGGTGTAGTGTTGAGAGAAATATGAGTATGTAAAATGAAAAAAATGCACTGTTCACGGAGTATTTTACCTTTTTTTACCTTTTCTTTGATAAACTTGCTCTTAAAGACACAAGTTAATAAAGTTTCATGTAATTGCATAATCTACATGAAATGGTACACACATGTACAGACATTTAAAGCTTTATGAACCAGTGTTGTCACGTCACTTGTTTAACTAACATTTAAAGCTTTAGCAAACTAGTAGAGTAATTGCCTATCCTTTTCTCTAATTTGTTGCCTTTTTTTTTTTCCCCCCATTTTCTTCCTCGTATAACTCCAGTAATTAACGCTCCTGGGAGTCAAGATTTTGCCCATATAATTCAAACACTACAAAACAAGACAGCTTAACATTGTTGGGTTGAGTACTACGACCGGCCACCGGAGTAGTATCATACGCAAGGTTTGGATGAGTACACGTCCACGCATCTATATATGGAGTAAATATTTGACCCCTCCAGTTGGCGGGACTTGCACACCTAAACTTCAAACCTACCAAAATGGTGATTCAAGGCCATTCAATCGAATCTAGCTGATAACCTGAATGAATTTGGATCCATATAGGAAGGAGTATATCCCACCTTCCAAAACAAGCTAGCTACCATACAGTTCAATTTAACCGCGTTGGAGGAGTCAATTGATGTTGTGGAAAACGACTCAAAGTATATGGGATCCGGGGTGTTGTAGTGCACCCCCTATAGAACGACACACAGCCGTCGATCTCATCAATCAACGTAAAAATTAATTATGACCGGTAATAAATGATTCTTATCGGTCATAATTAAAAATCATATCTCAAACATTCATTGTCAAGATCAATGGCCTGTGTGTGCCCTACAGGGTGCCTTACAGGGCTTTGTATTACAGGATTACCCAATCCAAGTATATGTGGTTGTGCAGGGACACTTAGACCTGTAATGCAATATGGGGGTGTCGTTCGCAATTCAAGTTGTCAATCCCTACGTACAATTTCTAGTCCAAATTTTAAACAATATCCTACGAGTAATACATGTAGAATACTGTTTACTGTTTAAAATTTGGACTGTCAAAACTCTTTTGGATGGCTCAAATAGTGCACACACCGCATTACAGGGTCCCCGATTCGGGTTGCATAGTGAACATAAATTTTAAGATGAATACTCCTCTATTTTATTAGTGATACCGGCAAATCTAGATTTTGAGCCTTCAAAACAAAATACTCATCGATGTGACTTAGCTAGAGTTTAGAAATGTGTCATTGCCCCATTCTTATCATTAAACCCTATATAATAGTATACTATCTCTATATAATATGAATATATACCTTTTTTTTTTTTAATTGACAAATTAAATCAGTTATCGACCTGTTGATGATAATGATTAATTTAATAAATGCGCGCAGATAACAGGAGTAGGAACGGTCCTGATGCTGCCGTTGATCGGAAGCCTGTCCGATGTGTATGGACGCAAAGCATTACTCACCCTCCCCATGACTATCTCCATTATTCCACTGGGTATGTATCATTTGTATTGTAATATTGCTCCATTTTGCTTTCTTTAATTCTCTTCTTTTTTTGCTTTGGAATATTCGTGAGTGCGACTTTGGACCTACTCCAATTAAAAAGTTAAATACGTACACCAAGTTGCAGCATTCAGCATACTTTCTTACCGACACCAAAAAAAAAAAACATTCAACATACTTTATCCGGACCCGGGGCTGTGCTCAAAATACTGTAAATACGAGAGCATCCTAAGTCAAAAAAATGTGATCTAAACCGCTCACTATATAGAGCTTCACGAGCAAAATAAATCCAAAAAAAAATCAACTCAATCGGATATAGATAACTCAGTGAACGAATCATATTTTTCAGCAGCTATAAATGTCCGAAAAATAATAATACTATTTTCAAATGTGGTTTGTTCACTTAGTTTTCCAAAAGATATGATTCATTCACTTGGTTACCGATATTCCAACAATTGAATTTTTTCAAATTTGTTCTACACGTCAAACTCTGTATAGTGAACAATTCGGCTCACTTTTTTTTAGCTCGGGCAGTAGGCCCTCCGTCGCACTGTATTATAGTACACCACTGTTAGAACTCTATCACGGATATTGATGAGTCACCGCCCTTTCTCCTTGTACTTTTGATTTCATAAAAAGCAGCACCACCCAACCAACCGGGATAGTCCAAAAGGCTCGGTTTTGTTTGATGGGTTTGTTTCTCGTACAATTAATTATGTTTTGATTCTTGAAGTTAGATCGTAAGAAAATAATTTTTAGTGAATTCTTTAGTCTAGCATGGATGACATATTTTTTACCTAACCGGATTGGGGAGGGGATTAATTTAGGTGCATATAAAATGACCCGGACACTTTTGACTGTCGATTTTTTTTTAAGCGTCGTCATATTATAAACGCTAACAAAACTAGATTGTGATCATAAAAACTAGGAGTACATTCGTCTTGCAACCAATCGTCTTGTAAGAGCATCTCTAACATATCTCCACAACTCAATTGTGGATAGTTAACCTAACTCAATTTAAGGTCTACAAAATGAAAGTCTAATCTTCATTTCCTATGGAGACTCTCTCTCCCACCGAATGAAGATCCACTATATTTCTCCTTACTTTATTTCAAAATCAGCATTATACTCATTTAATTTTGACTTTATGAAATCAAATTGTATTGTCAACTATATCCTTTTTATTTTTTATTAAAAAAATTTCTGTAAAAACACATCTAACTCTAATGTTATAGTCCTTATTCTTATTATAAATTAAATTGGTTCCATCGAGAATAGGTCGAGTACTATACCTTTAATATCAGTCTAAGATCTGATTAATATATATAATTGACACTCATGAGAAGTAAAGAATCCAAGAGAAATCATGGACTTAAATTCTAGAGATTAAAAAAACAAAAACAAATTAAAGAATATGGAAAGGAGTTGTGTCAATAGTGAAACTCTCTCAAAATTCGCTTTCGGAATGACCTTAAATGGTTTTTCAAAATTCATGCATGCTAGTAATTATATCATCCTTACATAATATATTCGAGATTATTTTGTACAAGAAATGTATTGACAGAGGTTGGTTCTAGGTCAAGTCGGGTTGGTTTGGACTTTAAGGGTATTTTCTTTGCCCATTTTCTTGGTACTTAGCATTTCCCTAAAACTTGTCAAGAGATGGGGGTCAACCAACGTTTTGAGTGACTCTTCGACTACATCTTTTCGACGTCAAAAATTCTTAAATCGCGAACAAACACACACAAATACTTGCACAAACATATTCACATGTTGTGTGGGGCCCACATAAAATTTAATTGTGCGCAAGTGTTTGTGTTTTATAGCATTAATTGCTCGTCCGACCTTCGGTGTTAGGTGCGATGAAATTATAGTTTCAACTTTAGGACGACTCAATTGGTTGGGTTGTCCCATTCGTGTCGCCTTTGATTTTATCCGTAGCTAATTAATAAACTCTCCTAGCTTTCACTTGCATCTTTGGCTTTGGAATTTCTCCTTGGCTTTAACCATCTCGACCGACATGGGGAAATTATCCAATTCTCTTGCCTTTTAAAGTATCATCATGTGATATTTCAAATTAAGGGCTAGCTGTTTCTATTTCAATAAATTGACTAAAGTTCGTGCTTTCACAGTTTCACCGATGTTAAGGTAGGTAGTTTTTCTTGCATAAATCAAGTAAAATATGTTTTGATAGAAACAATTTGACTATTATCATTAGCCTGAAGAAATAAAATAATATAGCCGAAACACACTTTAAGTGTGAGTTGTGATACCACGGAATTCATGATTTCATTATTGATGAGGGAGACAAAGTGAGATGTGACATATCATGGTGGTGTAAATGTTTAAGATCATCACACCTAATGTGGTTGGTTCGTTTCTCTACTAACAACTAACTCCTAACATCCTACTGTCTTGGAAAAAAAAGAATGTTCAAGATCATCTAATAACCTCTCATTGACAGGGGTGACTATATTTTCCCACGACGCTATATTGAAAGTGATGTTATCAGTAGGGGTAATAAGTTTCTGATGAATTTTCCACATAGATATTTCTTTTTTAAGTTATATATTAGAAAAAAATTGCGGAATACTTTATGGCCATTATTGATCATCTATCTAGTAGGGTAGCTTAGCAATAAGAAAGGTGGTGTTAAAAAGTCGTTCATAAAGTGGGGGTAAGAATGAGATAGTCTTTTTTCACGGAGGCTCGGAGTGGCGCAATCTCAGCTGTCTATTCGCGCAATCAATGACTGAGATTCGTTTTCAATTATAACCGGTCATAATTAACTATTCTCCACTTTTGAACGGTCACGATTATGTACTGTAAACACTTGTTTAATTACAGTAGCATCTCTGTAAGAAGATTTTCCCGGTAAGAATTACTACTACTCCTATATTTACTGTTTAACTAATTAGATTTGAAATGGTGCATTGCAGTAATATTGGCTTACAGCAGGACAACAAACTTCTTCTACGCTTATTACGTGTCCAAGACTCTAACAGCTGTTATAAGTGAAGGCAGTGTTCTATGCCTCTCCCTGGCTTATGTGGTAATTTTTAGTCAATTTCAAGCTTTTCATCCTCGCTTGCTTAAACCTTGTTTTTGACAAACATACGTCATATTTCCACAGTACCCAAAAATGAGACTAATTATCTTTGCTTTGAATTACTTGAGAGCTCGATTCAACTCACTAAAAGGTAGTTCGAAATTGATCTTATGTGTGAAAACCACATCTAAATACATTCGAAGTTTGTTAATTTTTCAAATCGACTTAAAACTCGGTTTGATTGGGATTTATAGAGTATAAATAAAGCAATCTAAGCTTGTGATTACCTTGATTACATAGTACATTATCATTTAATATTAACTTGGACTTGGGTGCTAAACAAAATTAAACAACTCATTAGTCAATTTATTTACAATTCTAGAAGAACAATCATGTTGATTAGGGGAAAAAAGACCTAGTCTACGACTACAATACACAAACTTGCACATGTAGTTGCCCCAAACACTACTACACGTCTTTGTGATCCCTATGAGCGTTTGTACAAGTATGTGTAAATTTTATCAAAATTCAAACGGGCCTTAAGTTCAGACTTTGTTCTTATAGGACCCGTTCGGATTCACCACTTGGAAACCAATTACAAGGAAATTATTAGGTAAGAAAATTATTAGGTTCGTCGGGCCTCGCATTCTAGTCAGAAAATTAATGCCCATTTCCTGACCTTGCCCTTCGTTTCCCGGGCCTACATTGTTAGAGAGCCTAACTTATATTCTCTAATAATATAGGCCCACATTAATATGGGTCTTCATTGGCTAAAAATATCGCCGACATTTAATTGTTTAGAGTGACTCGCATTTCTTCCCGCCCGAACACTACATAGAGTAGTACAGCGCGCATAAGCGTTCAGCCAAAAATGTTTAGATTTTTCTGATGTTACCGATTCTCTGATACTCTTTCTTTCCAACTTCTTCTCAGGCAGATAATGTTTTAGAGAGATCCCGAGCTTCAGCATTTGGGCTTGTTTCGGGAGCATTTTACGCCGGATTCGTCGGGGGCACCTTTGCTGCTCGCTTCCTCTCCACTTCTCAGACATTTCAGGTTTGACCAATGCTACGAACACAACTTTGAAAGTTGAAGCAAAATTCCAGGCAAAACTCTGTTCAGCCACGTACATCGAACGACTCCGGAGTTGTGTCTGGAGTGATGTTCTTGGACTTTTTGTTCCGGTTTTCCTATTAAATTTTGAAAAATAAGACTTGGGTTGAACTTTTTGATCACGGGATTTTAATATTCTTATTATGTTCTTTGTTAATTCAGGTTGCTGCAATTGTATCCATGATTGCAGTCGTCTACATGAGAATTTTCCTGAAGGATGATTGTACTATTAGGAGAAATACCAGTGATTCTTTGAAGCATCCAATATTGATGACTGAAGAAGAAGAAACTACTCCTTCCGATGATGAATTATTATCATCGAGTAAGGAGGTTGAGGTCTTTAAGAAAATCCCATCACCAAACGATCTTGTGTGTTTGCTTAAGACTAGGTGAGAGGGAAAATTCATTTCCTTACTATTTTACTACTCGTTCTCAGTTCAGTGCAATTTTCTTTCTAGGGGCTGCTATTTCAGTGGTAAAACTTTTTAAGAGCAACCACTTTGTGCATGTACGGCCAACGGTTAGGCCTTGTCTTTGGTCCATCCCTCATCGATTGCAGGTTACATGGCTACTGTTATTGTTGTTGTTGCAATTTTCTTTCTCCATGCTTATTACTTGATTGGAACACTTTGGAGTATATGTATGGGTAAATTGTGTAAAGGAGTGGGGAATTGACTTGTTTGGGTGTCGAAGCTGGATTGTTGGTTGTGGGTTTGAGATTAGGCAAATAGCTTATTCAATTTAGGGAACTGATTTCATTTGATCGTGGGCTCAGAGACCAAGAGAACATATGAAGAACCCAGAGTCGTATACCAGTTTCGGGGCCTCCATCCTTTTTCTATACAGATTGTCCCTTCACACAAAAAAATCTTGAAATTGTCTTTGCATTACATGTTTATTTTCCTGTTAGATGACTTGCTACTGAGCCTTGGGTTCTGTTTAACTTAGAGTCTAATGTCTTTGAGATTAATTTGGGGGGCACACCGTCCAATCCGGTTACACAAGGCATAATACCTTCTCTTTTACAATGTGTGGAATGTGGAAGTTCTTGACTACCTTCTTTTTCTCTTTTGAAAATTAAAATTTTGCAAGATTCTGTTCTCCACAATCTTCTCTTCCTTCTTTATATGTTTTGAGAAGATTTTGTGATCTCATTTTGCAGCAAGACAATTTCACAGGCAGCGGTTGTTGCATTTTTCAATAGTCTGGCAGAGGGTGGCCTTCAAGCTTCGGCACTGGTACTTTCCCTCAATTAGAATGCGATTCTTTTAATCAACTTGATCCAGAGGCTATTATCCTGTTTCCCGCGGTTACCCAACAACTGCAAGCCAAATAAAGGGATCATACGCATATATCAGTGATTTTACAGTTTGAGCCAGATAGTAAAATTAGAAACCAAAGACTTCTACAAAAGGATAGGCTCTAATAGTGATTAGGGACTGAAAGAGCCTACAGGTCGAGCGAATATTAGAAGAGCTTTAAAAGGCCTAGGTACCAAAAGAGCCTCTGGTCAACATACTTTGATAGCTCCCTTGGACAAAGATAGATGACTATCAAGTAGCAAGACACAACAACATGCTCACTAATCATAATGGCTAGAGAGAGATTGCGATTATTGTTCGAACTAAAGGAGTCAAATCAACATCAGATCAAGGACAATTAAAAGAAGTCAAAGTAAAGAGTGCTGCTTCTGTAAGCATTTCCTTATACAACCCATAAAAATTAGCTGTATATCGCCTTATTTGATATTGCTCTAGCATCTGAAAACTGCTGATGAAGTCTAACTTGCGCTGATGCAGTATTTCTTCAAGGCCCGGTTTCACTTCACCAAAAATCAGTATGCTGATGTAATGCTAATTATGGGAATTGCGGGGACTATATCACAGGCATGTCTTTCATGAGTTTGTACAGCTAATTTCTTTTTCTTATGCTACGGTCCGTTTTGTAACTATCCATCCACCTGTATCTTTACACTTGAATATTGGAGTCCTGCAGATGATTTTCATGCCCTTGTTGGCTCCTGTTGTAGGAGAGGAGAAGTTGCTTTCTGTAGCGCTCTTTGGGGGATTTTTGTGCGTAAGTGCTTCATATCCCTTTGTTACGTGCTTCTATGATCATCTGTGAGAGGGTTAGAGAGATTTTAGAAATTGTGAACCTGATGGTGATCTTTTACTCTGGTGTTATGCAGATGCTAATGAACAGTATAGCATGGTCAATTTGGGTAAGCCCTTTTCTACTACATTGGCAAGCTTCTTACAGACTTTTACTCAGTTTACTCTTGTCCTTGTTTAATTCTCAACCTTTACCATTGCTGTACGAATCCTGCAGGTTCCGTATGTCGTTGCTGCATTCGGTATTTTCACTTCCTTCGCATCCCCTTGTGTAAGTCCTTACATAAATCAGTGAGTTCAGTTTTCCTCTTAGTGTTGTCTTTCTGTATAACAGGGTATGCCATCTTGAAATTTTTGATCCTTGATTTCTATAATACATCTGATGCACGAAAAGGAAGAATCGCCAAGTTATGCAATAATCTGTTTTTTTTAGCAGATTATGCAATACTCTGTTACGTACTAATAATCTCAATGTTTCTCACTTGTGCAGCTTCGCAGTATCGTATCAAAACAAGTTGGGCCAAATGAGCAGGTAATCTTTTCTAAAAAGAAGGTCGTCGGATCTCTTAGGGGAAGTGAAAAATAATATCCCATCTTGCCTAGAACATATCCTTTTCCATGCTTCGTCTGATATGATTATCAAAACTTACATCAGGGGATTGCTCAAGGATGCATTTCCGGCATAAGTTCCTTTGCCAACATCATCTCTCCCTTCATATTTAGTCCTCTTACAGGTCTGTCAATAGATCATGACAATGTTATTTTCTAATACCTGTGAAAATTATTGAATTATTTCCCAAACTAATATGCATTCTCCCGTTTCAGATTTATTCCTATCCAAGAGAGCCCCCTTTTATTTCCCTGGTTTCAGTATTATGTGCAGTGGACTTGCAACGGTATGACTGTTTTTTTTTTTTTTTGATCACCACGGTATGACTGTTTATTTTCCATAAAATTGCAAGCTAAATCCTACAAGCAGAGTTCCTCAAGAAAGATTGTTTTCCACTACGTTAAGTTTTGCAAATAGTTTCAGTCTGTTGCAGCCGTTCTATCGGTCGTGATGGTTTACTTAGTTCTTTGTTCATGGAGACGGCCTAAAAATCATGTCATTATTATTGTGCAGATGGTGGCCTTCATCCCAAGTTTATTGATAAGGGCTGTTCCTCCTTCGAGCAAAAAAGTCAGTTGCGACGATTGCGAGGCCTAAATGTGAGGATTTCTATGGTTTTACAGAAGGAAACCTCTTTATAACTGGATCACCAGGGCATATAAATTATAGAAACAACAAAGTGCGTGCAGAAATGTGATTGTGTAAATAGGTGGACCGTTGTATGGTTCCTTGCCGTATTTCATGACTTTTTTCAGATTTGAAAGAACAATCAAATCAATACGAAAGTGAAGAATACTAAAAAAAACATAGGGCATTATTGATGTCCAAAGTTAACAAACTACGAACTACTGCTACGCAAGTTATACTACTCGTAAGGCAATAAAAACTAATCCTGAAGCAGATTCATATTCTGTGTCACGGCCACTATGTATGGTCCTATTATTTGTGGGGAAAACCTTTAGCCCCTTAGATTTAAATGCAAAATGGTTTCTTCATTTCCCTCCTTCCTAGTTATGACTGGCAGCCATCTGTTCGAGTCGTTCGACAAGCAGTTTCTAAAACTGAAATCCTTCTAATTTCTTCTGGGACTACTACTTACTATAACTTACTCTCGCGGCCTCGCCACTACATTGTAACTGCATTAATCTTTCCATCAGCAGGGACTTAATCTGATTTGTGGTGTAAAGGGTGAACAATAACCTACATACTAACGTCGTAGCAATCTCATAAACAGCATACAGAAATCCAAGGTGTTCCCCTCTCGAAACACTACTAGGTGTAATTGAAAAGTTTTCCTGCAAAAATGTTTGTCCTAGCAGTTTGTAAATGAAGTACCTTTCTTGCAAAACTTTCCATAAACCAAACACATTTTATATTTTATTTCCTCCTTTAGTTCATATTCCTGCACAATATCTTCAAAAATGAAGCCAGAAACAAATACTCTTTGAAAGCTAGTTATGAACAAATAGAAGATTTACTGGAGAAAAAATGGAACCAAAAAACTTTAAATAGTGTAACCTATATTGCTAAATTCTGTACAAGTCCCGTAAAACAGAGACTTTTATGCAAGATCAATAAATTAAAGCAGGTCTTCAGCACTGGAGGTATCACTGCCGTCATCTGAGAAACCATCACTTGTATTGCTAAATTCTTTGTGGAGCAGAGTTCTCTCCGTTACTCTCTGGATTTGTACGCCACCTTTGCAGTGAAACAACTGTAAAATCAAGTCCTGGGTTGAAACATGTGGTGGTTGGAAACAGAAAGTACAAATCATTAGTGTAAGCACCATCATCAGCATAACACTATACCCATCATCGTCACCATCGTCATTACTATCAGCCATTATTGCAATTGTCACCACCCTTATCACAAGCTTCGTCGCCGTCGTTGTCATCATAGGAATCATCATTACCATCACAACTGAAACTATCAGAATGTTCACCAAAACCATCACCAGCATCGGAATCATCGCCATCGTCATCGTCGCTAACACCATATTCATTGTCATCGTTGCCATCATCATCAACGTCATCACTTGCACCATTAGCATCCCCATCATCATAATCATACTCAAACTCAGACTCAGACTCGTCATCATCTTCCTCATCAATTTCAGAAATGGTGAAGAAACTTAATCGATTAGGTCCCTGAACCTCGTCAAAAAGAAAAGTATAGAAATTAGAACTTCTCCCATCCTTGGATTCGTTTTGGATTTTCTACGTTTGGATCTTTGAAGGTTAGGATAGACCCAAAGAGAAGGCAACCTACGTCTACAACCATCGGTCACAACACAACAATATCAGTAGTTCAGTACCCATGCAATCCCCAATCGATGGGGTATCGAGGGAGGAGTGAAGACATACCTAAACTTTGGTAATATAAGTTCAAAGTGGCTGCTCTTAGAAAAATCTACCGCTGAAATAGTGCCCACCCATATCTCCCAAAATAGAGGAACTCAAGGGACATTATGCCCCAAGATCCAAGCCGGAGGGCATAACCTACAACCATAGCGCTAAAAGAAATCCACACAATGATGAAAACTACAAGAAAATATATGATGTTGAGAACTCAGTGAGACAATAACCAAAATAATTGAGTAACCGAGATGAGACTAGAGACACACAAGACAACTGCAATGAGAACAGCAAATGCCTAAACATAGCAGAATAAGTGCTAAAAGAATAGGACAACTGACATTGCGCAGGAGATCATGAAGTACAACACGGTTGTTCAGGCGCCAGAAAGAATGTTTCCCAACACCCAGAACTGGAAGGTCTTTAAGTTTCTTAGAACACAATGTAGAAAGCTAGACTGAAATGGCTAATGTAAACAACACCACCATGAACTGGAAGGTCTTTAAGTTTCTTAGAACACAACGTAGAAAGCTTGACTGAAATGGCTAATGTAAACACCACCACCATGCAATAACCCAACAACTAACAAACTGGTTCAGTTTCCAGAGTCTCAGAATCTCCGCACACCAAGACAAGATGGTAAGCATAGGTCGTGTTTTCCAACTTCCAAAGCTAATTTCACCTTACTTCACAAATACATGATACATATAAAAAAGGGAAATTTATAGAAATGGTCCTCCTAGTTTCACCCGAGTCCCATTTTCGTCCTCCAAGTATCAATTGCAACTCTTTTGACCTTCAAATTTGGTTTTCGTACTAATTTGGTCCAATTGATAACATATGTTAGCCAAACTGGATGGAAAAATTCAAATTGAGGACATACGTAATCAATTGGACCAATTTGGAACGAACTGCAACATCCAAATTGCCATCAATCTGATTTTTTCTGTCCAGTTTGGCTGACAGAAGTCATCAATTGGACCAATTTGATACGAAAACCAAACTTGAAGGTCAAAAGAGTTGTAATTGATACTTGGAGGAAGAAAATGAGACTCGGATGAAACTAGGAGGACCATTTATACAAATTTCCCTATAAAAAATGATAAACCTCAGGCCAGAACTTGAGACAGCACCAAATATTTGATTTATTTCAAACATTTAAACTACTAATAGCCAAGCATACCTTTTCAAGGTTTGTAGGCAGAGACATTCTCTCAAGGGCTTTCGGAGTCCATACTTTTATGTTGTCTTCTATTCCACTGCTGACAAGAACAGTGGAATGAGGATGAGACTCAATGCAGTTCACCACATGTTCATCTGCTTCCATAACACGAATGAGCTCCCCGCCCTTCTTCTTCCAAATGAAAATCCGGCCACAGTCTGACCCACTCACAACATACTCACATTTAGGCCCAAAGAAGTTTACACCCTTCACTGTTTCAAAGTTCTTATGGCCCTTGTAGACTTGAGGACCAACTTTAACATCCACATCTGAAGGAGGTGATGCTGACTTCTGCTCTGGTCCCATTTCACCTGCACCACCGCCCAAAGACAGAGGAGAAGCTGGAGGTGGATTGGGTCCCAATCCCATCTCTCTTGTAAAGAGATAAATAAATTCATCACTATAGGAGACAAGTAGCTCGCTAAGATCCGAGAAAGCCAAGCCTGTTATTGCCACTTGCTCGTGACCAATCAAATGTGGAGGGCAAAAGTAGTCAGTAGGCTGACCAAAATCAGTTGAACCGTCCCTTTTATATTTACGTATATCATAAAGTCGAGTGTACTCATCTAACCCTGCAATAGCTATCAGATTAGGATTCCTTGGATCTATTGCAATTGCATTTAGATCAATACTGAAACTGCTGTCAAGTAGGGACTGGCAAGTAAAAAGTTGTGTGGCAGCTCCAGTTCTCAGATCAAACTGTTAGAATAAACATCTATGTCAAAGTCAATCTTAGAAAGAAGTTTGGACAAGCGGGGAAAGCAGAAATTTAAAAAGTATGAAAAACAAAAGGCATATTACAAACATCAATACATCTAGATTTTCTAACAGAAGAACAAACAAAATATAGAAAGTAAAATGAAATTTTCAGCGAAGTGAATTTAATCATACATGCTGAACTAATCCATCCTCTCCGCAGGTGTAAAAATTATGAGGGCTTCCAGGTTCAATGGCCAACTTATGAGCTCGACCTTCATGCTTCCCCAGCAGTTTAGTCTCCACTTCCCCACGTTCAAGAATTTGAGTGTGTCTTACCTACAATCGGACAATGCTTTGATCAAAAACTTGCACTTATTAAGTCCTTAGTTCGAGAGATACAGCCTGCATAATAAAATCTAAAAGCACCACAAATAAGCATGAAATTCCTTGACAGGAAGGAACTCTCTTTCTTTTTTAATCAGCAGGAAGGAACTCTTGAGCGAAGAATGCCTCCATAAGTGGCAGCATATATCTGATAATGACTATGTTCATCTTCCAAACGCAAGATCTCCAAATGTTCACTCGGGAGAAATAGCATCCCCTGTTCTTTGATGCTTTGATTTTAGGACATTCAAAATGTCAATCGGTGCACCTGGTAGTTTCAAATCACACTTCTCACCATGGAGAACTTCCATATAGATTCTATTACCAGGCACAATGCAGCTGTTAAACTAGTCCTGCTGTCCTTAACAAGGAGTTCAAGAAAGCACATTACCTGCCCATCAGCAGCACAGGTAATAATGGTTCTGTCTTCCGTGTAAGGCATGATCTTCGCTTGGAAAACATTATCATAATGACCAGAATGAAATGAGAGCTTAACATGCCCAGTTTCCCACTCCCAGAAAATGACTCTTCTGTCATCGGAGCCCGACACAAGAATATCACCATCTTCATTGAAGCTAACTGTGTTAACACAGCCTCTGTGTTTTTCCAGCTTTCTGAAGAGATCAAGTCGAAGCACAAGATCCTGTAACAGGAGAAAAAAAAAATCCCATTAAAGCTTTGTTGCATGCGAATACCTCCTAATATTGTTGAACATGTTAAATGAAAGTTCAACGCATTTAACTCTAAACCAATTGAAAATTTGTGGATAGATACCCAAACTCTTAGACTCGCTTGCACGTGTGACCCCTAACTTGCACATAGAGAGGTAAATAAAGGATTCAGCTCATAGTACGACAATGAAACATAAAGTGCACTTATGGCACAAATAAGGGATATATGTTTCAGAAGTACCTGATAAAGCATCAAACTCAAAACCAATGGATAAGGGTGGATAGGCCGCTCATATACGATTTTGCCCTTTGGAGGTGGTAAATTAACATGGGACAAGCTCTAACAAAAAGTAGCATAACTTAAGCCTTTCAGATTTACCTCACTTGCCACAAATGATGACTGAAGAACAAAAATGTACACCCAAATAGATCAAATTCCTAATGAAAATGAAAACATATAGATAACCCACGTACTTCAGTATAAATCACGTAACCACGTAACTGAAAAGCTATGGAAACTAAGCCTTCTCTAGGTACATGAACAAACAAAACATTTTGGACAAACTGCATATTAAACCACAAAATTTGCAGCTGAAATGCTATGGAAACAAAGTTGTAGACACACACACACAAAAGCAAATTAATATCTCCAGCAACAACAAGAAGCCACAGAAAAAACACAAAGATTTTCGACCACACGTGCCAAGTTCATGGGATTAAGCATAGTGCCAAGTTCTTGTTTTTGGTGTCATTGTGTCAAGGTAATATCAAAATAGCAAACCATCCAAAGTAAAGACTAGGGCACTTAAAATGAACACAAGTTACTCAAGCTCGCCCGCCTCTTTTTGACTCGTTAAGAGTTGGTTCCAAATCGGGTTTGCGCATAAACTACTAAATTTGTCTCAATACAATGAGAATGATAAGTAACATTCAGGAAAAAGAAAGTCCTACCAGGAAAGAGGTTATGAATAATAAGAAAGAAGAAAGCACCTCCGAAGCGGCGAAGCGGTGGGCGAAGTTTCTGGTAGAGAGTTGGCCGACCTCACGCTGCCAAACATTCACAATCGCCGTGTCCAGCCTCGTCTTCGGCCTCTTTCTCATTTCTGATAGAAGCGCCGCGCGATTTCTTCAATGACCAGCTTATGTGTGTGTATATATATATATACGTAGATATCCCGCGAGAGAAAGAGAGAGAGAGAGAGAGAGAGAGAGGTTTCGGGCTGTCGCTCTCATGACTTGATCCTATAAGAAGAGACGAATCGGATTTGGTTAGGCTATGTTTGGAACGGAAAAAGAAAGAAAGAAAGGAAAAATAAAATGGGCAAAAAATCAGATTAAAATAGGAGAAAAAATTTACTCTTTATTAAATTTAAATTTTTTATTTTCTTCTCTCTTTCTTTTTCAACCAAATAATATAATTTTCTTTTACTGTATTTTTCTTAAGTTCCAAACAGAGCCTTAAGGATTTTTAGAGTCAATAGCAAATTGATGGGATCAAGCTGTTGGGGGAGTCAATTTGCTGATAGAGACGTGGCAAAATCGACTCACAATCCCAAGCGGTTTGAAAGGGAAAATTATGTGGTGGTGTTGAGGTGTACCGTTACCGCGCAGTGTTTCAAAACAACGGAACAATTACTCATTCAGTCATTTGAAAGAGTAGAAAACTCCTAGTATGGCCGTTTGACACTTTTCACCAAATTTGTGGCACAATCTATTTTAGCAGTAGTATTTTTCTTCTTAATTTTTGTTAAATTTGAATAATTTTACGTCCCATCGTCACAATGAGAAGAATCAAAAAAATATAACAATATAGACCGATGTAATAAAAAAAAATGACTAAAATGGTAAAAAAGAAATACTAGCTTTTACTAGTCAAGATGTCAAGACGAAAGATGTATATTTGTACCAAATCTAGTAGCATGTAGTTAGGCTCTGTTGTATTTGTTTTCCAGGTGGTGTTGAGTTGAGTTGTGTTGTGTTATGTTAAGGCGTGTCCCTTTTATGGAGTATAAAAAGGAATCTGTTCAAAAAAAAAAAAAATAATTAAAAACAAGGAAGCAACTGTGCTGAAATTATAGGATAGGGGCTTAATTCCAATCCACAAGACATACATTAGTCAAATGTCTTAGGAAGATGGATGGATATCCTGCCAAAAGAGAACACCACAAAGGGAGCTTCCTGCATTTGGCAGGGGATGCCTATGAACAAGATTGAAAAACAAAAACACCAACCAAGCCCCAACTTAAAAGACCCAACACACTGCCTTGTGACTTCTCATGTCAAGTTTCCAAAACAG
Organism: Rhododendron molle; assembly: GCA_025413875.1. Taxonomy (NCBI): domain Eukaryota; kingdom Viridiplantae; phylum Streptophyta; class Magnoliopsida; order Ericales; family Ericaceae; genus Rhododendron; species Rhododendron molle. The sequence goes on from CM046398.1 coordinate 54,228,697, forward strand.
AGCCTGGTTTCAGCTTTGGCAATGCAGTAGACATTTCCTTCTCGCTCTTCCCTGCTCAGGCTTCCTGCATTTTATCCAAATTTGCTAGTCAGGAAATAAAATACCGTACTAATGTTAAGAACTTGTAGATTGATCCTTCTCAGCAAAAAGAATAGTATAGATTGCCCCCAAACTATAAGTTCGTATTTATATTGTGTTTGGATGAATTTTTGAGAAATTTTTGGAGGTTATGAATGGAGAGATATAAAGTAATGATTGAAAGTAGGGATAATGAGTGGAGAGAGATAAAGAGAGAAATGAGAATAATGATTGGAAATAGAGGTAATGAGTGAAGATTAATGATTGAAAATAAGGGTAATGAATATTTTTTAAGTTGGAAATTTTTTTCCAAAAACAAACCGAACAAGGCATTAATGTTCCAAACGCATCACTTTAGGAATTGGCATGAGGCAGGCTGGTTTTGGCATACCCGACCACAAAATCTATTATCAACAAGCCTTACAAAAAGGTTTGGTCTAGGCATACCGGACCCAAAATCTATTATCAACAAGCCTTACAAAAAAAGGTTCGGATAAATCACTTGAGTGATCGATGTATGCTTATAACTTAATTGCAAGTTAAAAATTCCGTTTGAAAGTGTCGTGAAATTACGTAAACCTTGTTACCTAGTGAACAGGGGCTCGAGGGAGCAACTGAGCCACTGTTGCACTATCAGCATTTCTACAAACTACCGATACATTGGAATAGGCATCTGCAGCATACTCTTTGTATATTTTGCCTAGTATAAAATTACTAAGTTAGGCTTGTGCATTTGCTCTTACCATAGCTCTGGTAAAACCTGTTTCAGTTTTTGCCATTTTGTCTCTATTTATTTAAATTTTCAAATTTTCAAATTCTTGAACGATTAGCAGAAGTATGGACATTTCCTATAGGTAGTACTGTGCTATCCAAGCCCACTGTGCGAGCCTAATCGTGCCTTTTAAAGAGAGAGAACAAAACAATCTCTACAGAGCATAGATGAGGTTACAGGCGTAGAGCAATATAGAGCAAACTGATAATGTGGAGAAGGAGCAATTTTTGTGGGCTCCCACATCAGGAGTTTGGGTATTATGTGTATGTGTGTTTAAAGGGTCCATTATGCCTCTCCCTAGTAAGCAGTTGCCTAAGTGAGTTGGTATGTGGAATTACTCTCTTGCCCTCCTTCAAAGCAACTAAGTCTCGCCCACCCGTTGTGGTTTGGGTGCTTGACCTTTAGTGCAGGCCCCTTGGGCCCTCTATCGTGGTGCCACTCTTTAGTGGCGAGCCTCTAGAGCCGCGTCAGCTGGGCTGGCTCCCACATCTGTATCTCAATTTGGAATGAGAAGATTCACTTTGGTTTGTTTGACCAACTTTAGCCAAGGCAAACAAGGTTTCATAGGGCCGTAAGATGGTCCAGAAGACTAGAACACGGGGGCGGAAATGGAAAAGAGGATCCCGCTTCATGTTTTTGGAAACAAAATTGTGTATAACAGGGATAAAAGCACAAATTGGTTTCCATCAAATTTCAGAACTCACTTTTGCAGCAATTATTCTGGAAACAATAAATCCAGCATGCCACCCTTCCAGGGCTTTGTTGCAATACAACTTCCTATCTTGAACTTCATAATAGCTACTCTGCTGTGGGGGGGTTGTTGGGGAGAGGAAGATGGCTCTGCTGCAACAACAGCTGGCCTTTGAAGTTGCATCTAAGCATTGCTGAAACCGAAACCGAAATGCAAACCGAAATGCTAGTTAGGGATTTGGGTTTGGACAAAACTCCACCCTAAACATGTGCAAGGGAACTCCAAAAACCCTTTCTGTTTATTTTTCCTTTCCCTTCTCCTGTTCACTGAAAGGTTTTTCTTTTGAAGTCCTGAACAAACTTATTTGCTGTTGAGCCGATTATCCAGACTTGTGAAGGATTACTAAATACATTGGAGACTTGACTAGGTCATCTGACTTGGGCGAAAAACATAAAATTCTGAGCAGAAGTTGTCACCTACTTGCAAAGATTCTGATGTCAAGTCTAATAAAACTCCTAGTCTTCTCTGCTCATAAGGGTAAGTTTCAGAGTGCCAGTTGTTCCATCTCCTTCCCAGGTATGAAAGCATGAATAAATTGCATGATTGCACACCAATCCTCAAAAAATATGTTTCACCCCTCAATGATGATACATGTGGTAAATAAAAATCCTGTATTCATGCAAACAAAGTAGAGAAGTTGGAAATCCAATCTAGCAACGTCGTCTTCGAAGGAGTAGTTCAATATTTTGGGAAGTCCAAAGACGTACAAAATTAGAATAATGCAACATAACAGCGTGGAAAACATAAATATTTTGTTTTTATAGGTGCTTATGTTGCCATTACATGGACATGTTATGTGCAGTGATTTGAAAATCTGCAAGCATGCGAAGATATAAAACATACTTGCAATGTTGTGGACACTTTATAATGAATCCTAAGCCATTGAACTATCCCTAGTCACCGGATTCTATATCCTACATGAGAGAAAATCAATCTAATTTTGAACTATGAGCCTCATAAGCATTTTTTACTTGCAATGTTGTGAACACTTTATAATGAATCCTAAGCTATTGAACTATCCCTAGTCACCGGATTTTATATCCTACATGAGAGAAAATCAATCTAATTTTGAACTATGGGCCTCATAAGCATTTTTTGTTTGCTTTAATGAATATGGTTGCAGAAAGTAAAATTCACATTCGTACACACTCTTACCTGAGTAAGCATCCGGCTTCCTCCTTCTGTCAACATGGATAAATTACTCAGTAACAGACCAATAACCAACAGGTGTCCAAATGTCTCAGATGCTGCTGCAAAGACATAAGACTAAATAACATCACTCCATGTTCCAAGTGGCGGTGTCCTGTCCTCATTCTGACATTGCGTTTGCAGATCTTCTTACATGTTCTTTAGCTAAATTAGCTATGACTTGTCTTAATCTTAAGTATGCAAGAAACTTAGTACAACTCTCACACAAGTGCATAACATCAGCAATCATGCGGAGGAATCTGCCCAACTATACCCTGGTTGCTTTCGAATATTATTTCTCTCCATCATCAACCTCACTTCAGTTGCATCATCCCATCGCCCAACATCAGCATACATATTATACAACAATACATAGGGGGCAGAGCTTTCTGGTTCAAGCCTCACCAATGCTTCAGCTGCAACTCGGGCAAACTCCACATTGTTATGCACCCTACACGCACCCAATAACCCACCCCACACAGCCTTATCTGGCAAAAGTGGCATCCTACAAATCACACCCATAGCCTCTTCAACCTGCCCATGCCGTCCCAAAATATCCACAAGGGCTGCAAAATGTTCCACTCTTGGCTTAATACCAAACTCATTCGCCATGGATCTGAAATGCATCCGGCCTTCTTCCACAAGCCCAGCATTAGCACATGCATGCAAAACTGATATGAACGTGATATGGGTTGGCCAAAATTTAAGCCTCTTCATTTCTCCAAAAAGTTCTAGAGCCTCCGCCGCAAATCCATGGGATGCATATGCACCAATCATGGCGTTCCAAGAGATAACCTCTTTCTCGGAATTCATCTCATCGAAGATGGCCCTTGCTTGGACAATCTCGCCACATCTTGCATACATAGTAACAAGCGAGTTATTTAGTGGAGCATCAGAGATAACCAACTTTATGACCTGTTGATGCATCTGCATACCCAGTTGTAGGGCCACTGATTCAGCACAAACACTTACAAGAGTAGACAATGTATGTCGATCGGGTTTGTCTCCCTCAGCTTGCATCTGAATGAAAATATGAATGGCTCCTTCACAGTCCCCATTTTTCTCGTACCCTGCCATCATGGAATTCCATGAAACTAAGTTTTTTTGGGGCATCCTTCGGAAAAAGTCACAAGCAAGTTCCAAGTTACCAATCTGGCCAAAACCCGAGATCATCAAATTCCATGACAATGTATCAGGGTCTGGCATTTTACCAAAGAGGTTTGATGCTTCTTCCATATCCGACAAGCTAATATAACCACTGATCATGGTGTTCCACGAGAAAGTGTCTCGCTCTACCATTTGGTCAAATAGCTCCCGAGCAGAAACAACATCCCCTGCTTTCACATAACACATGATCATAGAGTTCCATGTTATCACGTTTCTTTCAAACCTCTCACCATCTCCTATTCTGCCATTAAGAGACCAAGGGATTTGGTCAAAGAAGCATCGAGCTTCATCAACTCTCCCTCTTTGACCGTACCCAGCAATCAAAGTGTTGTAAGCATAAACTAAATCTTCTCTACCACCAGCACCCTCCCCATAGCCAAGCAAGACTCCAGCAGCTTTGTCTAATTCCCCATTCTGAATTAAACCGGATATAAGTGCACTAAGAGAAGCCGCATCGCGCTCGGGCATTCTCTCAAAAAACTCAATTGCACTTTTCACATCACCATTGTGTAAAAAACCGGAAATCATGGCGTTCCAAGAAACCACATTCTGCTTAGGCATGCAGTTAAAAAGGCACAATGCTTCATCCATCCTCCCATTCCGTGCATACCCAGTAATCATTGTATTCCAAGAAACAAAATCTCTCTCCGGCATTTGGTCAAACAAGTACCTCCCCTCCTTTACATATCTCCCCCCATGACACGATAAATAGCCCGATAACATCAAATTCCACGACACAACATCTCTCTCTGGCATTTGATTGAACAACATCCTCGCCTTGGTCATCTCTCTACGTCGGACATAACCAGTAATCATCGAATTCCACGTTACCGTATTTCGTTCAGTCATTTTGTCAAACAGCTTCTTAGCATCATCGAGTCGGCCACTTCGGATGAAATTCGTGATTTTTCTGTTGAGTCTACGTACCTCTGGAGCCTGACCATTCTGGGTGGATGTCGACGCAAAACGTAGAAGCGGGGAAGATGGGTTCTTGAGAATGGAACTTGTGATTGAGCGGAGCAGCCATTGAGGTCTCCTTCTGAAGAAAAAGGCGGCCTTGATTCTGAACATCTTGTGGAAACAGATCACCAAGACCCATGCCCCTCTTCAATAGCAATCGTAAGACACTCCACTTTGCTGGTTTGTGCATCAACTGTGTTTATTGGAGCTGCTTCTGAGAACGTTGTGCTTCCTTATAGAAGCCTTGTTTCTTTAGGAACCGTTAAAAAGCCTTGTTCTTTACAAGGGTAGACACAGCTTGCTGATTGCTCTCTTCTTGGCAACTGCAGTAGTTACGGTTGGTTTGCTTTTCAAGTCCTTTAAACCTAGGGCCTGTTTGGACGCGGATAAAAAATTGGAGGTAAAAAATATAAAGGGGATAAGATAATAGGGAGTATTAATTTTGATGGTTTATAGAGGGGGGATAAAATAGTATATGGTTTGGATGGAGTATTAAATAGGGGGATAAAACTTAACTTTGTTTGGATGGTTTATAGAATGGAGGGATAAGAAGGGGTGAATGATAGGAAAAACTGTCAAATGACTATTTTGTCCATGTGTAGTGTTAAATTTGATTATGTATTAAAATAAGTATATAAAATCTAAAATTAATATTAAAAAATATAGTTATAAAAAATATAGTTAACATGTGGATCATTTTTATTACGAGTGTTTTATTTACCCAACTACCCAACGTTTCCCCTTTCTTTTTTTTATTATTACTATTACCCAACCTTTCTTTTTTATTTTATTACATATGTTTCTCTTCTTCCCCATTTCGGTTTCTTTTTTATTTTATTATATGTTTCTCTTCTTCCCCATTTCGGTTTCCAGCAGTGGCAAAACGATGGCGACGGCAACGGCGCTCCGGCAACTGCAATTTCAGGTACCTCTCTTCTCCTCCCCCCGTTTTTCTAAAAAATGAAAAAAGAGGGTTAGTTGCACAGATTTTTTTGTTATCAGGTTAGTTGCAGAGATGGAAGGGGAGGGGATAAGGAGGGGCATAAGCGTCCATATATAGCCATTCACAGCGGGATAATTTTTGGGCTGGGGTGGGGGTGCCCAAAAGTTATCCCCCTCAATTCCTCCACAGCCGGATAAGTTTTGAGGGGGGAAAAATAATCCGGGAGCAATTTTGGGCATCCAAACGGTGGATATGGGGACTTATCCCCCTTTATCAGGGGTGAAAAGATATCCGGGAGGCTATATTCCCCATCCAAACAGGGCCTTACATAGTTATCAGCTATGAGTCGTACTTTCCACGACTTTCACAAACATAGGATTTGTATCAGATATTCATGCAAAATCATGCGGCAGTGGAATCGTATAAATTAGGTGTGAATTTTTTTGCACAAGTAGTTAATTTTTTTCTTCTCCTGTTTTTTGGGGTAACAAACAAAAGTTAGGCTCTGTTTGGAAGTTGAGGAAAGGAAAAGAAAGGAAAGGAAAATAAAAAGGAAGAAAAATGAGAGGAAAATAGGAGGGAAAATTCACTATTTATTATACTTAAAATCCTTATTTTCTTCACACTTAAGGTTCCAAACGCAAACAGAACCTTAAGTTCCTCCTGTAACCGTTGGTCTTTATTGTTGTGATGTACACAAATTTTTGTTTTGGATGGAGGTTTGTTGTTTACAATTGGAGCTTAAATTCTTTACACCGCCGGTATAAACATTTATTTCTTTGAAATCAATTATATTGTGTCACATCGTCAAGTTTTATTGATTGTGATTACTGTTTTGCAACGTAACGAAATGTAATTGATTTAAAAGAAACAAATATTTGCATCCACGGTGTAAAGAATTTATTCTCTTACAATTGATAGCATCACAGCACGCAGGAGAAAAGTTAAGGTAAGATCTATTTATTTTGTTTTATATTTGACTTTCTCTTTCTTTTGTTAAATAAAAATCACACTTATTTTAAAAACTCACGAAAAAGGGAAGAAAAATAAAATAAAATAAAATAGACAGGGAGAGTCAGAAATATGTGAATGACACACACTAAAAAATAGCAGTACTACAACACTCGTTTGACGTCATTTTGGCAAAACACAAATTTAGACTATTAGATTAAATTCATTTTATTTTTCAATCAAATTAAACGATTTAGATGAAGTGACAAAAATGACAATCACTTTATTTAGTTTTGAAAAAAAAAAAGAAGAGATAATGAATGATAATAAGGGCTTGTTCTTCTTAATAATCAATCCGGATTTTCCGTCAAATTTTTTTTGTCCTTATTCAAATTTTTTTCGTATCACTTGATTTATCATCAATTTTTGGAGGATTATTGCATCCTCATGACAAGAGGAATTTAAAAAGTAAAAAACTTTGATCGAAATTCAATTTTTTTTGAATTTTGACGAAAATTGACGGGAAATCCACTTTTTTCGTCTTTATTCAAAAAAATTTGGATTTCGACCAAAATTTTTTACTTTTTAGATTCCTTTTGTCATGAGAATGCAATAATCCTCCAAAAATTAATAATAAGCCAAATGATACGAAAAAAATTTAAATAAAAACAAAAAAAATTTAGCGAAAAATTTGAATTGATTATTAAGAAGAACAAGCCCTAAATAGAGAGCGATAAATACGTCGGGTCGACTTATCCCGAAAGATTGTACGGGCCGACTTTTTATGTACGACTCCCAACTGTTCTCTGCCTTGGGAATCTCATCCCAAATGACAATGGCTGCCTGCTTGAAGGTGTCCCTGCAACTGCCATGTAACCACCTCCAACCACCAGGTCCTCCACCAAACCCAATAGTCAGAGTCCGTTGCGCTCTAAGCAAGCAAGGCCACCGCTTTCTCACCTCCCTCTCCAACAACGGCGCCGGAGACGACACCTCCGTCTCCAATCGCTTAATCCGCAAATTCGTACAATCCTCTTCCAAATCCATCTCTCTCAACGCCCTCTCCCATCTCCTCTCCCCCCAATCCTCCCATCCCCACCTCTCCTCTCTCGCCTTCCCCGTAAGCCTCTCTCTCTCTCTCTCTCTCTCTCTCTCTCTCTCTGATAGTGTATCCTGGGCACTTCCACGTGGTGCCTACACCCACCCCTTTTCCACCACACATTGGGACCTCGGGTGAGGTCCATACACAGCTTGGACTTCCACAATGTGTGATAGGAGAGGGTCCGGGGCAACACTTGGCAGTACCCGAATAATTCTTCCTTGCGCACACACTCTTAAACTAACTTTTGACATCGTCGTTGCAGCTGTATTTGAAAATAAGCGAAGCGACTTGGTTCGATTGGAACCCTAAGTTAGTGGCAGACCTCATCGCTTTGCTTGATAAACGAGGACAAATGGACCAAGCACAAATCCTAATGTCCGATGCCGTTTCCAAATTACAGCTTCAAGAACGCGACCTGGCTCTCTTCTACTGCAATTTGATCGACTCTCACTCCAAACACAGATCAAAACCGGGGCTTTTCAATACCTATACACGTCTCCAGCTGCTGATGAGTAGTTCAAGCTCTGTATATGTGAAACGTCGCGCATTTGAAGCAATGATGAGTGGATTGTGCGCAATGGACCTACCTTTTGAAGCTGAGAATTTGATGGAAGAAATGAGAGACTTAGCACTCAAGCCATCTGTGTTTGAGTTTAGGTCTGTGATATACGCATATGGAAGATTAGGTTTGTTGAATGATATGACGAGGTGTTTGAATCTAATGGAGAGCGAGGGTTTTGGGTTAGATACAGTTTGCTCAAATATGATCCTAACGTCATTTGGAGCTCACGGCGAACTCTCAGAGATGGTTCTATGGCTCCAAAGGATTAGGAATTCAGGTGTTGGATTATCGATTCGAACGTATAACTCGGCGTTGAAATCGTGCCCAACAATCACGGAACTGCTTCAAGACCTCAAAGGTGTTCCCACTACAATCCAAGAGTTGATGGACAATTTACAAGGTGACGAGGGCTTGTTGGTCCAAGAGTTGATTGGATCATTGGTTTTGGAGGATACAATGGAGTGGAATTCGCTTGAAGGGAAGTTGGATTTGCATGGGATGCACTTGGGGTCTGCCTATTTGATTATGTTACAGTGGAGAGAGGAGCTCCGGTCAAGGTTTAAGGATGGGAATTGCATTGTTCCGGCAGAGATTACGGTGGTTTGTGGGATGGGAAAGCACAGTGCTGTAAGGGGAGAGTCACCAATGAAGCGATTGGTCAAACAGATGATGATTTGGATGAAATGTCCTATGAGAATTGACCGGAACAATGTTGGATGTTTTGTTGCCAAGGGACGCGTGTTGAAAGACTGGTTAGGTTCATCTAACACAATCTGCTAAGGCTTGTGAGAGTCGGGGAGAGTAATCCAATCATCGTGCCATAGTAGCTATCTCCATGTTTTACATGGGTCTTGTTAGAAAACTAAGACAAGGAGCCTTGTTATAAAATCTCTTCAACTGTTTGCTGCAGATGGAAATAGTCTGCAGCACTAGAGGAATTAATAGTAAACATTCTGTCATTTGCAAAACAGGAACCAACCTGATATTAGCATTATCTCCGCAACATAAACACATCAACCTAAACAAAAGGTACCAAACGCATCTTTACATTGAACCTGGAATCAAAGTTGATCTCAAATGATCTTTTAGATAAACATGCAAAATTAAGTGTCCTGCAGACAAATTTCCCACAGCGGAGCAGAGTAAGGAAGCAAACTTGCCTAATGATCTCATTGTAATCTCTGCTCTAGCTTACATTAGTATAAGGAGCTTTTTGTTTGATGTAAACCACCTCAACAGTGCTTCAGAGTTCCTGAAGCATTGTATCTACCTCAAAAGGTAATAGGCTAGGATTTTCTGCTATTTTTTTTGGTTTCACATGTCTTCTGCTATTATTTTGCTGCCTACCACTTGGCAATGGCACCAAAATTACCCAGAAGCAGATGAATTGTTCAGATGTTAATGACAAAGGGCAGCGTGTAATACTCACGTTCAAGTTTAACTACATTCTTTAACCAAAAGCTCTTTGCCCACGTCTGCATCTGTTGTGGCTCAAGCCATGGATTCATCCCGATGAACATTGAAATAGTCAACTCTCCCAGCAATCCTCCAATTAAACTGCACCGGAAAGCAAACAATAATATATCAAATACGGATTAATATTTTTTTGAACAGCAAAATACGGATCTTTACTGCAATCTCCAAGTTAGGCAAATTTTAGATAGATGACAAGTGTGTCTTAGCCTTCCAACTCCTTTATTCCAGTTAATCCAACTGTGAGTATTTTAGATAGCTGACAAGTGTTCCAACACCATTATTCCATTTAATCCAACTGAGTCTGTGAGTAATTATGAGATTAACCTTGCTTCTACCATATTTACATGCAATACACCAAGTTGTTTAATCTTTATCACATATATTTTGGACACATGGAAACTTAATTGTACCACATTGGATAAGTGAAACAGAGCAGAATAGCTGTGGGTAATCTCTCAAGGAATGACAAGCATTGATCCACTACCAATGCAAAGTTTCTTATTCACAAGAAATCTTGACACCCTTATTTTTTTTTAATTGGTATTAAGTATTAACCAAGCAGTCCAGCTGAATATCCCAAGTCTTCGCATAAAAGGTAACGAAATCCACTTTGATATTCTGCATATTCTTTTAACTGACGTCTACGCACAATACAGTTGGCCTGTCATTGTCAACACTCCAATAAGTGGTCCTAATGTTGCTTGAACGAGGTGTGCACCACAGCACTGTGCACTAAATGCACCATCACAAGTCTGGGATCAGCAACAGGGAGAAGTCGGTCAAACTAGGTAGAAGCTCTTTTCTTTGAGGTACATTCTCTCACGCAAAGTAAAGTTAAAAGGAAGATTGCTCTTTCCTGGTGCAGATTGTACGTTCACCCTTACTGTAAATAATATATCAAATTCATGAAAGATACTCACCTGCCACTGGCAAGTAGTGTCTTGCAGAAAGAGACGTTCTTCTCTCTACCATGACTGCATTCATCAATGAGAAAATTGAGCTGTATCATCAATGACGAGCTTGGTAGCAAGAAAACATTTTATTATCTGGTGGCTGCACAATGTGGAGTATCATTGAGGTAAGCAAACAAATATATATAGAGAGACACCAAAACACAATTTCAGAGCCAACCCTTTACCTAAGCTTTATTGCCAAAAAGACACTTGATGATGGCTTCAATATTGTCCTTCATAGGTCTCTAATCACATCACCTACCCTAATGCTCGAAAGTGAACGACAATGCCAACAGCAAAAGGCAAAAGAACCATGCATCAAAGAGTTTCCACCACTTGATAAAGCTTATTCACTTCTGTTTTCTTGTCCAACGTCAAAAAGTTAAGTCGTTCCCATTCTTAGTGTACAAACCTGTATCAAGAAATATGGTACATTAATACAACCATCAAAAGACAAAATACAGCGGCTTCTAGTACATTCAAAAATGGTGCAAGGCTGAATCAAGTTTCAATATGACTTGGGATGCTGTTAATGTTGAGGAAGCTGCTAGACTTTCGGCAAAATTAAATGTACGAGTATCTTATGGGCAAATAGACACAAGGGGGAAGAAATACACCTTACACAAATGCACCATTCCGAGGTATGAGAATGGCTCATAATCTCAATTTACCTTTGTTTTATGCCTTTGATGAGACAAATAAAAGAGTCATTAGGATCCTATCGCCTTATGTTCCATGGTGTTTTCCTACGAATCAGGTTACATGGTTCCAAAACACTAGGAAAGATGTGTGAAACAACCGAACAGAAAGACATGACTCAACTAGGTATTCAGCTCTAATGGAACTTAGTTATTGAGGCCATATCTTAACAAGATGGAAACCAGTGACAACAGAAAAGAAAAAAATATGGCATACCAAGCCCCGATGAATTCAGCAAACACATCTTTAGCTTGCACCTCTTAAAACCAAGGCATCCACCATATATACATCTTTCCTAGGTTTTTGTGCGAAACTGCTTCTGCAATTAAGCGACGCGCCTGTCCTTCCACAGCGAGAGGCAGAGATGGAGCAGCTCCAACGCCAACAACAACTCCTTGCAGCCGTGCTTCGATATTACTAATGGCACGCTGTAATTTTCAGAGACAAAATTGTTGAGTGTTATCTCCTTGCAAGATTTTGCCCACAAATTGCTATTTTCGACTGAACTCAGAAAGACAAGATCAAATATGTGAAATGAATAAAGCATCACCAGAGTCACCTAATCCATATTCTAAGTTCTTTTCTTGTTTTTGTTATTGATTTGTCAAAAGGAAATTAATCAACTTAAACAGAAGCATAATCCTAAATATTTTAATTCTTTGACTAAATGAAACTAGCTTAATATGAACTTACACTTGCAGTCATAACTGACCAGCCAAAATTAATTCCCTAACATGTAAAACTAAGATAACAGCAAAACGAGCCTGGAAAATGGAGTGCATAATGAAATCCTGAGATTCGAAGTACAGCCCTTTTCTGCTAGTTGATTCTCAAACCAGCTAGCTTCATATGATTTTGTAGAACAGTTTGCAGCCAAAATTACACATTCTATGCATAAAGTTGTCTTGGCAAAGTTCTTGTAAATGCCATTGCATGGGCAAGTCATAATTGATTCGACAACTATAGTTTTGCTTAAAAAAGACTTGGCAGTCACATCTAAGTCACCAACTGATTTCAACTTCTCAGACTTCGAAATTGACCAAGGTTAAGAAACAACTTGAAAGCGTTGATAAAATAGACGAAAAAGAGAACAATGAATATTCTAACCTGGGCATGGGGATTCTGAACTTCTACTCCACTGGACTTGTGAGATTTAGTCCATTCCACAAGAGGATCATGGATAAAAGTTTCCAGGACACTCATTAGAGTCTCCCTATGGGCCCTGAGTACAGAAAGTGTGATCTCACAAACCCTCAGAAATGTACCCTCATATCCGGTAATGCCCAATCCATCAATCACATTCTGTAGATCCAATCAGAGAATTCAATTGAAGAAATTAGCTGTCACGCAGAACAGAAGAGTTTAAATTAATTGCCAAGAATGCACTCGATTGAGGTGAGAATACTGCATTTTTACAAACTCAGTATTTTGTTTGGTGCAATCATGAATTCTAAACTTCATTGGCAATACATGTGTACAGAGTTCATCAGAAAAATGATCACAATTTGGCCTCTTGACAACAGCTAAAATTTGGCCATTATGTGCAGGTCATATACCTATGTGCTTATCTTACCTGGGTTAGCCTGAAAGGCACCAGCTCAGGTTTCTCCAACTGCAAACCTTTGTCAAATAAGCAACTAAAATCAACATGAATACAGTCCCCTGTGGTAGAATCGAAAAGAATATTTTCCCCGTGCCGATCTCCAAGGCCCACAATGTGCCCAACCATTGACCAAACTGCAGCAGTGTGTGAATATGCAACTCGAGCCCTGAACCAAGCAGCTGGTTCAGAAAATGTGTTCAAAAACCATTTGTGAAAAGCTGGAGGAAACATCGGAAGAATTTTGTTCTTCAGCATCTCATCTTCTGGCGTTTTCCCTTGGCATTGATCATAAATTCGCTTGATTTGCGGATTTGTCTTGTTCCTGTCAAATTTCCCACAGCTTATATAAATGTCTTGAAGTATATGTCGGAGCCCACGAGTGTGGGGAACCCACTCAACCATACCACAGTCCTCCGTTAGGGGAATCACTGCAAAGGTGCGAATGTAAAGCTTCCTCCTGCGACTTTCTGGGCACTTGGACAATAAACGGTTTATCATAGCATTAAATTCCATCATGCGTGCATCTTTTCTGAGGTCATCCTTGGGTTTGCAAAGGAATGGACGTTCAATGCCATCACTACCCAGAAGAACCACCTGTAAACAACAACGCATGGGACTTATGTTATGAAGATGATGCATAGGCAGCATAGTGAAAGCTTCAATGACCATAAGGACAAACAATCAAGTGCATCTCTACCATGTTATAGAGGCAACAAAATAGACTCCTCCAAAGATGTGGCTGAACAAAGTCAACATGACCATAAAGTATAGAAAGATCGGGCCTATTCCAACTATCTGAATAGACAGATAGTAGCACAAGCACATGAGCTTGCAAGGAGGTTCTTCCCACTTCTTTTAGGTTTGCAATGAGAAAATTTGGTTTCTCTACTTCATGATCCGTGGGTAAATTTTATCAAGGACATATCTACCAGGGTAACCTGTCCAGCAGTTTGAGAAGGCAAGAGAACAAATGTACTCTTGAACGAAAAGATGGTGATGGCTCTTCAACACCAACTTCCGGAACATTCTAAATGTGAACATAACGGATGAAAAAATCTTGAACCAGATGGGAAAGCAATTAGAAATACTTGTGAAAACATGTTCAAGCAATCTGATTCGAACGACAGATCATACAAGAAGCTTACTTTCTTCGGTCGCTGAAGAGACGAAAGGATCTCAGCTTCATCAGCAATACCTGATATTGTCGGAAGGTCTGTGGCCGAGAAGATATCAGATCTAAGAGAGTCAGACAGATCCATATCATATGTGGGTAGATTTACTGTCAGGGACTGCTGGATGGGCATTATGATTTCCAGTGGCATCATCCTCTTCAATGCACTGAATTCAGTTGAGATGTTGATGGTCCTTGCCTTTGACTGACCAGGATGGAAGCACAACCTGATTAGATGATCAACCAGGGTAGCAAACTGAACAAACAAGTTATTTCCATTGTTTCCCTGACTTGACAATTTTCTTGCAGCTTGTATGATCTCCGCAGCAGCCTCTCTCCTTGAAGGTACTGTGGATTTTGAAACTGCCGCCATAATCCAGAGGGCTTGCTGTGGGTATTGCCGTAGAACAGAGGTGATAATGTGTTTGACCAAACGCACAATTTCGTCATTTTGGTGGCAAATTCTGGAAACTAACTGAGGAAGCACTGTTAACCACTGATATGTGGGCAGATCCTTTAAACACCCTCGCATGATGCCCATTACCTGAAAAGAAAGGAAAAAACGGCAGTAATTGATATATGGTGAAGAAGAGCAAAGTCACCCTTTTATTTTGGAAAATTTAAGATCGGGACACTAAGATCACTACCTTCACATGGACATTTTTCATATCTTTATTGGATGAACCACTTCTCTGATAAATGCTTCCAAAATCAAACCAAAGGGTTAACAACCTTGGAAGGGCTTGAAAGAGATTCTTGTGGCCTCTATGAAGACCCTTTGCATAGTATAACAGTACGTCAGGAAGGTAGGACCACCACCGCTTTTCCAAATTCGTAGAAACAACAGTCGCCGAAACAGATGGAACCCTGGGACCTAGATCGAAATTATCCTCCTGCCGTTTTCTGGTATCAACAAGCAGTTCATCACAATACTTAGCCACATAAAAGTATCCTTTCTCCCACTTGGGCTGGAGATCTCTCACCCTAGAATACAGACCGATGACATCTTCCTTCTGCCTCTGGCCAGTATAATGGATCCACCTCGAGTAGAGGAGGAGAGTTTTTGCAATATCCAGATTATCACTGAAGGCTGGTGAATCACAGAGTAAAGGAGGTGGGTTCAGTGGAACCACTGACAGGCTGGTGATAGATGACACGGCAGCAGAACCAATAACCTCCACTGGCATGTTCAGGAGATTTTGCTGCAGCTCTGCAATGGCACCATCTGATCTCCTAGTACTCCACAGAAGCTTAGCCTTTTCCATGTGAACATTAGGTGCCCCAGAAGCCTTGGCTTCTAGAATTGCTCGATTAGCTGTCTCGTAATGACCAGCCGATCGACAGAGTTTTGCATACTGCAGCCAGTAGTTCCCAACTCGAGCACCAAGACCACTGGCACCAAAAACCAGTCTCCGGAAACCTAAGAGTGGCTCCCTTGTCCACAGAGATGGTTGTGTAAATCTGAGCCGATTTTCCCAATTGTCTGCCACTTTTGAGAATCCAGATTCACCCAAATGGAATGATTTCTCCAAGAAAGATTCGCCGACAAGGAGACTATGGAAGTCTTCCAACTCCCTTAGCATGTGAAGCTTTACAACAAATGGGTAAGCCCGGATATAGGAGTCCATTCCAGCAGCAGCTAAAGGAGCAATCAGAGCTTGTTTTGAGAGTGCAATTCGTTCAGCAACTGAGAATTGGTCTTTTTTCATCATTGCCTGCAGAATCTTTGCAACATCCATGTCAAAGGAAGCATTGCTCTCAGAACTGCTACAAAGTAAACCTTCTTCATCAGCTCCATTAAGGAACTCATCCATCAGGTTCCACCTGCCAAGCCTCCATGCAGCCTGAATACCTTGCATACACCATGTTTTTTTGTACTGAGGAACCCTAGAAATCAATCCATCTACATGAGTGACCATCGCCTGCAAATGGCACATGTTTAGCAGACAGTTGAGAACATCTGAATGCCTCTGAACTGAAGTGGGTTCCATCTGCAAAGCCTGTTCACAAGAAGTCAAAACTTCTGCCCAATTTCCCGCTTTCTTGTTTATTAAGAGCTGGTCTTGCAAGCTTTTAGATTTGCGTAGACATGCCAAACCAGACAAACCATCAGGCTCATCCAAGCAGCTGTATATTTCCATTAGAAGTGAGACATCATCATCTTCAAATATGCCACTCCTCTCAGCTGCAGGGTTAAAAGATCCCGACTTTTCCTGCACGTGAGACTCAAAGTACAGCAAAGACCTCGCATAAGCCTGACACCTGAATGAGGCCCTAGAAAGGGTTACCTTAGGAATTGCAGCCAAAAGCTCTGAAACATATTTACACTGCATAAGGACTTGGTCTGAATTTACTGAAGTATTTGTATTTTGACCTTTTAACTTGGAAGCTTGTTGCTTAGAATTTGATGATTGAAGAGAATGAGCAAGAGCAATCTCTTGCTCAACATCATCCACCCATTGGCCAAGATTATCAAGAAGAGTGAACACAGCCTGAATGCAAACTTCACTTTGCCGAGAATTGATTCCATGAATTGCAGCAACACTATTCTCTGATACTGCAGCATCAAGAACAGTTAGGATCTCCTCGGTTATGCCACATCGTGCCTCCTCAGTGCCATGGCAGACAGCATCAAGGACCAAATATGGCAGCAGATATATTGCTGTTTGCATATCGTGACGCACTATCCCTCGGCAAGAATTGAAAATACTTGCACGGGAACCAGTTGCATGCACAGTCAACTTTCTTATCCAGAAATATATCCATCTTCTAAAAGACATGGAAGGCCGGTAAATAGGTCCAGCAGATGATGAATCTGCCACATTTGGAAGCTGAAATCTTGAGGTTAAACAAGGGGCAATTATCTCTTTCACATAGGCGGAGAAACGGTCCCACAACCTCTGACCCCTACCATTCATTCCACTGGTATTAGAATTGTTCTTGATCTCAGGAGGAGGGACATTCAAAGGTTGTTTACACTTCAGTGTCTGTAATGCAGAAGCTGTATCATTTTCATCTAGTGATGCCTCACAACCAGCAATCTTCAGAAGCTCCTGTATAGCCAATGCTGCAGAGTCTTGGATAATGGTGTCAGGTGCAGCTCTAAAAGCCCTTGCCAGATGCTTGTGGATCAACTCGAATATCAAATCGTCATCTGAACAAGCAATTTTAAAGCGCTGGCTTGAAGCACCCTTTACTTTAGCAGGATCAACTGCACCAAGTGCTCCAAGGCAATCAGCACATACCAACTTCAGCCGCTGTCCCACTGAAGTTCTTGATTCTTCTGCACAACCTCTAAGCAAGGAAGTAATCAAAGAACTCAAGACATCCATATCCGAACCTACTTCCCCAGTGACAAAAGTAGTGACGTCCTCCCTTCTCAGGTTCAGCAATTTGCACAGCTCGCTACTCACCATGTACCTTACATTCAAATTCTCGTGATTTAGACCATCAACAATATCCCGCAATTGGTCTTTCAACGTCGTGGATCCACGTGCTTCTTCTATCACTTTGTTCACTCCTCTTAGGGCAGGAATATTGGGCAAAGGAGGGAACTCACAGATATGCTGCTTCAGGATATCCCTATTCTCAAAAACAAGTTCTTCTAAGATTTCCACAATTTTACTGAAATTTGAAGAAGAATGCCTATCTCGCTCCAACAAGGGAATAAGAGCAGCAAAAACTTGAGATATTACATGTTTAGTGCTAGAAGGTGCTAGCTTTACCAACTGCTTTATGAAAAAGTGTAAGACAGAGAGACCGTCAGCCTGCAGTGGCTCTTTATCTATAACATACATAAGAAGAACCATGAGTTTAGGTACGTAAGTTCTAAGGTGGGAACCCATCATATTGATCAGCATCTCTATACGTTTTATGGCTTGCTTCTGCAATAACAGGTCCTCCGTGTGAATCAATTTTCTATCCATACTGTTAAGAAGGCCAACAAAGTGATTCTTCAAAAATCCTGGAAGATCATCAGAATCAGTTAAAATTCTTGCAACTTCTTTTATCATCTGTGGCACCTTAGCTAACCTGTAAACACAAAACTAAAAGCGCTTACTGACAAATGCCACAATTTTACAGATGTAATAGCAGAACCATGAAATGGAGCATATATTCTCAGCTAAAGAGACCCTAAATCAGAAGCCCAGACCAACCAATTGAGGCTTGAAAAAAGTTGACATCCATGAGGATTTTGGTAACATCAATGTTCTAAATTAATGTAAATGTAGAGAGAGAGAGAGAGATGCCATTGAATTGTTCAAAATGCATACATAGGGAAGCAAAGCCCCCCTTAGGAATGTTCAAGATCAGAATACCCAAGAAAATCCAAGACAGAGAGTGCTTTATTGGACTCCAACCAACCAACAATGTCTTTGTCAATATACTCAATCCTTAGAATCTAAAGATTGGTGAAGAATTGTGCACCTTTTGTTTGTCTCATCCAAATCACCATCTACAAAGCACACAAGTTCATCTAATAGTGCAGGCAATGCAGCTGCGAAAATCTCTTGGTTGTTGGATCCAGTCTGCACATGGTAAAACTGCAAAGCCGAGAGCAAATCTTCACTATCAGCTTGATGAAGGGCAAACGCAAGCACCTTTGGTAGCCAAGTCACGATCAGTTGCACCATATCTGTGTTCAAGCACCTGGCAAACTCATATAAGGTGACAACTGCTTGATCATTACCCTGTTGGGTGACTACAAGCTTTGGAAGGACAACAGGAATCATTTTTTTTACAAGTTCTTTAGTTTCAACTCTGAGGACAGCCTCTGCAAACTCTCTGACCATTTGCAGACGGCTTGCAAGCCTATTGGACAGATAATCATACAACTCATTCCGAACATGAATAACTTTGGACAGGAGTAGTTCAAATCCTCCTTTAAGATGGATGTAGCAAGAACGACGTATTAACTTTGATGCAGATAACCTCACCGTCAAATGTGGATTATCAAGTTGATCAACCAATAAAATAAGAGAGAATAAGAACACTTGACTGTTGATATCAACTGAAACCATAATCTCTGCTGTTGATTCCAGTAGAGTCTCAAATATTTGGGGATCATCAGCTTCTGCCAAAGCATGTTTTATCTTGTCCAATAACTTCTGTTCTTTCGTTTTGTTTGATTCCTCTTCTTCCAAAAGTAAACAATTGAGCATGGGCTGCTCAAGGAAGGAGCCAATCCTTGTGCTAAATGCTGCTCTGACAGCCCTTTTCCTGTGAAGAAGAAGGTAATCAACACATTTAATCCATTCAGATCTTGTTCTGAGCAGCATATCCTTGGTTCCATGTGCAAGGATCCTATGAATTATTCCCACACAAGCAACTTGAACCTCTTCTGACGAATCATCATAAAGAAGCTCAAAGAACAGAGACTGTAGACGGAAAAAATCATCATCAATATCGAATTCTGCGCTTTGAATATCAGGTAGATGTACAACCATTGGATACAATTCCTGATTGTGTACAACTCTACTGTCACACTTTGAACACCAAAATCCAGCCGACAGAAGATCTACTGTCGCATTGTGCTTAACAGTGTCCTTTGTCAGGAATAATTTGCATTCATTTTCACAAAGACCAGCAATACCATTACAAGATCCACAAATGCATGCCAAATAACCGAGAGAAAGAGGAATGACTCTCTTGACTTGCTCACTCTTCTCTTCCTCCAAGAATCTGCAGATTAGAAACAGGAAACAAACCCAATTATGCAGTGAACAGAGCAATCAAAATAGGAAAATTCTGCCAATAGCATCTGTCACGCATACAACATTTTACACCGCCAACATGCATCACAGAGATGAACCAAAAGCACAATTGGAGTGGGTAGGCTCCCAAGACTGAACACACCAATCGTGCATGGAAAGACTTTCAAAACTCTCAGCAAAGAAGGTAGAGTCCAAAAGTTTAAGGATTTCACCGTGCTTGACATGGCACGTAGTTTGAAAACAAACACATCGATAGCTATTGGTTACTTACTGCAGCCGTTTGAACAAATCTGTCCGTATATCAAGCCCAGACCACAGACAAAATATAGGCATAGAAATAATAGCTTCAGTTCTAACTTCATCTAATTCATCTTGCAGAGCAAAATCCAGAACTTTGAGATCGATTCCACTTTCTATTATGCATCCCATCTTGGACAGAATTTGGACAGAGAGACATTTCATCTTCCATGGAGGATGAGGTTCAGCATCAACAAGGGTATGCGTCCACGGAAGATTTAGCACTAAATGCAGCCGATCTGCACCATCACCAATGATTCTGAAAAGCTTATTCTCCTTGGGAAGGATACCTAAAGAACACATATAGGTGACAGAAGTCACAAAATGTTAAATATCAGAACATTTGCGATTAAACTAGCACACCTTCCAGATGACAAACTAAGAGAAAGTAAGAGAACAGAATTAAATAATTATCTGCAGCAAGTTCAGGACACCTTAAATGCTTGTGTATCTTCGTTTGTTCATTAAGTAACAATCTGAATATCATCAAGAACCAGGAAAAAAAAAAACAAAGACAAACCAAACTAAGCCTTTTGTCCCAATTAATTAGGGTTAGGCACATGAATCCTTTTCTGCCATTGTCAAAGGCTCTAAGTTCAACTATACTTTGAAAATTGATATCCTTCTTCACCACAGTATCCCATGTCAGTCTGGGTCTTCCCTTCAAAGTAGCGTTCCACCAAGGTAGTGTTTGGATCACTGGAATATCATTCATTAACTAGGTGATGATTCCATTTGTAGTGTACAATATGTATTTTCTTAGTGAACCAATCAGAATGAATGTTGAAAGAGAACGATCATTTCATTCCAGCTTCATTCCAGTCAACCAAACACTACCCAACAGTACGCTTACCACTTTACCATCACACGAATAAAGATACAACATGAAGTATACAACTTCTCGACACAAATAGAACTTCCAGAAAAAAGCATTATCAAGAAGACAGGAACCAGCAACTTAAATAATCCAAGAATGTGACTTCCCTTCATCAAACCATTGAATTTGTCAGCACCAATTATTCTTAAGGGAAAAATTCAAAAAAACCCCTGAACTTTGAACCCAATGTCAAATAGGCACCTGAACTTAAATAAACTCTAATTGGACTCCTGAACTTTGACTCCGTTATCAATTTAACCCCTGCCGTGACTTTCCTAACGGCAAAGTGAATTTTTTTTTTTTTTTGGGTAGAGACAGAGATTTTTCTTCCGTTTGGGGAATGGGAATTTTTTTTTTTTTTTGGGAGGTTTTCTTTCTGGGTTCATCATTGCATTTTTTTTTATCATTTTGATCATCCAAATCGTTTTTTAAATAGATCTTTCTATTGACCGCCCAAAGCAAAAAAAAAAAAAAAATTCAAAGATAGCAAATATTTCAGTGCACTATATATTTTTCAATGCACTTTTATACATTTTTACACATTTTAATACACATTTTAAACATTAAAAACGGCATATTGAGCTGTTTTTAGCATTTTTCTTTTAAAATTCATTAGGAAAATTAACCATGTAAAAATTACATTCACCAAATGCCCTAAAATTGTATGGGAACACAATTCTACCGCTACTGAAAAAAGTAGAAGATTGGAAAGCTAGATTGAACCCATTTTATCTAGTTATCTAAAATAAAAATATTCTAAAATCATATCAAAATGATATAATAAATTTTTGACATATGTTTTGGCCTATTTGTTGGTGTGTTATGTGTTGACACCCAAATTTGGCCCCACCACTCGCAAATTGAATTGGGAGCAACATTGAACGACGCCGCATTTATCTTTGCATCATAACAAAAAAATTTACTGTGTTCGGACCAACATCACATGCAGAATTGAAGTGCATGTTGCTGAGAATTAAAGTGGAAAAGTCAAATGGGTTGATTTGTGAGTGTCGACAAGTGAAATGGGGTTAATTGTTCTTGAAGTTGGTTGCCATCCTTGCTTCTCTGCTTCTCTGCAGAAAGAAAACCTCCCAAAAAAAAAAAAAAATTCCCATTCCCCAAATAAAAGAAAAATCTGTCTCTACCAAAAAAAAAAAATCACTTTGCCGTTAGGAAAGTCACGGTAGGGGTTAAATTGATAACGGAGTCAAAGTTCAGGTGTCCAATTGAAGTTTATTTAAGTTCAGGTGCCTATTTGACATTGGGTTCAAAGTTCAGGGGTTTTTTTGAATTTTTCCCTATTCTTAACTTGCGTGTGCAAATAGTTTTTCATAATTATGCATTTATGCTACACCAAATGAGAAGTTGGTTAATCTTCAAATGCAAAGTTAAAAACAAGATATATATGGGCTTACATTCCACAAGCAAGACACTATGAACTGCTTCCATAAAGATGAATAAATCAAATGAGAGTGCAGTACCCTGACTGGCCTGCAACATATAATTATTAGTGACATGTGTTAAGTATATAGAGTAAGTGAATGAGCAATGTTCAGAAAATAACAGAACCTGCTCACATATCCAAGGGATCCACCCATGCATCTTCCCAAAAATACAACGTGAAAGTTGTGTCTGTGTGTATATGCAGACAGCAATGCTAAGCATGCTAAGAGCTGTTAAGGAAACTTCCGGGCTTAATAAATTTGCCTTTCCACCCGGAGGATTCAGAAATTCAACAAAGGAAAAAAGCGATTTGAGCATATATTCACCATACTCATTTATCACTCCAGTTGTGACTTTACAAGAAATCATTTTCTCATCCAGAGAATCAGCTTGTAAAGTTATTACTTTTTTATCAAACTTCTGACGCTTTGTCTGGAAAGTGTTTTGGTCCTGAAGAGGTCTTTTCCCCCCAACTCGTATGCTCTCACATCCACCAGGATTTGGGGGTGATCTATTCATTTTACGATTTTCAATTGTTTCTTCTTCAACAGCATCAGGAATAATAGTAGACAGAGCCATTCGTAAGCAATCAATCAATGCAAAACAGGCATTTGAGGAACAAAGCAAACTGATAAGAGATTCTGGCCTCCAAATGTGAGGGGGACAACTTTTAGCTATTCTGATATACGCATTGCATAAAGTGGCCTGAAAAAAAAAGAGAGTAGATATTACCTTTCTGAAATATTAAGATATCAATTTTATTTGAAAGTCTCTTAATAGAATAACAATGTATGTCTATAAAAGACCAACAGGGACAAAATTAACCTTCAGCTCTGAACTTTTTGTTCTCTGCATTGACTCCGGAAAAACTTTGATCAAATTCGCAGCAGTCAACTTGACAACATCATCAGGACAACTAGAGTGTAGTGCCTGAAGGCAACCACCCATTGAAGAATCATAAACAGTGTTTCTGCAATTTGAGATGACGATTAGAAATAGCCTAGTGTCCATACCAAAATAAGCAATAGTCCACATAGTGGATAACAATTGTTTCCCAGGAAAAGAACAATCATCATATCAACTGGAACTATATAACCTACAACATGGTAATACATAAGTACGAAGCCGCTGAAGATTCAGATTGATGGGTTTTCAGGGGCAGAACCCACTAAATTCAAAGTCCCACCAACCGTGGTTATAAAAGGGAGTAGCAAAGGCTAGTTATGTCAAGCATCTGGGGTTACCACACATGAGAAGGAAAAGAATCATAATTTAACCATCACAGAGTGAAGTACAAAAGAATTTGACGTGCTTGAACTTATTTCCCAGTATTATCTTATGACATATCAGCCAATCTACAAATGAGAAGTGCAATCATTTGATAATCTAGGAAGAATTATCAATTACCATTACATTTCAGAAATGTCTAATGTTCAGACTTCAGTCAGTTTGTGAAGATCTGCTGCTTCATTAACGGAAGAATATTTATTAACAGCAATACTGAGTCCAGTAACATAAAAGCTCTTCCATGATGCAGAGTGAGAGAGAGAGTGCAAGGTGGATGGAACAGTTTCTGAATTTACCATCCACATAACTTGGTCAAGTGGAGAAATGGCTTTTAATAAATGGCTCTCAAATGCGAGAGAGAGAGAGAGCGAGAGAATGCCTATTATGCAGACAACTCCCACAAGACCAATAACTATTATGTAAAAGCTACTCTAACATGACATGTTCAATAAGCCAAATTCACAGCAGCCTCCAACTACGCCGGAAACACATCTCACACCCTTCTCTTGAACTCCATGACCACACAGAAAACCACTGACGTCTACCAGATACTGATTACTAGAAAACATGCTTCAACGGTGGTAACACACAAGTACACAACCCTCTCCACTACACATATGTTTTCCCCTTTTTCCTAGTTTAGGACAAAGTCAAAATCACAATAAGCCCAGCGACCTTGCAGTAATAGATAGAAAATTTTCCTTCATGACTCTAGAGACCATGCCCACCTTTTAGGTGATGGTAAAGTAAGTACGATTTACATGAGTACACGCAAAATCCATAAAAACCAGCCTTCAAATGCATTTAATCCACAAAAGTCAGCTTATGTGACCTTTTAATAGAACTCCAAAACAAGCTGGTTTCTTTCAGTTTCTCAATGATTTTATGTAGCTTTAACTAACGGGTTAGTCAAGCTTCATACAGGATGAGTTACCACAAAATTATAGCAAGTTTTAAACATCTGAAATGTACCTGAAAACTGGAAGCCCTTCCTCATCTTCACCTAATATAGTTGATATCGAGTGAATTAATTTCTCAGTAGGAACAATCTCAAAATCGACAACAGTTCCCATAATGCGAGCGAAGTCGAAACATGCCTTCACCAAAGTTAATCTGTTAGAAACCATACCACGACAAGCTCACAACTCACAAAGACAAAGACAGAATCAAATACAGAGTACAAACGAGCTGATAAGGTATAATGATAAAAGCAAAAGTCTATACTCCAAAAGCCAACTTGTAACCAATATGATACCCACCATATGCAGATCAGAATCTCCGTAGCATAACAGACTACATGCAGCCGAAACAAACGACACATTGACAAGTCCTTCAACGTATAGAGTTCCCTCAGTTAGGCATTTACAGATAAGCTTAATGACCCAAGTAGCAAAAGGCTGCCACCTTTGTCTGCCCGTGAGATTAATCAAAACACCGAGACCATCAATAGTTTTGCTGCTGGGAGGAAGATCACTGAGATGAGCGGGGTCGCTGGAAATTCCATTAAATGACTCACAGAAGCACTTCAAAGACACTTTGCTTGATACTGCATTTCTTGACTCATCAGCAAAGAGTGAAGCCACATAGAGAAGATCTGCATGAAAATTGCCAAGTTAGCTTATAGGATAGTCCGATCAGGACTATGAATATCACTAGTAATGCAAAAACATCGCAGCAGATTGGATCATAGCTATGTACGAGAACCACCAAAACTTCATGGAAGAAATAATTGCTGAGGGGAACAGAACCACAAAATTAAAAAATAACGGCACAGTTCACATATGCATCCAAAATTAGGGGCTTATCAAGTACCCACAGGCCACATCCACTTCAAACATGCCACAAAAACCCCCACCCCAGCCTTATTAAGTTCCCCCATCCACCCCATAACCTACACCTAACTATAGAGGGATATGTAGTGTTTAATGTTTCTGACCGAACGTTCACAACTCACAAGTATGGTACACCTCCTTCCAGTAAGGCAATAATTTCAGTGATCCGAGCGATCCCAAAAGCTTTTTCAATTTATTTCATTTTCCTTAGGAGAAGAAATAAAAGTAATGAACTAAAAATCCAGAGAGGGTGGAGCTTTGGCAAGGGAAAAAATCATATCGGTCCTAAACTCCTAATGCTTATCCCGTAATAATTAGGAAATACTTCATTTTAATGGATGTTCATTGCTTAATTAGCACAATAGAATGTTACAGTATATAGAAGCTTACCCACTCACAGCCCAATATAGGGCATGTAGCTTATCCCCTTCCCATTCATGTTCCCGTTATTGATAACACATAGGTAGACAGTAGATACATAGATAGACAAAATTCTCCATGTAGCCTCTTTGTAAGTTTGAGGACATTACCAAACAATAGTCCCCCAACAGATATAAACAAATAAGATGTGAACTCACTCAGTTCTTTAAATTAAACCAATGACGTTTACTTTTAGAACCTCAAAATTTGCAGGCCAAATTTCATACCTTCAACAACTGCCATCGTGTCCATAAAAAATTGACGGTAAGCGTCGTGGTCTCCTGTACGAAGCAAGGATAAAAGGGATCCAACCGTTTCAAAAATCACTCCGTGTCGAGAGCTGAAACATAAAAAATGTCAATTTTCAAAGACCAGCAACAAAAAAAAAAAAGTCTGGAACATACACTTCAAACACAAAAAGTAGAAGAAAATAGTAAAAACAAACTGGAAGACTACAAGAAATGGTGATCAACAATCATCAATGGAACAATGAATATCCCCAACCTGAGGGCCTGTTTGTTTGCTTGGACTAACATTGATGGATACACACACGCACGCACGAACGATAAAGTAATCTTACTGATAGAGGTGGGAGTATCACATTTAGAGGGATTTCGTATTCGAAAGAAAAAATGCAAGCTTCTTTAGGAAATGTAGTCCTCATAATCCAGGCAGAAGTTAAGACAAATGCAGGAAATGTAATCCCCTTAATAATCGGGCAAAAAAAGGGGCCTAAAGATACAGAGGCGGTAAGGAAGGATACTATCATTTGACGTAAGAACCATCACATTTTGAGAAACCGCACAACCAAATATCAGTACGCGGGAATGAACGTAACGAAGATATCTTTTCTTGACCACTTACCGAAATGCAGGTTCGGCAAAAAAGGGCAATATGCGACCGATAAGAGGTAGAACTGCTGCAGGCCTCCCGTGGAAGAAAACGCCGGGGAAGTTCTTTGCTGTGTGAGTCAAGAGCTTTAACACCGCGATGACCTCCCTCTCATTGGCTGCACACAAAGAGAAGCAAGAATGAATCCGATTATCGATGAATATACGTGTAAACGACATGAAATTGAGGAAAGAGTGGAGAGAGGGAATTTAGAGAGAGAGAGAGAGAGAGAGAGACCTGAAGAAGAGGGGACGACATAGGCGTGAAGGAGATTGGGAAGAACAGCGCGAAATCTGGTCTCCAGGGCGTCGTCGTCAGCGTGGTGATTCGGAGGTGTAGATGACGAAGCTGCGATGCGTTCACGAAGCTCGTGAACTAAGCTTGAGAGGTTCGCCATCGCCTCTTTCCCTCTCTCTCTCTCTCTCTCTCTCTCTCACTTCCCTCCTTTTTCGAAATGAAATTTGCGTTTAGTTCGCTTGACTTCGATTAATGGAGTCTCATTCTTCTACTGGTTTGACTCGGTTCCAACCCGGACAACTTCCCTTATTTCCCTTTTTTATATTTTTCTCTTTAAAGGTCCTTTATTTTCCTCTTTTTTTTTTATAATCTTTATTTTCCTATTTGATCCCCAACAATAATTGCCCCATATAATCGTCAAGAATAAAAGAGTTGGGTAGTCTTAAAGATCAATAATAAATTATTAAATACTGTCTACCACCACTTACTGAGTATTTATTTTCATAAGTACTAGGAGAATACAAGCATTCAACCACCTCTCAAAATGGTCAATTGAACTAATAATTCGTTTAATAAGAGTCATAGGCTGCGAACAATTCAGTTGGTGGGAATTTTCACTGTAGGTTGTATTAAGGGCTTAATGAGCCTAGTTTTGCAACACATTGAGTTCTGGCTATGTCCGTTTCGTTTGTACAAGTTTACCCAGGCAATTGATATATACATGGGCATTGTTAAACCCAACAACGTACGTGGTCATGCGGAGCATTTATCTATAAATACTACTATGCTAATCTATTGAGCCTTCAAAGTCTTCGATTCTTAATTTATAAAAGGGAAATGATTTTGTCACTCCCTTTTTTGTTGGCGGCACTCTCTTGAAAATACACTTGCAGGAGAGTGCCGTTAACAAAAAAATGAGTGACAAAATCAGCAGCCTATATAGAATTCCGTTGTATTTTATTAGTAAAATTGAGAGAGAGAGAGAGAGAGCAGGGGGAGGTATGGAGAGAGAGAAATTTGTCGGGTAGTCAGATGTTGGGCAATAGTATTATGTATAGAAGACTTGGAGTATACATTTTCTTGTGGGATTTTACTCAAAATTTTAGTTTACTATAACAGTAGATATATCGTCCCGTGCATAGGAGATGCCTAACTAGAATGAAGTAAATGTTTTGGTTCCTCCATCATTTTCACCATGAGGTTGTCCTATTTTATGGCTTTCTAAGACGGAAGATTAAGGGACTTGTTTTTTCAAATGCTGGAAAATGGTGAAGGCATCCTGATTTTTTCATACCATGAGACTAATTTTCTTAGTCAAGGGCAAAGTCACGTTTGTTTCACTAATTTCGTCTCATTCTCTTCCAACGAGAGGGTAACATCCAGACAAATCCGACTATTCAAATCCCGGATAATTCATTTGATGGCGCAAAGCATTTGTTCCCTTATATATCCCGTAAATGAAACAAATATTTCACATATTAAACCCAGCAGAAGTTTTGAAGAATCACATCCTCATTAACACTATCCCATCGCAACTTGATGCTATCATCGAGCGATGCAAAGACCGGGAACGGTGGTAAACATATAAATTTCACAAACAAAACAATATATATATATACACAAGCGCCCACAGGGAGAACCATTAGAATATTGATGAAGAGAACAAACACTGTACAACACAGATGAAAAGTAGACAGGGAATGGCCCAGGATTAGCTCTTAAGTAATTATAACAAACATTGTATTTCCTCAAATCAGTGATGAGCACGTCGAAGGACTGAAAAGAATCCACCAGCTGATTTCTCTTTATGTTGATCCTCTCCTTCATCTCCAACCTGTTCCAAATACTTCAAATGTCAAGTACTCCAAATGACAGAAAAGCTTAATGTATACTGGCACATCTCTTTTGTCCATGAGAACCAACGTTCATAACTGCAAAAGGTCCAATCAATGTCAGTCAAAACCACATAATACCTCCTCCGTTATTTGCTGCAGGATATCTATTATTTCACAGAAATCGGGTCTTAGGTTTGGTTCTTGTTGCCAGCATCTCTCAAGCAGCTCAGCAAGTTTTGGATGAGTGTTGTTTGGGATGGTAGGCCGTAGACCCTGAAACCCGAGCCAATAAAAGTTGTTGCGTGTTGTCAGATGAGAAAACCTAACATGCTTCCAACTAGTAAGCTGACAACGGCACCAAAAGGAGAAGAAGAAGAACAACAAAAAACTGGCAAAACTCAATCGTATGGATATATTGGGCATGTACCTCCCTACTCAAACCACAGACAGTGTTTTCATTAGGGACTTACGGGGGATTTGTGGAGAAAAGGTAGAGAAAATATAGGAAGTTAATGAAGTAGAAAAGCTGAAATTGTTTATATGGTTTTCCTATCATTTCCCTGGGGGTAAATCCCTCTGAAAACAGGTTCCAAGTGACAAAATGAACTGCTACTGGAACAGGTGTTTACCTTCTGAACTACTCCAACGGCGGCTTGTAATGGGGTTAAATACTCATGCGGTAGCTGGTAAGAAAAATACGAAGGAATGTAATTACCAACCTACTTAAAATGTCCAATCCAATAGTTCTCAAAACCAAAAAATACCTTTCCGGTTAGCAACTCCCACAATACAATTCCGAAGCTAAAAACATCAGCTTTGTGATCATAGGGCTTGTGTTCTATCACCTTCAAGGCAAAATAAAAATCATAAGAACATGCCCAAGATAACAAACGACCCACACCTTCGAAGCATAAAGTACCAGCCAGAAAGATCAATTAATTACATCCAAAATGCACATTAAAGCAGCAAGGAAAATGATGGATTCTGCTGGCTATGACATTATATCTTTGCTACTGCTTCAAAAATCTTGTTGGCTACTAAATTAGACTTCTGCCATCTCAATCAAGAGGAACACAAATGTAGATGTCATAAAGAAAGAGCACCTCAGGAGCCATCCATCGATAGGTCCCGGTTTCTGCTGTCATTACTCCAGTTTGAGATTTTACTCTCGCAACTCCAAAATCAGCCACCTTAACTACCTGCAACACAAGATAATAATACGGACCAATATTCCAGATAGATAGAGAGTATCCTTGTCAAAGAAATACATTATAAGAAAAAAGAGTCAGATCATTGAGATCCAGATAAACAAAACGTCTTACCTCATTTTCATCCATCAGAAGATTGGCAGCCTTCAAGTCTCTATGAATTATATTATTTTGGTGTAGGTAGTTCATGCCCTTTGATATATCAAGTGCTACTCGAAGTAAAGATGGTAGTTTAAAAGTACCCTTTTGTTTGTGGAGATAATCATACACACTTCCACCAGACATGAACTCTGCACTCAAAATGTAACCGTAATGGTCAATACAAACAAAACTCTGACAGAGGCATTTACATTTAGAGAGACATTCACACATTCATAACAGACTACCTGTAACAATGCAGAAGGTTGGAGGTTTGGTGCATGCCCCTATGAATTGCACAACATTCTTGTGCCGAACTTTCCTGCAATCCACAAAGAGGATAAACTAAGAAGACCTGAAGTAGAGTCGGTGCATCACATAAGCTAGAGCTTGTCCACATTGGTTAAAAACACCTCCTTAACTAGCACATCAAAACCTTGAGGGCCTTTACACTCATAGCCAATGTCTCAGAGCAGGGGTTCCGGAGCAGGGGTTCAGGGGACTGGGGCAATAAATGTAGAGACCCGAATAATTTTAAATTCTTGAAATACTTATTAAATGTCTAATTGAGAAATTATGGATTAACTAGTGAATAATGATTTGGAGACCAAAGTGAAAGAATAGGAGTTTAAGGGAGTAAATGTGTAATTTAAAGATATAGGGGTATATATAAGAGAGATTGTGTGTATGGGACCATTTTTTCCCCAATCAAACTCTCGGCTCCCTCTCCTCTCTACCGTATCTCTCTCTCTCTCTCTCTCTCTTGCTCTCTCCCAGAAACTCACCAAAACACCTCAAAGTTCTCAAGAACCCACCTTCATTTCACCTCCTCTACGCAACCCCGGGCTCGTATCGCGTTGGGTGAGGCTCGGGAGGAAGATCTCGGTCGATTTCAAGAGTTGGGAGCTAGGGCTCGTTCTAGCTTCTCGGGTTTCGTTTTTTGAATCGAGGTAGGGATTTCTTTACCTCTCTTATATGTTTATGTGTTGATTTGGTGTCCAAAACTTGCTTTGGATCGTTGTTTGGAAGCCTCGAGTTTTCCCTTGAAAGCTGTCAAATTCGTCTTGTAAAACCCAACTAGTATATGTACCACGGTTTGTATTGGTACATGTACTGTTGAAGAAATCTCGGTTCTGTTTAGCTAGTACATGTACCTCGGTTTGTACTAGTACATGTACTACCCGAGAATTTTCAGAAATGTTTCTTCTTCCATGTTTTGAGCCTCAAACACTTTTAACACACTCTAAACATTGTTAAACCATCCCTAAACTTGATTGCTCGCGTTCCAATGATTCGTCGTTCATCCCCACTCCTTTGGCCCTCATTATAACAAATAAAAAGGGTAAAACTAAATGATTATTAGACTTATTGCTTGTTTATGCATTCGGGTTGTTATGTGAGCATCGTGGCTTGTTGGTAATGCTTTTGATACGTCAATTGATGACATGTATAAGAACGTGAATGAGGGAGAGTTTTAGTAAGTGTATCGGTTAGTTTCGAGAGTGCATGGGTCGGAGTTTGGAGTAGGGAGTCCCGTAACGCAAGGGGTGGTAATACGGAGACTTAAATGGGTCTCGTAACGCAAGGGGTGGTAATATGATGATCCAAGTTGTAGGGTTTACTGTAACGCAAGGGGTGGAAATACGGTAACTCTTGTGACGTAGCACCGTAACGCATGGGGTGGAAATACAGTTAGTGGGATTTGGGATAGCGTGTCACGTCGGGATTGTTAGAGATGTTTGTGTCTTGTGGATTAGATGGCATAGTATGATGATACAAAGACTTAGATTGATCTCATTGAATGATTAACACACTCTTAGTTGATTATTATCCATCGATTGAATCAAGCCCTCTTGTCTTCCGTTTTGCACTTATCACCATGTCTGCATATAAGATTGGTAAAGATTTTCCTACTGGGTTAGTGTAGCTCAACAAAATCCTTCTTTTCAGGTACTAACGCTGGACAGTAGCATCATGCATTGCGTGCTTGGACTGTGGACAACTTTTGAAAGCTTTTCACTTCTAGTTACATATTCATCTTGTATTAGTTTAGTTTTTGATCAAGATGGTTTTGTAACTAAGTATTCATGAATTTCTTTTGACAAGGAAATCTATAATACTCCGCATATGTTGTAACTGTACTTAAGCTAATTTGGGCCGTGATGCCAAAGTTGGATATTATTTTGAATTGGGAACTTGTCTGTAACTTAAACAGGTGGGGTACTCTTTTGGGAATACGATGGCAAATGAGATCCTTTTATTGAAGAATATTACTTACATTATGTTAAAAATCCAGGTCGTGACAATAAAAGCCAAAGAAAAGTCTACAGTTCGACTAGAAAATAAATCACCAAGCCCCCATCTTTCTTCCTTCTTTTTTCAAATTGAGAAGTGTTGACAAAAGGAGCAGGCCATAAAGACCCCTAAACTCATTCAACAAGTAAGAGTTTAGGATTTGGCATACCTCATGATAAATACTTCTTGAGCAAACTCCTTCTGCAAGTTAGAATCTATACGCTCGGGCTTGAGGACTTTGATTGCCACTTCCTGACTACAGTATGTACCTTTGTAGCTGCATCAATCGAAACAAAAAAAATCAGCTAGTTGAAACCTCAAAACATAATAAAACAACTGTCCACGATATCCGAAACTTACAGATCACCATATGACCCGGATGCCACTTTAGTCTGAAATTTTATAAGTTGAGGATCAATTTCCCAAACATCAGTCCCATCATTAGGTATTGTCAAATGATCAGATCCGTGTTTGATCCTTGTCTGCTCCAGCTCGACCATAGGGGATGACAGATGGTTGGGCCAAGATTGCTTCTGTATAGCAACACAAAACTCCTAGTTAAAAATCAATACCGACTAACAATAAATGGAATAGAGAAAAGCACAGCATGCATATTGTAAAGTTTATATAAAATCTACACTGTTCACATTAGCATTGAACATTTCAGTCATAAGTAGGGGCCAAAATCAAAATGTAAGGATTTTTACAGATGCCTGGTGACATCATATAAGTTTTAAGAGCCTCTCAACAAGTTACAGGATCAACATTTCAAAACAAATAGCAGCTAAGTACCTCAATCTTCAACAATTCCTTTTCCAATGTAGCTTGAAGCTGCTCAGTGTCCTAAAAGTTGTCAAGAAATCAACCAGAACAGTTCTAACAAATTGAAACAGAAGAAACAGTACATATTTATCAAACTCAGCCACTATAGTGAAAGGTATTGCTTAAAATCTATGTAGATGGACTCTTCAAAATAAATCAGGTACACGTATCAGACACTTAACAAACAGATAGGGTGTGGGATATGTCTTCGGCACTTATATTTTGTTCCAGAATTGCTCGATTGGAAAGAAATAAACAGGAATAGTTTTTGCTGAGTAAACACACTCTTGTTTAAAGGTTTCATAGGTCCGACCCTAAATACATAACCATACCTGAACTCGTATCCCAGTCCATAAAACATAGCTTAAAATGCTTAAACTTTATTAGTCTATTTAGGCTAAACAGTGACTCCCAACTAGATTTTTAAAAGTATGTCTCCAAAGTCACTTACATTACTAAACTGGTAAATTTCAGAAAACGACAACAAAGATCCCACCTGCTATGAAGCTTCTGAAGTTCGAAGTTTTAGGTTCAAACCAAAAAGTGGGAAAACATTTCACAATTATTTCATATCCAAAAATTCAGATAAAGATCTGAGCTCAATTATCTTGATGGTGCTTATGCTGAAAAACATAGTAGTAGAACATAATCATGTATGTCTACATACAGATACATATATACGCATACTATACACCAGGTAGTCGGATTTGTTTCTCTGAGGATATAAGCATTGGACTGCATAAATGGATGAAAAATTATTAGAAAAATATACCTCATATAGCCAACCATCAACGACAAAGACATCCAAGGAGTACCCGTCTACTGTAGAGAAAGCATGTGCCTCCTGTATGTTAAGCCCAACCTCAGCTAGCAAGGCAGTCAACTGCAGAAATCCACAAATCAGAGACCACGTGGTGGAAGCACAATCAGATAATCAAATGGTACTTTTATTTTCATCAAGAACGTGCATCCAACATGGACATTAAGTTTGGATCAAAAAACTGTTTGAACCATACTCCACCACTACTGTCTTCCACACTTGTGGACACAAACTAAGCATCCGACATGGACCTTTCGTGAGATAGGCAGGTTAGGACAAAATGTCTTTCACAAGAATAACATACAACTAAGATTCTATTTCATGCATTGCTCTCCATAAATGGTAGAAGTATGAGCTTCAAGCCAAGCTTTATTCGACAAAGTGTATTAACACATCTACCTCTGATTGGAAAGTCAAAATGCATTTTTACGTGTTGGTGAACGGGGTAAATCCAATGCTTGAAAACAAAACATTTGAACTGATACTATCATCTTTTGTACACGAAATGATTGATGAGAAAGACATGTTTACATACTCTTGATTCTTGGTGCTACCACAGAGAACATGGGACCTACCAAAAAAACTGTGCATGGTTTGTTTTGCAAGAAACATTGCTAGTTAACTAGAACAAAGCTGCAACAGTAAGCCTTTACCAAGGTTTCTAACTCAAGAGTTCATATTGATGATCCCCAGATGTTTTCACAAACATAAAGATCATACAACAACAACAACAACAGTAACAGAACCAATTTAGTCCCCAATTATTGGGAGTTTGAACGGGGGAGGATTGGAGACAAACCTAACCTTTGGCAATATATGCACAAAGTGGTTGCTCTCAGAATACCACTGAAACAGTAAAGTCGGGCCCCATTGTGCAAAGACCACATCTTCTCAGTTCATGAAAGTAATCCATCCACTTCAGTTTCATATGAACATTGAACACATATTTGTACTAAAATAAGCCAACACGCCAACTACCTGACTGAGGAGCTTCGGCTTGTCATCAGTGGAAAAAGTAATTTCATGCATAGGCCTGCATATTTGTCAATCATATGAAAGCATAAGCTACCAAATGCAAAACAGAGAAATTCTCATGATAAAACTTACTAGAAACTAGGATGCAACTGGTTGGCATCATCTACTTAAATCAGATGTTCAGAAGTTTCCCAATTCCAAGAAATGAATACACCATTTAGAGGTATTGGGTTTGAGCAACCAGGGAAACTGACTGAATGAAATTCATTTTCAAATGCAGTTTTTCCTCCATGGCCAATACATGAGAAGCCTCAATCTCCTTCGTAGCATTCCATGAACAATTTTACTGTTTTTGACATAAAACCAAATACTTCTTCTCAAAAGAAAAGGCGAACAAACTAATGGTAATTTGCATCTAAAGTGAACGTCGCGCAGAGCCACAAAAGATCAGGGAGATAATAATCCACCAAAAGCAAATTAATGACTATCCTAGAGTAGATGAACAGGCACAAACATGCAAATGAAAGCAATCATGCACAGAAGTGTTCATGCCACATCATAAATTCTTATACTTTCACAACAAATCACGTGCAAAAATGCTTTGAAATACAATAAAAGCCTCAAAAAGATATTCTAGCAACAACAGAGCTAGGGGCAGAAAGGAGATTAATGAATCTCGGTAGCATATACCTGGAGCACTTAACATGAGAAACAGTACTATCACCATTTTGAGATTTGTTTGCTTCAAGTGCAAGGCCTTCAAGGTTAGGAGATGAACCAAAGGCAGGTGGTGGGTGGATGCTACATATTTGAAAAAAAAAGGTACACATGTCAGCATAATCAATGAGAAATAGTGATAAAAGGGATGATGGAATGAACAACAAAATAAAAGAAATGAAAATAAAAGAAATGGACCGCTGACATACAAAATGTGACCTACATCAAGCAAAAACCACAAAAATATTGAATCAGGTAACAAAAAGTACAAACCTTTGGACACCTTCGTTCCTTGGAGAGCTTGAACAAGCAGAGTCAGCTATATTTCCGTCAGAGACCGGAGGAACCTGCATGAGAAAATGAATTTGAAATTTTTAACTGACCGCAGGGAATCAATTCTCATCCGAAATCGGTTTCCAATATGCAATGATGCATTAGCTCAAGTGCATGTAAGTACGCAACCAAGTCACTCATTGTAACTGGTCCAGAAGAACATCAGAGTATGCATTATGAAATGAAATAACCCTACCCTGATGCACGGACAGTTAACTTACCTGCACTAACCGAATTTCAAATGCAGGTCTGCTGGAAGGTTCATGAGCTAGTTGTAGTAAACGCTTATGCATGAGAACATCTTCTGCCCTCTCCGCATTCACATCAAGTGCATACCTGCAACGCAAAAGGTCAAAATCATCATCAACAAAAGAAACCAACTCCTTTTCTTACGAATTACGATTGGTTCTAATCAAATAGATTTACTGTGACAATTATATGTTTGAGAAACAGAGAGGGAGAGATTCATGAAATTGAATGTCTGTCTAGCAAAAGAATGTCATTCCTATCAAGCAATTCACGAAATCAAAGTACATATACTTGCTGTTAATACTTTTGCTAAATTGCTATCTAATTCGATCATAAAGATTCCACGGTCGACACCAACCTTTGATGGGATGATTTGAACTTACAACAAATCAAAATACGATAGTGATGACAAAATCAGCCTTTTAAGGCTCTAAGGAGTACTAGATAAATGAGAGAAAGAAAAATAACATTTTAGCACCAAAAAAATCCAAGAACTAATCAAAGCAAAAAGATTCATGATCTCCATAGAGAAAATCAGACAAACCTAAGCAGATAAACACTAACAAAAGAACTCAGTCTCAAAAAATTACAAAAACAAATAAAATCACAAACACGTCGTACAAACCAAATGAGAGAGAAAATTCAGCAGAAAAAAAGTGAAACTAAGCGGTGTAACCACGGTAAATGAATTGTAAAAAAGAAATCACTTTGTAGCTTCAAATATTTTCATGATAATCAAACGCCAGAAAAATGTCATTTTTATTTCTCTTTCATGCATTTTTCAGTTTAATCAAACGCTTCTAATCAAACGGAACCGTAGGAAAAAGTAAAGGTACCGAGTAGGGAGGCGAGTGAAGTGAGCCCAAAGTTCGTCGTCGAAGCCAGGTTCTTGGGCCTCTCGGTTATTTGATTCTTTGAGCCTACGTAGGACCTCATTGTACACCTCTAGCTTCCTTCTCTCTTGCCGATAACTTCCAGGAGACGATTCCACCACTCGGCTACCACAGCTCTCGTTATCTTCCATCACCATTGATTCAGAGCCAAGAAAATTTCATCGACAACCAAATCCGAAGGAGTAGAAAAATGACTGAGATGCGGATTTGAGAAAAGCTTTTCAAACGTACGTTTTGGGTTCTACATACATAGTACAAGAAGGAAGAAACAGGGGAAGTGTTTTTTTACCTTTCTCTCTCTACGATTCTCTCTCATTGGGTCTCTCTGTACTGTATACTGGAGTAGTACTTATCTTTCGTGATGGTGGGGTCTTGTTTCCGAGAATGTTTCATGGCGTAGTGCGCAACCTCGTGCCAACGTGGATAATTATGCTTATCTCTATGGGTTTATTGTAGGGAGTAATAATTAACTTGCTTAGGTTAGGTTAGATTAGATTAGATTAGATTATCCGTGGAAAAAAAAAGAAGAAGATTAGATTAGACTAGACTAATCCCAATGTTAAATCAGAGTATCAGACGGACCACCCACTCATACGATAGCCCATCCCTTTTTTTTACTCTTTTTTTCTTTTTATATACTCGATCCTTTTTTTACAATAAATCTGTTCACACAGATTTTTCATGCATAAATTGTACACAGATCGGGATGTAAGGCCCATTAAGAGTCTCACATAAATAATTCAAGCCGTTCATCAAATTTAAAACATGTCTTCAAAAGCTATCGCGGAAAATCAGCTCAATCTGCTACCTATAAATGTTTGATCCAATCACCTATAAAAGTTAGATGATTGGATCGAGCACTTATTATAGGTAGCGGATTGAGCTGGTTTCTACAAGGGGCCCTTAAAAACATATTTTAAATTTAATGAACGGCTCGAATTATTTGTGTAGGACCCGTAGTGAACTCCGCATCACGATCTGAGTGTGAAAAATCTATGTCATTAACACTATTGTTTTTGTTACTTGAAGAGCTCATGATAGCCACTCAGATTTCAGTGGGCTAGGACAAAACAATGTTTGTTTGTATTTTTTTTTGGAAAAAAAATACTCCTGCAACTAGTTTGACCTAGCTAAAAGAAATTAATCGGCACACATGGAAATTTTGGTATATCCGGTTTCGATTCTCTGTATGAGACTTCATTCGCAATCAAGATTTATTGTAAGAACCCCAACGGAAGCTAGTAAGGTTCTATGGGTGTCACCAAGTCCCGCATCCACCAAGTACTTATCATCACTCAAGCGTACAACCTCTGCTTTTAATCTTTTTACTCTAATCTTTTTACTCTGTCTATCTATCTCTCTACACTTATCAAACAACTTTGAAATCTGCCTATTTGGTGAATGAGTTATACATCTTTCCTTCTTTTCAATTTGGTCCTTTTTCTCTAACTATTTCCTGTTTAAAGGAAAAGAGCCTTTTCATAGTTTTTCCTAGTGCTTACCAGCTCCATTCCTTGGAGGGAATGCACATAAATATGGAGCTATGATGTAGTACTTGCATATAAATGATCGATGAGTTTAATTTATCTCTAATAAAGTGTAAAAGAGATAAGGTCGAGTCTGCAAAAACATACTTTCCTTTCTTCCACAAAGCTCTTATTTTTTGTATATAAAGTGTGTGTTTTGGGGAAAAGAAATTAGAGTATTTTTATCGGTATTCAACAACCAATGTGCTCTTTCAAAAACGAAAAAAGGAAGATAATTAAAAAATAATTGTGCGGACCTGTTTGGGCTGAATTAGCAATCTAATAGCAAATAATTGTGTGCGGACGTGCTAAAAAAGTACTAACTTCAGAAAAGAAATTATTCTTTTCAAATTATCAGGTAATTGTGTTATCCGTTCGTTTACCTCAACCAAGAGGATTTTTCCTTAAGGTATCAATCAAACAATGAATTGACGCTCTTCAATCAAAAAAGATAATTGAACATAAACAAACCTGAATTTAATCAAAGGTAAGTTTGTATACAAATACTCTTGAGATTTCGACAAGAATAATACAGAAATATAGGCACCTGAATTTAATCAAAAGCAAATCTATAACCGACTATTCTTTGGTAAGCAAAAGACAAAAAGAAATAAGATAACTTGAATTTAATCGAAAGTAATCTTACATGCAAATAAGCCTTCAACTTATAAATTACTAAACTAATCTAATCTAAATCCTAAACTATGATAGATCTATGAGCAATCATTTTGTATGCATTGTCAGATGATGAATTTTTTGTCGGGGGGCCTCTATCTTCTCTTGCTTCTTCTATTTATAGACAATGGGTCTGCTTTCGATCTTCATTCTCCATGTTTTCAATTAATGCCCACGTCTTCGATCAAACTACTCATTGTTCCCTCCAAAAATGGTTCAGAGGGGCCTTCGAGCGGTTGCTTGAATCGATCTCTTCAGAATTCTTCTCCTTCCACATTTGTTAATGTTGATCATGGATGATTTCTGAGTGTACGTAGTGGAGTTCCAGTTTCCACGCAATATGGTTTAGTGCTACAAAATTGGTTATCTAGATGATTCACTATAACCACGATTGATATCCTCCATGAAACGAAGAGTTGATGACACCGTTTGATGGTTTTTAGGATTAATCAACGGCTAAGTTTTAATTGTCATCTTAATTATCCTTGTTCGTCGTCCAAACGTGGTCGTTTCCAATCAAACCGATACCGTGTAGTACTAAAATAACATCGTTACTAAACCTTCCAATCCTCTGCATCTCAGGTCTAAAATGAGACATGTTCTGATTGGACAATACACTGTTCGGTGCTACGTGTAATTTTCTCATTGCGTAACATATTTTAGGATTTAAACAGGACCACCAATTTTGTGGCTAAAAATCGTCTATATTGGGTTGGGAGCTACTTCGAAGGCTGAAGCAAAAGGTTAGTGCGAATTCCACCACCCATTTGGAAAGGAATTACCAAAAAAAAAAAAAAAAACCACTTTCATTTGAAGACCATATTGATCATGGACAACAAAAGTTGAGATATTATTGTTTGAGAAAATTACCATTCCCTTGACCAAGTCCAAATTCATGTCTAAGGGCATGCTAGCTATAACATAATAACATAATCAAGGTCATCCAATTGTTGTGGGGTAGATTTTTACCACAGAGAACAGAACTCTTTGCATGGCCGGACTGATTACAGGTCTTTAATTACTCATTAATTGTTCAAGATACCCACGTTTGGAATGACATGCCCTTTATAATTGTGTAATTGATATCCCGACTTGATCGAGAATACTCGTTTCAATCGTTTATGTCCCTTCTTAATGATATATACTATGATCATTTTTGTAAGCGAAAGGTACACAAAATGTTAAGAGGGAAAACATTGAGAGAGGCTCTTACTCCTCTATTCGGCTAGGTAGGTCTCTTCGGCCCCGTTCCGAAACGTAAAACAAGTCATTATTTTTGAGGAAGGTAATTTCAAATTCAAAAATAATGAGTTTATTAAAATCTAAAAATATGCAATATGGATCTTATTTGAAAGATTTCGATGAGATCTTTTATACGGTGCAAAAAAAAAATCAAAATAATATTTTGTCATTTACACTATTTTTAAGTCTGAAAATGTGAAATAAGCATTTATTTTTTAAGAAGGTGTTCTGAAATGTGACCTTCTTTCGCCGGCCTCAAACGTTTAGCACACCTAGCTCTTCAAATAACAGCACTTTGCAACACCTAAAGATTCCTTTTTCTACGGTCACGATCTTTTGATTGTGGTCACACCACTCCCATTTGTCTGTAAACGTATGCGCAACATGTTTTTTTTTTTTTTTTATCCATATTCGCAACATGTTTGATCAAGTGAGTATGACAGACCTAGTAAATGTTTACCGTTCACGATGTTGCATAGCTGAATCCAACGGAGGCTAAAACATTATTGACCTTAGGATCACTGGAGAGTTTGGTTTCGAAATTAATCAAGATGCGTGTGAGTCGACCCGAATACTAAGAAAAAGTATGCGCAACAAATTCATGAACAAAATGTGAAGACAGATGAGAAAAAGGAGGAGAGAGAGAGAGAGAGAGAGAGAGAGAGAGAGAGAGAGAGAGAGAGAGAGAGAGAGAGAGAGAGAGAGATACAGTAGTTGTTAGAAATACTGATGAATGATGCAGGCATGTAAGGTGGAGAATGAGAACAGGATTGATAAAGAGCATGACATTTCAATGTCAATGATATTATTAAATAAAACGTGCCCACTACGCATTAGGGTTTCATGTGTTAAAACATTACATTAAAAGCGTGGATCTAGTAATTAATTAAGTGATAATAAACTAGTATCGAGTTTGACAATCAATGTGAGTATATATGATGTTACTATTACTATTAATTAACTATGATGGTAACAATTAAGCAGGGATTATAATAGC
This sequence comes from Rhododendron molle, assembly GCA_025413875.1. Classification (NCBI taxonomy): domain Eukaryota; kingdom Viridiplantae; phylum Streptophyta; class Magnoliopsida; order Ericales; family Ericaceae; genus Rhododendron; species Rhododendron molle. Next base: position 54,270,796 of record CM046398.1, read on the forward strand.
AAATGGTAGTATCAAAATCTCAAATTCAATGTTGTTGGTCTACTGGAAATCGTTAATTACCACATCCTAAACCAATCCGGAGAAGGCCCTACTCCTCGTGCTAAACAGTTTAGGGTGGCCTTTTTCACTAAATTTTTTGAACTAGAAGTTATTGCAATTTTTTTTATGTTGTTCATGCTAACCCACAACTTTTTCTTTTTCATTTTTCCCTCTATTTTTTCCTTTAACCCCCCTATATATCGATGACTTTTATGGATTCATTTTTTTACAGCAAGAAATTGTCCATAACTTATTGGTTAGCGGAAACGGCCCCCTAAATAACTGTTATCCGGAATGAAATAATCCTGTTGGAGGCGGCTTCTCTGCGGTTGGACTTGCAGAGAGTCCTTGCAGTTGCATCATAGTCGTTCATCTTTGTATTCAACGATCCAGATTTTTAAAAGAAAAAGTTAATCTCAACCGTTAAAAATACTATTTGACGATTGCAATTACTTAGACCGCACCCATGCAGTCCAACCATGGACCGCATGCAAGCCTAATTCAATCATGCTTCGGTCTAACCAAAACAATAAAACATCTAACAATAATAAATACTACTCGTATGAAACTGTTGCGAGTAGAAATTTCGGTGCTGTAATAGTAAAACATTGCAAGTAGGAATGAACATGTGCCGACTAGCAAACAGGGTTAAGGCCTATTTTGGTACTCCAGAAGGCAAATGGCATCACAAGATTTTTTACGAGATGATGATGACATTATTCTAATTCAAATTTTCATTGCCGGGTGGGTACCACGTGGTACCTGCTTGGCACATCCGAACCGTTCGATGTTGTTTTAGACGGTTGAGATTTGAAGAGAGAAAAATGAGAGAGAAAGAGGAGGAATGAAATGAGAGAGAAGATTTTAATCCGAATTGTTTAGAAGTGCATCGAACGATTCAAAAATGCCGAATAGGTACCACATGAAATAGACTCACGGGGAGGGGAAGATAGTAACGGTACGTAGTAGGCCTAATCCGAATATAGGGTGTGGTGAGTTGGAGGGTCGGATTCTGAATATGGTTGAGGGTCCTTGAGGATAAGCAGCTACACGTGGGCGTGGGGCAGAAGTGTCCTTTAGAGCTCACCAAAGGTCGGTTTGGAATCCGGAAAATTTTGATCACCTCAATCCCGTACCTTCTTCCTATAGGAATAGGATTTTCGTAGATTTATATTTTAGTAGTAAAAATAAAATATAGTAGTAGTATTCAAAACCGGGACCTTTTCTTCACTTGTCCGTATTCTTTTTTTTTTTTTTTTTTTTTCCAGGGGTAACGAAATGTGCCGGTGAACTAGACTAATCTCTTCAACCATTTACAGTCATTTTCACGTGTTTGCGTGATTGAGGTGGTCCCATGGTCAAATCGTTGCTGAAAGGAGTCGACCCTGAAATTTTATGATGGTAAGCCATGTGGGAGACAAATTGATTAACCAACGCGACAATGCCTTTCAATTCTTTTGTTGTACTGTTTATAGTAATAAGGAAATGCAAAAAAGAGCAGAGAGAACATGGGCAAGAAAGATGCTGCTCTCTCTCTACGCAGAGATTAGTGGAGTAGGAGTAGTACTAGCCCCTCAAATAGTCCGCCCTCGCAAAATTACATCGGACCAATACAAATATTAGAAGGTGGAACTCTCGTAGTTTTATGAGAAGAGTACGTACTTTATTTCTCACTCTGATAGCATGTAACTGGAGGATAACACTAGGGTACTCCCCTACTTTTTTTTAATTTGTTGAGTGAAAAATCATTTGGACATCTTGCTAGGTAAAAAAGACTCAGTTCGTATGTGATAATTGTGTAACAGATTGTAACTTGTTAAATTAAAAAAATAGATGAAAAAACACATATACCGTCCCATGCAACTTCACATTTCACAATAAGATAAGAAATCGATTGTTGAATTTAGAATCTTCTTCAAATCAATCTCTCTCTCTCTCTCTCTCTCTCTCTCTCTCTCTCCATTTTGCCTCTCCTAAATGCAAGTGTGATCTTAATATACAATCACCACCAGCTATGTGCCTATGTGTATCATTTCCATAACAAGATTTTTTTATAAAATTTCCAAAGTAATCCTCCGTTACTCTTCATCACCATGAACTACAAATTTTAATGACATAAAAGAGTTCCATAAGAGGAAAAAGGAGTTGCAAAAAACCATTGTGCAACGAATTCTCTCTCAACCCAGTTTGTGGTTGTGTTGGCCGCTTTCGGCCCAACTCACCCAATTGTGTGGTTGCCTTGTCCGGTTTAGGCCCAACTCATGAATTGAGCTCTCTCTGTGTGAGTGCACGCAAAGCTCACCGGAGACAACCCCCTTTACCCGTCAAAATCTCCTTTACTTGGGTGAAGGCAAGATTTGACTAGTGTCAATGACAGGACTATTAACCGCAAAGATCAAAGAGATCGTAGCCTCTCCAATCCAAGTTTTGGACTAGGGGAAATCATCCAAATCTGGACTATACATCGAGAGAACCAAAGGTTTAAATCTG